>JBAJFG010000601.1:0-600000 GCA_037903475.1 Ancylostoma caninum
ATTGGGTTCGTCCGTGTTTTCCAATTCATCAACGGTCACGGTAGAATCTTCTTGCCCAGGCATCGAAACATCCAAGTCCGCCTCCCCCTATCACTCCCGCCCACTTCAGACTCAGTGGTGGCAATCGAGCTCGATAAGAGCTTGGCTGCCCAATTCAAAAAAACAATTCTAAGTTTGAGCCTATACCAGTTTGTGTGCTGCAACTTCGTGTGGAGTTCGATTTTTCATAATGTTTACAAAATCATGGCTCTTGTGCAAGAGGAGGGGGAGGAAGGGTGGGGGTAGGCGGGGGTGGGGGGGGGGTCGCGTATGGGTAGGGAAAAGAATGCTGAAGAAGGAGACAAAGAGACAAGAATCACAAAAAAAAAGGGAGGGGCGAAATCAGATGCTTACTGCACAAGAATTGTCACCAAGGGGTACTTACCTGCTTACCTGTTCTCACAGATGACAAGGAAGGACATTTTGGAGCAGAATAGATGCGAAAAAAAGAGAGGAAAAGCATACGAAACAACGAAGAATTAACCAAGAAAGCACAACAAAAATGAAATGTCCCCTGGCGGCATTAATGGATATAAAACCGGAAGTGGGGCAGCGATTCTCACATGCGCCACTTCCGGCTTACCTTGTACACTCCTTATGGACCGTGAAGCTCAAGGTCGAGAAGGTCGTGGCGGCTCCGGCGCGAGGGGTCCTCCTTCATCCATTTCCTCGTACATTCCCGAATGAATTTCTGAAAGTTGGATAGACTCCACTGGTGGTACACACAGCAACAGGATGAAGAAAGTGCTAGAGGAAGAATTAGAGCTGACGTTGGTTGAACTAGCAAAAAACGACAGCATGAATGACAAATCGGAACGACTCAATACAAACAAGAAGGAAAAGTGGAATCATATACAACTCAATTTCACGAACGATGGAGGCTCGTTCCCGGGTGGGATGCCCATGAAGAAGCACTACCAGAGGGCCCTGAAACGAAAAAAAAACTCGGATTCAAATACGAATTCATGAAAAAAAAAACCGATGAGACGAGACGAAGACGGGAGTTAGATGGCCATACTAGTTAAACGATCCGAGGACATCGGCCGAAGAAGGATGCAAGTTAACATGGTCCTTGGTAGAAGCAATCAATCGGGTTCGATTTCGAAAATGCATTCAAACGGTGTAACATGTGCGCCGGACGTGTGTAGGTCCTGACGCGAGCCACTCCACTGTGGTGAAGGACTCGCCCAATGCGGGAGTTAATAGGGTTCGCCGTAGCCAATCCTCCTGACCAATCACAGTTGCCCACTCAGATGGGGGGTTTTCGGGCTCGCAAAATGCAAGAATTGTTCCACTTCGCACCTGCAAATAGCTCTCTCGCAGCTGAAAGGCAAGAATTTCTGTCGAAGGCACAATCTCTACTCTCATCCGACCGACGCTCCAACCCCTGCCGCAGTTTCTCCTCCGCTCGAAGCCAGAGAATGTCTGAGAACGCCACTGGAGAAAGTGTAGATAATTTTAATGGCTTCTGGTAGAACATTATCAATTCCTGAAATAATTACTGCCCCGCTCAGTTGACCACGTTGCACGAAACTTGGAGAAATCCTGTTCGAAGCTCGTTTGAACTTGACTCCTGCTTTTTCGTTATGCAGAATCAGATGTTTGCCTGAATGATGATAACTATTGCGCCAGGCCGGGCGTCGATGGAAAAACCCGAACCAGAAACCGCAAATGAGGTTTTTTCCAGCAATTTGCAAAGACCTAGAGAGTAGTGTCATAGCCAAGATGTCAGTGGTGTTCAACTCGTAAGCCAGCTGGCTATTTGTGAGAGACCTACTGCCCATAAGGTGCGAGCGAGCGTTTAGGTGCTAAGTGCAGTTTTGCGCGTTCGACAATCCTACCGGTTTTAGCTCGCAAGCGACGTTAGTCACCAGTAAGACGTTAGTCACACAAAAGATACCAGCGGGTCAAGTTAAAAAGCGGCCTAGGCATGAATGGCGACGACGAAATTGTAGATGATATTCCAATCCAGTAGAAAACTGCTGACGTCGGTCGGACGGCTTCGGCGAAGAGCACGACTCTGGAGTGTCGGCATCTCGAACCTTTCGCCGTACGGATAGCGTTATCACCGTGGAGGTCATCAGCGGGTATAATGACTGAGCACAGAGCGATCCGAGAACCCATTCAAACGAGTTGGTGGTATTTACAGTGGCGTCCCTGGGAAAGCGGCTCACGTGACGTTTAGCGGCATGGGGACGGTACCGTAGGCGATGGCGGTAGTATGGGAGTGTATAGTATGTCGCGAGAGAGGGTCCAAGGTACAGATGGCGTTGTCGAGAGTGTCCAAGAAAAGGTAGTCGGGAAGCTTCTAAATTTCTCAGGAACTCTTGAAAACTCGACGAAACAGAGCCAATGGGGCAAGTTTAAGACGAATCCGAGGAAATTTGAGGAATCTGTTTCGATAATGTCGTGAAATAACCACAGCAAACGGTAGAGGTTATCCCTCAAAGGAGGACTTTCAAACACCTCTAAATTAGTTAGGTAGTCTTTTGGGCATTGTATTTGTCGGAGGGTCGTTTAGTAGTTCGAATAGGTAAAAAGGAGCGGTTAAGATCGGAGTATGGCACACAGTTGGACATATAGACGGGAATGACGTTATTCAATTCACTGATTGTTTCGTGCAGTCAACAACTCGTATTTGACCTTCGAGATCAATGCTTGCAATAGACGGTGTTAGTAGCATGATCTGCTTCCAGTGCATTTACCCTTAAATGCTGCATATCTTCATTCATCGCTATTGTGGATATCAGCATGCATGTGATTGTTGAGGCGTTGCTGCGTAGAAGGTGATGTAATGGTAACGGTCCAATCCCAGCTGTGATTCCGTTCATTGTATTCACGGCTACAAATGGTAAAACGGTGTGGTCTGAGTACCTTTCTCACAAACTCAGAGATTCCGTGACGACGAACGCAGGCCGAACACGTTTCAACAGCAGTTACACCGCAAGGTGAAAGCTTATTTTGTCGCTCCACGAGCTGCGTTCGCCCCTAGAAGGCTGTGTTTCGGGGGCGATGAGCTGGTTTGCATATCTCAGACCTAGAATCGCAGCTCAATCTGGGCACAGGGCTGTGTTCGTATTGCAGACTTGTGTAAGTGGATGCTTACCCAAGCTCATCCAAAAATAATAATTATTGCACTGGGCCACGGTTTTACCCTAGCCGCAGCCAGCCTGATGAGTCTTGCTGAGCTCCCTTTGCCTACGCTAGAGCCTAGACACGACTAAACTTTCTCGCCTTGCCTCCGCCTTGCGGAGACACGACTAAACTTTGATGCTCAAGAACAACTAGCGGCTTACATACACCTCCCAGGGGGCGTGTCACCACGTGGCAAGGAGCAGGCAGAACACAGGTTGAACTGCACCACAGTTCATCGGGCAAAAACGCAGCCGAAACACGGGGCTTGCTGGTCTTAACAGACAGAATGCAGCAGTTCTTCCTCTTGCAGCTCTTGCAGCAATGTCTGCCTTCCATTTGTTGGGGGTGTGGCTTGCCAGGTTGTGCTGCCTTTGCCTTATCCAATTATCTGAGAGCAAACGTAGGTAATGTATTAAGTGCGTGCAAAAATTTCGGATTAGTTGCACCTAATTTTTTGAAACGCCATAACCCGGCTCAAAGTTAGCATCATGTTGGTATGCGTTATCCCACAGCAGCAGCAGCGGGAAACTTATGTTCGCTTCGCCTGGGTTGTCCTTATATTTGCGAGTTTTCTCATGATTAGTTTAGGCACAAGAGCGTACTAGTACGATTATTGTGTATCCGTTTGAAAGAAATTTGTTGCGGATGACTCAAGGTGCTGGCCATGAAGATCAAACAATCAAAGATTTTTTCTCCAAGAATGGTTTACCTTTTTTAAAGATGTTGGTCGGATATAGAACCAAGGATGACCTACTGTCGTACATTATCCATTTTCTAATAACAGTAACAATCTTTCCAAGAAGCCAGTTGTTGACATACCTGTAACTCGATCGTCTGCGTACTCGGCACTGTTGACGTTGGTATGGTGTTCTTGGCTCAACTCATGCAAAATGCTCATAAACAAATGAGAAGAGAAGAACGCGGGGGAGGACGTAAGGAGGGAGGATTCACACGGATTGCATACTAATCCGCGCAGTGGTCTGACATCTAGTTTTTTTTACGATTGATGTTAGACGCGAATCGATTTAACAAATATGGACCTAACTCATGACATTTGGACACCGGCGCACCCCTACTACATCGGTAGCTATATTTTCAGGCGCTCCTCCACTTTTTAGCGCAGGCGCAGCCCTATCACAGCAGTGGACCCGTCTCCCCCACTTTGGGCGCCGGTGCACCCTTATCACAGCAGTGGACCCGTCTCCCCCCACTTTGAGCGCCGACGCACCCTTATCACACCGTTGGACCCGACTCCAGGCGGTTCCTCACTTTTGGACGCCGGCGCACCCTTATCACACCGTTGGACCCGTCTCCCCCACTTTGGGCGCCGGTGCACCCTTATCACAGCAGTGGACCCGTCTCCCCCCACTTTGGGCGCCGGTGCACCCTTATCACAGCAGTGGACCCGTCTCCCCCACTTTGGGCGCCGGTGCACCCTTATCTTCAGTGGACCCGTCTCCCCCACTTTGGGCGCCGGTGCACCCTTATCACAGCAGTGGACCCGTCTCCCCTCACTTTGGGCGCCGGTGCACCCTTATCACAGCAGTGGACCCGTCTCCCCCCACTTTGGGCGCCGGTGCACCCTTATCACAGCAGTGGACCCGTCTCCCCCCACTTTGGGCGCCGGTGCACCCTTATCACAGCAGTGGACTCGTCTCCCCCCACTTTGGGCGCCGACGCACCCTGTTGGACCCGACTCCAGGCGGTTCCCCACTTTTGGACGCCGGCCCACCCTTATCACACCGTTGGACCCGTCTCCCCCCACTTTGGGCGCCGGTGCACCCCTATCACAGCAGTGGACCCGTCTCCCCCACTTTGGGCGCCGGTGCACCCTGTCACAGCAGTGGACCCGTCTCCCCCCACTTTGGGCGCCGGTGCACCCTTATCACAGCAGTGGACTCGTCTCCCCCACTTTGGGCGCCGGCGCACCCTTACCACAGCAGTGGACCCGTCTCCCCCCACTTCGGGCGCCGGTGCACCCTTATCACAGCCGTGAACCCGTATCCCCCCCTTTGGGCCCCGGCGCACCCTTATCACAGCAGTGGACCCGTCTCCCCCCATTTTGAGCGCCGACGCACCCTTATCACACCGTTGGACCCGACTCCAGGTTCCCCACTTTTGGACGCCGGCGCACCCTTATCACACCGTTGGACCCGACTCCAGACGTTTCCCCACTTTTGGACGCCGGCGCACCCTTATCACACCGTTGGACCCGACTCCAGACGTTTCCCCACTTTTGGACGCCGGCGCACCCTTATCACACCGTTGGACCCGACTCCAGACGTTTCCCCACTTTTCGACGCCGGCGCACCCTTATCACGCCGTTGGACCCGACTCCAGACGTTTCCCCACTTTTCGACGCCGGCGCACCCTTATCACGCCGTTGGACCCGACTCCAGGTGTTTCCCCTCTTTCGGACGCCGGCACACTCCTACAGCAACAGTGGACCCGTTGTAGAGCATTTTCTTCGATCTAGGCCACGCCCTCGAATTTCGTTTCACACACACTGACTGACTGACACACACACGCACACACACACGTGACAGACTAAGCCCTTTATTATAAGTCATGATAATGTGTCCCACACCCTTTCCATTGCTTCTTCTCATGTAAAAATGCACTTATCAAGGAGGATTAACATTCTCGAAGCAATTTTATCATTTGTTCAACTGAAAATGCTTTTCGTAACTATATATAACCGGTTCAACCTGGATTGACCGCAGAAAATGGTCTATCATTCTTTGTTTGTTATAACTGGTCAAGTGATAAGAGTCAGTTAGAACATATAAAAGTGGAGGGTGCGGTGTGTTCATAAACAAATGAGAAGAGAAGAACGCGGGGGAGGACGTAAGGAGGGAGGATTCACACGGATTGCATACTAATCCGCGCAGTGGTCTGACATCTAGTTTTTTTTACGATTGATGTTAGACGCGAATCGATTTAACAAATATGGACCTAACTCATGACATTTGGACACCGGCGCACCCCTACTACATCGGTAGCTATATTTTCAGGCGCTCCTCCACTTTTTAGCGCAGGCGCAGCCCTATCACAGCAGTGGACCCGTCTCCCCCACTTTGGGCGCCGGTGCACCCTTATCACAGCAGTGGACCCGTCTCCCCCCACTTTGGGCGCCGACGCACCCTTATCACAGTTGTGGACCCGCCTCCCCCCACTTTGGGCGCCGGTGCACCCTTATCACAGCAGTGGACCCGTCTCCCCCCACTTTGGGCGCCGGTGCACCCTTATCACAGCAGTGGACCCGTCTCCCCCCACTTTGGGCGCCGGTGCACCCTTATCACAGCAGTGGACCCGTCTCCCCCCACTTTGGGCGCCGGTGCACCCTTATCACAGCATGGACCCGTCTCCCCCACTTTGGGCGCCGGCGCACTTTATCAGAGGGTGACCCGTCTCCCCCCACTTTGGGCGCCGGCGCACCCTTATCACATGGACCGTCTCCCCCCACATTGGACGCCGGCGCACCCTTATCACAGTGGTGGACGGTTGGGCGCCGGCGCACCTTTATCAGAGTGATGGACCCGTCCCCCCCACTTGGGCGCCGGCGCACCCTTATCACAGCAGTGGACTCGTCTCCCCCCACTTGGGAGCCGACGCACCCTTATCACAGCCGTGGACCCGTCTCCCCCCACTTTGGGCGCATCACAGCAGTGGACCCGTCTCCCCCCACTTTGGGCGCCGGTGCACCCTTATCACAGCAGTGGACCCGTCTCCCCCCACTTTGGGCGCCGGTGCACCCTTACCACAGCAGTGGACCCGTCTCCCCCCACTTTGGGCGCCGGTGCACCCTTCACAGCACCCTCCCCCCACTTTGGGCGCCGGTGCGCACCCGTCTCCCCCCTTTGGGCCCCGGCGCACCCTTATCACAGCAGTGGACCCGTCTCCCCCCATTTTGAGCGCCGACGCACCCTTATCACACCGTTGGACCCGACTCCAGGTTCCCCACTTTTGGACGCCGGCGCACCCTTATCACACCGTTGGACCCGACTCCAGACGTTTCCCCACTTTTGGACGCCGGCGCACCCTTATCACGCCGTTGGACCCGACTCCAGACGTTTCCCCACTTTTCGACGCCGGCGCACCCTTATCACACCATTGGACCCGACTCCAGACGTTTCCCCACTTTTCGACGCCGGTGCACCCTTATCACGCCGTTGGACCCGACTCCAGACGTTTCCCCACTTTTCGACGCCGGCGCACCCTTATCACGCCGTTGGACCCGACTCCAGGTGTTTCCCCTCTTTCGGACGCCGGCACACTCCTACAGCAACAGTGGACCCGTTGTAGAGCATTTTCTTCGATCTAGGCCACGCCCTCGAATTTCGTTTCACACACACTGACTGACTGACACACACACGCACACACACACGTGACAGACTAAGCCCTTTATTATAAGTCATGATAATGTGTCCCACACCCTTTCCATTGCTTCTTCTCATGTAAAAATGCACTTATCAAGGAGGATTAACATTCTCGAAGCAATTTTATCATTTGTTCAACTGAAAATGCTTTTCGTAACTATATATAACCGGTTCAACCTGGATTGACCGCAGAAAATGGTCTATCATTCTTTGTTTGTTATAACTGGTCAAGTGATAAGAGTCAGTTAGAACATATAAAAGTGGAGGGTGCGGTGTGTTCATAAACAAATGAGAAGAGAAGAACGCGGGGGAGGACGTAAGGAGGAAGGATTCACACGGATTGCATACTAATCCGCGCAGTGGTCTGACATCTAGTTTTTTTTACGATTGATGTTAGACGCGAATCGATTTAACAAATATGGACCTAACTCATGACATTTGGACACCGGCGCACCCCTACTACATCGGTAGCTATATTTTCAGGCGCTCCTCCACTTTTTAGCGCAGGCGCAGCCCTATCACAGCAGTGGACCCGTCTCCCCCACTTTGGGCGCCGGTGCACCCTTATCACAGCAGTGGACCCGTCTCCCCCCACTTTGAGCGCCGACGCACCCTTATCACACCGTTGGACCCGACTCCAGGCGGTTCCTCACTTTTGGACGCCGGCGCACCCTTATCACACCGTTGGACCCGTCTCCCCCACTTTGGGCGCCGGTGCACCCTTATCACAGCAGTGGACCCGTCTCCCCCCACTTTGGGCGCCGGTGCACCCTTATCACAGCAGTGGACCCGTCTCCCCCACTTTGGGCGCCGGTGCACCCTTATCACAGCAGTGGACCCGTCTCCCCCACTTTGGGCGCCGGTGCACCCTTATCACAGCAGTGGACCCGTCTCCCCTCACTTTGGGCGCCGGTGCACCCTTATCACACCGTTGGACCCGACTCCAGGCGTTTCCCCACTTTTGGACGCCGGCGCACCCTTATCACACCGTTGGACCCGACTCCAGGTGTTTCCCCTCTTTCGGACGCCTACACACTCCTACAGCAACAGTGGACCCGTTGTAGAGCATTTTCTTCGATCTAGGCCACGCCCTCGAATTTCGTTTCACACACACTGACTGACTGACACACACACGCACACACACACGTGACAGACTAAGCCCTTTATTATAAGTCATGATAAGGTTAAGCCTATGACCTTTTATAGGGTTTATAGGCCCCCCCCCCAACTCCCTTTTCGCCCCTGTCCTGCACGTAGAGACTTGTTTGCATTTCAGGTAACTACTGTACATTAGGAGACCTAAGAAGCCAGAGCGTTCTGGACGTGTCAGCTAACAAGTTTGTAAGTGCAGGACAGGTCATGTTATAGACTTATACCAAGTGCCCCCCCAACTCCATTTTACCCGAAGCTACCTTGAAGCGACACTCATATCACTGCAAAGGGTTCCCGAATTTCGAGATATTTCTTCTTTTCCCACTACCTACTTGACTCCGCCACAGGAAGAGTGCGCAGGCGTTCAGTAGTGAGAAAACGAAATCGTTCTAGGCTGGGACACGTAGGGCGTAAATCATGGTTAGAGCGATTGTTCATTCTATAGACCAGGCAATCAAGTTAGGTGATGTATGACGCAAAAACAGGTTTACTAACTAGGCTCGCTTCGTTACGCGCTTATGAATCCTAGCCCCTAAATCCACCCGAAACACCATGCGGTTTTTGTTGATACTACAGTTCCGCCGGGTTCTTCGCATCCGAATGAGACCTACCCTCCTCCATAGTTTATGTACCCACGCAAGCCGTTATCATATACAGCTGAAATATAAATCCTGACAAAACATGTAAATCAATGGTAGGGCAGCCAGGCAAAGATGTCCAAATGGCGTTTCTCGCTTTTCACGAGTGGCGCTACGTGAGAGAGTAAAGACTCGTACGCCCCAGAAGATTCATTACCCTCATTAGCGCCTTCACTGCGAAAGGTGCGGGCGAAGCGAGTATAAACAGAATTCTGGAAGTGTAATCATATAGGGCATTCAGAAAGGAGTCGGTACTGGTGCATTCACGGACTGGAGGTGAATGGTGCGATTGTGCACTATCAAGCATGCTTGATATTGATTGAAAGTGGCCGCGTATCAGTCCATGATCCTTCCACCAATACCGACTGCCGGTTGAATGGGCTGTACTTCTTCTTAATTGGCAGTTCATGTGTGTGTGCACGAGAACCAGCCATCGAAAACGGAAAATACCTACACCATTGTGTTCAGCGCATCGAGTTATGTACGAAAACGTGGTAAATTTTGATTTTTACCTTGATTTAAGGGTGTTTCGGGCCACTTTTGTCATGTTCAGACATGTTAAAGGCCTGCAATTGTTTTCACCGCGGTCGGAATGAATGAGATAAGCTTATGATCACAGGACCGTATAAAAGGAAGGAGAAGGGTAGTATGCCTTCATAACGACGACGATGAACCAGACGGGTGAGGAGTGACAAGAATGGGGATTGCAGCATAGAGTATGTTAGAGGTGGGCTAGCGGTTTGATCGGCGTCCAAAATAGGGGGAACGCCTGGAGACGGGTTCAAAGGCGTGATAAGGGTGCGCCGGCTTCTAAAAGTGGGGAAACGCGTGGAGTTGGATCCAACGGCGTGATAAGGGTGCGGCGGCGTCTAAAAGTGGGAAAACGCGTGGAGTCGGGTCCAACGCTGTGATAAGGGCGCGCCGGCATCCAAAAGTGGGGAAACGCGTGGAGTTGGGTCCAACGGCGTGATAAGGGTGCGCCGGCGTCTAAAAGTGGGGAAACGCGTGGAGTCGGGTCCAACGGCGTGATAAGGGTGCGTCGGCATCCAAAAGCGGGGAAACGCGTGGAGTGCAAAGGTGTGATAAGGGTGCGCCGGCTTCCGAAAGTGGGAAAACGCCTGGAGTCGGGTCCAACGGCGTGATAAGGGTGCGTCGGCGTCCAAAAGCGGGGAAACGCGTGGAGTCCAAAGGTGTGATAAGGGGGTGCCGGTTTCCGAAAGTGGGAAAACGCCTGGAGTCGGGTCCAACGGCGTGACAAGTGTGCGCCGGCGTCCAAAACGGGAGGAACCTTTGGAGGCAGGTTCCAACGGTGAGATAAGGGTGCACCGGTGTTCAGGTCCAATCCCAGTTTGCACTTACTCGGTCAATTTTTACTACTTACTTCCACCGAAATGCTTCACCACAAATTGTTGGAAAGGAGCTGTCCATAGTGGGTCAATGGTTCCATGAACCGCGGTAAAGAATGCTTCTCGTGTCTGTTCATCCACCTTCACTAATCTTATCTGAGGACAATGAAAATATGCGAGCGAAGCGAGCACGAAAAGAAGCCTGAGAGCCCGGCGTTAGCCGGACGATCAGGCTGGTGTATATGTTAAACGGACCACTACTGGTGGAAAACAAACAGATGCAAGGAAGATCCAAGCACATGGTGCGTAAACCACGATTGCATCTCTCCGCGGCCTGTACCAGTAACACCCGACCGCCACAACGCTCAGATACGCTGGGCGTTAGGTGGTGCGAAACGTCATCTTCGGAAGAATCCGTGTGCTCATCTCCTCTCATAATATTTAATTAAAATAAGTAATCTTGAAGGAGAAATACCGTTTGGACAACCGTGCCTGGCTGCCCTATCATTGATTTACATGTTTTGTCAGGATATAAACGAGCTGCAAATGACAACAGCTAGCATGGGTACATAAGCGAAGGAGAAGAGTAAGCATCATTTAGGTGCAGGGAAGAGGAACCGACACGGCGGGGATGTAGCGGCAACAAGCCTACAAAGCGTTCAGCAGCCAGCAGGTTACAGCGCCTGGAGGGTGTATTTCTAGGGCTAGCAGTCATAAACACATAACCAAGCGAGACCAGGTTAGCAATCCTGCTTTTGCGTGATACATCTCCTAATATTTCCTGGTTTATAGGATGAGCAATCGCTTTAACCATCTTTGGTTTCGTGATTAACACCTTATGCATCCCAGCATAGGACGACTTTGCTTCCCCACTACTCAACGCTTGCGCACTCTTCCTGTGGCGGAGCCAAGTAGTGGGAAAAGAAGAACCTCAAAATTTGGAAATCCTTTGCAGAGATATAAGTGATCGCTTCAAGGTGGCTTCAGTTCGGAAAACATGTTCAACCGCTCAAGTCGGCAGTCAGTGAACGGATGGAGGATTACTATTAATCCAGCATAAGAAATGTGAATGATAAGAGGGCAGCCAGGCACGGTTGTCCAAATGGCTCATCTCTTCTTGAAGGGAAGAAATAGGGAAGCAATTGAGTTCATTTTTCCTGAAGGACAGCGAACAATGAGAGCCGGAATTATGAGTACCCCTACAATCATCATGAGTTCAGAGTTGATGTTGACAGTCCTGAAGAGAAATACCATGTCATGCCGAGATTCAGTTGAAGGTGTTTCTTCGAACTTCCCTTCGGGGTCCATTAGTACTGATATAACGGTTTCCTTCTTCTTCGGCCTTGTTTGCTGTCTGCTCGTGTCCAGCTTTAACACATAAAATATGATAATAAGATGCCAGTAGAATTGTAGAATGTCATACCTCACTAGTGCGAACAAGAAAGTCTCCGTGTTTCTTTAACAAATAAACGATATCTTCTCTGGGCAAGTAGCCGTGGTAGAAGTCTGCCTTGACTAGCCACGGGTCCACCTGTGTTAATGGGATTATGGCTGAAACTTGGATAATACTCTACATGCGCCGACAGACCACAGTCCTGTCATCCTTGCCGTGGCTGGTTGGACTTCGACAGGATACTCTTGAAGTGGTCATAGACAAAATGACTAGCTATGCACACTCGACCTTGTTTTCATCAAAGAAGTTGTTTGTGTTTGATAACATTTCATTCGTAGATTTTGTATTCGATCATTCTTCAATACATAGATAGCTCTAATAGTGAACATCATAAATTAATGTTGCGGTAATGAGTTTATAGGTGACAATTTTTCAAAACAATTCCGAGAACACATACATACACGGGCCCCTAGATTTGATACTCACTGTCAACGAGTACAAGTATTCACCAAGCGCTGGAGTCGCCTTTAACAGCTTTGTTCATCCATTCATCTACTACTACAACATCATAAGAGGCCACGAAGGTAATTGGAGGCGATTTCCTGTCGATGGTTTTGCCTTGGGTGGCAAACAATTCGGCATCTTCGTTGCTCCACAACACATCCACCCAGTCGACCACCACCTGACCTCTGTGAAGAGTACAGTTGAGTAGAGTATATCAACAAGAACCAGAGAACTTTTTTCCTCAGTAAAGCGAGTCAGTTGCAGTAAGTACGAAATGCGGAGAAAATATTCTTGCTCGAAATGAGTAAGCCACAATAGTTGACTTCGATAGGGCCGGCCGGGCTGCGTACATCCTTTCACTTTTATTCCCATCCCTGCATGTACTGTGACGAAAACTATGTGGAAGACGCTTTACTGTATAGCCGGGATCGTTGATGTTCTTATTAGGTTGGTGCGAAATTAAATGCCAAAGTGAACACTCCGGTTCGAAGTGTTATAACCTGGCTTAAGCCCAACCTTCTTATCAGTTAATGCCCATTCAGATCGCCATGTCTTCCCCAGCAATGTATTGAAAATGATATGCCTCTACAATAAAAATTGAGATCGCAAAAATCTTAAAACTTTCGGAAGGCAATTTTGGCATGCTCTGAATCACCAGTCTGCTGCTGTTGCAGGTTTGCATCTTGGATTACGGAAAAGTGATATTCAGTAAGCGAAGGGCCTGAGGAGTGAGGAGAATGGATGGGAGCCCTAATGCCCCACGGCGCCAGTTTTTGCCGGGCTTTTTAAGCAAGAGGCTTAGTGCTACGCTGGAGCAGGAGAGCACCTATTTCTCTTCACAACTGCCAACCACATCTACAGCATCTTTTCGGATGTCAACACGAAAATAAAATACGAGTACTCTGCTGTCAACGCTGAACTAGGTTGGAGATAGATACAGCGGATCACATCCTTACAGCACCATCAAGCTCCTGACACAACCTCCCTAGAGAGAAGATCTGGTTTAGGAAAACTTTGAAGTGGGAAATAGGTTCTGCCCACACCCATTCTCACTTGTTGACTTGAAATTTTTCAATTTCCATAGAAGAGAGATGTCAATTTGTGCACATCCCAAAACGGTAATTAATTTCGCACCATTTTGATGTTTCAACTACTAGGTTGGTCCGATAGTCTTGCACCCAATTTCATACTTTTTTCCAAAAAAATGTTCACTTTATTGTGAGTAGATATGTATCAGTACACAAGATAATCACCACCATGATCCACCACTGGAGCATCGGTACCAGAAGTCAGGAGAACTCTGGCAGCTGTCGATGAAACTTGAAATCTCACTTTTTCGTTTGGTCTGGCCATCGAATTTCTGTTCTCGTAGATGCAGCTTCAGTGCTTCGAACAAGAGGTGGTCCGACGAGGCCAAGTCACGAGAATAAACAGGGCGTGGGAGAACTTCAACATAATTCAACAATTTTCTGTCAAGTAAGCTTTGCCACGTTAGGTCGGGAGTCATCATGAAGTGGAGCAAAATGCCCAGTCTTTCTATGCTTCAAGCAGGTTACGCTCACCAGTTGTTGTAGTTGTTGAGAAGAGTAGAGTTGAATGGTCACGGTGTTTACAGGTGGCAGCAGTTCCCAGCACAGCATTCTCTCGGAGTACCATCAAATACATAGCAAAACCTTCTTTCGTGCCTTTGGCTACTTTGGAGATGCGGGAGTCGACTCTTCTCTCGTGCATGGTTAAGACGGAGAACGCCTATGTGTGGACGCGGTAGCAAAGACCAACACACATTCACTGTTGCAGCCGTCATCTGTTTTTTGTAACCTAGCGGTTGGAGAGGTCTGGCGAGTATTGTATGGTGACAGAGACGAAAAGTAGTACTGTCCGAGGCCGCAGAGGTAAGGAAAAGCATCCCCAACACCCTCCTAGATTTCGCCAATTCTAAGACCGAGATGGCTGCCTTACAGCGCCCACACCGAACAATTTCTTCATTTCTTCATCTAGACGGGTAGAAGGAAAAGTCATCCACGGCTTCTACTCGGACTTCGTTGATAGCCACACCCACCTCCGCCCATGTTCTTAGCGATGATGGGTATATCGTCCTATCAGTTTGCCTTTCCAAAGTCCGACATGCTATCAAGTCGTTGAAGAATAGTACAGATCCTGGCCCTGACAGGATCTCACAAGAACATTTGAAGATCCTACTGCCATTTTTTATCAGATTGGCTAGGCTTTTCGCGATACCAGTGCAAATACAAGGTGCCCATCCAATGGAAAGCCAACATAACCGTGCTGCTGTACAAATATGGAGACCTGCAGGACAGAGGCATTTGTCGAAAGGACTATTGATGACGGATGATTCCGTAGCAAAGACCAACACACATTCACTGTTGCAGCCGTCATCTGTTTTTTGTAACCTAGCGGTTGGAGAGGTCTGGCGAGTATTGTATGGTGACAGAGACGAAAAGTAGTACTGTCCGAGGCCGCAGAGGTAAGGAAAAGCATCCCCAACATCCTCCTAGATTTCGCCAATTCTAAGACCGAGATGGCTGCCTTACAGCGCCCACACCGAACAATTTCTTCATTTCTTCATCTAGACGGGTAGAAGGAAAAGTCATCCACGGCTTCTACTCGGACTTCGTTGATAGCCACACCCACCTCCGCCCATGTTCTTAGCGATGATGGGTATATCGTCCTATCAGTTTGCCTTTCCAAAGTCCGACATGCTATCAAGTCGTTGAAGAATAGTACAGATCCTGGCCCTGACAGGATCTCACCAGAACATTTGAAGATCCTACTGCCATTTTTTATCAGATTGGCTAGGCTTTTCGCGATACCAGTGCAAATACAAGGTGCCCATCCAATGGAAAGCCAACATAACCGTGCTGCTGTACAAATATGGAGACCTGCAGGACAGAGGCATTTGTCGAAAGGACTATTGATGACGGATGATTCCGTAGCAAAGACCAACACACATTCACTGTTGCAGCCGTCATCTGTTTTTTGTAACCTAGCGGTTGGAGAGGTCTGGCGAGTATTGTATGGTGACAGAGACGAAAAGTAGTACTGTCCGAGGCCGCAGAGGTAAGGAAAAGCATCCCCAACATCCTCCTAGATTTCGCCAATTCTAAGACCGAGATGGCTGCCTTACAGCGCCCACACCGAACAATTTCTTCATTTCTTCATCTAGACGGGTAGAAGGAAAAGTCATCCACGGCTTCTACTCGGACTTCGTTGATAGCCACACCCACCTCCGCCCATGTTCTTAGCGATGATGGGTATATCGTCCTATCAGTTCGTCTTTCCAAAGTCCGACATGCTATCAAGTCGTTGAAGAATAGTACAGATCCTGGCCCTGACAGGATCTGACCAGAACATTTGAAGATCCTACTGCCATTTTTTATCAGATTGGCTAGGCTTTTCGCGATACCAGTGCAAATACAAAGTGCCCATCCAATGGAAAGCCAACATAACCGTGCTGCTGTACAAATATGGAGACCTGCAGGACAGAGGCATTTGTCGAAAGGACTATTGATGACGGATGATTCCGTGCGATGGACCGCATTTGCACAGTCACTAGAGTCACTAGAGTCACCGAAGTGTCGCATGAGTACAAAATACTCATATGTTTCACGTTCATCGACTTGAAAAAAGCCTTCAACCCCGTTGAGACAGAAGCGGTGCCCAAGGCGCTGGGCAACCAGCGCGTACCTATTCACTACATCAGAATATTTTTTGCGGCAGCTTCACGACGAGAAATTCGTAATTCTGCAGCGAGATCACCATCAACGTCAGGAGAGGCGTCTGACAAGGCGACACTTCGTTGCCAAAAATATTAATGGTCTCGAGGATGTCGGATTTGGATCATCCTCAGAGAAAAAGGGGCGTTATCACGCTACCGTGATTGGTGTGTTGATTGAATGTGCCAATCCCGGTAGCTTGGTCATGCCCCTATTCCCCTCACGACGATACAGGATGCCATGCTTCGGCTGGAATGGGATCAAATGGTAGTGCAAGTTGATGCAACGCGATGTTAACTCCGAGGTGAATGCCCTATAGAACATTATTTCCTTTGAGTAGGCGCATGCAGAACAGATTGTATTCGAAGTCATGGTTTCAGAAACTGGAGAGGGTAAACTTGCCCAAACATCAGCCTTATAGAGATTATGACAATGTTGTGTTATTCGGCTTACGTTTAAGTACTCCTACATCTCCACTTTATTGGCTAGGTTTCGGTACAATAATACCTTCGTCAGGCCTATAACATTTACATTTGCATTCAGCCTACTATCATTTCTACAAATATCGTGCGAATATACTGACCAGGCCAACAATCAAGCTATGCGGCAATAGATTCTGACACTAGCAACTAAGCGATAGGACAACTGCGCACTGCCCACAAAAATGAGAGTCACTTGAACGACAGATGTGACACTGTCGCAATCACCACCGCTATCTTCCTATCCTATGAGTTGCAATGCATCCGCTGGAGAGAGGAGTTTCATTGCCGGACCCTCCATCATTTCTCTTTCCAGCTGAGCATCCAGTGAGCGGTGTAGTACCGTGACCATATAAAGGAACAAAATGCCAAAGATGTGAATCGAGTCGTGAAAGCAGCAAACCTACCAATCGAATTGGTTCCGTCCACCTCCGAACCTCAAGAGCTTGCTGACCTCCACGAGGATCTACGAAGGAAAATGTGGCCGGAATGACTGCATTTACTGCGCAGGAAACAAGATATGTCAGCTAAGAAGAACAATCTACTTGGTGTGAAAAGTGTGGACGTAAATACGTTGGAAAAACGGCAAGACCGCTCCATAAACGTGTGGACGAACATATGCGAGTACTACGGAATCCCAGCACCTATCCTAACAGCAGTTTCTCGCATCATCGCATCCTTCACCACACATACTAGGATCCTCCTAAAATGAAGGTCACGGTACTACACCGCTCACTGGATGCTCCATTGGAAAGAAAAATGATTGTTTAATCAAACATTTCTCTCCAGAGATAAACAACAATAATGAACTAGTGGATGCATTGCAACTAATAACATAGGAAGACAGCGGTGGTGATTGCGACAGTGTCACATTTGTCGTTCGAGTGGCTCTCATTCTTGTGGGCAATGCGCAGTTGTCCTGTTGCTTAGTTGCTAGTGTCAGAATCTATTGTCGCATACTTGATTGTTGGCCTGGTCAGTATATTCGCATAGAAGATGTGGTAATAGACTGAATGCACTTGTAAACGTTATAAGCCTGACGAAGGTATTATTGTACCGAAAACTAGCCAAGAAAGTGGAAACGCAGGAGTACTCAAATCCAAGATGAACAACACACATTTGACATGAGGCTCCGGGATAGTAGAATTCTATCATATTTTTAAATCCAGCAATAATGTTGTGTTATGCTATAGTCAAACAATCTACCAACATCACCCCACACCAGTGGCGGGCACGCCCCTCCCCGAGAATGGGTCGTCAAATTTTTGAAATTACTTTACAATACAAATAAAAATCTTGTATTAGTTTAATTTTAATTGTTTATTTTCATTATTACTTTTAATATAATTTTTATTAATTATTAATTATTATAATTAATATTTTTATTAATTTTGTTTCCCGTCTGGGTCCCCAAAACGGCGGAGACCCCACTTTTTTTCCCACACCCCCCTCCCTCCCACTTTCTGCGTCCGCCGCCACTGCCCCACACCACCAAGACCGAATGAGAGTTCAACATAGCGACCACAAGAATTCACATTTCCACATTTCCAAGGGCGTTTCAAAGAAGGGAACTATTGATATATATATATATATATATATATATATATATATATATATATATATATATATATATATATATATATATATATGTATATCAGTGGCGGACGCAGGGGGGGGGGGGGGGGGGGGTATAAGTAGTAACCGTGAAGACTAGCTGATGTTGAGCTTACCTAGTGTATGTTCCTGAGAGCTCGACATTTACTCGGAGGTGCATCAGCTTTCGAGCAACACGATGTAGGTCTATGGCTGCTGCCATGGCAATCTCGTCGCAGTACGAATACTGGCGACCATTTTTCGCGAGCATCGCCCGACCTAAGTATATTTTTTTGCTTTGCAACCAGCACGAACCAGGTGTAGATATATACTTAGGAGCACGAACTTACCGATACTTGTGGCTGTGTTCAGAAAAGAAGCTAGCTTCGTATCGCACTGTAGATGCGCGTTGAAATCAACTTCGTTCTCGTTCTGAACAATCTGCTTCATAGTGCAGTGAAGAGAAATCACGAGTCATTTTCTCAAATGTAGGTAGAATGTTGAAATCCACTTCCTCCCTAGTTTCTAAAGTTTTATAAAATGCGATTACCACCAACCTTAATACCTTCCAAGAAGAAAGCTTCCCATGGAATCACCACAATTCTGGATGCCAGCTTCCGCAGAACTATTGAAGCAGCCTCTGGATCGCCATGGAAGTTGAATTCCGCAGATGATTTCGAATCTACGTTGCCGATTCCTGGCAGGTATTGACGTTTGAATACAAGGATTTTGTCTTGTGCCCAAGAAATCAAAAATTATTAGGTTGATGCTTAGTTAATGCGGGTTTTTTCGCGACCTCGTTTCTCGATAAAAATTACAGCTTTTTGAAGGTTTTTTTTTCATGAAGAAAATTTTCTCTTCTCACTTAATGAAAATGCTATTGGAAGCCGCATCCATTCCCGTCAAAATATGCTCTATCACTTCAAAATAAGTTGGAATGCAGCACAGTCATTTCGTGATCTCAGCGAGCTTTCAATGAAAAACCAATCAACAAGGCCAAATCGAAAGTTGGTTCATAATAATAAGGTGAAGCTTCAAAAGTGAAGAAAGAAGAGGTCTTCCATCAAATTCCAAGCACAAGGAAGCCTGGAAGAGGATGAAAGTTTGGCAACGAGAACGCTGTCCGAACTCTTCAACATGGCCCGATCGACCTCTTCCGAATCGTTCTTCCTCTAAAATGGCTCAGAAAAACATGGAGGTTGGCTGTGGGTCTGCACGAGCTCTTGGACAGGAATACTGTTCGAATTTCCACCGATTTTCTGCAAAAAAAAACGAGCAGGCTCCATTTCTGAGGAATCTCGTCGATTGAACGTCCCTCCCTTCCACGGCAGCCAAAAACTGTTGGTCATCAAAATTCAGACGTAGAGCATTTCCTTCTTCATCCGTAGGTTTGTTCTTCCCTACTTGAACTACTTGAACATTCTTCGACTTGGCCATGCTGATTTCTCTTCAGCCAAAATTTCGTCGAGATAGCGGAAAGACTGTGCCGCATTACAACCTTTCCCAAAGTGGTAGAGCATGAGATGACGAATGTGCTCAGAAACTTGGTGCGGACGGCCCACTCTACCACTACTACCGGTCGGGGAATCACCAGATCGGAACCCGGCCGGCAATGATAGAGCGGGCCGGCTGGTGGTGGGCATCTGCTGGCCAGGAGCTGCTGGAAATCGTGAATGTAGGCGATGCTGCTCCAAATCGAGTGCTCAGGGTAGCGTTGTCCACGATTCCCCGTCAGTGGCCGCAGGCAGTGTGACGACTTCTGGCACTCGGCCATTGGTTGCTCAGTGCATCGCACAGAAGAGCTCCAGGTTCGACGGGGCAACGCAAACAATCACTTTCTCATCAGGAGTAGGAAAATATGGCTTTTCGCAAAGCCCGTGCGTGTTTCCGTAGTGCTAGCTTTATTCCACCATGGAGTGGATTCTAACCAACTAACCATTGTTCATGAATGTTTGAGAGTCCGCTGCCTTATCCACTCGGCCATTCGTGCTTCTAACAGCTTCAGTCGGCTGATCTTTATCAGTTCTCTACCACGATCATCTGACCGGGCCGGCCGGAAGGCTGGATTGGTCGACCGGCCTGCCGGTGATGGGCTCCTGCCCAGTCGGTAGATGGTGATGAGCCGGGCGCCGGCCGGCAATCAACAGCCGCCCGGCCGGTCGTAGGTGTGGTAGAGTGGGCTGCGTGTCAAGACGTACGGTGCGACGCTGTGATTGGTCGGTTCGCCTACGCGCCGCGGTTGCTACCAGCGTATTCGCGAGCTGTGCTGCAAGGAAATGGACGAGTTTTCTCGACCGTGCGTGGGGCAGATGAATGCAATGGGAGCACGGCAGCTAGCGCGCGTGTCACAACGCTACGGAATGAGCTATCTACTGCTCATACTCTTCTGCTATTTCAATTCTACTAGTATTCTGGTCCTGTTGCTGTCCGACTACTACTGCCATTGCTATTCTGCTGGTTCTGGGCTACCATTTAGCCACTCCTAACACTACTGGCTACGTATTCTAAGCGGCTATTCTTTTATTGCTGATCTATGCAATGCTGTAGCTTGTCGGTAAGTTCTCAAACATTGTATTTCCAGTGGTGTTACTTCTTCTGGAATGCTTTATTTTTCTATAAGGTTATTGCCTTAAGGAAAAGTTGTATTATTGTAATTAATTTTGGGATAATCATTATTTCCAGGGAACACATGTGGAGAAACGAAATTCATTCCTTAGTTTTTGAGAGTTTCCAGATATGTTCACCAAATTTATTTCTACCAGTACAGATTGTATGAAGTTCTTTGTTTGTTTTCCCCTCTTTGCCTCTGTTTTCTGCATTTTCCCCAAAGTTTCCGCTCATCTGGCAACTTCATGAAAGTAGTCATGTATTTTATGATTACATGAACCCTCCATGGATAGCTAGATTGCAGAATAAGCACCATCAGCGTGCAGAGGTTGCGAAGTACCTATCATTTATTGCGAGAAGTTTCTAAGAAGACTTGTCCAGTCCTGTTCAAACGTGTTGAAACGTGATGTTTTTTCCCTATCCAACTACAAACGCAAGGATTTATCAGTTGGCTGTTTAAACGTCCTGCTGGCGTATTTTTTTGCTCACGGCTATTCACTAAATATTCCAACTATTATGGCAAGTTCTGGCCCCAACAACACCATCAACAGCTCTGCTGTGAACGCTCCAAGGGGCTTGCCTTCATCGCAGCACAGGCTGCAAGAGCAAGAGCAGATTTGTGATAAAGCATGCTATAACATCTGGCTAGTAATATGCAGAGAATCAGTGATAGCTTCATCTCATTCAGGTGTGACTGGCCGGGTGATTCCTCAAGCTGTTCGCCAGGACCAGCAAAATGTCCTTGGTAGCCTGCTTCCAGTTAGGGTCGCTTATCGTCCTTACACTGTTAGCAGGCGCGTCAGCATCCAGTGAATCTGCGGGCCCGTCAAGTTCTTCTACAGCCTGCACTATGCCTGCTCCTAGGGTACCTGAGTCTGTGAAAGTGCGAGCCGTTGCTCCACGACCCAGAGAGCGCTTCTTTGGAGAAAGAGAGGTAAGTCAGTTTGGGAGACACGAGGTTTTGAAATACAGGAAGCAGGATGTCGCACATCTTCACATTCCACTGCAGTAACCAAGGATACGAAGTGTACACATGCAGACAATGCAAGAAGGCGGGATTTCATCTACCGATCAAGGTGAGGTTCAACAGTTTTGTCACATTCTACCATCCTCTATCGTTCTTTGCTGTTTTTTTTTTGACATGCTGAGTTGGAGAATAAGTTCGTGCTATCCAATATGGGCTCTAGAGGACGCACGCAGAGGAGCAAAAGAAAAAAATTTTACGGAATGCTAAAGCTAGGCTATGATACTGCCGCTTCTGTTACGAAATCAGCATTTGCTTACAATGTTGCACAGCTATCTTACCGTTATTCGACTATCTCGAACCACAGCTTCATCTACAGGTGGTCGGGAATGAATTCTTCGGGGACCCTTGCCAGAATCACGTTTGCGTCCCCGTAAATGCAGCTGAGGACCAGATGAACAGGATGATGTACGAGGTATCCCTTGAAGGCTCTAGAGTTAATGGCTATAGTTGAGCTCAAAACAAGAACATATTAGGTTGGTGCAAAAATAATGCGCGTTTTTCGCTGCTTCACCTTCGGTGCAGAAAATTTCTGGTGTTTCTTATCAGCGGTATGAGAAGTTGCACACGGTACTGTAGCAAATTTCATGGCCTTTTCAAATATCTTATGCATTTTGAGCGAAGTTCATGTTTTTGGCGAATTTTTAGTTGTGGAACGAAAGGCGCCAAAACAAGTTTTTTGCCAAACTCCTTTCAGCGAGCTGATACTCGACGGCATCGCAGCAGGAATCGCTCAGAATACCACCATAGTTTTGGCGAAGGTAGTGTGAGCGAATGCCATCCGCCGAGCTGCTCCGGGATTTTTCGGCTTGGTGTGCCTTGCTTCGAAAGTAAGGGATGTCGCATAGGTCTTCCTGGGGTTTGCGACCCCCAACTGATGACAATTATGAAACAGCACCCATCCAAAACAACATATTTTGTTTCGCAGAACATTGCCGGTGATTGTTGTCAGACCATCCCTCCCTTCAGTAAAAATGGGAGGATGAAAAAGCTTGACGAGTTGATGTCGCGCATACTGAATGAGTACCACATTGATCCTCGTTGAGAGGTGTGCTTCGCACCTTAGTAGTGAAAACTTGCGACCAAACAGTGGGTCGCTTAGTGATTAAATATGAAGTATAGACCCAGTTCGACAGAATGAGGTGCTTTGCTCAACAGTTGGACGAGGAACGTGCAGCGAAACAGTCCCAGAAGCCGAAGCAACACCAAAATAGGGTCACGGTGACTTTGTGGTGACCTGCTGCAAAAATTGCTCACTGCAGCTCATTCATTCTTCCTAATCTGGTAAGTTCTTTCAAGATGTAAATGAAATAAATTAGAAACTTCACTGTGTGACCCCAGCGTTGCTCAATAAAATGGATTCTTCACTCCTACACGGCACCGTCCAGGCACACCCTGCACGACAGATTCTTCACAGGTTGGAGCAACTGAGCTAGGAAGCTCGAACTCCTACATCATAATCAGCAGGCTTCTCGCTCACCGACTACCACTTCCCCGAGAACGTGGATGACTTCTTCCGGGAGAATTTTCTCGAAGACTAAAGTGATACCAAAACTGTCCTCCGGAAGTTAGTCGATTTTAGAAGGTCCTATCAGAAAGGCACGGTAGTCGGAGAATATCTACCTTGTTGCTAAAGATTTGCGGATTACAATAGTTCTAAGCCTACTGAACAAGATCGATTTTGAAAGGAGTTATGAGGTTCGGAATCAAAGGCATGAAAACGCGCATTATTTTTGCACCAACCTAATAATTTCAAGAAATGTCGGAATGTCCGAAACGATCCTCACTACGCCAATGTTTCCAACGTTGAAATTTGGGAGGAGACGCTGGTAGGCTGCCTAGAGAATCCCGCTCTTGGAAATCCTACAGAGAGGGAGGATATGGCGGCCTACCTCCACAGCCACGGCCTGGAAGCGAGAAGACGGCCCATCGCAAGGCAATTTTATCTAACCGATGCGATAGTGAATATCTCTGGCAAGCTATTTTTTTTTCAGGAGCAAAGAGGTTCACAGAGATAGGATGCTGACGTGGGACAATATTCTCGAAAATTTCGCTTATCTCACTGACGGAACACTATTCCTGCAGGAAAAGACTGCCACCCTGCAGATTTACAATTCAGTCGATACGATCCGGGTAAGAGCCAGAGTGCTTTTCAAACTTCAGAAATTACCCGAACGATGCTTCAGAGGGCCTGCGAAAAAAGGGCTACGCGCTCTTGTGGCCGATGGCGTGCACAAGATACTTCCCGCACAACTAGGTGACCAAGCCCACTTGTACACGATTCATGGCGTATGCGAAAGCAGACATGAAGTATGTTCCTGAATTTGAGACGTTCTAATTAGGCAAAAAAATCGAGTTTTACAAGTGCCCCTCGTGCATGCCCTTACCAAGAACAAGACGCAGGCCACATACGAGAAGATTTTTGGGCGGTTGCAGCTGGGGTTGCATACATTAGCCCCCATTCTCAGTCCTCTCCGGATTATATTGTACTTCGAGGTGGAAGCTATCAATGCAGCAGGGAATGTGTTCCGAACGGCCTCCATTGACGGATGCATTTTCCATTTGTCCCAGTCCTGGAACGGGGGGCGGAACGCCCTAGGAATCAGAAATTACCTGAAGGGAGAGTCACGATGCAGGATGGTATCGAAGTGGTGGAAGACTCTCAAGGGCATTCCCTTCTTGCCGGCAAACTTGCTGCGTAGGCTCCCAGGCCTTGTTCGTCCCTCTTTCCCACGCAGCCACGTGGCATACCAGAAATGCCAAGAGTTTCTGGACTACCTACATGATACATGGATGCGTGGTCCATTCAGAAACTTGTGGTGCAAGTGGGGTTTAACGGAACTCAGGACGACAAATCTTGCTGAAGCATACCACAGGTACATATGTTTAACTTACTCTAAAACCGTTCATTCACTTGAGTGACTTCAGCAAGCTCCGTCGCATCATCCGCAAGAAAAACGTAAACCTGCAGCCGATCCTGGAACGTATTAGGAGGGAAAACACCATAGCAGTGGCGAAGCTGATCTCGCTTGACTGGGTGAGGCATATCCAATAACTCTTCGAAAACCTTGGTTGGAGTTGGCTCAACTCATTTTTTTTTAGTTTCCGAACGAACAACGGAGGCTCAGGAGACGGGACAGGCTGAGGCGGCAGAAGTTTGCAGCGAAAATGGCGGAGTTCGAGCGGGAGCTTTCCAGAGGCGGCATTGTTACGACAGTTGCCATAATCAGATACTGTCGTCACATGGCCCGCTTCATGACCGAGAAGGCCATTTGAGCATAACGCAGAAGGAGGAACTTAACTTCTCTCAAATAACATCTGAAAGAAACAGTCCCGTATGTGTTATGCTCAAGGTGTGTGTGTGTGTGTGTGTGTGTGTGTATGTGTATGTGTATGTGTATGTATGTATGTGTGTGTGTGTGTGTGTGTGTGTGTGTGTGTGTGTGTGTGTGTGTGTGTGTGTGTGTGTGTGTGTGTGTGTGTGTGTGTGTGTGTGTGTGTGTGTGTGTGTGTGTGTGTGTGTGTGTCAACGCAATTTGGTAAATGGAACAGTCTTATTTAGATTAACGTCATTTCAGTGCTATCGCCGTTTTTATAAGGCTGCAAAGAGACTGGTTCTCACATATACTAACATGTCTCAAGACGCTTTGTGTCGCCATATTTTTGGCAGGTCCGACAAATCCTCAAATCTCAGTCGCCCGCGCCGCTCCTCTCAACACCAGCACAACCGCTAATGCACCGTAAGCACTTTTAAAACGACATTTCCTAACATGTTTTCTCGGTCAACAAAATTTTGATGGTATTCTTTACGAGCAATCGGAAATTGAGGATGTTTTGGCTATTCGGCTATAACTAGAAAGATATACCATAATAATTTCCGCCCATTACGAAAACCTTCGAGAACGCAAAGTTTGGGTCGATCTTGAGCGCTATCGCGACATTTGTGAGTGGACCGAGGCAAACCAGCGTCGCCTCAGGGTTCTCCCTTGCAATGCGGACTAAAGCCAAGGCAGCCACTTCTTCCGATGTCGGCTCAAAGTCACTAGGAAGGACCTGAAATAGTTTCACTAAGCAGTAGAAAGATTGATATAACTCCTTGAACAAAGTTTGTACCTCTGGAAATGCATTCGGTTGATCCCCGATCCCGTCTTTACCGAAGAAGTAGTTCTCGCTAGAAAAATCATTTTCTCTGCCGAGCAGTGGCTCTCCAGCTCCTTTGTAAATTGGTATCTGTTTCTAAACAAGGTATTATCTTCCCATTTAGTTCTTTATATTCAATTCAAATCAAGTAAATTTACCGGAACTTCGTTCGCGCGCTGACATCTCGCAACATTTGCTGTCGCCTGCTCGACCGATACGGATCCCTGAACGGTCGTGAAAGCCAGAACCTAGAAAACAGCAGAAAAATGTTTTAGGATCAATACAATAATAACAGTAACACTGATTTTGAGCAAGTCCAATCAACTTTTGGCTCTCCTTCCCAATACGCTCACAATGAAGGACAAAGGGAAAAACACAGGAAGTGCCAATTCCTCTACGAACGTGTCAGCGCTGCATTACCTGACATCCTTCAAAAGTTCACCTATATTTGGCCGGCTAAAGCGATGGGTGAATCATGCCAGACGACTAGCGATTCATATGTTCAATGACAATGAAACGCGCCATAATCCAGCGTTTTACGGATGACGCACCGCTCAATCGCAGGTTCGAACAGCATCATTTACGTCATTCAATGTCTTTCTTCGAGACACTTCTGCATTCTTTTCTGATATGCGTGTTTATCTAGACCTACTTAATCATCTAACCTGTCATGATCTTACATCAACTCTACATCCAGGTGGTTCCACTCCAATTTTTCATTCTCAATGTGACATAGTGTTGATACCCTCCGTCTAGGTTTTATTTTGGAGGCATGTTGTACCGGAGGCGATTCTTCCGTAAAGATTTGCATTTCTCTCTCATCGGGCTAACTTTTTGGTTGAAGGAACACTGGAGGACTAATTTTCAGGTGACTGTTTGCTGTTGCTTGTTTGCTGCATATTGATTGCAAAGAGCCAGCGAGCAGACGCCTAAACTTGCGCTTGTGCTTCGCATCTGACTAGAGGGTTGCCTCAAGCACTCGCTTCAGAATAGTGACTCTAGCTGTGTCTTCGGATTCATGATCATCTCAAAGGTCTTACGGTCATCAGATGCTTGCAACAATCCGTGTATTTTTATTGCTTAAGAAGGGTAAGCGCGCTACTAAACATCTAAAATATTATACTATTTCCGTGAACCACAGCAGCTCTAGTTCATAGCGCTGTCCTCTATCCAATGCCACAATATTATTTGCCCAGAGAATCAAGGCAATTGGATCCTAAGTTTGGTGATTTGCTCTGTATTCTTGGAACAGAATGTGTAATTTTTTCATTCTATCATTGTCCCGGATTCCTCTACAAGAATCAGTGCTCTTTTTGCATTTGAGATATGAGTGGCATAAATTTCATCCTCTAAGTAGGCAATGGTGATTTTGACCCCTTTGTTTAGGAAGTCCCTCCTGCTGAAGAATCGTGTTGGCGTTTTTCTGCGAAAGTTGAGGAATGACATCGACTCTTTCCCAAACTAGACGATTCTTCAGCAAGAAATCCACCAATATAAAGGAGAAAACTGGGGAAAACAACGCGAGTCAGCACAGGTACCATTGAAGAATTAAGAGAACCTACTCAAAAATAAGATCGCGCAGCTCCAAGCATAGTATAGAAACTGGATCATTTAATGAGCAGGCCTGGCAGCTATGTTCCGCATGAGATTGAAAGATGTAAATCTTACGACTAAGATGTGTGTACTCGTTCACCACGCGTTTTCTAAAATTGATAGCTCTACCATCGCTTTTTTTAAAATCAATAGCTCTAGCGGATCGTCAGCCTAACGCCGAACTCCCAGGCTTCTCTTGTTGTCAGCATTGCTGTTGAGAGGCATCTTCCTCACTAGATGGCAATCTCTCCTCACTCATCAGTAGTCCTGCACACCTTATCACTGCTTAGCACCAAAGCACCTCTTCAACAACTGTGGATGTTTCGGGCAAACATCTTTCCCACTACGTACAGTAGCCAACATCTTCACCAATTACTTGTGGACCTCTTGCTAGACGTTGTTCTCACTGTGGGATGTCGATATCCCCTTCAACCTCGGTAAACCCGTTTTGTCTTCGTATTCCCCATCACTGGAGAGCGGCACACCCCGTAGCCATAAGTGGATAAACCCCATGTTGCCGTGTGTTGGCGCATCCTTACATGATGGTTGGCCCGTTTCTCACCATCTTCACGACATCCGAGCTCAGACGTACCTATCACACCACTTTGAGATACCTTTCTCACCACTAACTGCGTGCGCATCCTCATACACTTAGGGGTCCTTTCCTCGCAGTGCAGACACTAGCACCATGGGCGCTCACGCACTCCTCATCCTCCACTCGTACTGCGTCCTATCCATCTGGCTCCTCTGCTTTTTTTCGAAACACACCTATCTACATATTTTGCCTCTTATGCGACTTGATAAGCGCAGACCAATCGCACTAATTCCATTGTGGCATAAACAACGGTAGGTGCTCCGAGCAAATGAAGATAACTAGAACTAAATTAAAACGCCTGATGTAGTCACTTTTTTCAATAACGGCTCGTTCTCTTGCACAGACACACAGAAAATGCCAATTAATGCATTAAGTATTATACCAGCAGTCGTCAAATCCACGCAAAACGCATGTATACCCATGCAGAACCCATGCGTCTCCAAATCCGATGCAAAACCCACGAGAAACCCAATCTGATGCAGAACCCATGCAAACCGGCGCAAAATACGTTTTCGAGGTTTCCAGATTAGTAGTCTCTTGATCTAGCTTCAAGCCAATACGGTTCTTCAACATTAGAAAATGTTTCTTGAGAAAAAATTCTACTTATTCGTGGAGCATTTTTATAACTATTTAGCTTGCACCCCTAAAATCTGAAAAATAAATTCCAAGAATGATCCTACTCTATGATCGGATATTTTCGTACAGTTTGTTTCTCTGGGGCGGCAGCTGGAGAGGCACTGGTAGTACGTCGGAATACTCAACTATCGTCACGTTTGAAATAAACTATGGTTAAGAATTTCGTTGATCGGGTGGCCAATTCTGGATGTACAGCTTTCCTCAACCGTAATACATGGACAGCGCTACCCGTAATAGCAAACCTTCGTTCATCACATTTTCGTCTTTGCCCAGCTGCCACCCATAGTTAACCACACCCATGAGTATGAGATAGTATGAGATTGCCCATCTTCCACTGATTTTTCCGGTCCCAGCTTTGCGACAAATTTGTCGATATCGCACAGCTTAGCAATTTACGATTTCTGTGCCCTTCCTGAGATGAAGCCACTGCCGAGTTTTAGGTGAAGATCGAAGAGGTGCCATCTAATGAGAAACGTTCAATGACTTCTTTGTGGAAGCTGAACTTATGAGAATGTCAGAATTACTGAGGCATAAGCTTCGTTTTTGGAGAGTTCAAAAAACAATGCAATCATAGAAATTTCTTCACTTCTGATACTTAGAAAACTCCGATTTTTCAATTCTTTTGGTACAAGGTTTATAAATGTTTTCACACTTGTGAAGACTGCCATACATCTAGCTCGAACTTGTTAAAAATGAAAGAAGAACGAGGAAAAAAGCGAGGATACCTCAACATCTGGATGTTGCAATGCAAGAGTTATTGCGCGGATGTCGTCGGAGACGCCATCGGTGTCTAGAAAAGTGACCTTGTTGTAAACCACCCTTGCAACTCCGGAAGGCTTTTAGCACTCAGAGTCGACAAAACATGTACCTATGACCAGCTGAACCTTTGGTCGCATGTTGAAGGGACGAGGATTGCTGGTGCCAATGACAGAGGTGGAGGGCTACAAAGTGCACATCACGGGAGTTTTTGCCGATTAGTTAAAAAAAAATCAATAGAAAACGTGCACGCAGGCACCAGGGCTCGGATTTGTGGAACTGCACACCAATGATGGTTAGAGTGGTTGTAGGTCCATGAATCCTAAGGGGGTGTGGCAGAAAATGCCTACTGTATAAAAGAAAATAATTGGCTGTGTATACTCCCTCGTCGAAGCTGCGCCGGTGTTTTTTGTCAACTCCACAGCTTCATCATTGTTGCTTATTCCATCGTCACAAAGTGATTTCTCGGTTAGGAGGGAGTATAAATAGAAAAAATCTCTTTAATCATCGATGTACACATGCAACAAGGTGAATTCAGATTCCATCAGAATCCCAAACAAGTAGAGACATCGGATGACGATTTTCTTCATTGCTATCCCTCGAAAAGACATAAAAAAAGAAATGAAGGCATAAAGGTGACTTTCATTCCCACTTCACTCTTCAGCTTCACCACCTTTATGGGCCTGATTTTCAGATTGCACCTGCCAAAAAATCTGACAAATCCTCTGCAAAGAATTCATACTGACATATTGACACTGTTCCTTCTTCGTCATAAACTTGCTACGAGAATGCGGTTGGGAGCGATTGACTGAGAACCAATTTCTATTGGCAGTTTGTGGAGGAGTTTTCCGCTGAACTATGGCTACCATTCATATTTGAAACCAGCTCAACGAATTTTTTTCTACCTTCCCATGGAAAAACTCGAGAGCCGACAAAGTACAGTGAGACGTTTGGTCACGTAGTACACAAAAAAATCACTAGGACACTTTCAGAGTTGTGACGAAGGCGCTTTCAGTGAAACATAAGATCGATCGTAAATAAATTTTCCTCTGTGACACACGGATTGGGATACAAAATTTACCAATTGATCTGACGATGTCCAGGTTCAAAGAATAATGAAGATGAAAAAATGACCAGCTATCCATAATCGGCTTTGTTTTTACCTAAGAAACTGTTTGCCTCTGATTAAACTTCGTTTGCAAACTTTGTGCTGGATCACTGTTCAAATTATTGATACATCAGTAGCAGTAGACAGAATTAATGGTCCCAGGCCCGTATACATTATATTTATCCAGTCGGATAAACGAGCTCTGGCTAGCATATTGGTGGTTGGTGTATCGGCGTTGTGGTTTGGGTATTCCGCTACCCAATAAAACGTTACCCGAGAATATGTGCACCTACTTATTTCACTGCAGGATATCTTCATCCGACTGGAAAAGATCAGTTGTTTGTGGCACAATCAAATCGTGCTATCCTCATGAATGCACACCATTTGTGTGAGGAATGAACACGCGAATCATATTGGATAGCAGAGTGGATAAAACCTGTGAGAATGGATACATTTCTACCGTGTTTTTCCTTTCACGGCTAAATATATTGGGCACGGATTCTGAACAGATTTTACGCAGAGATAATGTGGCCGGTTTCAGAACATGTAGGTTCGGATACATACATACACATAAGCGCCTAATCTTAGACTTACTATCGACAAAGACAAGTATTCACCAAGGACCGGTGTCGCCTTTCACGGCTTTCTTGATCCACTCATCTACTACTACAACATCATACGAGACCATGAAGGTAATCGGATGCAATTTCCTGTCGATGGATTTGCCTTGCCTGGCAACGAACTCAGCATCTTCATTGCTCCATAGCACATCCACCCAGTCAACAACAACCTGACCTCTGGAAAAGAAATTTTTTGAGATAGCATGATTTAAAAAAGACCTGAAAAATAGCTTGATTTGACAAAAAGCTGAAAAATCTTCCTCAGTGAAGGAAGTCATCCACAGTAAATACCGAGTACAGAAAAACTATCGTTCGTTTGGAGTGAGTCGTGATAGCTTAGCAGTATCTTTAATACGGTCATCTCGTGCATAACGAACTGAAGACAATAACAATGAACTATATGCTCGTTACTCGTAAAATTTTACCCCAATTTTCGAAGGCGGTCGGTAACAGCGCAAATGAAGATGCCAGTAATAGGCCGCTGCCATCGTTTTCATCCTTTGTTTCTCTCAGATAACATACTGATAGCTCCAAACTACACGGAGATGTAACGCGCGTTTGTATTTCCGAAATGCCTTTGTATGCACCCAGTAGGTTTAAACCGGTGTAAAAAAATGTCTACTATACAAACTGAGTGATTATATAAAGTAAAGTGCGATTCGTTTTTTGCCTGCATCGATAGAAAGAATAGCTCTTATCAGAACGCAAACAGTCAGAACTATTAGGGTGATAATTTGGAATGTGCGTTTTTGCTTGAGTCAGAGTTTATTTGAGAAACAGAACAAAAATTCCTTTATCAAAAATTTATCCAGGATTGCTATCGATGTCTTTTAGACGTCTTTCCCACAGAGGGATCTGGCCTTCGGTTCGCAGTTTTTTGGCTTCTCCTCTTCCAAAGTAATCTCTACCTATAATATTAGGTGCGTGCAAAAGTTCCGGGGCAGTTGGTGGTTGTTCAGTGTTTAACATAGTTTTGCTCCTGGTGGTTGCTATGTCCTGCAACGGTTATTATAAATGCTGGTGGCCTGGAACATCTGCTACCCATACCCCTTCTGGCTCGCATCTAAGTTGCAGAGTTACAGTGTTTTAACTATAAGACCAATGCAATGTGCTGTGAGCTAAATTATAAATTTTTTTATTAATTCAAATTCGGACGATCAGCAAGGGAAGCGACCCACACAGCATCAGCTATGCATTTGTTTAGGGTATTTTCTCAAAAATGCCACGGGCTCGTCAGTCCTTAAAAATTTCAAGTGGAAGTGGCAGCTCGGAAAATGCTCCATGAATGCAGTGCCAAGTAAATGTTACAAAAGCCTTCAGAAAGAGCACGTTGAATCAGACAAAGGGAAATTAGCCAACCATGTCCCGCCACTCGAAGAAAGAAGGGGAAGATGAGTTGATGGGTTTTGCTTGAGCTAAGCAAGGAACATCAGCGTCGGCACCTGCAAGCCTGGAGATATTCGATCTACAGACATTTTTACGAGCTGTTTTTCATTGTTAATGAAACATGGATCATCTACGATAAGAGGACGTACTCGTTCTAGGGTGTACGTTCCAGAGACCTACCCAAAAAATGGGAAAATCACAGCTACACTCTGAATAAATTTCTTTCACGTTTTTTTCTCGGTCACGAACTTGGGTCATCCACAACGAATTTGTTACAAACGAACGCACAATATACGGCGAGCAATTCGCTCTGTAGGTTAGAGTAATGAAGGGAAACTCTTGAATATTAGGCCAGTACGGGGGAGCATACGTGGTCCGCTGCTGCTGTGGGATAATTCATACCTGCATGTTGTATTGTCAACCTTTTAAAAGACTGGCGATTTCTGTTTCAAAAGTCTAACCAATACTGTATTACTCCTACAATCTGCCTCCAACGGGTTGTCCCCCTTTCAAGCTCCTACGAGCCGTTGTACATATCTACCTACAACAGTCCAAAATGCGCAGATTCATTGTGAGTTCAACCTGGCGACTACCAGAATTCACGTCACCTTAGGTGCGGCATCTCTAACGAAAATGCTTATCCATTTACGTTAAGAACCAGTGACAAAGATGAAAACCACCTAAGGATTAGCTGACCTAGTGTGCGTTCCTGCGAGTTCCACGTTCACTCGGAGATGCATAAGCTTCCGAGCAACGCGATGTAAGTCTATAGCTGCTGCCACGGCAATCTCATCGCAGTACGAGAACTGACGACCATTCTTTGCCAGAGCCGCCCGACCTAGGTATGTGCTTCGTGACCCGTCGGACCCCGGTGTGAGTATTCACGGAGGAGCCCAAACTTACCTATACTAGTGGCTGTGCTTAGAAAAGAGGCCAGCTTCGTGTCGTATTGCAGGTGCGCGTTGAAATCAACTTCCTTCTCGTGCTCAAAAAAATCTGTTTCAGAAATGTAACAAACAATGAGTTGTATTTACTCGGGGCATTTTAAGAGACGATACGCCTGGTTTCCGGGGTTTTCTAAAGTCCACAATGGTCTCAACTTTCTCAGATTTCTGTCATATTTTCACTCTATGTGCTAAAAATGGAGATCACCCACCTTCACGCCCTCTATGAAGAAGGCTTCCCATGGGATAACTACGATTCTGGATGCCAGCTTCCGCAGAACTATTGAAGCAGCCTCTGGATCACCATGGAAGTTGAATTCTGCCGACGACTTTGATTCGACGTTGCCGATTCCTGCAATACCTTTCATCTCTAAACTAATTTGTGCTACCGACTTGTGCTTGTCTTCGTTTGAATCTCAATGCTTTCGCTTCACTCTATTCATAATCGTATTGCCTATGGAAATAAGTCAATAGCGGAAACTAGGCTACAGATGGAGGATAATTTCGCATCAGTTTAACGAATTCTTTGGTAAACTCCCAGTCTCTAGGTTTGTGGCGTACCTGCGAGTGCACAAGTAGATAAAATTGACTTAAATAAATACATTAGAGTATAAGAGCAAGGATGTTTTCCTGTGGCTGACAAATTAAAATTTAGGCAAATCGATCGATACTATTACGATACTTTGTAGACACTATTATAAAGTGCTTTAAAGGATGACAGCAGACCTACTGGTGATGCATAATTTCTGACTGAAGCGTTCTCAACTGAATTATGTAAGTTGTAGTTTTCGTAGATACTATTATAAAATGATGGAATCTACTCGCATCTCTCCAAGACACCTTACTAACACCTTTGCGACAATGTGCTCAACCGGTTGACACGCATGGTGCGACGCGTGGGACCGCGTGCTCAACCGGGTGAGCACCCTCTTTTCAGAGTTATATTTCTGTGAAGCAGTCATAGTTAGTAAGCTTCTATGTAGTGTTATACTAACAAATATTCAAGCTTTCTATATATGCACTGGGCAGAGCAGATCTTCACTCAAACTTTTTCTTAGCGTGTGGTTGAAACATACGCCAGAGAGAACGATACATATGAAAAAGAAACTATCATACAATCACTACCATGGACGACAAATGTTTGGAAACACTCTTGACGATCATAAAAGAGGAAAAGATCGGGTTTAGATTTGCGCAAATTTCGGCTATTATGCGGCGGCGGAAAAATTCCTACCACGTGGGACCACGTGCTCCAGCGGTTGAGCACGGGTCCCACTCCTGCAAAAGCGCGTGTGTCCCATGTGACAGACCATAACAAAAGCATAAGATCGCAAATTTGTTAATCGTTTCATAGTAATCAGTGCCTCTGGGTAAAAGATCCTCGACACATGCATATTAGTTGCTGTGCACATTTTCTAGAGCAGCGTAACGAGGATTATGCTCATCACGAGAAATAAAAATACTTAGGTGGCAGTGGTCAAGGAAAATATACCGTAATAGTTTCCACCCATGACAAAAACCTTTGAGAACGCGAAGTTTGGATCGATCTTCAGCGCTATGGCGACATTAGTGAGTGGCCCAAGGCAGACCAGCGTGGCCTCAGGGTTCTCCCGTGCGATGCGTACGAGTGCCAAGGCCGCAACTTCTTCTGACGTCGCCACAAAGTCACTAGGGAGGACCTAAAAGCGTTCCACAATAGTACTTGTGGATAATATTTACAGTTCAACAAGACTGTTTACCTCTGGAAATGCATTCGGTTGGTCTCCGATTCCGTCTTTGCCGAAGAAGATGTTCTCACTACAAAAATCATTTTCTCTTCCTAACAACGGCTCTCCAGCTCCTTTGTAAATTGGTATTGGCTTCTGAACAACGAATGAACTTTTCATGAAGTTTTCTTTCTTATGTCTCATTCTAAATAAATAAAGCAAACTTACCGTAACTTCATTCGCACGTTGACACCTCGCAACATTGGCTGTTGCCTGCTCAACTGATACGCAGCCATGAACTGTCGTGAAAGCCAAAACCTAGAAATCGTCACATAGAATTGTTTGGTGCAATATCATGGTGCATACAAGTAAGGCGACCAAGCCAGTTAGTTATTACACATTCGCCTAAACTCCTAGACTCCTCTGCTTTACTGCTGAGCAGTTAAAGTGTTGAGTAGTTTCCTTGATCAAATCCACAACTCTTCATCTCGAAGAGCCAATGGACACCCCTTCGAAATTCTGCTCTTACTCTCCATTACGCATACAAAACTCAGGCTTCTTGCAACATGCATTATATTTGCTTCCATCATTTCTGTGATTTTAACGCAACTTGGCAGCAAATATAGAAAGATGACAATAGGCTTCAAACGCGACGTACTAGGAGAACGAAAATGGGTTGAAAAGATACCGGAATACCCATCAAAAGTCACCAATTCCCTGCTATTTCTATGCTACTGTGTCGAAACATCCTCCTTATGGATTGACGAAAAATTTCGATTCGCTCTGATAGTGAGCTGTTTTTGACAGTTCCTTCAAGTTTCGCAAATTTAATAATACTTAATGTCAATCAGAGATGAATGTGAGGTTTGAGCTGTCTTTAAAGCTGTCTTTTTTCCCAGTTCGAAAAAAATGCAAATAAACTGAGTGGATTCTAAGTACCGAGAGTTCCTTCCCTTGATTTTCCACTCTTTGTTCCTGACGCTGGATAATCGAGCATTGCAACATATAAGCAAACAGTGTGCAAGACGTGAAAAAAAGCCATCACAGTAGGGGCTGTGGATAAAGTCCTTTATGTGGACCTGACAAACTGCGTAGATTGAGGAGTCTTTGAGCAGCCTTTGTGAGCAAACAGTTCTCATCTGGAGAATCTATAGAATAACGAATTGTTTTCAAAAAACCTCTCCAAGATTCCGGGTGGGCTCCAACAAGAAGTTTCAAATTGTAGAAAGCAAAGGATATGAACTTCGACTGAAAGTGAGGCTGCGCTACACTTCATTTGCAGAAATGTGATTAACGCAGTGGTTTGGAATTTCTTTCGTCCCAGGAATAGATCCCGAAAAAAAAGAGAAGAAAAAGGACCGTCCATTACTATGTAATACTACAAGTCTTGTTAACTGCAAGAAAAGGAGCTATTAAGTGGCCAATAGAAGCTATTTTTTTTTGAAACACAAGAAATACCAATTTTCGGGATTATCTGTGTGCAGCAACTATGGAAGTTAATCTATTCGCTCGGTCAAAAGGTTTCAGGTCCCGAAAGAGCTGCGGACAAGTTCTATGGCTACCCTGAGACTGTAAAAGACCTAAAAGACCTTTACTCCTTTTCCAACCAACTGAAAGAAAACTTCCAGATCTAATCGGTGCAGAAAGACCCCAACAAGGAATGTCAAGGTCACTTTAACAGGAAAACCTTCTAGCGCAGTTTTTGTGGGTTCATCGGTACTGGCGGTCCTTTTTGCAAAGGCTTCCTGAATAGAGCTCTGTGAACCGATGGAGGGGTGGAGATTTGTTTTTTTTTAACAAATTGCCATAAAGTTGTTTATACGCTGCTAAGAAGAGAAAAGCAGGAGTTGAGCAGAGAATAGGAGCCAGGGGTGGGGGGATGATTTCAAGCTTTGAACTTGACCTATTACGCTGTTCGGGCTGTGTTTCTGGTGTACATTCAGCGGAGAAAGAAGAAGGAAAAGGAAAATTACAGAATAATTGCCGATTGCCTCAAACGACAAGATTTTCTCAGCACTACAATATATTTGCCCAATTCGCACATTTTCGTCATTTCCAAATTTTGGGCCCTTCTCGGGATGACAGTACTGCCGAAATGTGGACGAAGACTGATAGTTTGCGATCTCATGAAGAACTTTTAACGTCTTAATTGTGAAAACTGGACTGAATATGCTGAAAATAACTTTGTTGAAATTGCACGAATGTGCGCAATTATGGGAGAACTAGTTTCCCGTCATCCCGAAACTGAGCCTTCTCGATTGCCGTGACACAATAAAAGAAATTCCACATAGTACAATGGTTATATTCTTCGACATCGCAATAAACTAGGAATTGGGGCAATTCTGTAAGGTGAAAAGAGCTAATTGTTGTCGAACCACATAAAAATTATTATTAGTTGATGTTATTCTGACTACTGCATTTTATTATGACCATTATACGACTATTAGAGCATCTCATTGGAAAAAAGCGAAAATAGGGACAAAACAAGGACGAAGGACGATGAAATCATGAAAAATCGCATAAGGAGAGGAACAGGTTCTTCATCCGTACAATTTTGAAAACTTTTGCGAGTAAAGCTCCTATCTTTGTTTTAATGTACTAAAAACCTGCCACATTTCAATGTTCTCTGCCTACAGCTAATATTTCTGCCCTTTCAGAAGGATTGTATCCCCTGACCTCATCCTTTCCATGAATCAACATATAAATATGGAAAGATAAGTGATAATACCTCAACATCTGGGTGCTTCATCGCTAGCGAAATCGCACGGATGTCGTCGGAGACGCCATCCGTATCTGGAAAAAAGTGAATTTCTAGAAAATCACCTTTGCGGCCATCGAAAAGTTCTTATTGCCCAAAATCGATAAAAATGTACCTATGACTAGCTGAACCTTCGGTCGCATGTGGAATGAACGAGGATCGCTAGTGACAGCAAAGGACGAGGCCACGCAGTGCACAGCATACGAATTTCTGCCGATTAGATAGGAAATCAATTGGTCGAGCTATGGAGCGGCTGCGTCCACGCAGCAAGAAGAAATGCCCGGTAAATGCCTTCCGGACAACTAGTGGACATACATATATGGCACGAGATATAATTGCTAGGAAACTATGCCGATCTTTGTTGGCCAGTTTTTTGTTATAGTAAAAGATTCTGCCTTCAACAGTGCATCTGATCATATCCTATTTACCGCTATTGCAGTTACATGTGTTATATCAGCTTGTTGTTATTTTTTCAATTCAGTCATCATTTTCACGTACTTATTTCTCAGTTATTTAATAGTAAAACTGATGTTTTAATTTTTTTTCAAAATCCAACCATCAGTGCCAGTTTACTTTTATTTTACTAGTCTATTATGTCCTCATTATGGCTGACTCCATTACAAGATAATTTCTCATTTTGAACAGAGAACAATTGGGAAAATAAACAATTTCAAAGTTTACCAAGTGTTGCAGTAGTCGGCGTGAATAATGCAAGGAATTGATTTAAAATTCCAGACAAGCAAACAATTCATGCACAGGAATGGAAGGAAATTTCCGTGAAAAAAATATGATAATTTGGTTTCTGCTGTGTAACAATGACATGATCCTTCGGCAAAATAAAGGTGGAGTGATCCTCACTTCCACCTCATTCGCATTTTCACATCTTTATGGATCTGATATTTGAAAGGTCCCGTTTCTGTACATTCACACTGCCTGCAACATCTAACAATGCCTACACACAGAATTCACTTGGGGTTATTGCCTCAGGCTAAGTCATCCTGTTAATCTACGTCTTCATAAAATTTCCATATTCCATCAACTTTCAAAGACTACCGTTCTCGGCTGCAAACTTGCTACGAAGACAGGATTGAGAGCAGACGACTGAAAAAGAAACCTCTACTTGTATTTTTTATAGGGAGTTCACAATTAAAAGTTGATTAATATCCGTTGTTAGAAACAGACCAGCGAGTTCTTTTCTCATTGAAGCCATGCCCGCAACCACTAATATGCACATATGTACACATTAAATTCTCATCTTTCAACCGATTAAAGTGAGAATTACTCGTTGTATTCGCAACGAATTACGTAGCTGTAATGGAAAAAAGAATGCGGAAACTCCAATGACTTGACGAAACAATCCACATTGGGGAAAGTGCATTCCAATCGTTCATATGTCCTCTTTAATCAAATAAAATTTAATACGATAAGTGATTGCTGATTCTAGTAGGCACGTCTCCCTTCACATCACTTCTCGAGAAGTCTTTTCACTTCTATGAATCGCACGCCCGAAAGCCACTATATGTAGGCCTTGACCGGTCCACCCGCTACGGGTTCGAGTTATACTAAATCTAAGTAGCAACGTCGTTCCACGTTGTGTTTCTTCCTCTTAGGAAAGTGTTCTGTGTTTTTCAGGTGTAAAATCTTTTAGATTTATAGTCCACAATATTAGCCAAGAAGAAGTCACTTTTTCAACTTTTGTTTACAACTTCTTTCTATGTGAGACCTGAAATTTCTAATTTGGTCAAACAGTGCAGCTGTTCACCGCTGATGCATAAAACCGCTAAGGTCCCCACTGAACTTGCAAGTTTTTGTAGGAAAACTTTTTCACTCAAAAAAGTCAAAACCTCTGATTTCGCACTCTCACATTCAGCTACATACTATGCGACTTGTAGTGCTGGAATTTCCATCAAAATCAAACTTTTCTCGGGAAATGGATTCATATTCAACTGAATTTCAGTGAGTTGAGAGGAAATCTTGACATCTCCGGAGCTCAGTAGACATTATGTTGAAATAGATCTCCTTCGCTTATGTTAGAAACTTTGGACGGTAATTACGACCCTGTTTCGAGCTTGATCTACTTGATGTTCCAGCTCGGGCGGAAAAGAACTGCTTCTACTGGTGCTCGGAGGATGCTCAACCGTTCCAGAAATCCTAGCCGGGTAGTTGGTCACGAGTGGTGCCCTTCACCGGTATCAAGGTTTGCATTTTTATAGTGGTAGAGAAAGAAATGTTCATAAGGGAATATTTCATAAGGGAATATTTGTTTTGGCAGTCGGGAGCCTTTGTAGACGCTGTCGTCTGAGACTCTCCGAATATGATGAGTCAAGGGGACTCAAAGTGAACAGCAGCAGTCACGTATGAGAGGTTGTGAGCCTCCCGTGTTCTATTCCCAAGATTCGGCCTTGATCGTAAGAAACATGATTTTCTAAACGCTTTATATGAGCCGTGCAACCGATTTCGATCTCATTTTGCTCGCTTTTATAGAAGTGGAGGTGAAACCTGTGAGACCTAGAAATTGTTCTGGGCACTGGAAAAATATCTATAATATAAGTGCCGCGCATCAGATGGAGAGTACTCTGACTGTCACTAGAGTTTGAGCGCTTGAAAATGAGCACACGAAGTGGCTAGTCGCACTCATTTGGAGATCAAGCTAATCAGAATCATCGATTTGGATATATTTAAGAGGGAAATCAGCTGGCTCTTAACAAGGTGCGAGCGAGGTGCGAGGCGACCTCGTTAATTACTTTTCGTACGAATAGTCACCCACCCTGATGACTCCCGTTAGAGGGGGAGCAGGAGTCATCCAGAAATGAGTTTTTGTCCCGTAAGCTCTGGAGGAAGATTTTGTGTTGAAAATGAAAAACATGAGAAAGCAAAAATGTGCGCCGAGTTCCGGGGCACAGCCTGCTCCCTTTGCGCCGACGTCAGCCGCTTCTAGCGGACCCGGAAGAGTTTCAGCAACCACACCGCGTCAGCGCGCGACTGCGCCCTGTGCATCTCTCCTGTTCTTCGCACTGGTCCACGGTTTAAACCGGGCCAGTCGAATCCCGTAGGACTCTATTCTCCGCCGAAGCGAAGAGTAGGCTGAGGTCTAGCTGCCAACTGAGGCTCTTATGTATAGATAGCCCACCCTTGATAAGGGTTGCCACACGGCAATTACAATCCCGCACAATCCTCTGGTTAATACCGCAACAAAACCAAAATGATGTCTCTCGCCGGAGCTCCTTCTCCCGAAAATGATAAGAGGCCGTTTTGTCGGGCGGAACTCTCGCAAAAATGTCTGAGATGGTCCTCGCCGGCGGGTGCGCACGACTACACCTGCGTATAGCTGGAGAAAAAATGCTGCACTGCGGAGAGAATCTCTAGTTGGAGGTGGTTCCATCGACCACTTTTGCTTCCGATTCTGACGCAGGATCCCTTCCATTCAGTTCAACATTCAGTTAACGTGCTCCGTATATTACTATTCCTCATGTTAACATGGAATATTTATATGCAGATAAATCTGCCAAATTCTTTTGTAATTATGATGACTTGAGTGGGATTTTTTTCAGGTATAACATATTTCTGAAGGCGGAAAAGCAATGACAATAATTAGTGAAGAACGAATTCAGCAGAACAATAAATGATAAATACACGAAATCTGCTCGAATTTGCACGAAGTGCAACTTCGGGAAGATTTCGCTTATTTTACGTGTATTTGTTTCGGAAATAAATTTTCGAAACAAATAGACGTAAAATAGACGGAATCTGCTCGAATTTTCCCATCCGAGATCACAATATTGTGGCCCCATCAAAATTTTACTGTACCCCAAAATAAGAATCCAAAGTTTGGAACCTGTGATGTGCACCACTGGTGACTATGTGCTCGGCTAGGATATCTGGAACGGTTGGGACATCCTCTGAGGGAGAAAACAGAAACAAATAACTCTCTGTTCGAGCTGAAACATCCTGCAGTGCAAGACCCAGCTCGAAACAGGGCTGTAAATGCGATCCAGTATGGCTAAAACTGCCGAAACTTTTCTCAAGTCACTCCACCCGTCTCCCCTTAGAAGTGACCGCGTCATCCGATGCAAATCCCGTGTACATCCTACGAAAACACAAGATTTTTTGCAGTCTCATGCGGAACGCATGCACATGCAAGCAAAACACGGTTTCTAGTTTTCCTGAGCCGTCGACTTTCCGCGTCCGTCACTGAAATGATGCTATGGCACACTTCAAAAGAAGCTATGTTCAAAGAATCAGCCCAGATAGTAGGATGTGTTGGTCCCAACAAAATTTCGAAAAAAAAGTTATTCTCTCATAAACTCCTGTACTTTTCTAGATGTAACCGAACCGAAAATATTTGACGAAATGTGCGAATATTCGAATTTTCGAACAGTTCATTCATTTGGTTCCTAAAGCGAGGTGAGCATCTGAACAATGCATTCATTCGGTTTCATCGGAAGGTGGGGGATTATTCTAGCAATTCGTTCATTAAGTCTCTTTTAAAAGCACCTTAACCGAATGACTCCTCAACTCGGATCTGCCAAGGATGAGTGCAGTGGAAGCAATTATTCATCAAGGACATCTAAATTTCGAAAATCAATCAGCTTTCAAATAGGACCAAATTGAGGTGCAAATGTATGCGATAACCCATCACGTTTGTCAATTTCGTTTTCCGGCGTCCGAAATTGCCTGAGGCGTCTGATATGCCTCCAGGGTAAGCGTTTGCAGGCACTCGTACGTGACGGTACTGATGTAGGCTAACCATTATATGGCATGAGGTGATAGGATGTGAAAGAGTATGTGTATGGAGAAAACAGCAAATTCCTATAGAAGGGGTTATTCGTTTCTTTCGTGGTAGAAAGGAAGAGGTGCCTAGGTGTTCTTTTTTTCTTTTTTTGTTCAATTTTTTAAAAGTTGGTATACATATCTGCGGAACTCCTGCGATTTAGCAAACTTTCTAGGATCAATAAATATAACATGAAAATGCAAATGATGGTATCGTCTTGATGTGAAATTTGCACATAAACTAGCAATACCATATTCAAATTTTCTTTGCGAATCACATTTCTTTTTTTCTGATCACATTTCTGTCCGTGTTGTCCTGGGATCTAGCATAACCGTTTTCCAAAAATCCAGCGATCACTGGTTTTAAGTAAATTTTTGCTGTATGTACTCTGGTGTCGTTGTTTCTTTCAATTCTGATGTTTAAATTCGCTACCTACAGCGAGTGCCCCTTCGCAGTGCCACGTACATTGTTGATGATGAGAAGGAAGACATATCGTAGCTAACAGAACTTCAGAGAATTTTAGGAAGAACTATGCTTTTAGATTCTATAGGTGATTAAATATAATAGAATTCCCTCGCGTTGCCAAATCCTTCACTAATATTCCTCGGTTCGCCCAGTACAGCGGCACACACGCAATGATCGTCGCCCCGGTGACCCGGTCGAACAGAAAATTCCCTCCGGTCTACCGGTGTTATTTCCTGAGTACATATAGGGCATAAAGGACATTTGTTTGCCTTCACTGCTCCAGCCCTCCTATTTTATCTCAGGTTCCCAATTTCCACTTCTATATCGTAACTATTTCTGGTTTCAAGGATGAAAGGTGAATAGGCCCACTTTGAGCAGAACAAAAGCTGTCTACATATTTACACTGTCATGAGTCTCAGGTGCGGAGAAGACTGTTTAGCGATTGCCTTATCGACGCTTGAGCCAAGCGAGAAACCACCAGTTCTTTCCTCTTGCTCTTCAGTGAAGGCTCTTTTAAATGTGTGTGCTTTATGGAACAAATGCTATAGAGAAACTGTCATAGAGACGGCACATAGATTTTTTCTCAAGTTATAGAAAGCATCCAGAACTTTGGATTAAAATTTCCATAGTAAGCCCTATTATTCCCCTATTATGCCCTCTTTATCACCTCTAGTTTCTGGATGACCCCTAGACAGCTTGTCACATCAGAGCAATCAGGAACAGTTTCACTTGACATGGTGCACTTTCGAGACAGCGAAACGCACTCAGCTGTCACGAATGGCACCACTTTAAACGCTATTTTTTCCCACAGTTCAAACTGATAATGGGGCATCACATGCTTATCGAATACAATGTGGCGGCGATGTGCACCCAATTCGTCGCAGGCGACCTGCTGTGCACACAGTGTACCAGAACTGCTGTTTTCGGCGGTTTATTGCTCTATAACAAGTTCTAATTACTTCACATTAGCGCAAAAAGCTTTTACGTCTACGAGTTCCCTGGGAATCTCTCTTGTCAGCCACCCTAACCTAATGATGACCGCGTCCTTCTTCGCGCTTTTCCACATTTTCGCAAGTTCTGGCACCTCCCCTCTGTTGCGAAATTTTTATAGAAATCCCTATGTAGATTTATATCAGGTCGGTGCAAAAATAATGCTTGTTTTTCCCTGCATCATTTTCGGTGCAGGAAATTTCCGGTCTTTCTTATCACTTGTGTGGGAATTATATTTCGTTGTGCAGCAAAATTTTTGCCCCTTTCAGCCGCCTTATCTATTTTCAACGAAATTCACATCTTTGTGGAATTCTTAATTTCAGAACGAAGTATTCGTATCTGAAAACCGCTGAAGCCGCTGAGGCTTTATGGTTCTCCAAACTGAACTATGCTTTAAAAAAAGGCTGTGAGAGGCACGCTTGTCAGTGGGTTACAGCAACCTTCATAAGTTCGTTCCTACACCGCTTTCCTACTAGTAACTTTCCGAACAGCTTATCTTAGGTCGAATAGCATCTTCTATCAAAGTGATACCCGCCCAAATTTTCCCCTCATAGATAACTTTCAGAGGATGAAAAGCATGGCCTGCGTATCACAAATGTGGAACGAACATAAAAAATGATGGCTGTCGGACTTGACGATTTCTCAGGAATTATTAGTAACAATGAACAATTAAAAAGAAACTGAGACGATGTTTTCATTTGTTCTATAAAGTAGTTGCAAAAATTCGGCGGCATATTCTCAAATAAGGGAGCTCCCACCTTGGGTCAGCCACTGGGAATGACAAGTTACTTTCGGTCAAGATCTTGAACCTCAGCCTCCTCTGATCACAAGCCTTACGAGGCCCCAGTTTACGCCAGCTCATTCAATTTGGCTGCCTGTCGGTTTTCACTTCCTTAACGACCCCTAGCATTTGCCGGAGCTTCAAAAGCAGTAACCCCTTTGATTTGCCTGATTTATCCCTGATTTCGAGCCAATATAGCAAGGACAAGATGGAGTATAAGCTCTGAGTACCCATCAGTTCCCAGAACATTGCAGAATTTCAAGCGAGTGCTTCCTCTAAACTGATTAGCTGCTTTTTTCCATGCAGTATCCTTCTCTTCCTTCTGAGGTTTTTCAGGCTTTCTCCTGAGAATTCTCGTTTTACAGCTTCTCGAAATGCAATTTTCTTTTTTGTTTGGTAATCCACTCTACCCGATTACTTGCGCTCACCTTCTCTTTCACTTTGCAGAGTTAGAAAAAGGCTCATTCTGCTAATACACGTATTTCACTCTTCGAGATATTATTCCTCTATTTAGCTCATGTTTTTTCTTCAACTCCGTGCATTTACTGAGAATTCTGCCTTTTCAAATGCGACGTCTTTATACCAACTCTTCAATAGAAAACTTTCTCAAATGTGACGTTCCCTTCAACAAAAACCTCTGCGCAGTAAATGCTGAACCGTTTGAGAAGTTGCAAAATCTTTTAGAGTTAACTTGAGGATAGGGTTTCTATACTACTTGAATTACTAACCAGTCTTATTAGTATCTATAAGAGCAAAACCTTGCTAGGAGAGGATCGAGGGACTTTGAGATATCTTTTTTTTTGCAGCTATTTGCGTTCGCCTTGTTTTGTCGACCTGTATTTTTGCGAAAGTTAGTTCTTGTTTAGTGTACACTATTTTTGGTAGGGAACTATACTCTACCATAAGTACAAACGACGTATCCGTCGGAGATTCCGGATATTTCTACAGGACTCTTTAAAGATACTAAGAGCATCGTCTTCGGTTCTTATCTTACGGTGGGGTCGCTTGCCGAGTGCTAATTGCCTCACGCCGCCTCATGACGCCTCACGCAACGCCGGCCCTCAGGTAAAAGTGAGGTTATTTGGCTAGAAAAGGAATAATTCGCCAAGATTTTTCTGTAAGAGGACTAGATTCACTCCCAGTTCACAATGAAGCAAAATTTTTTTTTCATGCTCTCACTTCGATTTTTATCAAAATTTCAAATGTTGCGAGTTCGTGGCGATACATGCTTCTCCTGCGTGACCTCTTGATAGGGTTTGATTCAGATTTGTAGAGCACACCTTGTGTTGTACCAAAATTTCGCGGAAATACCGATTGCTACCTCACACATCAACCAGTATGCAACGGCAAAGTAGTGGTGGTAAGAAATTTTAGCACGAAGTAGACCTTATTTAGTATAGGTTCTTTTTTTAAGTTATCAATATCAGTTCTGACACTATTCTCTATCTATACAGTTGGGTTAGAAGCCAACAACACTAGAAAGACTGTTTTCCGGAAAGTTTTATTTTTCACAACTAAAAATTCAAAGGCAAGGCTTGGTGGCGTGGCTGCGCCTCAAGGCTGTCAATAACCATTCCTTCTCGCATGATCGGAACATTCCTTCTGCTCCTTCCTTTATCGTCCTTTTACAGAAAAATCTTGGCGAATTATTCTTTATCCAGCCAAATAACCTCACTTTCACCTGAGGTGCGGCATTGCGTGAGGCGGCGTGAGGCGGCGTGAGGCAATTAGCATCCGTTGCCGACCCCATCTGTACCTAATCTTCATGGAGAGGCGCAAAAAATTTCTCTCCCTGGGAGGATTGAACTCCCGAACTCGGCTTTCCTCATTCCTACAGGTACATATCTACCGCGAGCTAACCACCAACGCAAGTGGACCATAACTAAATTGCCGAGATTTTTCTTCAGCAATTTTTATTTATTTTGCTATTAAATGAGAGACGACAAGGGATGAGTATGGAAATAGCGTTGCATTGGATCTAGTGTTGCATAGCGCAGTACCAATAATAACGTCCTCTAATTGACCACAGTTCCAGAATATTTTTACTCAAAAAATCACTAGCGGAAATGTTTACTAACAAGGATTTACAGTCAGCTTGAAAATCGGAGGAATTTAAAGGCTACTCTCTGACTGACGCGAGGGTTAAAACAGCAGAACGCCAGAAATTTAGGAAAAACTCTGGATGACTGGAGGAGGAAACAAGACTGGTTTGATATTGCATTCACAGCTTTAAATCCTTGGAATGCAATTTCCGTCTGCTTCGGACATTCGATTACCTGCGCTGAGACCATCATCTTTCGCTCTGCTTCCACTTAGGTGAGCGTCTGAGAAGTGCGTAGCTCCTATAGCACATACCCATATGTAGTGCTCTAAACTCAGATTTGTCATAACAACTTGTTCTACTTCCACGATCCGCTGTCTTTAAATCTCGGCATTGCTTGAATGAATTTCGTGTTGTTTTATTTTGAACTGCACATGAGATTATTAGTCAGTTTATCCAGAACGGCCACTGTTCTACTGTTCTTATCGGTGACTGGTTTATCCAGCTTGTTATCTTCAGTATTTTGAATCCAAAACAAACTCTCACTGACTCCATTTTTAAGATTTGTGCTGTGCGGTTCTCTTTTTCTGTGAATTCCCATTTTCTCCCATGCCCTCTCCTGACTCACCTCACGCCACTAGCTTAAACAAGCCATAAAAAGATTCAGCTCCAACGTTGCTTTGCTTGAATGTGCTTAGAATCTCGGGGATTACCGGAGAGTTCCCTTCCCTCTTCCTTTTACCACATTTAGTCAATAGTAGCCGAGTGCACAGAGTGTATGTATTTGTGAGAGAGTGGAATAAAATCTTTTAAAATAATCTATTACGTTCATCACAGAGCCTCGTTCATATCAGTGAAATAGGGCAGTTGTCCACAAGTGCTGATCAGGTAAATCTCGCTAGTAGAGAACAGTGGTCTTGCACTCTGACACCTGTTGGCCTGGGAGTGTTCATTGTTCAAGCTGTCTTGATCATGAACAAGCCACATCTGTTTCCCCCAAGTGTTCAATGTTCGAAGCTCTCCTGAGGTTAAAAACCGCTCATTGTGGTACTAACTGGCACGTCGCTCTAGCCCTCATTTTATCACCCTTTCAATCCACTCCACAGTGGAATGCCTCTTGCCGAGGTGTGGCTGCGCGTTGGTTCTGCAAAAGAACTGTGGCTGGGAAATTTTCTTATGAGCTAGAATCAGTTTTGGTTTCACAGACATCTGTCGGTTTCCCTTTCATTTCTAATTTCGGGTTTGGTCTCAGAGCTTTTCAACTTTTTTGCTGCTCCGAGATGACAAGTGTGACGCTTACAGCGGCCTCTTCTTCATATCTACATATGCGTTCCCTTTCTTCTTTCCGTTAAATCATTCGTTATCTTGATCCTTGTCAGCTTCACCGGGTTCCTATCTCTTACAGCCTTTTGGATAATTGTCGTCCATATGACATAAATCCATACATGAGTGTGTCACTATTCATCTCCATTCTTTCACGGAAATGTATGGCAACATGTCACGCCATCAGCTGAGATCCATCAGATTCCAAGCCTTCTATTTTTTCAATCACTCCTGCTACCCACAATCTCTTTACTTGAACCTGCGTTCCTTTAATAGAAACACGACAGGAAGTGGGTACAGATTTCAGACAACATCAGAACTCGTTTACTCCTCTTACCACCTCAATTTCTCTTCATCTCAATAATCCATTAGTTTTAACAAAAACATGATTTTTCTCTTAAATCGATTAGCTTTTGGATGTAGAGATTAATGTGAAAAGAAAACAACAGAAAATTGAACTATTTGTTAGATTTTTAGTAGTTTATTGTTCAAATCAGCAAACGATTCCCACGTCTGTGGTGGGATGTTAAAGCTCAGGAAGGTTTCTCTATTACCACGTAGTACTGAGCTCATGATTCACAGATATGATGAGAAGGAAGGCTTGAACATAAACGACGGTAACGGAACCCCATCCATAATGTTTACACGGTTTGAACTTTGATAACTCCCCAAAAAGGCAAGTTTTCAGGTCATATACATTTAGTAGCGTAACATTGTCCGCACTGTTGCGCTGTGTAGGACCTTTGCATTTCGGAATCTTTGCATTTGGCACAGTAATAACTGTTGTAGTCGTCAACGCGAGTTTGCTGGGAGACCCTTTCGATTTGACACCGCTTGTACATGTGAAGAAGTGTGAAGAACACATGTAAGCTTCAAAACCACAAACACTAAATGGAAGAAGCCATTGCGGCTGTTTTTAATTTTATTCCCAAAAAAATCGCTATTGATAGGTTTCGGACTCCGCTCGGCCTCAATTTTCTTGCTAGAACCCTCTGCCAGCGGCGGCATTGTCTCATCTTTTATTTATTTCACTTTGCCTTCTGCTTATTTCATACTCATTACCCTTATAGCTAGTAACTCACTACATCTTGGCAACACAGCTCGTTCCACGTTATGACATATTGACAAACTTCCTAATTGATTCACTGATGTTGTTATTTTTGAATACTCGTACAGTTCATAATATTAGGTGCGTGCAAAAGTTCCGGGGCAGTTGGTGGTATTTCACCATTCAACGTCGTTTCGCTCCTTGCGTTTGCGATATCCTGCAACGATTTTCATGTATGCTGGTAGCCTAAAACATCTGCTACCTATACCACTTTTGGCTCGGGTCTACGTCACAGCGTTGCTCTGTTTTGGGTGTAAAACCAGTCCTATGAGCTGTACAATATTTTGGGGAATTTCGCCTTATGAAATCAAATCTAGACGATCAACAGGGAAAGCGACCCATAACATCAATAATGCGTTTGTGGAGAGTATGTACTCTAAAATGCCAGGTGCACGAAGGTTCCTAGGAATTCTGAGCGGAGATGAGAGCCTGGAAAATGCTTTACAAGTTGGTCAGAGATTTGGTCATCGCAAAAGCAACAGGAAAGGTCAGGTTGAACCAGACCTTGTGCAAAGTGCGCAAGACTACAGGGAGAATTCAGTCAACAATATCTCGTCACTTAAAGAAAATCGGTAAGAAGGGGAAGGTGAGTAAATGGATTTTGTGTGAGTTGAGCGAAGAGCAGTAACGTCCACGCTGGCAAGCCTGCAGATATTCGACCTTCAGATTTCCTAACAATTCGTTTCATGGAAGAATTGTTATTGGTGATAGAGAACGGGTCAGGTACGACGATAGGAGGAGGTCATCCCAAAGTCCGGACTCCTGCCACCCACTTAAAAAAGGACCGAACCATCACTACCTTCTTTGAAAAACGTTTGACCTTTCATGGTCGGCAACGTGACTCTTCTACAATGAATTTGTTATCTAATGAATGCGCAATAATCGCGCTTTAGTAGTTTCTTTTTCCTAAAGTAATCATGGGAGAACTCTTAAGCATAGGGCCGACACAGGCGGAAATGTGTGGTCTGATCCGGCTGTGGGATAACGCACACCAGCACGATGCAGTGTCAACCTTATAAAGAATTGGTCATTCGTGCTCCGGAATTCTAGCTTAACCTAAATTACTCCCTATACCCGCCTCTAACAGACTACCCCCATTTACACCTTCTTTGGCTTTACCTCCGCTGCAAAATTTTTGATCAACATACCCTATTGAAAAACGACGTGTGCCACTATTACAAGTGTAGACCTGTCAAATTTTTAGCTTCTGGAAAAATCTTTTCTGTGCATCATTGGCAACGTTACGCACATGCCAATGCTTTTTGTTTTGAACAAAATTGCTGACTTTGAGTCAAGTTATGGCCTTCTGAAAAATTAGGTGCAACTGCCCCGGAACTTTTGCACGCACCTAATAATATATGTTCAGATAGTATTTAACACGTTCGCGACAATGTGCTCAACCTGTTGACACTCATGGTGTGACGCGTGGGACCGCGCGCTCAACCGGGTGACCAAGCCCTTTTCAGAGTTATAGTTTTGTGAAGCAATCATAATTAGCAAGTTTCTATATAGTACTATACTAACAAGTATTCAAGCGTTCTACATACGCAATGGGCAGAGCAGACATTCTCTCATACTTCTTTAATGAGTGGTTGAAACTGGCAACTGAAAGAACGGTACATGTGAAGGCAAAACTTTGAACAATATCACATGAATAGACGATAAACGTTCCAAATACACCTCTGACAATTACAAAGAAAGGAAACGATCAGTATGAAAGAAGTTAGCATTCCGTGTGGTTCAACTGGAAACATTTGAGACAAAAGAAACTTTTACATTTTGAACAACGAGTATTTACACGTTTTGCACTTTCTTCTACGGTATTACAATGATCACAAATTCTCGAGTAGCAACTAACGCATCGTCTCACGACAACTCTTTTTGGGCCTTCTTCTTCTTCCAGAATGTGTCTAGTTGTTGGATTCCCAGGCAAGTTTTGTGATGTGAAAGCGATTTTATGATTTTCATCTTAAATTCGTCCGACCCAGTTTGCTTCCGGTGACATTACGGGACAATCTCCCTGAATTCGTTGTGGCAGCTTATGTGATCAAATGGAAAAATATTCGTAGATACCATTTCGTAGTTTTGCGAACGTAAGGAGTATATGATGCTATTTGGTCTGATAAATCTATGATAGATTTCCAATTGTTATACTCCTCAATGAGATTAGGTTTTCCATTCTCATTCACTGAATTGTCATGCATTGTTGAAAGCGTAAGCACATTCCTATTCTCTTCTCACTTGAGTATAACTATGCCGTTTTCTTTCTGCTGGACCACACACTGGTCTTTCTCCAGTTTTCGATTAATCCCGAAGGTAACCATATTCTGTTTCGTTTCAAAGTACCAACTAAGTTTGTTTTCCTCGCAATTAACTTTTCGGCTAGAGATACGCTGGTGTAATAATTATCGGTGAAAAGCAGCCTGCAGCATCAAGTAGTCCATCCATGAGAGCCATGACGACCTCTTCCACGACGGAGACAGCTTGCTTGTGCATTTTCTTTCCTGCATAAATGTTAATTCTGTAGGTATATATCCTCCTTTGGTGCACAGTTTGAACAGCTTGATGCCATAGCGATGTCTTTTGCAAGGGAAGGCCTGTCTGAAAGCAATTCTTCCTCGAAACGGCACAACAGACTCATCGATACACACTTCACGTCCTGGCTGAAATGAACTTTGACATGCCTTATTGAAAGCAGATACGAATTGCGCTATTTTATACAGATTATCCGTTCCATCACATGCACTGTTATTGCAAAAATGTATATATGCAATTAACTTCTCAAAACGAGTTCGCGGCATTACATTGGAACCAACACGATTGCACCCATAAATAGGGTCATTACTCCAATAACTTCTAAGTGAAGGTAAACGGACAATCCCCATGAGTTTATTGATTTCTTCTTCGTTCGCTGGCACCCAGTCCATATTCTTTGAGCCACCGTACCTACATATTTGTTTCATGGACAATAAGTTCAAGTACTTGTTCGTTCAGAAACAACTTATAGAAATCAATAGGTTCTTTACAGCTTTTATTTACATTGGAGTTAACGATATGGTGATCATTGAAGGGACATCTATTCTGGATCGATATATTATCAAACCACTGGTCTTTGGCATCTTCTACTTCGGGCTCTTCTTCGTCAGAACTATTACCTTGGAAAGGAACTACCAACTCATGCACGCCTTCTTCATCGTGAGGTTCTACGTTCTCTTCGTCTTCGTCACTCTCAACGATAAATCCTTCGAAATTCCGTAACGAACTGGTCTCTGTCATCGCGAATAGCAAAATGACAGAGATATTCATTCAGTTACTGTTTCGTCGCTAAAACCAAACTTGCTACCTCTTGTCTATGTGTTCTTCTTGAATTTGTATCGAACCCCTGTGTATTCGCGTTTGTTTGCCTTAGATTCGCGCAATTTCGGAGTGCTATGCGGCAGAGGAAAAATCCCTACCACGTGGGACCACGTGCTCGAGCGGGTGAGCACGGGCCCCACTTGTGCAAAAGCGCATGTGTCCCATGTGACACACCATCCCAAAAGCATAAGGTCGCGAATGTGTTAATAGAATCTTCCTCATTTCATGTTGGCTTCATTCTACTTGTATTAGGTTGGTGCATAATTAGTGCGGCTTCTTTCGCGACTCCTTTTCTTGTTCAAAATTAACGCTTTTTGAAAGGATTTTTTCATGCAAATAATCGTCTCCTTTCACTCAGTAACGGTGCCATAGAGAATCATATTCACATGTACCATCTCATGCTCTATCACTTCGTTAAAGGTTGGATTGCAGCACAGTCATTCCGCGATCTCAACGGAATTTTAGCTAAAGAAAAATCAGCAAAGCCAAGTCGAAAAATATTTAAGTAGTTCAACTAGGTAGGTGCAATCTTACAGATGAAGAAGGAAGGGCTCTATGATCAAATCTTGACGACCAGGAACGTTTGGCAGCCGTGGAAGGGAAGAAGTTCGACTGACGAGATTGCTCAGAAATGGAGCCTGTTCGTTCTGCTACAGAAAATCAATGAATATTCGAACATTGTTCCTGTCTGAGAGTTCTTGCGAACTCATGCCAATCTCTGTGCTTTTCTGAGCCTTTTGAGAGGAAGAACCGTGATCGAATGGTCCATATTGAAGATTTCGGACAGTATACTCGTTGTCATGCTTCCGTCTTCTTCCAGGCTGCCCAATATTCATGGTGCTTGGAATCTGATGGCCAACCTCTTCTTTCTCCATCTGCGGGGCTTGTACCTTATGAATATGAACAATTTTTCAACTCAGTCTTACCTATTGGTGCATCTTTGAAAGGCTTCCTGGGATCGCGAAATGACTATGCTTCATTCCAACTTTACCCAGAGTGATAGAGCATATTATGGCAGATGCGGATGCGGCTTTCAATAGCAGCTTCAATAAGTGGAAAGAGAAGATTATTCTACGGAAGAACCATTTGGAAAGCTCCAATTTTTATTGAGAAAAGAAGTCGCGAAAGGAGCCGCATTAATTATGCACCAACCTATAGTACTTTTCCCACCTGACTTCTTTTTCATTTCATTGCTTTTAATACTTTACTACTTCATGCGTCTGGCATTTGGTGGTGATCCGACTGGCCACTGACCCATGTATTTGCGGCAAAGTGGAAAGGGATCTAATGCAACTGGCTCCGGCTCCGTACTTGCTGACATCCACACAAGCCTGAATCATATACTTTCAAGAGCTCTAGTTGAATTTGGTTACACACCTATTTCTAAATATGTAGCTTTACTAAATTGGTTTGGAACTGCCGTAAGTTAGTGCAAAACCAGATAAATTATATAGTTAGCCTAACTATATACACGTGTCCCAGCTTCAAGTTCTTTTACTAGGTCAGGCACAGTAAATCTCACGGGCCAAATGTGGCCTCCCTGGTCTAAACTGAATTTAACTATGTATTAGGTAGTCCAATAGGCGTCTATTACGCTGCCTCTCTCATCAAATTATTTCAGTGCGATTACAAACGCACGCTTTTTTACCACGGCGTTCACGTAGCCACTGTTTGTTGACCGAACACTGCTTATTTTTTGATTTTTCCACGCCCCGCCATAGATCAACAATTCAACGATACCTTCGATTGAATTCGACACTCCAGTGAAAACACTTCCGTCATTCAGTATTTATTCATGGGTTTATACAAAGCTTGTGTTGTCTACGCTTGCCTACAAAAACAGAACGAATCGAGTTATCAGTCCGGTGTTCGCTCCAAAATCGCCTCAGAATCGTCATAACCTTGGCTTTCACAGTTTAGTAGTGATCCTATCGTATTTTTTTCGTATCTGCTCCCTAATAGCGGACTGGCGTTTCTGCCATTTTTGACCACAAGGACCGGAATTTCAAAAATAATTTTAATAAAATTTTACGTAGGCAATTTAGCATGAAATTTGACCCATTTCATGAAGTATTTTTGAAAATCCAGTCACTCGTTTCGGCGGGGGGGGGGGGTGTCATCATAATCTCAGACAAATTGTCTGAACGACCCCATCAGAGTGTTTTCCGCTTCTCGGCTACGATCTTTCCGAAGATTTTTTTCTGAGAATAGAAGATATACCACTATTCCAGAAAACCAAATTTTGTGGGTCGAATCTAGTCTAGGGGTATGATTAGAGAGAAATAAACGGCTTAGCTTGAGAAGGATGTGTTACCGACAGCGGTTCTTTTGCTCAAGGACAACTCTCTGTACTTATTATTTATCCTTAAAGCAAACAACAACAACGACCGGTATCGGTCAACAACCTCAACAATGAAATTAACGAAACTTGGGCGGCCTCGAGGTGGGGGCACGCGGTTGCTTGGCCACACAGGCGGATTACTTCTTTCTGTTCTCTTGTTCTGGGGGAGGGCCGCCTCTCTACTCAACGGCTCTGTCTCCCTTCTCGGAGCTTATCAGAAAAACTCGTGGCTCCCCCTTTGGCCTTCTTTTATACCCGCCTGGGGTGGTCAAGGAACCGTCTCTTCCCGCCCACCGCGTGGTCGCCTAGATCATTGTGATCCTCTGACATCCCTCCCCTCCGGGGAGCCGACGTCCTCGGCGGCTGTGAGCTCGTTTCCACTAGCCTTCCTCCAGACGTCCACCTTCGCACAGCTTCGGGTTATAGAGTGTTCTGAACGCCGTGGTTGGTTCCAGTTAGTTAGCTGAAAATTCGGATTGGGCACTCCTGTCTTCGTCAACGTTTTCCCGTCTTCTATTCTAGCGGAGGCCATATTGAAGAACTTGTTGGTCCGGAATAACTGCTCAATCTGTCATCCAGTGGGATCTCTAATTCGCCCATGTTTTTCCACATGGTTCCTCCTGTTTCTCTACCAAATGCTCTTGGGCAACCTATGCCTTGGATCTTGTTTAGTTGTGATTGTAGCGGACATTTGCCCTGACATGCACACAATCGACTTCCTGGTTGCGTTGTTTCTTGATATGAGTGTTTCCGAAATATATGCGAAATTTCGCAAATTCATCTTTTGGCCATGGTTTACGTCTTCTTTTGCCGTTTGACGTTATTGTATCTGCACGGTCGTTTGAGATACTTGAGGAAGTTTCTTTCATCCTGTCAGATTTGATCACTATCGGTTCTGTATCTTCTCGAACTGTAACTGTACCTACTCGTATATGTGTTGCTTTTGAAGGATTCTTCTTGGCTTCTCTCATCTGAGTTCTACCTGTTATTTTCTGGTGTGGGGTGTTATTATCCACATTCTCCCACTGTTGGCTTTCGATTCTGCCTCGCACACGGTTATCGTGCATCTTTCTTGGTGGCCACAGAACTTTTTCTGCAACAAAGTTCGATTTTTGACACCTCACTTTTATCAGTGGTTTCTCACTTCTTGGGCTCCTTAACTTTTGTACTGTTTCTATCTTAGCGTCGTGCCTCTTTGGTGTCTCTTGTTTCCTCCCTGGTATCACAACCTTGACACCCAAGTCCTCCAAAGCGTTTGTGCCTATGAGCAACTCATTTTGGTCGTCTTGTGATATGTGGAATGCTACTGCTCTTTTCTGACCTTCTATTTCTACTTTAATGCGTACAGCTCTTACGAAGGTCACCGCGTTGTTTGACGCATCGTACACTTTATTACTCTTCATCTTTAACACTTTCAACCTGTCCACGTCGTATCCTCTTTTCTGGGCATCCTCCAGAATTTTAAAAAAAATTTATTCAATCTTCTTCAAGGCTTGTTTGCATGTTCTCTTGTCGATAACGTCGTAGTGGTGGAGTGGATAAAGGGAATGCATGTTCTCTATCAGAAGGAAAGGACAATGTCTTCGTTTTTGTTTTGGATCGAAGACGAACACACCTCACCTTGCTGACGCTGAAAACGGTATTTTTTAATATCCCTCGTATCAAAGTCAAAAGCGCACATGTGTCAAAAGTCACCTGTGACTGACAGCCATCAGGGTGCAAAGTGACTTCTTCTTACGTGCTTCACATGATGAGCCCAACTGCATGGAGAAAGTGTTATATCAAGCAGTGAAATACCTCGATATGACAATCATTCTACCAAATGATGGAATCAGGTGCTCACAGCTGAGCCATCCTAGCTGCAGTGTGCTCGTTATTCAGACGATATCACTTATTTTCATAAGGATACAATTTTCATTCAGAACATGTTGCCTATAGTTCCTGCTTCTCTTTTGTTATGTAATCCTCATATTTTATCTATACATTGTCAGTGTAAGCCTGTAAGGTCATGTTGATTGGTTATTTATTCATTTATTAATCTACTTGTTTACTTATTTAATTATTTATCTGACCTTTTATTTATTCAGTAGCTTTGACAAGCCAGCCGTTTGAAACAAGATCAGTGTAACTTCCGGAACGTATGAATGAGAATGAAAATTATGGATATTAGTGACGGACGCAGGGGGTGACGCCTTCCCCCCGAGAATGGGTCGGCAAATTTTTGGAATTACTTCACTACATATAAAAATCTTCTATTAGTTTATTTTTACTTGTTTATTTTTAATATTATTTTTAATATAATTTTTGTTAATCATTTATTATTATAATTAGTATTTTTATTAATTTTATTCTCTGTCTGGGTCCCCAGAATGGTGGAGACCCCACTTTTTTTCCCACGCCCCCCCCCCCTCCCCTCCCGCCCACTTCCTGCTTCCGCCACTGATGGATACCTATGGCTTGAATATATAATTTCGGTCATTTCAATTTTGAAAAGGGCCAACGGTCAGGTTAACCTAGTGGAAATAATTTGCATGCGTTTCCGTTTAATGCGCAGCGTCGCCAACGTCGCCAAGCATGCTTTCGACCTTAGCGTCGGTTTTGTTAAGAAAACATCTGTCCATGGCAACGTACTGCAACTTCCCATGTTAACGTGTCAATTTTTTCCGTGTAATATTTGTGTCCAGCTGTTGCCTAGATTAAACCAGTAAGAGTTATCAGTAAAAGGTCGAAGGTGAACGGAAGATTGGCAGCTGCTAACCTGTGAACATTTTACACCGACGTTAGAACACATTCTCGTTGCAACGGATAGGTGGAATTTCTGTTTCCTTCCTTCAGAAGTGTAAGGCCTGTATTGCTCACCCATCTGTGCCTTGATACTCTGCTTGCCTGTGCATCACACTTCCCCTTGATACATCCTTATTTTCTACCTAGCGTCTGCAAATTCGGAAAATTGAAATCTCCCATATATGACCTCATACTGCGGAAAACTTTCGCTAGAACATTATGAGTGCTGAAAATATAAAATACAAATGCATACTAGTTCGTAAATACAACAACCACAAAAGACGTTTGACTCTAGGTTTTTATATTAGGTTGTCGGGAAAGTTCTCGCGATTTTTGGAACAGCACATTTTCTTGACTTTTCAAAAACAGGAAAGCACATTGAGAAATGTATAAGCCACCACTACGCCCTACCACTCTCCGCCCATTTTCCGAAAGCCTTTCGATGCACTCGGCATAAAAATATTCTGGCATTGACTCGGAAAAGTTGCCCAACCAGCAATCCAAGTCATCTTCATTATCGGACGCGTTACCGTGCATGGCGTTAAAGAGGGACAGGAAAAGGGGATTATCTTTTGGCGCAAGGTAAGCACTGTACGTTAGGTAAGTCAGCACTTTACAACCAAAGTCGGATAGCTTCTGGCAAGTAACTCTTTTAGTGAGTGGACGAATATCGTTGTGTAGAAATCGGATCTTGCCGTGATTCGGACTCTTTTCTGCCATTTATTCTTATCTATCTGGCTGTCAATCCAATATTCCAATCTAGTTCCATCTTTCAATCTATCCGGCTGCTGATAGCACAGGTCTAGCGTGAGAGCAGTGTCGCGTGGCAGTAGCGCATGGTGGATGATCCCTTTGCTGTGACACCAAGCAGTGACCACAACCTCCAGAGGGTGATCACCTGTCTTCGGCTGCGGCTCAAGCTGCTCATCCTTGTCAACTCAGTGTCGATGGTGCCGACGGGTGTTGACGTACAACTTCTCATCTCCTGTGGAGATGGACTTCAGCTAGTTCCCAATGCTCCTGTACCAGGGCAATTCAGTAGTGACTTCTGCATAATGCTGGAGATCGCACCCGGTCAGATCATGATCATTCACTGTGATAATTTTTTTCCTTGCCCAACTGACGCAGGTGATCGGCGATGGTGGTAAAGTGAACATCCAAGAATTGCGTCCTCTCACACATAGTTTGCCGTGGATCTGAATCTACCAGCTGCTGTAATCGTCCATTGTCGACTGCGTGTCTTGACCGTGCGGAAACGTTGAGGTTGGAGTCTCCAACACGAAGGCGTCTGGACCAAGATTAGGCAGTGCGTTTGGACACCGTGTCCTCCTCAAATACAGTGTTGATACGACGACTGGATGCGGCTGCTCATTCACCAGATTTGAAGCTGTGTACTAAAAGGCCGCAGATGTACTGTTTTTGAAAATTCCATGGGTAGGTTGCTGCAAGGCAGCGTGGGGTTAAAAAAGGTCGAAAATCGCGATAACTTTCCCGACAACCTTAAACTAAGTCGGGGGTGGGGGGATCATCAATGATCCCAGATGGCCCATTGAGATAACCCGTAATAGAACTGTTGAAGTACCCAGATTCGCTCTTTACCCAGTCAGTACCCATCGACATGTTTCTCATGCGCGACTTTGCTTGCACTCAGCTACTGCCATACATAGGTATGAGATTACCCACTATTCCAATGATGAATCCGATCCCTGGATCGCCCAACTTCTCGAGTGTGAGTTGTGATGCGTTGCGTGAGGGAGGGTTATATACGTGTGACTGAAGTCTGTTATCTCCTAGGCTCCCTGCTCCCAGGGCCCAGATGCATTAGTGGATGAAAAGGTCATCTCACACCTATGGGTATAATTAAAGGGTAAATTTTTGTCTCTTCACATGATTGCAATGGGTAACCTCAATGATACATCCGGGAGCAGGGTCTTGGGTATATCCCTATATAATCGTACGATTAGTTGATAGCACCAGGGCATATTCACATTTTTTACCCCTACAGTTTTTACATTTTTATTTTTACATTCATTTCATTTTTACATCTCTACATTTTTGCCCTCATTCCTGATTGCCTACCTCACACCTTCTATTCACGTAGCGATTCCGCTCATCCTTCATCGTAAACCTACATATTGAGACACTCAGCAGCCACATAGTAATCAAATACTAATTTAGAAGCCGGCAAAAATAGAGGCTGTTAAAATAAACGATGACAAATTCTTGTCAGTTTATTACGAAATGTACGTTTGACTAGATAGTATGTACACATACACAAAAATGGTTATTAGTCATAAAAGCTATGTATAAAAGGGAACCTTTCTTGGAACGAAAAGGCAAACTAATTGCCCATCTTACTTGTTTTTTTTTCCTACCCACTTTACACTCTACTTCATGACTCATTAGATCGGTACCGATCTGAGGACTACACAGCTGTCAAGTTGTTTTCATCGTCGTGGTATTGCGGAACTATCGTGACAGTTGTGCGATGGTTGGGCGAGAGGAATCCTCGCCAAAACACCTTTCTGTCGAGGCCATCATTCAAAAATCACACCACCACCACTCGTATTTTCACTCTCTTACACATTGTATCTTTGCCTTTATCTGTTCTTTTTTCTCCTCTTTAAACTGCCCTGGTCGTTACCACCTCAAAAATATTGCCTTTAGATACAGATAAATTCCTTTTTCTATAACTTTTCATTTTTGCTTTATTGAGAGCTTTGTAGAGCGGCTTTGAATTAGGTGGTCCATTGAGAAAACCCTAGCAAAACCTTAGCTATTTTTGTCCTCTCCGTCGTCGGAGGTTCACCCAGTGCACCCATTTGAACCCTATAGAAATCTGCGAAACCTGTTTTCCTTCCCTATGCGGGGGGTTGTGATTGATGTTTTCTTTGTCGTGTGGAGAACTGACGCCGATATAGTCTATTTAACTCCTATTCTATTCATTTAACCTCCATAGAAATCTGGTTTGATTTGTTTCTCTGAATAACTCGGCTGACTCACTTTCCTTTCAATTTGCACGTGATTTTTTGAACCTTCGCGCATGTGATCGTCGTTATATGCTGACCGGACAACCTTGAGATCGCCTGTTCACCTACAGATATCCTGGAATGATCCTGCAACTGCTCGCCATCTATGCCTCGATACTCCTTGGGTGTATCATCTCGACGACGTGTCTGATTCTTCTTGGAAAAAGCTGGGGACCATTGCCCCACTTCTACCTGCGGATCGTCAGGTGGATTCAGAACCAATACCCGAAGGTTTATCCAAAGTCGTATGCTCCATGGCCTGCTATTATCAAGAAGGTAAAGCTTTTATGCAGCTGTTGTGAAAATTCCAGGATAAATAGTACCAGGACATTCTAGAGCCCAAAAAACTGTCTTGTCCGAAACAAGGGGAGTTCGTCTGCTCAGTTCTCATTCCTGCTGAATCCTAGAGATCATCTCGAAATCTCGCTGGATGCGATGCATTCAGGACTTGAAGCCATTGTCCAGGTAAGCTAAGCATTTTCGCAATTCCTCAAAAAAGAAGAGATAAACCTATTTACCCTTATGGCCCTCCGCCCGAGAATAGGCCAATAAATCTTGGAAAACTACCCAATGAGAAAGGTAACAGCGTTGTTTTAGCTCCTTTTTAAACCCTTAACAAGTGAGAATTTTTGGATATTTATTTTCGGTTATCTTCCTGTATAATCTGAATTCAAATGCAGTAGCTTACTAGCTTAGCCAGGTCTCGGTCACACCTATTTTTGCCGGCCACCACTCCCTCCCCCTGAGAAAAATTGTGCCTCATTTGAGAAAATGTGTATAAATCTTCTCGATATCTCATGAAAAGGGGTCCCTTCAACAAACAGGGAAGGCGAAATCAAGGGCTATTACATTTATGTTTATGTTTATTTGTTGAGTCAATCGCGAGAAATTGCTGGTACTAGAAGCAACTATTGACTCTAGACTATAAAGACTCGTAGTGGGTTCTCTTCTCTCTTGTGTCATCATATATTAGGTGTTAACATAAGTCCTTGCCCTTTTTTCAGTTGCGATTTTTCCTGACATACTGTCATTTTTCCGCAACGTGCTTTATACCTTCTGAAAGCGACTTCCTTCCTCTACAATCGCGTCAATATGAGTTCTCACAAAACTATTGAATTACTTAGTTTTTGAGCTTAAGAAGAAATACGCTAAATTGAGGAAAAACACCACTTTTTCCATGTATTCAACATTGACGTGAAAGCACCTGATACGGTTTGAACGTGTAAGCACTGTGGAATATACACGCGGAAGGACATCACCAATCGAACTTTGGAGGGGCAGTTTGACGGTGTGGCAAACGTATATAGGGTCCGACGTTATTGTGGGCAAGATCAGTTGACTCTTACGGTTGGATCCTGTCAACAGCATTTCCTGTTATTTGGTAGCTTCGAGAAGTATGATATTCATAGAGACCTAACGATTTCTTAGGAGCGATTCCCAGGTGTTCATGAGAGAAATCTGTCTGGTAGAAGTGGTTGGTGTCATTGGGACTACATATGTCTTCTTTGAGCTTAAAAACCGCTCATGACCAGTCATTTCAAACAAAACATCTCTTTCATACATAGTAGAGGTTGCTTGCACAGTTTCGATGGTCTTTCCAGCCTTAACTGAATGGCAGGGTAGGCATCTATCGGTTGCGCTTATTTTCATTGACTCATCGCTCCTCTTCGTGGGCTTAAAACTCATACGAACTACCGTTTCAGAAAAAACTGCTCGCATTGCTTTCATAGAGGAAGATTAGCGCTTTCGAATCCTATATGACTTGTGCCTAAAAGATAACAAATAGGTGGAGAAACGTGCGCCCTAAAAAAGCGCAAGAACTTATGTTAACACCTAATGTAGTCCTGTGTGCAGAATGGGATAGCGAGCCCACGGGCTGAGGCTAGCTGGCGAAGCCCATCTAGTAGATGAAAAATGTCACAAGGGAGACAGAGAACCGCAAAGAAGGTGCGATGTGGTATACACAGGATGGGTAGGAAAGAGAAAAAATGAAATGTAATCAATACAACGAAGATTCCTGACTCAAAACGTTGAAGGCATACAGCCAGAGCAAAGTAGTAGATTATGTGGACGAACAGATGAGCTAATGACTTAGTAAACGGACGAATGAAGTGATTAATATTATAGCTGTGGTGAAGTCGTTGTTTGGAGTAGGAGAGACACTGCCAAGATGCGCCGAGAGTAGGTTAAATTCAGGGGCCCACCTCATTCCACCGCCAATATTCTTTCAGTTTAAATACTACTTTACTCCTGCTCTTTTCACTTTTGACCAATTGGGTACTAATCTAATTCGTTAACAGGACTAAAGAATTATTTCCTGTAGTTTCAAGAGTTAGTTTAAATTATTAGAATTGTTGAGTGTTAATCAAAAGGTTCAATGGAGGTATAGACTTATCCTCTTCTCGCTATGTTGGTTCCAGTAAAGGATCAAAAGCGACAAAGCCTTGTTTTTGAAAGAGTTGAACTGGCTACATTTTTGGAGCCCGGAGGCGGACCGCTCCACGTTGTGCTGGCTACCTGCCACGGCTGCGGCGTTGGCCAACGAGTTTTGGAGTGTTCAATCGATAAGATCAACAGCTTCACACGTCAACTCGGGTTAGCAAGACTGTTATAGACGTCATCCAGGAAAACGGGTTCAAACCGTTTCAAGACAATTTCCCTATACCGCTGGATTCAGCGTGTCGAGCAGATGCAGAACAGCCATTATCCCAACCACCAATGCGAGGTGGATCAATGCCTTTAACTGTCACGAAGCACGCTCAGTAGGTGCAAATAAAGGATGGTTTAAAAATCGAAGTATTCGAAAATTTCAATAAAATCCCTCCTGTCTGAGAAATCTTGCCAAGGGGTGTTGACATAAGTTGAGGACAAAGATTGGATCACATTTTCTGGCGGGGTAACGAATTTCCACGATTTTTGCTCACTTGCATCAAATTCATTAAGTTTGTTGCAGCGAAGGAGATAATCAATGAGATAAATCCTTTCTTTCCAGTTCTAATCGTTCTACTTCCAAAGGAAAATAATGAACGCTTACCTACCGAAGAGAAAAATATCTGCCTAATTCAAAGCCCGTTAAGTAATCCATCCAATCTACGAGCAGTGTCAGGTCATTACTGCGGTCATTTTCTTATCATCCTGGAATTGGTACTAACAAGGAATAGTGAGTAGATGATTTCCAAAGGACCTCTTGTTTTCAGGACAGTTTGAGCCATGCTTTCGACCAGGCTCCTTCGCATGATCAAACCCTTTTGCGTTTGACTCCGCATCCTGACTGGACGAGGTTGCAGAAAGCTCTATTCTATCTTACCCTATTCTTCAGGTATTTTTTGTTCATTCTTGACTCTTCAACTGGGTATCTCTCGATTGTCCTCCAGTTTATTCATCTAAATATATTAAGTGGTTATTTTTTCATTTATCCGTCTACTATTTTGAAATCCACTAAGCATTCTGGTTTCCAGATATGGCTTTCTTTTCCCTATTCGGTTAAGCTTTCTACTGCTCTCTTTTGCCTTCCTGTTCGGTGCTGTAGTTGTGGCCGTCAACAAGGTTACTGCCGTCTCTCGCCATTTTCACCACATTTGTGAAACCCGCTCGTTTTCAGAGGCTGACAGACAAGGAGAAGACATGGGTAGCCATCGTTTACTGCCGGTTGTTCTGCTGCAGCATGGGCCTAGTTGGTGTGTACAGGAACAAGCATATGAGGCCAAAAGGGTCTGGTGAGGAATCTGGAGGTGTTCTCTTCTATTTAGCCTACTTTCGATAGTTTCACTGCCCGTTTAGTAGTACCTTAGGTATTAACAGTGTGAATTATAGTTATAGCAATAGGATGTACCACTAGTAATAATTTAGGCGTGGCCGTATCCAACCATCTGTCTCCGAACGATATCCAGACTTTGTTCGCCGACACGCCAATGGGAGCATCCTATGGCTATGTTATCACCGGTCAAAAGCATACAGGAATCATTGGTAAGCGGAAGCGAACTTGACTTAATACGATTATTTAGGAAATCCGATTAGTTGCCTCCGTCATAGTGTGAAAACAGTTGCAGATTTGCAGTTCTTATTCAGAGCGGAAGAGAAAAAGGTCTTCCTTCCTATTTTCTGGCACGAACATTTATGAATGAGGCTGTAGGAACATTACAAAGCCTTCGAAAAAGCTACGTTCAGTGTGTTTAAGGACCTCACTACATCGGGGTTGTAAATGAAAATCTTCCGTTTATCAAAGAACAATTCGGGTTGCTGAAATGAAATGAGGGAACGCGACCAAAAACGGAACGATTTACAAGAGGAGCTTACGACAAATATTCACTGACAGGACTACAGAAGTCTCTCTCTTGATGATAAGCGAAAGCTGAAACGCTCTACAGTTGCCCGTGGATATCAACATCTGTCAGTTTTCAATCATAATTCTCTCGTGAGCTTTCTTTAGAGAGCAGCTCAGAGATCTCACTCAAGAGGAGGTATAGTGGAAGCTTACGGAATCTTGCGTAGCTTTCTATGCAAAGTTTCCATATTCCTGTCTGGGGAAGTGAATACAGGCTACTAACCATCCGACGTTACAATCTCTCGTGAGCTTTCTTTAGAGAGGAGAACCATCCGACGTTACAACCAGCCAGCTCTGATATCCATTTTTTGAGAGAGTTTTGATAAATGCACTTTATCTCTCCTATGGAGAGGACTAGTGGTTGACACATTTGTGGATTTCAACCTGCTACAGCAGATGGTCCTTTAAAACATTCTTAGCAAAAACATGGACGATGAAAACCGCCCCAAATCTGACAAAAACAAAGGACTAGGCTCCTGTTAAGGTCACGAATCCCCCCCCCCCCCTCCAACCTCCCATTACAGCTGTACTTCCTTTACGAGTTCTACGAAAGCTCTATGGGTTCGTTCGTGGGTTTCATGTTCCGATGTGGTACACAGTCAATCTGCTTGGACATCTTCTGTTCAATGGAACATCACTCTTTCCTCGGACCATTGGGAGCCGGTGCGTACTGGATGATGGGAGGTGAGAGAACCGAGCAGCTTAGGAAGTAGGTTTAATTACCCCAAAGGTAGGATATTATGGGTAGTGCTGAGAAAAATGATCACTAACAACACATTGAATAGATTAAAAATGGAAAACAAGAAGCGGACATGGTTGTTCAGAAAGGCCATGGCCATAGTTTGTCAAGAACACTTTCAATGGTTTGTATTACCCTATAGTGTAGTCAGTTCTACATAAGATTTGGGGAGAAATAACGAGAAATGACGAAGATGGCCGCCATGGTGGACCTTACATGTGTTTTGAGCACACTTCAACAGTGGAAATGAGTTATTCCCTGGAGTCTGAGCGCGCACGCAAAGCTTTTCAATCTCCCATATCGCAGACTTGTTGTCGTGTTATCTGCTAATCATCCATTATATCGACGACCTAATAGGATTCTGTCGGCGCCAAACAACACCTTCAAAACACTACTCAATCATTACGTACCTTCAGAAGCCGAGGTTTGCATCAGCCAGATTAGGTTCTATAAACCTTAAAATGTAACTTTTAGCCCCATATTTATACTAAATCATTCGAAGCCTTCATCTTCCCTTACCAAAATCATCGCAAAGAGCCGGAAGCACAAGAAACACTGTCCGAATACATCTATAAAATTTGTTTGATTGACATAATGTCAGATGGACAAAAATGACGTGGACGAAAGCCATTAATCTGCGCCTATCACAAAACAGGGGCTCCTGCAGATTTTGCAGAAACAAAAAGAAAAAGAAGAAAGCTGCTGGTAGCTTCCAGCTGAAGTCACGTATCCTATTTTCAGGTTCCATTGAAACCTTGGCTAACAGCCTTTGCCCCACATATTGGGTGGAAAGGAAGAGTGCCACGGATCGTCGTGAATTCCTATCTGAGATTATCAAGAAAGCCAAGGTAAATTTGAATTCGTCAAATGTTTTTGAATTAACTATCCGTCCTCAATCTAATGATTTTGACATTAATTCGTCGATTTGCAGTTCGGAGGACCTGTTCTTCTCTTTCCTGAAGGTTACTGCTCCAATAACACCCAGGTGCTTCAGTTCAGGAAGGCCATATTTGACGATGGGATCCGGATTTATCCTATAGCAATAAAGTGAGTTAATTTTCATGCATCTTAAACGCAATGTCCCGCCAAAATTCCATCTCCCGAATTTCTATTGGATTCGTAGCCCACGGCCACGCCTTGGACGAAAACTATGGAAAAAAACCCGAAAAGGTCCCACTACAGAAGCACTCCATCGTGCGGCTTTTGCGGGTTTGCGGCATCCGTGCTTTCAAATGACGTTATACCGCGCGCCCTACATGCTGTCTATTGTGGCGTCGTAGGAAAAATTCATATTCAAAGGATCGGTGGTCCGTTTGACGGGGTGGGGAAGGTTTCACGAAGTGTTCGTCAGGCTGTGTGTATCTGAGCGTCCATCGTTGTTCAGTATGCACGCGCGCAGCTTTTGTCGGTTGGAGCGTGTTTTCCCATGGCTACCGTAGTCGTTGAACCTTATGTCACATATCTAGCGATAGAGGTTATATCGAGGTCTCAAACTTGAGATACGTGCTATATATATGGATTGGACTCTAGAGAGCAAAAGACCTGGGTGGGCAAGATTCTGACCGGGCCTTGCCTTTAAGTCTACACTATTTTACCATTGATATATGGAAATAGGCGAAGCTGGTGGTAGGTCGAGCTAGGATCCATGGCACATAACCATGGAAACAAGGTCAAGAAACCAAATTCGACGTACTGCTTCTCCCAACATTACGTTTCTGAACATCTATTTTTCACCTAAAATTAAAGCGTTGAGCACTTCTATCATTCCATCTGGCTCCTTGAACTGATAGAGTTGCCACCATTTTCCCACGCCAGTCCCCTGGCTTGCCAGTAGTGCGTTTGGCACTTCGTTTAACATAAATTGGCCTTCTCAGGGGAATAAATGGCGGAATAGTACAGAATTCGGACGGTCATTCTGAGATAAAATATATATCCTTATCGTTCCGCTTATTTGGTGGTACTCTGCAGTTATCAGCGGAAGCTCTTGAAGGTTGTTCCGAGAATTTATTCTTATCAGTTGTTTACAACAAAAAGGGTAATCGAGTAGCTCGTGAAATCACTAGTTCAAAGCTACATATCTTCAGACATGAAATAAATCCAATCATGTGACGGTTCCACCTTACTAGTAATGTAATGTCGTTACATTGTTCTATGCAGGCAGAATTGTTTACACACCTAACCGTGATTCGCCCTTTACGAAATCAAAAATTGGGACCTTTTGCACACCTTTAAATTGATTAGTTTGCAGCTTAGAGACAGTGTCTCACCTCAGAATTGGTTTTAGAATTTTTATGCAGGAAGAATCTCTCAGAAAAGCTGGCCACAGTGATACACACAACTCCTTATTGTAGTGCCGGGAAACCCGTTTTTGATCCCTTCGTATTGTAAAGAATTCGATTTCCTGGTTAAGACATCTGCACAAGGGAGCGCTATATGATTTGAGGCAAAGGCACACCACCTTCAAAGGCACAGTACCTCCTCAGTATCGTTTTTGAGATCTTCATGTGAATCTCCAGAAGCTGCTGTTCACAATGTATATTAGACTCCATGAAAAAGTGCTGAAAAAACCCGTTTCAAGCCCCAATTATTGAAGAGCATGTGGACAGAGCCAGTGAGAAATTACAGAATTTTCAGCTCATGTATTCCTTTGTTCTTAACGCAAGGTGTGCAGTTTCTATTCTGAGCAGATGATGAATTCTCGCGAAAGTTACAACTTTCCCCCGAAGGTGCGCTCCCAGGGGTGAATTATTCAGACTGTGCCTTGGCTCCGCCCACAGGCTCCTCAAAGATTGGACTCGGAAACGGGATTTTGTGGCAGTTTTGCTCGGAATCATATACACCACTGTGATCATAGCATCTGGAAATTCTTTTCACGTGAATATCGTCAGAAACGATTCTGAGGTGAAATGGTGCCTTCAAGAATGACGATATTAAACAAGAATCATATCTGAAGGTCTAGAAAGATTCATGGAGACTCCTTCTTTCAGGCAGAAGAGTCGTTACGGAGACTCGTTCTGGTGGGACGAGCAGTTTCATATGTATCTTTTACGGGTAATGTGCAGTTGGGCGACATATTACGACGTCACTTACTTGCGTAAGCCGACTTTCTTACCAAATTTGGCAGAAGACATCGAGATCCTGTTACTTTTAGCCTCAATGGTGCGATTGTCTCACGAGACAAACGCGGAGTTCGCAGCTCGAGTGCAGGCCACCATATGTGACGTCATCGGCGTTCCGGCCGGAGAGTTTGACGGGTCATTTTGGTACAGGTAAGACTAATATTTGCTTGAAAGGTTAACCCTTTGGAAAAGTCCATTAGCTGCCGAAATCTTCACTTTACACTGAAGGACTAGCAGTGTTCATATCCATAATTGCAACACGGAAGAAAAAAAAAGTATGGCAATATTCACTGGGAAAATTCAAGCTAATAATTGTGTGCAATAGCATTGAAATCTCAAAGTTCCCACGCAGGGCGCTACGTATTGGCAGTGTATTGGGCTCGACACGCAAGATAACCTTATTTTTGGGGAAAAGACTATTTTTTCTTCATATATAACAACATTTTTGCCAATTATCCTCATCACAAACCTAGCCAAGAAATTTTCTAGACCTTTAACCCTCCTGCAAAAACGTCTGCAGCACCGGATCAGACCATAAGATGGCGTGATAGGTTCTTCTGCATTTTTTGAAACTCAGTTCACTCCTTATCAAATGGCGTAAATTATCAGTCACCTTAATTGTCAAGTCCTTACAAGAATATATAATAAACAATAAACAATATCATGGCGGTCCTTTGGTTAGTCGTACCAATAAGGAACTCTCCAGAAAGAATATCTACATGGTTGGCCTCGGATGGTTCGCCTTGGAGTGTTTTCTCTTATTTTGCATAAAATACGGGTTACAATCAGCATGCAAGTCAGACTTCACGAATAGTAACCGACTTTCTCCACTCCGAGCCAAGCCAATTGCCAAGACTTTTACCTAGCTGTTATCGTCAGGAGATGCTGATCACATTAGCATATATCACTCACTGTGAAACTGCTGAAAATCCCATTTTTACGTCTTGTGTATTCGGGAGTGTTGGGGCGGGAATACCAATTTCTGCCACATCTTTTTGCCGACCAGGCTCCGACATCAATCAACAAAGGCATGCCAGCGTCGAGTTGTAATCGATCGGAGGTCACGAACATGTCGGAAAAGATGGAGGGGCGTGGCCAGCAAAGGCGTATGTGGCAGATGTCCGAGAGGTACGCCCCAACCTCTCTAAAAATAGAAAGCCCAAAAACGAGAGTTTTCGCAGTCTCACGAGAGTTAATGTATATCATTGATATCGCCGTCTTCTAACGATTCCAATTACACAAATGTCTCAAAAAATAATTGAGGTGCGACACAGTCTGTAGCCCTACAAAAGAGTGGCCCAGTATGAAATTCTAGTAAATTCATGTGTTCTTTTTTCACTTTCTTCCCGTTACAGGTGACCTATGAGTATTTTTTTCAGCAAATCCGAGCAGCAGCGCCTACGAGGCCTCCAAAGGGAAGCGTGCGCCACTGCATTGCTCTCCTATCACGCCGACAAGGAGCGCACGGAAAGCGACGATGGGTACTTTAGCGTCAGCTCAGCTGCTACAGGCCAGGACGTCCGACCAGCTCAAGTGAACTGAGCCATCTATCGAATACTTGTAAATGTACAGCACTACGAAACAGTAGAATAAATCTCCGAAGATTTTATTGTATGATATTTTCCACTTGTTTTATTGTATGATGTTTTCCACTTGACCGCGCTACTCCTTATCATCAGCCCACTCGGAGTCGATCCCGATAGCACGTAGCTTGAAGCAGAAATATATGCTTTTTTTACCGATTGTGAGGTAAATATTGTATTTTACCCACCTCATCACGTCCAAGCAGTAGATCAACATGAATAGCACGAAGCACAGTGTCACGACAGTCAGTCATGGCCATGAGGATCCTCTCAGCCTTGAATACTAATCCGGAAGATATCTATTTTACAGAATCTATTCCTAGTTCATTTGTCTCACAAATTTGTGCTCTATCCTAGGAATAAGTGGACTTACAAGGAATTATAAAAAAAAAGTTGGAAATCACGCATTTCTCGGAAGGGTTCTTGGCACTTAATGCACAAACCTCAAGATCACTCACAAATACTCAAAAACTAATAAAATATAGTGAAATATAGCACTCAGTTATCACTGAAGGTAAAAAAAGAGCAATATTCTATTACATAAATGCGTGCGTACGTCAGACGTACGATAATGTGACGCGAGGATATACCGAGACATACTTCTGGCACAGATGAGAGACACGCGTTCGCAGCGTTATGGGTTAACCGCGACAGTCGCACGCCATTTTCAAACCCTATTTTTTGCGCAGTTAGCCTTAAAGTTAGAAATCAGCTAAAGGGGAACTGTTGCGGCACTGGGCCACTTATACTGAACGCGTGCGTTGGTCGCGCGTGCGACTAGGTGATGAGTGACAGGTCCAGACGCAAGTGAGACGCAAGTTTTTGCGACGTGTCGAGGAGGCCGCTTTCCTCAAATCCTCCAGAGGCCGTGCTCGACAAATGAACGCAAATGACGCATAACGGACGCGTTTCTGACGCATCTGGCACCCTATAAGCCACCTTTTAGTAACAGACGAGATGTACGATATATCTGACGAAGAAGTGAGCTTTGAAAACTCGTCTGAAGATATTCTCCCCACCATTCTCTTCAACGTGCGTCCGACGCAAGCCAAGTGCACGCGCGCATCTACCTACCGACTACACTATAGATCATACCTGCTGCGTCTCATTGTGCACGAGAGCGTTGCTTCTCCGCTGTGCGAGTTCCTCTAGCATCTTCTCGTACTCGGCCAATCTCTGAGTTGCCCTCTTACATACGGTCCCTTCCACTTCCCGATCGCTCTAAATCATCTGATCATAGATGAAAAGATCAATCTTTTCAGAAGAAGCTCACATTCCACCAAAGGATCGTTAAAGTATGTGCTAGGAATTCTTTAGCATTTTTAGTGGCTACGCTCACTATAGCACTTGCTGCAACTTGTTTGCAACTGCTTTGTTTACAGCGCCACACTGCAATGGTGAAGCAAAGGTAAATAAAATCAGATTAGTCTGCTAACGTCAAGAAATCGAGTATTGCCTCTGGTAATGGTTTCCTTATTGTGGTATAAAATATACCTGTTTCCTTCCTGAATTTTTAATTTTTTATGCCCACGCTGTGAAACGAACCATATCGTTGCCAGGTGAGTAAGGATAAGCATTACCGTTACAGGTCAAAACATAATTGCTAAAATCTGGTTTCTAATACCTTGAGCGTGACTACGGCATTGTATATTTCTTTTTATTACCTTTTCATACCTATATCTTCCTCTCATCTCTATAAATCATTAGATTTCTTCTGTGCCTGCTTAGGTGTTGAAAAATTGGCCAGGTCTTCCCAAACAAGGTTTTTTTCCGAACCATATCGTGACTTAATGGATCACCAGAACTGGGAATAATTAGGTAGTTTTCTTCCATGCTGCAAGAGTTCAAATACCCTTAGTGGCCTATTTTCTGGTCTCACAACGCACCTCACCCACGTGATGCCAATATACCAAACTAGAGGGAATAAAAACAATTCTCGGGTCGATGCATGTAATGTGGACTTGCGCTCCAGGGTCAAAGCAAAAGCCACATGTCAAGCCACATGCCTGCTTCACATGTCGGATGTGGAGCGCAGTACTTATAGAAAGAAGAGCGCTCCAGTTCGTTACACTGACCATTCGCAGAGCTTGGCCATGCTTCTCCATAGGGGCACATCGCTCTACATCGAACTCGCTGCTAACAGCCAGCCAACCCTCCCCTTCATTTCAAAGTTCTGACACCCATTGAATTCGTAGGTCCGGTTCTACCTCAACAAGAATGGTAAGCAACTTTTTTGTGACACTAACATGGCATGAAGCAGGCATTAGGTTTGCTCAACTTTTATGATTCATTATTTTTCAATAATCGTGGTTACAAAAAGTGCAATAGTGGCAAAAATCACTGTCACGGAGACACCTAGGAAATGTTTTCAGTTACGGAAATGAGCACATCGCGCTCCGCGCAAATTCAATACTGAGCTGTTACGTCATATGTCCAGACTGGCAGCACTGTTTGTCGAAAGCATAAACTGATAGGCGTATTTCCTTGCACTGGAAGCTTTGAGCGTTTTTTGATTTCGTTATTAAATAGTGTGTTTTCGCTACTCTATTCTACATATTTTATGTTGTTTGGGTGCGCCTTAGTGGGCGCAGAAATTAATAATGGCAGTATAAGTCCTTGCTTTTTCTCGGATGCATTTTTTATCCCACTCCAATTCTTTGGTAAACTGCTCTATACTATTTGAAAGCGCATCCTTCGCTTAACTATTCCTTCACTATGAGTTTTTCCATAACGTTGATTTAATTTGTATTAGACCTAAGACGAAAATACCATAATGAATAAAAAGACACCACTTTCCATGCATGAAAGAGTATCGCTATCTAGCACAGGCCCATAAAGGGTTGATCTACCATGATTCTTCTCCCGTGAGCTGGATAAATGTAGATTTCTCATGAGTGCAAACTCGGCGGTTGCACCTCAAACAAATTTTCAGAGCGACCACAGCAGGAAGACGGAAGAACCGATCAGTAGACTGCGGTTCATCCGAATAGCTACTGCGGTTCTTCCGACACTCTACTGTGGTCCTTCTGAACCATCTTCCACACAAATCCATTCTGCTGTGGCTTTCCTCAGTCTTTCTATCACTGCGTCTCCACCACATCCCCGAGATCTCTTTCTGCAGCGGTCCTTCCGGCAACTTGTCTGAGATCATCAAGCATTTGGACACTCGCACCTCCATCCCCACACCCTTATATCCCACCTAAGAGATCCACTATCAATAAGATTATTTTAACATCTAACACATCTAGTTGGTGTTGCATTTACGAATGGTAGGGAAAAGTGTTTGTTAGTATTCAGCGATCGCAGAATATCCTGTTGCCGATGGCAATAAGAACCACTGCTTACGTAATTTATTATCATGTATGACTATTCAACAACTCTGTAACAGAGGTGCTCCCTATTTATAGACTTTTATCTGCAACGTGCCTTCGTTTTCAGAAAACAACGAAAGCGTGAAAGCAGCTTTACTGTGTTCAATGTTGTGCAGTTAGATGCACATCGAAAAACAGAGAAACCATGGCTTGTTTTGGCTATGCACAAAGTCCCCTATCTTGCACTTCTACCTATAATGCGTTTGGCGGAATATAGGGACAAGCGGTACAGTGGAGTCTAAAGGATCTCAGGGAGTTTAATAGTTTTGTTTGTGCTGATCTACCGAATTGTTTTGTTTCCTCAGCTTCCTTTAAAATCATTCACTAGACATCATCATTAAGGCATGTTACATCGGAGCTGCTTTTCATCAGAGGTACACATTTGGTGTGCATCAGGATGCCCTTCATTCAACCAGCAACACTATTGGACTTCTCTCAAGAACCTTTTGCTGCAGCACAATCGATGACAAAGAGACAGGTAGCCGGTCAGCACCCGCCTGAGTTTACGCCTGGGATTCGTACCAGATCAAAGAGTCGCCTCAGGCGTCTGCCCCAGAATGGATCCTCCGGGTGCGTGATTATCTCAATGGTCTTATGGTCATCAGCGTTGCAGCAGCCTCAAAATCACATGCAGCTCTATTTCCATTAACGCCAGCAATATATACTCAGCTCCCAAGCACAACGTTGTCTCCAATCCGGTGTTACGAAACTATTCTCCTCAGAGATTCAAGACGAGTCCAGTTTAGTTGTTAGCCAGTTTCCTCAGTCCATTATGTACTGGTTTTTTTTCTACCGTGCTGTTGCTTTACTTGGTTAGGTGCACCATGCCGGTGTATTATTAAATAAATAAATAAATTTTCCCCATTTCTATGTTAACTTCTATGAAATGAATAATTCTTAGGAGTTTTGTAATCCATCTGTGACCAAATAGACCCTGGACGTAGAAAATAGGAAAAAAATTAGAAAGAAGTAGAAAATTCATTCTGAAGAAAAGGCGACTCTACCTTCTCCATGAAGCAGGAAGGGAGAAAATGCCACATTTCACAACTAACCATAATCAAAGTCTTCACGTCTTTTGTGTCAGCTCGTATGGCCATAAAGTACAAATTTTCAATCGTGTAGTGCATCTCTACTGCCAGTCGAGTTGATATTAGAAAAGGACATAGTTTGAATGAGCCAACTGCAGAGCAGTGGCGACGCTCATGTCTCCCCTATCATGAATTACACTCGCTCCTCCTTCCAGATATCCAGATACTGCACATCTGGCGTAATTTTCGGAGAATATTAGTGAAATTGAAATTAAAATACGTATGTTCGGATGCTCACGGATCTCCCTCATACGAGGGATCCCAGCCGGTTAGTCGCGAGGCTACGTGGCGCGTCCCCAGGTGGCGGACAGGGGGCTAATCGCGGACCAAACGCGACCTTGTGCCTGCCCTGAGACGCGGGTGGATTCAGGGGATGGACTCCCTGTTTCTGCAGTGTCGGAACGATCTATACCTTCTGTCAGCGCGTGAGCATGTTCATGCATGCGTGCATGGGTGTGGCTGCGTGTCTGCAGATTGTATCCTGCACATCTATCCGACCAAAAGCCCTGCATTCAAGTGACTGGGAGGTACAAGGGAGGCGGTTCAGAGTCGCCTCCAACAAATAAGCTCCATCGTCCACTCCCGAGAAGCCCGGCTAACATCCCGGTGAAATCACACTCCAGTCTCCCACGGGGGAATAGAGCCCAGCAAGCTATCTCCTGTGGGCTTAAAATTCTTCAAGCTCGACACAGCAATATTAGAGAGTGTTCCCCTGATCTCGGAAGAGTCACTGGTACGGCAGCGCCAGTGAGGACGAGGTCCGAGGGGTCATCTAGGCTGCCTAAAACCAGAAGGACTATGATGACGGTCTGTACCTTCAACGCACGCACGCTTGCATCGGAAGCTTCCATCGAGGATTTGATGATGCAGGCCAGGAAGATCAGGTACGACGTCATCGGACTGACCGAGACGAGGAGACACCGACTACTGAATGCCACCTTCGACACTGGAAAAGAGCTGTTCCTTGGAACCTGCGACAGTAGAGGAGTTGGTGGGGTCGGTGTCGTCGTCAACACGAACTTGGTCATGAACATCGACTCATTCGAACAGCTAACAACCCGAATCGGACGTTTGCGGTTGAAAAGATGTGGATCAATACCGGCCTTGACAATCTTCGACGCCTACGCTCCAACATCTAGCTACGACGAAGAGGATATTGAGGCCTTCTATATGGACTTGGAGATGTTCTACAGGGAAGACCACACATTCTACAAGATCATCGTTGGCGATTTCAACGCCAAGATTTGTCCTAGGAGAACGCCTGAGGAACTTCACATCGGTACCCACGGCCTGCAGTAGAACGAACAGGGAGAGAGGCTGTCTGAGTTCATCATGGCGACGAAGACCATCCATGGTAACTCACAATTTCAGAAGCCAACCTCCCTACGCTGGACGTGGGAGTCAACCGGTGGAGAGTACCATAATGAAATTGAACACATCATCGTCAATCGAAGGTTCTCCCTGACCGACGTCGGTGTTGTACCAAAGTTCTACACCGGATCCGACCATCGCCTCCTTCGTGCAAGATTCTTCTTTTCACGCGAAGGAGAGAAAGCCGTGAAGTTTAAGAGAAGGAGTCCCAAACCCGTCATCAATTGGGATCTTTTCACTACGCTAGCCGGCTTTTGGGAAGATGCGGTTGTCGACAACATCGACGAAGAGTACGATCGGCTCGTACAGCATCTCCGCGACAGCGCAAAGAGTGCCGAGGGTTTAAGAGTCACCAAGAGACGATTGTCTTACGAGACCCTCGAGCTCATACGCCAGCGTGGAGCCGCGAGAGCCGCAGGCAACTACCAGCTAACTTCCGAGCTCGCAAAACGGTGCAGAGAAGCGATAAAAGAAGACCTCAAGGAGAGACGAGCAGCAGTGTAGGCTGAAGCCGCAGAGGCAGGGAAAAGCATCCGCTGCGCCCGCCGAGACTTCGCCAATCGCAAGACCAAGATGTCTGCCCTCCGGCGCCCGGACGGAACGATTTCTTCATCAAGACGGGTAATGGAGAAGCTCATCTACGACTTCTACTCGGATCTCTTCGATAGCCACGTCCACCTCCCTCAATGTCACCTTAGGGAGGACGGGTATGTTGTCCCATCGGTTCTCCCTTCCGAAATCCGACATGCCATCAAGTCGGTGAAGAATCGTACAGCACCCGGCCCAGAATTCGACCGGAACATCTGAAGAACCTACCGCCAATTCTCATTACCACCTTGGCTAGGCTTTTCACGCGGTACCTGTCGGAGTGCAAGGTACCTAACCAGTGGAAGACCAGCAGGACCGTGTTGCTGTACAAGAAGGGAGACCCGCAGGATATTGGCAATTATCGCCCCATCTGCCTACTGTCCGTCGTCTACAAGCTTTTCACGCGAGTGATCCTCAATAGGATCGAAAGGACGCTAGACGAGGGACAGCCGTGCGAGCAAGCAGGGTTTCGAAAAGGATTCAAAACGATCGACCACATACACACCGTCACTAGACTCATCGAAGTATCGCGAGAGTATAAGATGCCCCTCTGTCTCACGTTCATCGATTTGAAGAAAGCCTTCGACTCTGTTGAGACGGAAGCGGTGTTGGAAGCCCTGGGCAACCAGGGCATACCTACTCAATACATCAAGGTATTTCGTGAGCTCTACAGCAACTTCACGACCAGGATTTCTCCATTCTACGACGACATCATCATCGACGTCAAGAGAGGGGTTCGGCAAGGCGATACCGTGTCGCCAAAACTATTCAGCGCCACTCTTGAAGACGTCATGCGGAAACTGGAATGGGATAGCATGGGAGTGCAAGTTGATGGCCGGCGACTTAGTCATCTTCGCTTCGCTGACGACATCGTTCTTATAACACCAACCATCAGCGAAGCGGAACAGATGCTGGCCGACTTCGAGGACGCGTGTGGAAAGGTTGGTCTCCAGCTGAATCTGACGAAGACGATGTTCATGAAGAACGGATGGGTCCCGGATGCCCCATTCTCGCTCAACGGAACGACCATATCCGAATGCTCCAGCTACGTATACCTAGGTCGGGAAGTCAACATGATGAACGACCTCGCTCCAGAGCTGGGCAGGAGGAAACGAGCGGCTTGGGGAGCCTACAAGAGCATCGAGGACGTAGTGAAGAAGACGAAGAACACCAGGCTCCGTGCCCACCTCTTCAACACAACCGTTCTCCCTGCTTTGACCTACGCCTCAGAAACCTGGGCGTTGCGCAAGCAGGATGAGAATGCGGTTAGCGTCGTCGAACGCTCCATCGAGAGGGTGATGCTAGGAATAACCCGCCTCACGCAAGTGAGGGCTGGAATACGGAGCTCCACCCTTCGTCAACAATCGAAGATCAGGGACGCTGCCGCTTACGCCAAGTTGAGTAAGGTTAGGTGGGCCGGACACGTGATGCGTTTTAACGACAACCGTTGGACAAGAGCCGTCAGCGACTGGACTCCACGGGACGTTAAGCGCACGACAGGAAGACCACCGACCCGATGGTCAGACTTCTTCACGAAGTCCTTCAAGGATAGATACGATGCTCTCCGTGTCCCTCGAACGGACAGAATCCACTGGACAACTCTGGCTCGCGAGAGGGACAAATGGAAGGATTGCTGGCGCCCGCTCGGTATACCCGAAGATCAACGGGAGTCAAGGTGATCAAGGTGATGCTCGGATGCTATTTCACTATACCAGTACTACGCACTGATTCCATGCCGTATGCATCAATTTCGATTGAATTTAAGTTAGTTCTCCCCTCCACTCCCTCCCCTCCCCGCTTAAAGGCAGCAAATACGCAAATTTTCGAGTTTGAGATTTTGATCGTTTTGGATACTCAGTCGTTGTCGCAACAATTCTACGAAAGTTACACAGTCGTAGACATCAGCATTCTCAAGTTATTAAGAGATAAAGTTTGTGCTGGCGATCAGTTTGGATGAGTTGTGAAATGAAATGAATGGGTGTTTTTGTTTACAATCACTCTCTTTGCATATGATATCACATGTTTTCATTGAAACCTCTTTCTACTTCAAGCTGTCCGTGGGTGATGCCTTTAACTATAATAACTTAAAGGGGAGGTGGGGTGAGGAATTGGGCGGTACAGCTAACACTTTAATAAAAAGTCAATTTGAAGCGTTAAGATAATGACTGACTCTCGATTCAAAAGTTCGCTAGAATATGAGGAGACGATTACTCTGTAGAAGGCTTCCAGGTTGAAATGCTCATGATAATTCGGAAAAAAGACGTAGAAAAGCCGTGAACTCCAGAAGTCAAAGCCAAAACATTCACATCTCACCATCCTTGTTATAGAATCTGAGTCCTCCTCATCCCACATAACCTCAAGCCGTTATCTCCTACAAAATTTGTGTTTCCACACTGTTCAATCTCATCTGAATACTTTTGGAGATAGCAGTTGTTGTCATGACGTTCTACTAGCTAATTTTCCACATATTTTTCTCATTCTTAGTCGTGATTTCATTTACTGGCGTTGCTGCCTCAGAACAATCCGAGTTTTCAATGCTATTCGGGGAAATGAGAATAAAAGGTGTTCGCTCAGACGGAGGGAGCAATGTGACTTAGCGGGACAAACTCTAAAGAGATACAGGCTAAAGGTGGAGCACTTCATCCCTCATTTCGATTGGCGATTTTCGTATGTGCGATTCTTGAAGTGATATTAGAAGTCTGATCCTTTAAAACTTCTGGTTGACAGAACAAATAACGCACCTAGCGATCACTACACAAATCAGGGTCATCACGAGAACCACAATTAGCGGTCTCCCTGGGGTAACGGTAACATCCCGTGCTGAGCTGGACACCGTAACTCTCGCGCTCAAGCTTTGTTTCGTTAATAATAACGGCATAATTGCGTCAACTGACGCGGTAATGCAGAAGGCCAATAACCGACGGCTCTATCGAAAAACACCCCAGTGTGTACAGTCTCTTAGTGAATATCACTTTTAACCATTCTGCTGTACATAAAATCTGGAAATTTTGCATCTTCTATTGCCCCTTCTATTGCTTACGTGCCTAGCTATTTATCCTCAAACCTCATTGGCTTTCTCTATTTTTTCCTTTAGCACTTTTTTCACCAGTCGCACGGTGGTTAGTGGATCTCCTCCGAGTGCGCTGTTCCCGGTGTACATCCCATCGCCGCTGCTGAAATTCATGCCTTTGAACAGGGCGGGCATGATCTCAGTTATAATAAGCTCCTCCCACTAGCTGTAGCGTCCAGGTGGCGGGTGCTTCGCCTGCGCAGAGGCACTGGACGCCCGAGACGAAGCGCTAGCTGCAAATGTACATGGATTTAAAACTAATATAATTAATAATGTTGGCTTAATAAAGAAAGAGTAGCAGACATTACATTTTCGACTTCCTTCCTTGCTTGGCTTCGATTTCGAGTTCAGCGCGGCTACTTCGCTGTCCAGGAGCGGATAGCCAAGAATCGTCACCTTCTTTATCCCCACCTAGACAATCTATTTGTAATAGATTTGCTGTTTTTCGCCTAGCTCTCAAACTCTGTTGATCTCCGTGCCATTCTGAACCTAATGTTAGTGATGTTTGACTAAACTAGGAGCAGCCTTACCTTCCTATGCTTGTTAGAAACAAGCTCGTCTGGCTCATATACAATTATCCACAAATACTGTCCCGAAGAGTCCATGAACGCCTCCCTAGATAATGTTTCCTGCTGCCAACAATCAACAAATCATAGTTAAGCTTATTTTTATTAGGCCGTTGACAGGGTAGGTAACAATACTGTCGCTGTTCACGGCAAAATATTACGAATTTCCGCTTGGGATCACTTATGTGCAGTGAGCGTCGATAAAAGTGTGGTTTTCGCGAACTCGTGTAGCGCGCGGTGCAAACTCTTCGCTCCCGCTGGAATCGCCTCCGTAATGCCAAATTAGGGTCTTGGTAGTTTTTCTTTCTGTTTCATGGAAACTATCAGCAAGACTAACTGTCACGAAAACCCTATGGTTTGTTATCATGGCGACGATTGCAGCGAAAGCGGTGCGGCCGCGCAGCGTGCATCCAAAATGCAATTCCATCGGCTCTCACTGTATATGATTTTCTAAGATGAGTAAGCTTCCACTTTTTTCCGAAAGCTGCCTTATTGACTCGTTTAGTAAAAATTGTGTAGTAAATAGATGATGTGTCACTATGTATACGAACTCGTAATTCTATGTAATAGATTTTGAAATTGGAGCAAGCCATTTTCAATATCTTCTTTTTATCATTCTTCTTCAAATATGCACTCACTGTCATTTAAATTCTTTTAAAGTTTTCTTTCCGGTGAAAATTTGTTTGCGAAAAATTTCATTTTTGAATTCTGCTTATCCGGGTCCACTCTTGTCCTTGGTCCCAGATTTTTCTTCCTGTAACACCCCCCACCTCCCCGTCTGCCGGTGCTCTAAACTGGAGTGCACCTGTCTTACGCAGATATGTTTCTGTAAGCTAAAACCATGCAGCTGGTCATGTACCTATACAGACGTAATTTGATGAAACCGCATATGGTAGGTATAGTTTAAGGTCGTACTGGTCGCTCTTCTCCTTCAAATTTTCTACTTATTCGTGGCTGAAATTTTGAATGCGAGTTTTGAAAATCTAATGCATTGTTCGGTTGTTCTTGTAGTGGGGGAGAGAGGGGTGGGGGAGGAAGGGCGAGCAGGTGGTTCAATCCTTCACATCACCTTAATAATATTTTAAACATTCAATTTTGTGTGTTTGGGTGCTGACCCAAACACATAAAATTACCATCAGATATGACAGTGACAATGTAAAATCAGGGATTTTCCGGTATTTTGAATCATTATATCGGAAAGAGGAGTGTGTTAGACATCATGCATCCTACAGTTCTGTAGTGAAATTTGAACGACTGCAAAAAATTTTCTTGATTTTTAAGGAAATGAAGAGATGCTCAGCGCCATAACAATAGCAATCGAGCTCGAAGATTACCACAATTGGATTGTTACAAACAATATTCGAACCCGCCCGAGCAGAACAGAATTCGTGTTCATTTCTGTTTTCAAGCTGAGAAATTATGAAACACTGCATGAGTTGTCCTTTACGATTTGGCCTCAGTATCACTGTAACTCAAGTGCTGTAATAAAAATGAAATTTGTGGACACGCAGATAAACAGAGTGCTAAGACGCAGTTGATGTTACGCGGAGAGCTGGTCCGCTCCTACTGAAGGAGGAGACACGAAAAAAAAACTCGCTGCTTTGTTGCAAAGTCATATTTTAAAATGATGTAGCAGTCCTTGCGCAATGTGATACTAATAATTTCCATAATTTTTGTAACCATTTTTTCATTCTTTTTCATACCGATTTGAAATTCCAGGTGAAATCTTGTAAAACTTCAACTTTTGTTTGGAAATCACAATCCGGTTAGACGTCGCTCTTCTCTATGTATACAAGAAGCTCTAGCAACCTCAATTGCCCTTCCTTCCGCTTGTTTGTTTCTGTTTTCATCCTACACCTTCGACTTATTCACTTTCTAAATATGGAATTATCAGATAAATGTGTTTTTCATCAACACATTATAGAAGTTACTAATTATGTAGTTTGAGTCAGAATAACAAGTGTAGTTCAACAAAGCGGGTAATGCTATAAAAAGAGGGCCCATTTACGGCTAAATATAGGACTGAAAATGGTAAAGTCGGTCATTTGGGTCACTAATCCTGAGCTACCCGCCGCAAAAAGTATTCCTGATGACTCGCAGTGCTATCGCGATAAGCCCTAGGCCTGGATGTATCACTGAGATTACCAAAGGTAAACGTATTCACGCCCACATTAACAATGGGTAAATTTTTGGGTATTGGCGCATTTACCTTAGGTAATCTCGATGATGCACCCCTGAACACTCCATCCGGTTTTCCAGGATCATGCCACGTCTTATTGACCTAGTGCCGTGCCAAATATGATATTTCGGAAATTCCGTCGCTTGATGACATGGTAAACACCTAAGAAATTCAATCAAAGGGATAGAGCAAGGACTTCTAAGGACAACATTCCATACGTTTGATACTAAATGCCTGCCGCATAGATCGCACAGTGAAAGGGGCGTAACTTCCTGAATCCAACCCACTTGGCTTCCATTCGACTCGAAATCCTCTGCTTGCCGTCGAACTCCATCGTCACCGGCTCAGTGAACTCTGCGAGCCGAGCGTTTTTGTAGTTTCTTTCGAGCGCATTGTCTCCCAGACCGAGGCAAATTTCTATTTTTGAGGCTGAAAGGAAAATTATGAACACCTGTTGCTCCCACTAAGCTGTCAAACAAGTTTGTGCCTTTTTTCATACGCTTCTCCGTTTAATTTATGCTGTTGGACAGGAATGCTTAGTCACTTTACAGCGCTTTTGTTGCTTTACAAAGATATGGCAGTAGTTTCTTCGGTAGTTTCTTCCTGTCGCAAATGGCGCAGACTCCATTATTGATGAGCTTAGCTGTCCTAACTCCTTTGTTTGGCCTACCATATAGTTCAAGGTGTCTACTAGCATTCATGTTAACAATGGCATCAAAGATGAATAAAACGGTCGACTGAGCAAGAAAGATGACGAACAGCACAACAGCAAGTCACTAGATGAATGGGAGCTACAGTGAATGCGACAATGTAGGTGACAGGGTGACAGTCATGATCGTGGAAGTCCAGGGACAGTGGGGATGGACATCCAGAGTCCCTCTCCCTTGTTTATCTCTCAGGCTGAGACGCGTTACCGTAAAAGCCTGGTCTAGCATTCATAAACGCATAACCATGTGAAACCAGGCTAACAATCCGACTTTCTCGTCATACGTCTCCTAGCATCACGTAGTCTATACGATAACCAATTACAGTAACCACCGTTGATTTGCTTCGTTATATTATAGTTTCATGGATCTCGGCTCCAGTGTAATTTTTTCCCAAAGGATTTTTTTTCAGTGAGCAATGCTTTGCTGTACCCTTAAAGGCAGAGGTCCACCTCACATTCGTGGTTGAGATAATGGCAGATTCTACATCTCCTCCATACGCTGAATCCAGCGGTATAGGTAAATTGCCTCAAAATAGTCTTTAACCCCGTCTTCCTGGACGGGTCTGTAACAGATTGCTAACCCGAGTTGACCTGTGAAGCCGTTGATCTTATCGATTGAACACGTCAAGACTCGTTGGCCACCGCGGAAGCCGTGGCAGTCAGCCAGCACAGCAATCGGATTTTTGGAGCGATCCGCCTCCGGGCTCCAAAAATGTAGCCATTTCGACCGCTTCAAAAATGGGGCTTTTGTCACTTTAGAGTCTGCTGATGTACATTACTGGGATCAACATGACCAGAAGGCCTAGGATATGTCTTTAACTCCAACAACGGGATGAGGTGGTCTCCTGCCTTTAAGTCAAGGCTAATCTTCCCGTTCGTGGTGTTGTACGGTGCGACGTAGTGGAAAGGTTCTCTTCTTTCGTTTGTGGAGAAGTGTTGCGGTTTTTCCAACATACTTTTGAATGCATCCTTAGCATGTCACCGTACTTATCCTCGTGGTAAACATATTTGACTTTCTCTACTATATGTACATGCATTTCTGTCACATTCTCACAATTTCGGCACATTTTCAGTAATGCTAGCAAGCTCCACGGATTAGGCAGTGGTAAACATTATCAGTCAACTGAATAACTTGATTGCAATTAACGTTTAGGAACGGGTGCGGCCATGACAGGAACCCATTTTTCTCTATCTTCACCCTCCCTGATGATAAAAAACGATTGAAGTGGGTTGGGACATTAGTACCATATGCGTAAAGCGCGTTTCAACACACGGAATTGTCCGAGGTTGACTAGTCTCCTATAGATGACCAGGACGAAATTGAATTGGGCGGAGGTTACCTGCAGTGGACGAGTTACTCTGATCCATCCCCCACCCATGCCCTTCACTGGCATAAAACTTCAGTTATCGAAGGAAAACGGCACAAACTTATTTGAAAATCCAGTACATGTCATGAAAAGAAAAGATCCACGTGTACGTACGCACGAACTGCTCGTCCACTTCGATGACCACCTTGTAAATGCTCGCCAGCTTCTCCAAACCCAGCACTATGTCGATCGGATATTCTTCCCTGCAAATTTTCTGATAATTATGCTCATATTTTAGCGGGCACTCACTTTGTGCACGTTCTGCGTACAACGAGATGTCAACACGCTGTTCGCTGATCGAAAATTATGGCTAATCAACTCGTTCTAATGTCAAACGCCGCGTAATTGGTACATCAAAAGTACTAGCTGATCTAAGATGAAGTCACTCGCGGATCTACGAGATTTCTAGGAGGTGGTCAGTCTCTCTGTCGTTACTATGTGATCGCGATGTCATGGCATAATGTCATTGCCCTCTCCAAATGATCATTGGTGCGAGAGCTCTTAATTCAGAATAGAAAATATCAGAATTAGAGCTATGGGTCGGATAGATTGCCGCGACCATTGAGGTACTCATAGATAGCTGTGAAGAATTGTTCACTGTCTATGGTCACTGACGTCTACAGGCACCACCCATGCACGAAGCGTCACGCCTTTATCTCTTCTTGAACTTGGGTATTTCGAACCAGACGAGATTTTCAAAACCACTTCAGGCACTCTGAGGTTTTCCCGACTACCACAGACTAGGAATGAACTATCCTGTCCTGGAAAATTGGAGTCCACAGCGTCTCCTATGTGCCACTCCCCCCTGTTGCTGCACGTTTACAGGCGCGGGTGGTAAGTGTCCAATAATCAGTTATTCACATCTGCTTCCTCTTCCACAGATGGGAAATTGACGGTGCTTTCGATCGCATTGAAAACATTCATACCTCATCATCCTTCTCATATAATCTAACTATTCTCCTTTCTTCATCATCCCGAGCATTTATTTCTCGTAAAATTTGATTTTGCCAGATAGCTCTCTCACATTTGAATAACTTTGAATAAACATTGTTGCCACTACGTTTTATCCGGCGATTTTCCATGCATTTTTTCTCATTTTCGGTCGTGGTTCCATTTGTTGGCTTTCCTGCCCTAACACAGCCCGAGCTCTTAATCGTATTCGGGAAAAATGAGAATGAGATTAGAGATCAGTTGGATTTCTTTTACTATTTCTTATCCCCTCACCATTCTGATACCGTTAATCCGAACGCAACTTTTTTTATTAACTCATAAAAGTCGTATTAGTGAGAGTGAGAGTGAGAGAGGCAGTGAGAATTCGCTTCAGACTACATAATTCATTCTGAGAGATGGCGAACATCTAACGCTAACTGATATGTGGGAAATTCTATTGGTGTAATATCCCATTAGTTGCCAATTATTCTGAATGAGTTGTGGTCGCGTTTGTATCACATACGTCCATACGCAGTGAGATCACGTAGGGAGTTAGTTAAGCGAGGGGAACACTCGGTTTTTTCTTTATTCGAGATATTCTGCCATTTCAAGTTAATCTAAAGTGCGACGCTTACTAAACTCACTGTGAGGTACAGAGCCTGAGTTTGCGTCGTTTACCTTCTTTTCTTCTCTGTTTTCTCTATTTGTTTTTCCTTCTATTATTTTAATGCGGTTCGGAACCTCATACCATTTGCTACGACAAGTTATTTTGCAGCTCTCACCTTGTTTTTAATATATTGTGAACAACGTGATACACATGAAGCACCACGCCCTTTCATCCTCATGTAGCCACGTGATGCACATGGTGCATCAGGCGAAATGTGCTCTTTATGTCCATAAATTGTTCCCCTGTGGTCAAGTGGTGCAAATGCTGAACTATTAGGAAACTGCTCCTTGGCCGTCAAGCAAAAATGTGCTCGCTCCGCAATTTGTAAACTCATTGCATGAATTCTAGAATAATTGTTAAAATCTCCCCCCCCCCTCCAACACCCCGACAGGGTCGTCTCCTCCTCCTTTTTGTTGATCACAGGTGTATACTGATTCTACAAACCAGTTGCACAAGCATATTACTCCTAAAATTATGAAAAATCCATAGGCTGGCTTCCTTTCCTTTTTGTCTCTCTGTCTCCTTATTACAACATATATTTTGGTTTAAATTTTTAATTCGAAATACTCCAAAAGGGTACACAAATAAATATGTTGAACTGCCGTTCCATTTTAGACTCTTCGTTTTGTTCGGGAACTGTTCACTTGTTTACAATGAGGCGGCCGCGCAGCTTGCATTTCAAGATTAGTCGTGCTGCAAAACGAGCTTCATTCAAGCTGAGGGTATCACTCATTCCCTTGATCTATCGTTTAATGTGAGATTCTAGACGCGTAGTTGACTCTTAGTCAGTGTCCCATCCCTTGCACAACTTATCAGGTGTTGATTGCTGTGTTTGTTGTGGAATAAGAAGCTTTTTGCTTCTTTTCTTTCAAAGCAAATTCAGGCAAACCTTCTGCATAAACAGATTTCATTGTAAATACTATCCTAACGACACTCTCAGACAGGTCTACACATAAAGGGAGACAAATGTAGTATCTATAATTTGTTGTCTAAACGCGGTACGCCTTCGCAATTCGTCATTTTTGTCTGTCATCTTGCACGATTGAGTTTGTTTAAAAAAGGCTGAAGATCGAGCGATTGTGCCCTAGCATTTATAGAAATCGTATACGATGATGGATGAGTTTCTACCTTTACGAACTCTACTATGTAATAGTCAGTTAATTTTGAGCGGTGAAATACGTAAACAAGGCCAGCAATTGTTCTTTACATGCACTGTGATAGGGAAACTTCTATGCCTTTTGACCTGTATGTTCTGTAGTAATCTCCGACTTTTGCTCTCCGAGTTGGTTACATCCATTCCCACTTTAAGAATTTACCTATCCTCATGTTCTATTCACGACAAAAAAAGCAGAATTAGCCTTTCTAGCATCTCCACATCCGAGGTTGGGAGGGGGGGGGGGTGAAGAGAGGGCGAAAATTTGAGCCCGTTTTTTTTTTCAGCGGACCCAAATAGAAGTAGTTCTATGTAGTAACCAACATGGGAAGAGAAGACGAAAGCCATTTGTGATGAGAAAGTGATTGATTATTGAGGATATAAAGAACACAACCGTCTAACGTTCCTAGGATTTTTGCAGTAGCCGGTTTCAGGGATTTAAACTAGACTGGAAATGCAGTTTCCTTTGCGCCTCCGGGTCACGGTACCTTTCACCAGCACTTTGCAATGAAGTCACAGAAAGATCTTAGTACTATGCTTATGAGGATAAGACATAGAACCTGCGAGATATATGGCGAAATAGCAAACGAAAATAAAATCCTAATGGTACAGAACATGCGGATGCCCAAAGTGAGGTGAGGCTTTGTTTCTAACAAGGATAAGCACTGGTTTGAGTTTGCCACTGAGCAGATCTGCACTACTAGAGTCTCCTGCAGATTAACAGGTGTTCCCTCATCCTATTATGTTTGTGGATTTCATAGATTTCTTTCTTGGTTGCGCCACCCACCTTGGGCCTGATACCCAGCGTCCACCGTCGAATTCTTGTGGTTGGTGATCGCCGAGAACCAAGCAGCTCCATTCGATTTCCACCAGTCCGCTTTCTTTTGGCATTCTCTGGAACAATTTCTATTCTTCTCATGAATTCTCTATGAATCTTTCTTCGGCACATCAACAATGAAATACTAGAGAAGTGATCTATTTTCATTAACTGTATTTGTCTGAGATCATTCATTTCCAGAAGTAGAGTTTGAATGAGAAACAGGAAACATAGTAATTCAAAGAATTTCCTTGTTCTTAGTTAGTCCAGTGTTATGACGGAAATCGAAGAGGACATAGTTTGATCTGCGATGTAGGAAAACATGAGTTTTATCACGAGGAAGCGCTACGGCGCTGAACTACTAGCGACCACTATTCAGCTGATCAGCTGAGAGCGATTTAATTCATGTTTACCCACAATTATAAGAATAAAAGGATAAGAAGGACTTTCTGAGTTCACTCCGTCCGTCATCCGAGGGCGGTTGGCTCCAGGACAGCTCTTCGATCGCAAGGACCAAGAAGCGAATTCCTATCAAGAAGACCGACGCGGAACGGAGAAGACTCCAACCCAACCCGTATCAGGCACACGTGGGTAGTATGCCTTTGTTTTAGGCAGATCGGTTGCGCGCATGCCAATGACCAGCAGGAGCAGAAGAAAGCCGCAGACTCCATCGCTTGATGAAACGGCGAGATCTTGACAAAAGGAAGCGAAGGAACTCGGCGAACTGGACCACTCTGCTTGGCTGGACCACTCGATGCGCGTACGAACAGATTTGCTGGACTCTTCGCGAAAGAAGTCAGACATACTCTGTGCTATCGCGATAAACAGAAATGAATAAAGAATAAAGGACTTTCTGAGCTAATCGCTGACCATCACGTGAAACATCAGTTGAATTTTCTTTGCTTGAAGCTGGAACGGAAAGAATTACTAAAGTAAGTGGAAGTGGACTTAGACTAATGCGTGGCCCAACAATGTGAGCGTTGCCAGGGTTGTATCCAGGCAGCCCCGAATTCGCAAAGCATGGATTTTTGAATGGGGAGATTTCTCAGGAAGGGAGGGCAAGGGGGTCGAGATGCAGTTCAGGATTACATTCACAGTTACCGTTTGGTTAGAAATAATTCCATAATCGATTGCCTTATCATGCATGAGCCGCCTGAATCCTTCACAGACTTTACAACTTTTACCCCTCCTTTCAGTGTAGAATGCTATACATATGTATAATAAAATCATCTGGAAGAACTGTTGAGTATAGTATTCTCCATTTTAACCACTTCGTTGCTTATGCCCGTACCTATACCTCCGTGATTGCATTTGTTTTTTCAAAGTACCACTTCATTTCAGCACGTTAGTCGACTGAAATCATGGATGTTCTGTAGGACCACTCCCTCCAATACTCGAGAATATTCTGCAATCAAATCTTTGTATTGCGATAGAATGGAGGAAACTTCAACGATGTTCGAAAACGGAAGCACCACTTTAGCCCCACCAGCTGAGGTGAGAATCTGTCTGAGACTGAGTGTCATCATAAAATATGCTTGGATGCGAAGTAGCGAGTTATTAAGCTTACCCACACTGGAAAATGTCTCCGAATCAACTTAAATAGTCCGGTAGGGGAGGGCAGGCATCATCTGGGATCTGATTGTGATTATTCAAAATTGTTTGGCACTATTCCATTATGCGCTCCGAAAATTGTCTGACCCAAGTGTCTCTGAATTTTCCAAACTTACTCAAACAGTGTTAATTATGTAGCCCATGAAGCGTGAAAATGTTGCAATTTATAACCTTCTTTTATCCCTTTTTTATGGAGTTCTAAGCTCATTTTTGAGTTTTTTCGTGGGTTCAGAAAACTCTGTAGAAGTGATGTGTGAATAAATATGCATGGATCTTCCCTAGCAGAGGAATGAGCAACTTCTATAATTAGGACTCAGAAATGTTTATGCGCAGGCTGCACAGGTGCAAACAGTGCCTGCTGCAACATGGTTGCTTAAAACAGGTAACATGTTAGCATTCCCGATCCAACAAAAGATTCATATATCGCCTTGAACGTTTTTTCGAGTCAGCTACACAATTACTTTAATAGCCCTTGGGAGACTTTGGGTAGGATTGAAAATGGATACGGACCAGTGAAGAGAAATTGAGTAGAAAAGCAAATTAAACGAAAGGGGGGGGGGTACTGGAAATGCCCCAGCTATGAAGTTATACCGAAAAGAATGGGACCGAAAATAATGTGTAAAAACCTCTAGAAAATCAAGATAAGTTAGTAGTACAGGGATTACATTTCACTATTTATGTTAGATAATTTATCAGAATTTTTCGAGCCGTTCTCAAAGTAAGCAGCGCATTATGTCACACTCATTTCCGACCTAGAAGATCCTTTAACTTGGATATTTTTCGTAGAATGCGACGCGGGATCTTCTTCAGCAGCCTTTCGCCGGCTACAGGGGCTCTAAGGCAATCTTAGAGCATTAGGCCACTCCGCCACACAACCTAGTACCCTTGGCGGCAACCGTGATTAAACGGGGCATCACTTGAAATTGTAGGCAGAAAATGTAATAGTTTATTGTACTACATGTTACATGAGATTCCCGGCAACCATAAAAATAGTCAAAAAATTAGATTAACTGACTGGTATCAGCTGCATCATCATGTTCTTTTCTCCAAAATTCTCTATCTCATCGCAGTAACCCTAAGCAAATCTAAAAAAACCGGAAGCATCATTGGGAGGAGCCAGAAGTTCATCGGTATGGTAAAAACCCAGTGCCCATGCAAACTTAGCTTGGGCAAGAGTTCGTGATTTCAGACGGAGTCTCTGGTTTCAGGGCAACATGGGCCTGTTGATGAACGAGTCGGTGAGCACCACCAACATGCAGGCGATCGAGGTGGTGCCAGTCGTGGCCGCTGGCGTCGTATTTGGAACGCTGGTCGCTATCGGCACTATTGCCACGGCTATATTCATCGCGGTGCTCATCAGAGGGAGACGCACGTTTGCTGAGGTACGTAAGGCGTCCACAAAAAGCCAGTCATTGGTGAATGTTCCAGGATAAAATTAAGTTTTCTGGTAGAGCCATGGGTACATACAGTGAAAGGCAATCGTTATTGCACTGCAGACTAACGGGGCCGCGCCGCACAACTTCTGCAACGCGGTGGACCATCTGCGCGCTAGGGTTGTCTGACATGATCGAGATTGCTGTACATTTTTTTTGTCGTTAGTTGAATGCACAGACATAAATTAATTAGTGATGGAAGAAATAAGCAGAACGGCAACCATGATCACGTCTGAAAACCACATCGCTTAGCTGGAGCCACTATCACCATTGAGATTACCCAGCATAAATGCGATAAAACCACCCAAACTTACTCAACGTTAACACAGACATTAACCACATTCACCATGGGTGGTCTCAATGCTGCATCCAATCCCCGATCTGCCGCGACGCAAGGGTAGTGCGACGCGGCCTTCCCTTGTCTGCAATGCAACAAAGATTGAACTTTAGTATAGGTATTAGTCCAGTATTTCCACTGCTACTACGACATCTCCGATATATTTCGCAATGTAACTCCTGTAAGGTTATCTCTTTTGAAGACTAAGGCTTTACAGTCACTTCCTCAAACATTCCTCGTTTTGGCTCTCTCCATCTCGTATTCCTCTTAGTGAACAAACAATTTCTTTACCATTTCAGTAACCTCCTTCCAGCGTAGCCATTTTATTTTCAGTTCCCGTTCTTTGTGATAGTGTGGCATCTGACGGCTGCGAATGCTACCCACATGGTGATGGTGATCTCGACCATCATGCCGATCATGTTACTCGAGGTTCGTTCAGTTTTTCTTCCCCCAAAACAACCAAAACAAGAAAAAACCACTGCCAGGCTGCGAATCGCGTAGATTCAGCTCGCTCCGCTCACGTAAGCGCTAACGAGACAAAAGCAATTTGCAACTCTTGCAACTATGGTCTATTGTTGCAATTTTTATTTTGTGACCGCATGGCATGTTTGCCACTCAGACCTATTTGGCGAGACATTTCACGTAATATAACACATATAACGAATCACATGGGGAAATGGGGTGTCGTTCCCATTGATCAGCAAGTTTTCTCCTCCTGTGCATGGTCTCTGAATATGCACAAGGAATCTACCATTCGTCTTTGCAAATGGAAGATGCTCTGTATAAATCGGAAAGAAACTAATTTCCTAGACCTCAAATTTATGTGGAAAGGTAGAAAAGTTAGATACAGCATTTATAAAGAAACGGCTGACTATAATTTCAATATTATTAGACACCCTAATTATAATTTTAAGACACCACATTATTTTATATAATAACAAACACTGCACTAACGAATTTATCCACGTCCATCAATTCCTTTATCCAAATTAGACCACGTCAATGTGGTTTTGTTCCTCTGCCCGAAAGTTAACTAAAAGGTATAGAATTGATGACACATGTAAATATGCAACATGTTCACAACTAGTATAAAGTAAAAATGGATAAACCGGTCGGGGTTAGTCAATTCCGCTCGCAAGATGCGCTACGCGTTCGACTTCAGCTGCGCTGATAACTGTGCAGCACGAACGCAGTCCGAACGGCGTAGAGCGTCGAGTAGAAATCTTATCAGCAACTGCTCCCAGTTGCTGCTATCCTCCCCTCAATTGGCGCTCGAGTTTTAGTCCCTTTGGTGGCAATTGCTGAAAGAGATGCTGCCAGGTTTTCAACGCGATGCATTTCGCCGTTCGAGCTGCGTTCGTGTTGGACAGTTATCAGAGTGAGCATCGTAGAGTCACTAAGTAAGTATATGCTCCATAGGGTGACCTGTGGAGGGCATCCGATGTACCAAGTTAGTGCTTCATGCTCTCAGACTCCTCTGGTATCAATTTACCAAACTTGCAGGGCTGGAAAGTTCGGTTGACCAGGGACGGAGTCGAACCATCGACCTTTTGTGTCGACTAAGACTTTTCTATTTTTTTTTTGAAAAATCCAAGGAAAAGTTGTTCTTCTTAGTGGTAGAGGCTATATCTAAAGAACTTTTCTTCAACGATACAAATCTCTGTGCTAGGAAAGAGTACCCTTATAATGAAGTGACAAAGATCGTGCCGACTGCACGCTTCGAACTGTGAGCCCTTCAACAACAATTTGTTCTTAATAGCGTGAGCAATACCTCCTGCAGGAAACAAGCCGCGAGCTTTTCTTCGTCATCCGAATCAACATAAGTCATGCGCTGTAGTCGACTAATAACGTGAAGAAGGGAGATCTCCGAGTTATCTCGTGTAATTAGTGTGTCACCCGCAATGAATCGCACGGTACCGCCAGAGATCATCTTCAGAGCCTTGAGAAACTTTCAGAGGGGATATGTAACAGGGATGTTCAAGTCGATTAAAGAGAGTCAAAGAATAATTTGTTTTACTCTTCAACAAAGGAAATACCACAGGTAGCATTGAATCCAGCGGCGTTTCATTCCTCCGGTCGCTAGTTTTTATTTTCTGGGAATTATTGCAATAAGAAACCTTTTATATACAGGCCAAGTCTGCCGAATTGGCTAAAAGGGTGTATTTTTCGCATGATTCGTTGGAAATTTGAAGTGTGTTACTTGCAATGAACTGCGTCATTATTGAATCGTATCATAAGTAAATAAACAAACAGGCAAATAAATAAATAAATAAATAAACAGAAGGGTAACACCATGACATGCTTCCCAACCAGGCCGCTTCAGATGGTCTTCTTCCTCACGGCTCATTCAGCATACACAATTTCATGTTTGACACATAGTTCGTGCAGCATTTCCGTTCACATTTTCCGTGCTTACATAGAAGGTTATAACGAGATCGAGAGCAAAAATCGAGCGTTTTCATAGATGATTCAGCAAATGACCACTCAGGCATGTCTATAAACTATCAACATACCGTAGACTCCTACTAATAAGCATTGCACGATTCGTCGCTTAAATAACTTAATTCTTTTTATGTAGCATTACCCAGTAGGTGAAGCAATTTCTGAAATCACTTCAAACGCCTACGCGTATGTTCTTTTCTAGATCGGTGACGACACTCCAAGGAGAGAGTGGTACCTCTGGGGATCCCGTATACTCGAAATGACCGAACAAGCGGCACTCTACTTCACCTTGTTGATGACGACCAACCGATTTGTGGTTTTCGTGACCCCAACACTCCTTTTTCTTTTCACTCGGTACGTTAGAAATGACGAATGTGGTCCTAGAACGAGCAGGAGACGTCAGTGGTTGAGGCCCTTGCGAGCGAGCTTCACTCATCAACTGTATGGAAAGGTTAGAAAATTGCCAAGCTGCTTGTAGTGTGACGCGTGATGCGAGCCTCGACCATTGCAGTCTCCTGCAAGTCAGCTGCGAATTTGTAAAAAAATCTACAATATCACACGATTTTAATTTAATTGATCATGTATGTAATTTTTTACAGCACTCGTACAATGATCATATGCTTTCTGATGTGGGTGTACATTTTATTCATAGTAACATGGAATATTGCCTATGGATCGACAAAAAACTTCTCCAAAAAGAAATTGAGCATGCAAGAGACGCTGCTTGGTTCAAATTTTCTGACGACGGTAAGCAACATCGGAATTGCTGGGAATTTTTCTCGGAATTTCAGTTCAGTTTCTTTCAGTTTTTCACTTTGTCGTCAACTGTGCTGCCCATTGTGATGTTAGTCATGTATGGGATCATATTCCTCGTGATAATCAAGAAACGAGGCTTGCTATCAAGCAATTCGTGGTCATCCGACAAAGACCGTTCCCTTTTGTGGCAAGCGCTGGCAGTTTCCGTTATGCTAGAGGTCAGTTCACTTCGAATGCATCAGCTGAAGAATTTCTCTCGACCCAAAATCGTAATTGGGATTTTTTATCGGATGAATCATCTTCAGCTGCTGATCACAAAGCTAAACATGATTCCGTGTAAAATTACCAAAAAACAGTTTTTAAGCGCTTTCTTCCAGGGAAAAATTGGGCGGGCCAAGGCAAGAGTAAGAGATTCCCCTACAATGCAATCCCTTGATGGCAGCATTCCAGAGCTCAGCTGCAAACTTGTTGTGTGGTGGACTGCCTGCTAGGTGGCTCATAGTGAAAAAAAATTCTGTTAAATTACAGAACTTCCTTAGATCACACCACCTAACAGGTTAGCATCTGAGCTCCGAAACGCAACGAAATGTTCAGTGGGGAAAGCTCGTAGTCTCCCCTTAGTCCCACCCTACTTCTCCAGATGAATGGTCAAAACCAGCTTTTTTTTGGCAATATGACGCGTGTATGTGTATACTTAAACCTTTTTCAGCTAACAAAACTCACGAGCATGATAACACCGTACCTGAAGGACACGCACTCGTGGGTGCAATGGTGTTGGACGATATTCAGCTACTCGACGTCGATTCTCAACCAGATGGTGAACCCGTTCCTCTTCCTCACGATGAACAAGATGGTTCGCCACGTGTTGCGCCACTTCTTCAAACGCGGCAGCGACGGCACCTCGGAGTCAGGCGAGAGCCCGAAAACCGACACTAGTTTTTCTGGTTTTCGTCGCAGGATCAGTCGGGTTCTGCGAAAATCGAAGCGGATTCTGATGAATCATCAGCCAATCGACAGGAGCACTTGGGTGATGTAGTGGAAATGCTCCCATTGTCAGAAATTCTGCTGGCAGTGACGGAGATATTATGATTCGTATCTTAGTTTAAAGCTCATATACATAGATGTTAGAGATCATAAATAGCGATCGAACAGAAAGAACTTAACGGCGGACGGAAAAATGTAAAGGAGGCATTCCCATAGAGGAACTGCGAGAATAATACATAGGAAGAAGATTTTAAAACCTCTGAGCATTATCGCAGGCATTCATGAATATGTATTGAATTAATGTATAATAATTATGGATCTTTTGGTTGGCTACTAGTCATTGCACTACTGTAATTATTAATTGCAATCATTTTAATCACATTTGCTAGGAGCGCGGCATCCTGAACCGCTACCTCTTTAGCATTATATTTATTCCATAAATGAGGTCATTTCTGTCTTGGGCAGCAGCTCCTCCCCTACCTATGCATTACTCTGCTAAGGTCAAACTCAGCGAGAACTGGGGTCGCATGTATCGTTGAGATTACCCAAGGCAAAGTTTTATCATCCCAAGTCAACATGTTCATAATCTCAGTGATGATGCAACCCCATCCCTGGTTGAGCCGAATCTCTCATTTGATATATACCTCGTCCTCATTTAGCCATGGGTGCTAAACAACACATATCAAACACTGTACCCAAATACTGTACTTCACATTTAACATAATATGTATATGTATAAATGTACAAAATGGACAGCACTCGTAGCCCCTTGCATCGATGACATCTCTTCTGTATGCTTTAACACATTGTATTCTATGTTGATTTGTACCTGATTTGCTCCATTGCTGTTAGTACATTGCCTTCTATAAAACATTTAATCAGCTGTAAGCTCCCAGTTAGACTGATATCATCCTTTATTAGAAGTTTAGCTTCCTGTGGAGAGATTGGAGTATACATCTCATTTCGATATAAAAGTGAATAATATTAGGGTCAACCGACGATTTAATAGAGAACTATCAACATATGCATAACAAACTCTTCACAGATGGGAATCATGAAAAGCCAAGCGTTCTAGATCCAAGGAAATATAGAATCATGCACGAGGACTATCACAGATAGGAAAGAACCTGAAGATGCCGAGAAGACAGGCGATTGCAACAATGCATTCGAATGAGACCCATAACCGGAAACAACAACCCTTGAGAAATCCAAAAAACTATTTCCAAAAATATTTGATAAGGTTCTGATGGGATATGAACTCTTTGAAACAATCATCACTAAGGAACCACGTATGTGCAGAAAGTGAGCTTATATATATTAGCTACGCGTATTCTACAGCTTGATATGGATGAACTAGACGCTCTTCTCCTTCTCGTTCACCTTCTGTTCCTCTGTATAAAAGTGTCGTTTCCGTCTTTTTGTTGGCAGTTCCATGGCGGCCACCTGAAACTCATGGTTAAAAAACATAGAGAAGTAAAATAGTAAAAAGTAAATTGCTTGCACATTTTCCATAAAAAAATTTTGAACCAAGAAATCGAAATCATTTCTAATGAAGAACATTATCATCTAATACAGCAAATATGAGGAGGAACGGCATTATTAGGTTGACAGAAATACATAGAGTAACGCCACATTAGTATTGAAATACTACAGGGTGGTCCAAAATTACGGAGACACGCTAAAAGGTTCATATCTAACGTTGGAAAACGAGTTGGCAATTTTGATTCCACTACAATATTTTTCACTCTACAATGAACAAAATCTACCATCACATCTCACGATTTCTAGTACCACCAGCGATAAAACACATGAAGAATTTGAACTAGTCGCCTGCTGTGGCGCGGAAGTGCACTCTTCCTAGATAATCTGCCCTTTCCAAAAGCATTTGCTTCAAGGATTAAACAATTTTTATGAGAGTGAAGTTAGTTTTTGTCCTCGAATGAATATCAGAACAAAAAATCTGCTCGAATGAGTACTGAAAATAAGATTTGTAAGGAAGCGGACATGACCTCCTGCGCAAAAACAGAGCAAAAACGTACTTTAGGGTTGTTTCTGGTTCTTTTTTCACTGTTTAGTGAGGGAACTGGAACTTATTAGGCTCACCAACTTCCAATCTCAAAGTTCTGAGAAGTATTTCCCTCATAATACATTTAATGATGGTGATTAGAATTGAAAAGCACCCTCAGCCCGCGTTGAATTTCGGCGTATCCGCACGAAATTCTGGATCTCATAACCAAGGTAGGTGGCCATTCACAATGACTTTCACGTTTTTCTGTTCCCCACACCTTGTACTTTTCGATGTACTGCTTAGTGTGCCTCTTGTAAAATTTTACACATAAGCACAACGTGCGCGCCAAGCCTACACAAAAAAATGTAACTGGTTGATAAAACTAAGCTTGACTGACGGCCTAGATGTTCCTAAAAATCATAGTGTTAGGTAAATTTCTAGAAGAACCTGTACAATTGAACAAACGAACAGCAAGAGATTGGATGCAAAACGCCAAAACTCGAGATAAGTCGAAAAACGCGCATCGCGCCCTTGTCTCCGTAATTTTGGACCACCCTGTAAATATTTAAAAAGAAGTAGAAATTATCAGAACTTACTTGCAAGGGCCAACCTCCACCGATCACTCCTGCTTGGACTGCGGCACCAGTAACAACAGCCAGCTCAGGATCAACACCAAAATTGGGAGGTTTGCTGAAAGATACAAACATCAACTGGTACATACTTCAGCTTACCCTTAGATAACTTACCCGAAGTAATGGCCGACAATTTGTCGAACCTTTGGGATGCGTGATGATCCTCCAACAAGAACAATCTCGTCCACTTCCGAAGGCTCTAGATTTGCATCTGCCAGTGCTGCTTCAATGGGCCGCTCGATGGATTTGAAGAGATCTTCATTTAGTCGTTCGAACTCATCACGAAGTAACTAAAAATAAGAGAATTACTAGCCCCGTTTCCATGTTGCAAGTGCAAGTTAAGTTATAAATGAGACAACTGAAAAATATGGAAAGAATGAATTACTTTACAATCAATTTCTAGTGAATCTAGATGATAGATTATACATGCATACGAATCTGAAGAAATGTTTGAAAAAATCTAGTGTTTCATTAAGTGGCTAAGGTGTAGTTGAGTGTTTGTAACCAGCATACCGGTAATGATTAAAAATACATCAGATACCGAAAACATATGTCTGTGGTGTTCTACACATTTTTTCCTTTTGAAGAACGGCAACTAATTGATCCGACGGATTCTTACATGTACAACTCAAGCAAAAAACTTCTTAAAAGAGATGCATGATGGAGATTACCAAAAAAACCCAAGATGGTTTGTCGTTTTATGCAACATCAAATACAACAGAGAAACAAAAAGAATGAAAATCACCTCATAATTCCATTTTCCAATATCCTTCAATTCAAAGTTCATGGTTGCTTTGGGATGAGTTGTTAGCCGAATTTTAGCTTTTTCGATTTCGAGTCGAATCTGCTGAAGATCCTCCTTGTCACTGACGATTGAACCAAATCTTTTTTGGAGTGCCTTGAAAAAAAGACCTTCAAAAACAATTACCTATGCAATGATGGATGAGTGTACCCTTTACCCTTTGGAGACGAAAAAAAAAACTATGACTCTCAAGATAGGACAGGGTAAATGCTAAAACCGAATTGACTATGACAGACATGAACAAAATGCGATGAGAAAGTAAGCACTGCAAATCAGCAATTATTTCCATAATCTCACCGATAAAACATGTTTTTGGACGCGATCATTGAAATCTTGTCCTCCTAATCGATTGTTCCCTGCCATAGCTTGGGTTACGAACACACCTCCCTGCAGCCAAAGAACAGAAACATCTAGAGTGCCTCCGCCTAAAGAAATATCATCTCGTAGCAATACGGTAGCACTTTCATTTTATCTGTCTCAATTTCCTACCATACAAATGAGATACAAATGAGATGAACTATTGCTGGAACAAGGAACTCACCAAGGTCAACAACAACCACATTTTCTACACCTTTCTTCTTGTGAAGTCCATAGGCTAGTGCGGCGGCAGTGGGCTCAGAAATTACACGACGTACTTCCATCCCTGGAAGAAAACTGTTTGACAACCAAAAAGCTCAGACAGACATACGAGGGTATAAGAGACAGAGGTAACAGCCTTTCTGCAATAAATTTGTTAGACGTAGTGATTGAAAAGAATCCACACATCTCCAGGAGATTCGTAATCTCAGATGGTTGTTCTTTCATAGAAAGGAATAAGTTTGGAAAAAAAATCGAACAAAGTGGAAATAACTAGAAACATAAGAAATTGTAAATTATTGTACAAGCAAATAGGAATAAAAATCTAAAAACCTGCTAATTCTGCCGCTTTTCCAGTAACATTACGTTGAGTTTCACCAAATTCGGCCGGGACTGACACCACAACCTGGACAACATTGTTGAAGAAAAAGATCACGTGATGGCAAAATCCTACCGGCTTAAAACATACCTGCTTCAACGGAGTTTTCAAATGCTTCTCTGCAGCTGTCCGCAAATAATCGATTATTATAGATCCAACTTCTTGAGGATATAATTTTCTACAAAACTACTATAAGAAATCGCAATGTGGTTTCACAGAACACATAATAAAATGGAAATTAAGGACTCACCTTGTTCCAGAATCCAACGGAATTTCAAAGAACGCATGTCCTGTATCATCGAGCTTAATCACGAAGGGGTAGCGCTTCTGATCAGCCTGCACAATAAACTTTTAAATGAAGTATTCAGAAAGTAGGAGGGTTTGCTAACTAATGCACGAAATTTTAGTTGGACAGATAATGCAACGGTCGTAAGTGAAAGCAACTCTTGAAAAGTTGATTTTTGAAGCAAAAACCTAGGTTTTGGTGGCATTTTGATTGACCCTCATGATGTTCTCATGCAACCCTCATTAGGGGCTGCAAAATTAAGGAAAAACGCAAAACATTGGCATTAACGATGATCTTCAAAGAAAAATCCAAGAATGCTCTCAGTATCGGGGTAAGAAGGACGAAGAATAATGAAAAAACGAGAATAAACGGGAGTTTAAAGAAAACCAGAAATATTAAAATCCATTTCTTGATCGATAGGCAGATCAAAAGGGTAAGTATGGAAACAAAATGAAATTGATGGTAAGCACTACAAATGAGTGGAAACCCACCAGGAAATTCTCGTTATCTTTCTCAAATGTTCGGCCAATGAAGCGTTTTGCATCATAGATTGTCCTTTGAGGATTCTTCTCTTGCTGTTCCACAGCTCGTGTTCCGACAATGACAGTCCCATTAGGCCTTAAAACAGCAGCATTGCGCTAGTTTTGCCTCCGTATCATGGCTAAACGTGTCACGATAAATTATCAGCGGAAGAGAGATGGTGCAGGAGGGAGATAAGGGAAAGGGAGATGAAGGAGTGGGAAGTCGCTCGATGTTTTTCATCACCAATTCGTGCCCGTACGCTAGTGAGCTTTCCTAACAGCTCGAATAATGAAACTACAATTTCGGCAGGCATAACCGAATCCCCATGCTTGCTTCAATGCCTGATTTGAATAGAAATTCGAAAAGAAATGTAGATGAAGCATAAAATCAAATCAATATATCATAAATAAGCAGCATGAAGTATATAAGATGAAGCAACAATGATATTGATGTCCGTTGTTGGAAACATGGGTGCGATAAGCCGCTTCCTCATGAAGTAATCACATTGAAAAACTAATCTCGACATAGAAAAGAGCTTCGAGAATATCGCTTTGATTTTTGGGCTTTTCACTTTTGGAGACAAGATCCGGGTTAAAGAGAAGAGAAGAGAGTCCATTTTGGTTATTTATGGCTTGCAAGAACCTTTCATCAGAAAAAAAAATAAGCCGTGATTCATCATTTAAAAATAGTAATGAACTAGAGCCTCCAAAAGAGTAAATTTGCTGCCCGAAATTCGCAACAAATCACCGAGGAAAGAAATCAGTGAACTATGCCGTTCACAATTCATGCAAAATCGAAATGAAATCGAGAAGTTAGGAGTTGACAGAAATCAATGCAGCAATAACTACTTGACGCGAACCAAACATTAAGATCGATTAATTCATCAGAGATTGTATAAAAAGAAAACTGTAGAATGAACAACTTACAAGAACGCGACAACACTGGGAACTGACTTCTTCCCGATCTCATCTGGTATGATCGTCGTTGCACCAGTAACAGCATGGTAAATACCTGCAACAAACCATGACTTTTCCAGCGTATCCGTATCTAAATTAGTTATGAAAACTGACCTATTGATGAAAATGTTGTTCCTAAATCTACTCCTGCTATTTTAGGCGGTGGAGGAGGAAGCCCATATTGTCGCGCAATATATCCAGCAACCAACACTATCAAGATGGCACCACCTACAGCAAATGAAGTATTGACTATGTAAAAAAATGATTACATATGGTGTTATTCATGCTTGCTGCCCGGAAAAGTTCAGCGATTCTCCAAAATTTCACAAAGTTTCCGTCCCATCTCGCAGTGGCGGAAATGAAAGCGGCGTTTGTTCGCGATGGTAAAATCAGGAACCAAAGATGAGAAAATCCGTATGGGTATACCAGCCAAGATTTTCCTTCATCTATCCCAATTTTGCATTAGGTGTCGATGCGTCAAGCCATCCGCGCGGTAAGCATGAACAATGTCTACGACTATAACTCTGCACAAACCTATCATTGACATCGACGACATGGTGTATTAGCTCCAACGTAAACGACCCGTACTAGCTTACAGTTTGGCAAAGGTTAAATAAATATTAAATAAATAAAATCTGAAACGTGGAACACTTTAAAATGAATAAAAAGTTCGGAATAAGTCGATTATCTGACTCCGACTGGAAGAAAAAGAGAACACTTTCAGCTTCTTTTTTTGCACACAACGATAAAACTAAGACTACGATGCAAACCAGGAACAAAACGTTTGAAGACAAGTTCGAAGGGTAAACAGCTGAGGATGTGAAGTCAAACAGAACTGCGGTGATGGATGGAGATGAAAGCAGAACAGCTAATCGCTTCGGAAAAAAAAGGTTGAGACAAATCGCACTACTGCGATGAAAAGCATGAATCAAAATTAAGGAATGAAAAACGAAAAAAAGTCGCGTGGAATTCTAGAAGCCACTGTCTCCCTGACTGACATTGTTAAAATCCACCGTATGCGCGCACGTGCTGGAACCCGACTGGCCCGGACCCCTCCTGGCGTGGAGAAAATGGCTTTGTTTCACTAGCATTCTACTACTGTACCTTCATATTATTCAACCACTCACTAGTATTCAACTACTAGGCAGTATTTGGCTGTTTTTGTCCCAGAAATACCAAATCAAAATTTTTCCCAAATTACGCCTCAAGGAGTTATTTGATGTGCTGATCACGAAAATCATATTCATTTCGTAATACGAGGATATTTTGTAGTGTTATGATAGGGTCTCTATTACGAAGCGGAACACTGCTAATTTTGTAAGGAAATGGACAGTATCTTGCAAATTAAATTTGGTACTCGTGATACTCACATGAAATAAACCGTTTCAAAGTATTTTATGGGGTGTCGTTCTCACCATACAGCAACTACAGCCCTACAAATACTAGGTTACTATGCAAAATGAGTTTGATTGTCGTGATCAGCGCATCGAATAACCCCCTTAGCCAAAGTTTGGACGAAAACTGTGACTTCGACATCTTTAGGGAAGAACTAGTAGTGACTAATATTTGAATACTAGTGAGTGGTAAAAGAATATAAGGGCAGAATAGTAGAATAGTAATGAAAAGAAGCCATTGCTTCAGCACCAGGAGGGATACGGTCCAGCCGGGTTCCAGCAATGTGCGCGCATACGGTGGATTTTAATAATGTCAGTCAGGGAGACAGTGGCTTCTTGGAATTCTCTTCCAAATCAATTCACCTCTATTGTCAGAACCAAAGCTATAGCAGATCAACTAAGTAGAGGAAAGAGACAACTATATGGCGAAAACCAACATGACACGCTGACACATAATGAAAACCGGAATGAAACTTTTTCCGAAGTGAAAATGAAGGGGCTTTGAGAAAATATCGCCAACGACCTGCGCAGCGTACCCGCGAAGCGGCCTTTGCGTTAGAGCAGCCTGTTAACTGAAGGGTGCAAATGTCTTTGACATTTGTTCCAGGAATCCAGGAACTATTAAAAGCTTTATAACAGAAGCGTTCGGGAACACGGAGTCAATAGAAAGAGAGCGTAGTATGACTGAATGATGTTATAAGCCTGCATGAAGATAACATAGCGCGATCAGCTGATGGCTTGGTCAATAATCGAGGTTGGAAATCCGAACCTCCACTTAAAAGAATTGGAAGTTTTACAGAGTTACCAAATGCCATTCCTATCGTGTTATAGTGTAACATACTGCTGGGAACTAACGATGCAATCGATGTGACCGATGAAACTATTTCTACAATAGGGAAATTTATACTGCATGCGTGCGACTGACGCGCGTGCGTCTATATGATGAAGGATAGGGCCTAGTCGCATTGCAGTCGCATCGCAGTCGCAGCTGAGACGCACGCATTTACGGCCTCGCGGCATTCGCGCTATGTTTTCATTGAGGATGTACAAGCCGTGTTGACCGGTCTTCGTGAAAAATCCCTCGTAAATGGATGCGTGCGACTGATGCGCGACTGACGCACGCAGCTGGTATAAATTACCCTAATCTCGAGTTCTTCATCCATGTATTAGGTTGTCGGGAAAGTTCTCGCGGTTTTTGAAACATTACATTTTATTGACTTTTTAACAACAGGAAACCACATTAAGAAATGAATAAATCACAATCATGTACTATCACTCTTCGCCAATTTTCGGGAAACGTTTCGATGCCTTCGGCATAGAACTTTACCGGCATTGACTCGAAAAAGTTGCTCAACCAGCGAGCGAAGCCATCTTCATTATCGAACGCTCTACTTTGCATGGCGTTAGAGAGGGACACGAGAAGTTGGCAATCTTCTGGTGCAAGGTCTGGCCTGTACGTTGGTGAGGTCAGCACTTTCCATCCAAAGTCGAGTAGTTTCTGGAGAGTCACTCCTATAGTAAACTGATGAGCATTGTCATGCAGGAATCGGATCACGCCGTAATTCGGACCCTTTCCTGCGATTTTTACAGCCATTCTATCCAGCCACTGACATTGCTGGTCTACCATGAGGGCAGTGTAGAGTGGCAGTACCTCGCAGTGGATGATACCTTTGCAGTCGCACCAAACAGTGACCACAGCATCCAGAGGGTGAGGAGCTGCCTTTGGCTGCAGCTCATGCTGCTCATGCTTGTCATCCTAAGGTGGGCAGCGCTTGATGTTGACATACTCACCCCAATCCTCATATCCTGTGAAGATGAACCTCAGCTAGTTTTCAATGCTCATGTGCGATGGCAATTCAGTAGCAACCTCCCCACATCGCTGGAGATCACGTTCGGTCAGATCGTGATCACTCACTGCGATAAGTTTAATACATTTCCAAAAAAAAAGAACAAAAACACATGAAACCTATACCGTTCGACTCAGAATTGCGCCCTCCCGTGCAACGTCAGGGGCTTCTGCCGTTTCCGAGAAAAAAGATTTCATCGATTTTTGGCTCCCTGTCCCCATCACTATATAGTAAAACTCATCTGTTTGTGTGTCTGTTCGTAATCGCTTATACCTCACGGTTATCACAGAAAAAGGTAAAGTTTTGCGTAGTGGCTAAATTCTCAGGGTTCTCTCATTTGTCAATGAATTGTCTTGGAAGGGGCTATATGCCAGATTAATGTTTCTATTTATATGCGGAAACAGGGGGATTATCAACACATGCAAATTTATTACATCCTTACAAGTGCTCCGACTCGCCCACGCCGAGTCTCGCAACTGTATGCTTCATCCGTTTTGACGGATGGAAAGTAAAGGCACCTGAGCACCAAGGTCCCGCGAAGCGGGCAAGTGCGAGACTCGCCGGAGGTGATTCGGAGCACTTGTGATCAATATGCAATAGTGTTTCAATATGTATTTCGACCAATGTGTATGACTAATCTGGAATTGACTGGAATGTTCAATCATCCGACATATACATCTCAAATAACCCTAATTTTCAAGTCATGTGCCGAAATCTTTGTTTGGAAGAACTAGTTACGGTACCAACAAGAGGACCTGCAACTCTGGATATAATTTTGTCCTCGAGTCGCCTACTCTCAAAAATTTCCGCTCTAGCCCACTGGGCAACTCAGATCATAATGTTATATTCTTCATGGCCTCTATTCCTCAGAATGTACATACAACCCTACGAGTGAGGGACTTTAAAGGCAGCAGGAGCTGAAATCCTCGACTCCGAGCTGAGCTGTGGGTGATGAAGTACAGACTCAGCACATCATAAATGTGAAACAAACACAGACAATGATGGCTTACCTGCAGAGAAAATGGAACATTCGTCGCGAACACGCCTGGCCGTGTTCGCGCGCGGACGAGTTTTCCCCGGGGCAAAAGCCATTGCGGTGCGTGGTTTGGAGCAAAGGGAATACGAGAGCACGAACACGGCCAGGCATGTTCGTGACGAATGTTCCATTTTCTCTGCAGGTAAGCTGCATTGTCTGTGTTCTTTTCACATTTATGATGTGCTGAGTCTGTACTTCACCACCCGCACCTCAGCTTGGAATCGAGGATTTCGGCTCTTGCTGCCTTTAAGGCAGCCGATCGCACATCAATAGTATCTGAATTAACTGCCATAAACTGGATGGACATTTTTAATCATTTCTCTTGCGTTGATGACATATATGAGTGGTTCTTAAAAGTCATACACGGAATAATACAAAAACACGTCCCAGTAAGGATTATAAAGTCACATTCTACTATCCACTTTCCAGATCATATCCAAAACCTCCTTAATCATAAAAATAGGCTTTTTCGATCTATGGAAAACCCGCTGTCGGATCCCTCTTACATAGAAATGTGTAAAAACTTGAATATGCACCTGAAACATTACTTAGCCCAAAAGGGAAAAAAAGCTTGCATCGTCCAAGAACATGCAGCAATTGTTCGCCTACATGAAACAACGGATGTCAAGGAAGAAACGCAGTGACCCTGTCCTTACTTATACCACGGGTGCCAATTTCTACTCATCGCACGATAAAGCTAATGCTCTGGCAGAATACTTCTCAACAGTTTTCAGAAATCCAGAGACGTTCTGCCCTCTAATCGATACCGTAACATCATCAAGCCTTCCTCACCCCATCGTCGAACACAGTGGGGTTCTTAAGTGCCTCAAATCGGTGAAACCATCGCTATCAGTCACTTCCGATGAGATCCCTCCTATGTTTTTCAAATTGTTTGCCAAAGAACTTGCTCTGCCCCTTACGCACATTCTTAATATCTCAATAATCACTGCACAAGTCCCGACACTATGGAAATCGGCAATAGTCACCCCTATTCCTAAAATAAATCATGCTACCAATCTTGCTGACTTCAGACCGATCAGCGTTCTCCCAACACCTTCCAAAATACTTGAAAAAATTATTGCAACTCGGCTTACAGATTGGCTTTACAAAATTAATGTTATCCCCGAATAACAACATGGATTTCTATCCAAAAGCTCTACAATGACGCAACTTCTAGAGTGCTCGCACGACTGGTTCTTGGCATCGGACCAAGGCAAAAAGACAGAAGTGATCTATTTTAACCTAAGTAAAGCTTTCGACTCCATCGGGCACTTTAGCTTACTTTCAAAGCTGGAAAGTATAGGTATACGGGGCAGTTTCCTTAGGTGGTTCGAATCGTACCTCTCCAGTAGATGCTTCGCTGTTAAGCTTGGTAAATCTTTATCAGCTTGGAGACCAGCACTATCGGGAGTGTCTCAGGGAAGCATTCTTTCTCCAACTCTCTTCATTGTTTACTCGTACGACCTTATTTCATTCCTCAAGTCTGATCTACGGAATAATGTCGCAGCCTACGCTGATGACATCAAAATATACGCCTCTTATCACGAGTCAGAGAAGTCTTCCGTGCAAGCAGCACTCCAGGGAGCAATCTCCAGGATGCAAACCTCGGCTCCTAAATGGGCAATCAAAGTAAATATGTTTAAAAGTCAAGCTATCCTTTCGGGCGAAATATCTAATATCAATCAACAATCTTGTTATACTCTTGATTTCAAAACCGAAGTTCGAGATCTCGGAGTACAAATATGTTCATCACTCAGGTTTGAAAAACATATTAGTAGAATTACTGCTGCAGCTACCAAGTCAGTTCTTTCGCTTTTCCGATATATACACACAACAGATCCCACCGTTCTAGTCCGATTATACAAAGCGTATATCGTTCCGGTGCTAGAATACTGTAGCCCGGTTTGGAATCCCACTTCTAAAAAAGACATTGAAAAAATTGAGAAAGTACAAAGAATGTTCATGAGGCTGGTATTTTTTCGGGCATATCCAGATTCGGGATACCCCCGCACTTTGCCAGAGTATAAATCGCGCTTGGAAAAACTTGGACTGAAGACATTATACGCCAGAAGAGTTCAGGCTCATGTTTTGACTGGATTCAAAACACTACGTGGTGAGATACGTTGCAAGGCTTCTAAATTTTGGATTTTCCGACCCATTAACTCCCGTAGAGCAAGTTTTAATCTCGATGTTCGCAGATATGGCAGATTCCAGCACAGGTTTTATCAAAATGCTTTCGCCAACAGAGTTGCCACGATGCTGAACAAGCTTCCTCCTAACCTTCTTGCCGTGGAGAACTCATCCGCGCTCAGACGCAGATTGAACAGTGTTGATCTACTAGAACTGATGAATATGAATGATGTGGTGTGAAGACTCTATCTTAAAGGCAGCACCCACGGAAAAATTCGTGTCTGAGATTTTGCCATTTTCTGGGGTAATCGACTACGCTGAGTCGAGAACCAATGTCAAAATACGCCAAAAGTACCGATTTCTATGGTCTTTATTATGCCCCAGGGAATGCAGGCGAGAGATATTGGATGAGTGATCCGCTCATTGCGGTACCGGCCGCTATCATTGCGATCAATGCCGCTGCGCTCTATCAGCTGATATGGATATACTGCACTTTGCCACTCATTTTCTTCGTTTATTTTTTAGTTTTTGCGTTCACATTCATTACTGTAGTGCACAATTACGTAACAAAAGTGTATATTTGATGAAATTCAGTAGGGTTTATCCGATTTTTGTGGAAAAACTGTTCATTTCCAAGCATTTTTGTTATTTTCATATTTTTTCCTTTTCCTGTAACCTTTTGTTCACCCCTGCTGATTAGATGTTTGATTTGTTATCTCTAATCCTGAGTTGCATAGGAAATTTTTAGTGTTCCATTGTAAGCATAGTACACGAGATCCATCGATGACGCTGAGGAACTTTCAGAGACCTGAACTTCTCTTCATGTTGTGGGCCTGTCGTTCTGGGCTGTTCCTAGGCTTGCCTACCGAGACTTGCTGCGAAGCATTTCGCGCCTAGCTGTGTCTGTCAGCCTATGGCGATACTAATTCTGCCACATCTACACAGGCTTTCTTCTTGAGGTAAGTCGTGCATGGGGTTGTTAGGGGTAGGGAATACCTAACATCCGAAAACTCTGTGTACGATTTTCCGCGCATGCTCTTATGCTCGTGGAAAGTGGTGTTATCCGTAACACCATTTACCTTCTTATTTTCAATAAAGCTTACAAGACGTAGTGGCAGCCCTTTTTTTATGATTAATCAAACAATCGCTTTCCTCTTGCACCTCCTAGGTGCCACCAAAAAGTAATTTGCAAGCCTGAACACCTCCAATGTACAGGCAATAATTATTAGCCTTGCTTTGTTTTTTTTACTCTGGAGTTCCTCAATAGTACTATGCATAAGAGCACTATTGCTGTGAAGTTTGAATGTAATATCTAGAGCACTTAAATTGTGCAAAAATAAATAAAATAAATAAATAATCTCATCGCCCAGAATGTTGCCCTTTTTGCTGCACTGGTAGTCTTCCTCTGAGGTGCAACTGCGCTCCAAAAACTGTTAACTTCACAAAAGTAACAGATGCAGCTGCATCTCTGCCTTCCATTAGCAGTATTTAAAGCTGGTGCAGCTTCGGTGTACACCGTTGCTCAGAGTCGTTTTATATCATTCGTTTATTTTTTCATGTAATTATGCATAATGCCATTCATTGATATCTCATTATCTGAACCTCATTACACGTGCCTCATTTGTATTACTGATACTTAAAGATAAAGTTTAATAACTCGACTCTGAGGTCTGGCACGTGGCTGTCTTACCCAAACCACAAGTCTCACGTGGCAACCAATTGGCGAACAACCCTACAAACGCTACATTTGGTGCATCGGCTGAGTCCGTAGTGAGTTATTCCATTCTTGCACGTCTGTTGTGTTTGCATGAGAAGCGACGTCCCGCACGAGCTGCACATCAAGACTTTGTCACATTGCACAACAGGACTGAACCAGGACTTAACGAGGACTCCTAAAACTCAATTATCAGGATCTCACTTCGAGAACTACAAAATCCCTTACGGACACAGGGAAATGGAAACAAAAGTAGAAACGCTAGCCAAAGCCTAGGACAGTTTCACCGACGCAGTCGACACTCTCGCGCAGCCGTTGACACCTGAACAACAAGAGAAGGTCCTTCATAACTTCTCTTTTGCACAGGAATTACTGGACTCCTTCATAACGTCTCCTTTACACAAGAAATACTGGACAAGGCGCAGAATCGATCATTCGAATTCGCTGTTCTGACCAAATTTCAGAAAGGAGATCGATGGACAAGCAACAGCCACATGCCAAAAGACCGAAGCTAGCGCCACTCCCCATATCCAAATTTAGAGGACAGTTATGGGAGTGGGACTAGTCTGCTTATATCAGGGATCAACGATTCTTTTTCGAAGGTCGGCATCAAAATTGGTTTGCTGCCAATGGCAGCGACGTTCATCCTCGATGGGCAGCTTTCTCGAATCTCACTTTCCGTGGATTCGGAGAACAATGCGACGCAACACTCTATTTGGATACGCCATTTGGAGGTTCTTTTACGACTGCGTTATCCTGCACTTGACTTGGAGCAGAAAGCCAATTTCCTAACAAGGTGTCTAAACTGGTCGCACGCTGTGTGAGGAATTCTTGCATTACCCCGTGGGCGCATTCGGACTTACCGAGCACGAAGGCAATAGATTTTTGAGCGCTGAATGTGACGTCTCGATAAACATGGCTGCGGCAGTTCGCATCTACTTTAACTATATAAGGACGCCCGCAAATCATTTGCCTTGTGACCTCGTCGTTACCGAACGCCATAGCTCCGGAGGGGTGTTGCTCCGAATACCGGCTAACCTCCAGGGTGGTAGTCGGGGAAAAGCCTCCCCTTATCCCGGAGCCTGTATTCGTGGCGATAGCCAACCGACTGCCGAATTTTCGCCACATCTACATCGGAAACATTCATGAGCTGGAGCCGCACGCGCGTTGCTCGTGCCTAAAATGGAATGATACTCATGCACAAGAGAAAAGAAGCGCTAAATGGGACGCCAATACTTTCATCCGCCCTGTACACTTCATTCTGTGATATAGTATTGTTTTACTCCTACGCTTGTAATTTGCTGCCTGTAAATTGAAAATTTTTCGTGTTAGACTATCACAGAAAAATAAGCTAGCAATTACTACACCGTAAGTTACAGATTCCCCGTATTTTGTGAATTTAGGCCCCTCAAGTACATTTCTCATGTTTTTTTTTCGAGTTTTTTTTTTCGAGGAATACAAAAACAGAACAGTTTTGTAGCTCATACTTTATATTTTTTTGAACAATAAAGTGCAATGAACTACAATAAAGAGTTGCTAAATATTATTATCGGGTGGATCAACTAGTGGAGGCTTCGGCGAGCCTCCACTAGTCGATTCATTCGATAATAATATTCGAGTCGAAGTGGCCTCACTGTCAAACCAGAGTCAATAAATATGGCAGGAGAAACAACAACAGAGCTACAAACGATAAAGCACTTAGTGCGACAGCAGCCAACTGTTGAAATGTCGATTGCTGGCGATGATCAGATCATATTTGTCTCATCTGCGTGTAAATGTCTTATTCAATAAAGAATGCTGCATGCTGAAAAAGCATTGAATGCTGGCGGATGGTCACAGCAGAGATAGGGGTGAGGTGAGCGTGTGAAATAAACTAGGGCCAAGCTTTTTGATAATATCGTTTACTTCAGGGCAGAGTGAAAGTAAAGTGAAGTTTTACGCTTTTTCAACTCTTTACGTGAAAGGACACAGGGTAACACACAACCAGTTAGCTAGGGGTTGCATTATTTTTTCCTATTAAGTCGAATTCAGTGTTTTAAGGTGTCTCAATTTTTACTGCGATTCCATCTATTCATGAGAATGATCTTAAGAAGTACGGAGCTTATCCTTAGATATGTAAACTTTACAAGTAAGCACTGTTTTATCAAAGAAATCAATCATAGCGTAATACAAGTACGAAGGAGGAGATATTGTGCAAAATCTGATTTGCGTTTGTATTGCTCATTGCGCACTTGTCCAATGTTTCGATCTTGCGTACGTGCCCAATCAGGCTCCGCACCCTTCCGAAGTCAGTCAATTAGAGCTAGATCCGTATTGGGGGAGATGAAGTGCTAGCATGCAGTTCGGATTCATCCCGCAAAAAGTTATAAAGGACATATGCACATTAAAATGTCTCTACTATTCCAAAAAAAGGGATTTATTAGTGCTGACCAGAGACCCCACTTCTCTCACAAGTTTCCTATTCACAACCGTCGCTAGTATGAAGTGACAAGTTACAAACACTCCTTCCATGGCCGTCTCTCTCTCTCTTTCGCTCTCTCTCTTCTCTAGTTCTGATGTTCATTCCGATAAGTCCAAAACCTCAGTAAAAAATTGGAGCAACCTTCGAATAGAAATAGTTGGATCTATACGCATACATATGTATGAACAGAAAATTAATACTGAGGTCAATGTGTATGTCGTGAGCGTCTGTGCTTCTACCTGTTTATTGAATAATACTGTCACAGTTCTTTCAGTTTATCAAGTTCTTCAAACTAGCATTGTTCTCTGAGGACATGGTTAAAGTCCCAGTAACACTTTCATATGGTGTCAACGCCCAACGAGTCTAAAAACAGTTGACACAGGCGTCGACACATTTACCCTGGGTAATCCTAACGATGCATCAAGGCTATGAACAGATTCATGAACACGAAACTGAGGCGCGGGCCGGCAAAGCAATGTACACGTCTCTTATCATAACTTATCCTATACAATAACCCAACCACGCTAAACATCGCTGATTTGCTTAGTTATTATTCGATGAATCCTAGCTATGCGGGGTTCGTGTTGAACCTATTTTTGTGACTGAACTGCACCCTAGCCCTGCTGAAGATTTATCCATCGCTCTTCCATTTATTTCGTTCACGTCAAATATCTGCTTTATTACAGGTATTCCTTCAAATCAAATGCATGGTACGGATAAACAAATGAACAGATGAATGAGTAGAAACAAAAAATGTTCGTGACACTGCAGTTCGCCTCTCCAAATGACGCAAACTTTCTTTGCTCATTCATTCCGGCTCATATGTCATGCAATTGCTGCATTGACAGTGCGGATATGCTTGCATGACTCCATTTGCAGTCGCAATGCTCCAAGATACTTTCTTTTGAAGCACGAATATGTCCAGCAGTCACGTCTTCATCAATCCACTTTTCGGGCTGTCAGCAGAGCAACGGGAGTGCAGCATCACTGCTGCTCAACGGCTCCCACATCACTTTGCTATACTCCAGTACAGACATCCACCACCATCGAGCACCACCACCTCTTTCCAAAGCTGTGAGTGAAACCTCCATGTTTATTTCATGTGAAGAGATGTGCACGCATTCATATGCATCACTTTAGGGACGTTGACATATAAAGACCACAAGAGCATCGACGAAGGTGATGAAGACGTTCAGAGCAATTAACGGTAAAGCCAGAATTTTTCCATGATTTTCATGTCAAGCACAGATTCCGGAGCGAATTTACCCCTTTTAGCGAGACATTCGTGTACGTACATACGCTTTTTTTCTCCCTGGCTCCCTCACTGCGTTATTTTGCCCGTTTTCCGTCGTATCATTGGTTTTTATGAGCATTGAGTAACATTTTTAATTAAACTTTCCTCACTCGTTCTCTCGTTCCCATTACGGCTACCATTTTCACGAATTAGAACTGACTTGCTCCCATACTAGGAATTACTTGAGAATCCTTTGCCCGCCTTATTAATTTTTTTTTCAAACATTTTCGACTTTTTCTTCAACCTCAGACTGGTTCTAGTGTGAGGTGGATGTAGTCATGTCTTTCCGTGCAACTATACGTTATTTTCCACTTCTAGCAGCTTAGCATCTATTGACCTTCTTCCCTGGTCTTACAGGGCTTGAAAGCTGGTTCCATACCCATTACCCAAAACAAAAGTATGAACTTGAGTTAAACATCACTTCAGCCGGTCGTTCATTTTCAATACAACTAAAAGATTTCGTCCAGATGTCGATGCCTTTTTGGGCTGTATCAGAAACGTCTCGTTTTGAAATGTGATTTAAAAAAACAAAAACTCGTTCAAACCAGCTGCGAAGATGCTAAAGCTGATTTGTCGCACAGCGACTGCAGCTCAGTGGTTTAATATTGTTATTCGAAAGGAAGTTTTGGAGGATATCCCGACCAAAAGTAGCAGGGCTGACCTAGAATCAGTAGTCCGCACCTATTGCGCTGAAGTTTTCTGGAATTAAAAACAAAAAGGTGCTTCTTCCCCCCTCTCCTCCTCTAAGACTCGGTTTAACTAAAGAAAAGGACGGCTCTTTCTATACATTTTCCAAGCTGCCATGATCTGCTCTGCCTTGTCATAATTGCTTAACTACACCCTAAGAACAATCAAGTACAGACGTCATTCAAATCTGAAAACCTGGTTGAAAAAGCATAGTTTTCATTAGAAATTCAGAGAATGTTGTTGCTATGGTGTCGTTATTGAAATGACGCCGGACACCGCTGAATTGAGAATGCTTAGAAAATTCTGAAGTTCTAAGAAAATTTGTAAATCAGGTAGAACTTCTCTCCAGATTTTTCGTTAAGAGAGGCGCAAAAAAGAAGAAAAAAAGAAGAAAAAAGGCATAAAAGAAAGGAGACGCTACTGCGTGTTGTTGCTCTCGGAGTTTCCTCTCATTAACAGATATGCTTGAAAAAAAAACTACAAATAATAAAAATAAAACATTGACAACTACCTCAGTACACACCACTCTTCTCACAAGGGAAGTGCAACAGGCCAGACTCGCAAATCGGAATGAAACCTATCTGGCTTGAATCTTTGTTGGAGAGGGTGTTACAGTATATATTTCATTATTGCCCTCGATTCCAAAAAACAAAAATCCCACCACAGTACCATATGCGCTGCAGCACTCGTCCGTCAGCGACGATGTGGCCGAGTGGGGAGGATGCTGCACTGTCAGCTCGAGAGTTTGAACCCCGTCATGCGCACCTACCTGTTTTGCTCTCTCATTTTTTTATTCCCCCTGTGTTGTTGAAATCAAATTTAAAAGGTTAGAAGATAATACTTATCCTTACTGACGCACTAGGCACGGAATAACTACGTTATATAAAACCTGCTTTTCTCCCTCGATTAGCTATAAAGTAGCAGTCACTTTTCACGACTGTAACTCAAAATCTTTCCCACTCGGTTCACGTTATTGTGCACAACATTGACTTTGTTGTCTCAAAGAGAGACAACATTTTAAAAATTCTTTCTGTTGTATATTGGACATTCCGTGCTCCCCGTTTCCGCGCTATGCTTCGTTACCCTTGGAAGGCGGCAGGGTATACTGATTTAGATCCAGGCTCTTTCCTCACTCCAGTGGAAGCCTGCTTCCCCTCTGATCTCTGCAGTGAATGCGACTGTAATGATTGTAGCAGAATTTCTTTCATTGTCTGCGCGTATTGTTCTCACCGCTTTTGCTTTGAACACTTCATTGTCTGTGTGCACCGTTGCTGCCAGTAAATGCTTTCTCATTGACCATCCTTTTTTTGTTTTGAATGAAAATTTTACAATTTTCTAGCGACTCGAGGGAAAGCTGTACGATCACTAAACTACGTTCATAGCATAGTAGTTATTCTATAGCTAGTACGTCAGTAAAGACAAGTGTTGTCTTCTAGCCCTCCAAAATTGATTTCAATAACATAGGAGGAATAAAAAACAAAAATGCAAAACGAGTGTCAATGACGGGATCCAAACCCTCGACCTCCTGCCTATCAGTCCGCATCCTCCCCACTCGGCCACATCGTCGCTGAGGGACGAGTGCTGCAGCGCATATGGTACTGTGGTGGGATTTTTGTTTTTTGGAATCGAGGGCAATAATGAAATATATACTGTAACACCCTCTCCAACAAAGATTCAAGCCAGATAGGTTTCATCCCGATTTTCGAATATGGCCTCTTGCACTTCCCTTGTCAGCAGAATCACTAGCGTGTAGAGCCTGGAGAGGAGATTTGTAGTAGCAACTACTTTTTGTTTTATTCAAATGCGCTCACATTTCTCCAATTACGTAAAAGTTAACGAACTAATGAGAAGATGATGCAACCCTAATTAGAATGAAGCGGGTGATGTAGAATTCGTCGATTTGTGCTTATTCCACGCCAGCCCCTTGAGTCCCACTCGTTCGTTTCCTTCCTCGTCCTCCGCATGCTCCTTGAGAATGTTGAGGACATCATAGTTTGCTTGTTTTTTTTTATTTATTTTATTCTTATTCGTTTACATGGGTATAAAGCTGTACAAAATGAAACAGGTACCGGTAGTGAATAATATACAAAAAAATTTTAGCAGAAAGATAATTTATAACTAGGATTAAGACGTGCATGTAGTACTATGTACGTAGTCTACAAAACTTCAAGTCTTCACTAGATATACAACATCTCGGATAGGAGAAACGAAAGCTTGTGGAAAAACCTTACTTCAGAAACTTATTAAAAGTTGTTTTAGACTTTGAAGTATGTGGAGCTAATTAAGCCTTCTTCAGTATTTGGGTGAGGTATTTATCCATACTGTAAATGAAAAACGCTGTCCTCGTTGGGTTCGATGATTGGAGCAGAACTATTTTAATGCTAGCCCTATGAGTGTTGAAGCAACGGACAGGGAAAAAGGTGGAAGCGTTAAGTTTGGCTTTTCGCTTTTTTAAGCTTTTCCAAGAAATGAATTTTAGAGCAACCCGACTACTTTGCTTTTGTGTAGGCGCTGCTACTCCTATGTAGAACCGAGAGCTAGGTGCGTTCAATTTGATTCCGAATATGTATTAGTAGATACAAAAATAGTACGCGTTTCCAAGCCTTCATTTAAAACACTACAACTCAATCCAAAACTCAAAATCCACGGATCACCCTCATTCGAGGGAACCCAGCCAATTTGCTGCGAGGCCACATGGCGCGACCCCGGGTGGCGTATTGGAGGTTTACCGCGGACCAAAAGTGACCATGCGCTTGCCCTGCGAGGCGGGCAGATCTAGGGGATGGACTCCTTAGTTCGACAGTGCTGGATTCGATTCATACGGCCGGCATATGAGTGCAAACATACCCTCACACGTGTGGGGGTGTGCAGATGTTTTGTGTGGGTTGTATCCTGCAGTTCGGATTTGGCCAAAAGCTAGCATTCTACCGCCTGGGAAGAGCATGAAAGGCGAGTAGAGGCCGCCTCTAACAAATCAGTCCCTTGTCCACGGGAGGGAATTCTTCTTCCCGTCACTCGAATGCCGGCGACAGGCCGTAGTGACAGACCGGCTGACGAACACCCCACGTCACATCTCATGGATCATGCCGTCAAATGGATTTAAGAAGAAGGCTACAGCGTACGCGGGAATCGACGTCCATTCGCGGAGCCCGGTAAGTGTGGACAATAATATGCGAGGGTCCTCGATACTTCGCGAACGGCGGCATCGGGAGGCAAGCAAACGAGTCGTTAGAGATCAGGATCACATCGTAGCCAAGACGCGGACTGCGACTTAGAACATCGGCACGTTGACAGGCCACTCATATGAACTAGCAGCAGCACTGTAGCGCCGCCGAATCGACTTGTGTGCAGTGCAGGAGACGAGATGGTCCGGCAACAAGTTGAAGGGCATTGGATTTGGCTTCAAGATCGGCTGCACCGAAAAGCCAGGTACTAGAAATGACGTCGGCGTCATCGTCTCTGAAAGGTTCAGGGATTCCATTGAAGGCGTAGAGCGTTTTGATGACCGTCTTACGAAGGTTGTCATCGTCACGCTAGAACGCCGCATCTATTTCTTCTCGGCATATGCCCCGTAGAATGAATGCACGGATCGGGTCAAGGACGACTTCTGGGCACTGATTGATGAGAAGACCGCAGCATACCACCAGAAGACACGGTCAGATACGGGGTGCGCAACGACGATGGAGAGCGTTTTCTCGACTACGCCGAGTCTCACAACCTTGTCATAGCAAACACGAGATTTCGAAAGCGACCATCCAACCTCGTTTCCTTCTACAGTGACAGTAAAAAGACAGATAGATTACGTCCTTGTGAAGTACCTGGACTAGAAGCTTGTCATGGACGCAAAAGTGTTGCTCTACGCGACGGTCACGCCCCAGCATCGACCACTAATCTGTACGATGAAAATCAAGCCGCCAAATCAGAAGCGCGCCGAGCGATGCGGACCGGCTCGAATCAGATGGTGGAGACTAAGGGAGAACCAAGTAGCTGTTATCTCCAACATCAAGTTGCCACCTACTACGAATGTGGACGAAACATGGCAAAGGGTAACCGATAATATCCCTGCAGCAGCTCGCTCTGTACTCGGCACTACACCTAACTAGGCCGACAGAACATCAAAAGAAAGACTTGGCTTTGGACGGAGGAGGTGAGAACAAAAGTCCGCGAAAAGAAGCATTTGGCGTCGTCAACGATGAACAAGGCCACCTTCTGATAGATCACAAGATGGCGACGCAGCGATGGAGGGATTATTTTGAAAGGGTCTCCACGGAAGAATTTGTACATCCTTTCATTCCAGAAGTCCCGCCCACTTTCGGACCGATGCAGCCGATCATCATCGAAGAAGCAATGTTTGCACCGAAGTGAATGAGGCCAGGCGAAGCGACTGGTCCAAATGATATGGCAGCTCCACTGAATGGTTGACAAAGTTTTTCAACCGGGTCATAGCGAAGAAGAAGGAGCCCGTGGACTGGTAGCGAAGCATCGTCATCCCGATCTCGGAGGGCAAAGGTAGCCCCGCTGACTGCGCGAACTATAGACCAATCCGTCTGTTGTCGCATACCATGAAGATCTTCAAACGTATCATTGATCGCCGGATTTGCGAAGTCGTTCAACTATCTCCCAACCAGTGCGGCTACGTATCAGGATGCGGCACTACCGATGCTATCTATACTACCCGTCTCATCGAGAAGCATCGTGAGAAGAAACGGCCGTTGCACCTAGCCTTCCTGGATCTGGAGAAGCATTGCGACTTCATGACATTCCCGAAGAGCTTATCAAGTGGGTGCAGATGCTTTACGCCGACCACAGAAGTAAAGTACAGGCGGCTGCCGGCACAAGGCTCAGCACTCTCTCGCTCCTTTTCATCATCGTCATGGATGCCTTTACAAAGGACCTCCAGAGACCTGTGCCTTGGACGCTGCTCTATGCCGACGACGTAATGTTAGCATCTGAAGACAAGGGCGAACTTGAACGGCTGGCGCAAGCGTGGCGTGACCGGCTGGTACGGTTTAGCCTTCCTCTCAACATTAAGAAGACCGTCTATCTAACCACTGGTGAATATGAGTCTTCCGCGAGCCACTATGTTCAAATACCTCGGCTCAATGGTTTCATCAGACGGTAGTCTCGCTCATGAAATCACCGCACGCGTCAACGCTGCGTGGCTGAAGTGGCGCTCAGTGACTGGTGCTCTGTGCGACAAGGACATTCCAGACCACCTCAAGTCGAAGGTCTATCGAACAGTGGAGCGCCCGGTCGCCCTCTATGGTGCTGTGTGTTGGCCTGTCACCACGGAAATGGAACGCCGAATCAGCGTCATGGAGATGAGGATGCTGCGGTGGATGGGTGATATTACGCAACTAGATCGCATGTGCAACCAGGACATACGGCAGCAATATGGGGTAGCTGCGATAGTCGACAAGCCTAAACAACAATGACTTGACACTCTGCACTCCTACCTCAAGCTGGCAAGGATCCATCCCAATCGGGCGCACGACAGCGCAATATGGCGTCAAAGGATCAGCAAAGCGGACCCTGCTACGAAACAAGAAAAACGCTGAGGAAGAAGATAACTCAATTCAAAATCGATTTTATCAAAGAAACCATGGTGACAGCGGCTCCAGCTGACATCACGCGAAATTGCAGTTCACAGAAGCTAGCAAAAACTCTATTTCGGCTTCTTTCGCTTCAAAAAAAAATTCAACAAAGATGTGAATTTCGTTCAAAACGGACGAGAAGTTTGAAAAGGCAGTGAAATTTGCTACGGAACGATCTATAAACTCTCATATCAGTGATAAGAGTGATTTTTTTTTGTACCAGAAATGATCCAACAAAAAGCAGGCATTATTTTTGCACCAACCTAATATAAAAGTCTAGTTATTGAAGAACAGAGTGAAAAAATGGTTGAGGAGAGACGGGTAAGTCCGCGGAAGCTGTCTTTTTTTGATAACCCAATATTCAATTCGGTTTGTGAATTATCAACTATCGGATTTGTTGGATTAATCGTTCCTTATTCACTCTGTAGCATGTGTGTAAATATTCCGCATTGTATCCAGAATCCTAGGTTCAGTACGAACCTTCAATTAAAGGCAGCTCCCATGGAAATTTCTGCTTCCAAGATCTTTATCCAATTGTGATCCAATCGACTGTGCTGTCAATTTTGCAATACGAGTACCATTTGGAACCTACATACTCTATTACGAGTAATCACAGGTAATACCTGGACAAGCAAACTCACTAGGTAATAAGTTTTACGAGTCTTCATGCTACCACTGATCTCCCAATTCTTCCTTGAAGCGCGCAAAATGTCAACCTGATTGTCAAGCTGATTGTGCACTGATTTCAAGTGGCAGTTTTTTATTTCAACCTTTTCTTCTCTAATTTCGACCAGTGCTACATTATTATGATATTTTCCCACCACTTGTTTTTTTAACCTCTTGTCCACTCACATAATGTCTTTTTTCACAAAGACCATCTAATTCCTGAAATATTTTGTTGTTGCGTTGTTAAGTTTCTTCAAACTCTACTATAGGGCCTTGTTTTCCCTCCTGGTCACGTCTATATTATGAAAAATTTTACTTTCTTCCCGTATGCGTGAATTCCTTCACGAAAAAAAAAGCTGCTCGATTAGTTAAATATCCGACAGCACCGAGAAGATACGTAGGTGACAGTGATAGCAGCGCGATCGACTTTTTTGTTCGACCCCATCTGCGTTCACAACTCCACCACCTTGCTCGAAGATAGCAAGAGGGAAGCATTCCAAACCGGTTTCTTATGTGTTTTGACAATTTAAACACTTTATCTATGTTCCTTATAGTCAAAGATCCAATATTATGCTGAAGTCTCCGCAAGTGAAACTTCCGTGGGTGCTGCCTTTAAAATTTAAATAAACTTATAGAGCCATAAATTATTCATCAGATGTTTCATTGCCTTTCCTTTCACTGATGAGTGCTGAAAAGACAATTACAAGTGTTTATTCCCCTATCAGGATGAAGGATGAAGCACGGAATGAAATCTGAAGTTACGCTTTCTGAAATCTGAACTCACGTCAAAAGTGGGGATCCCAGGGTCGGAATCTCCAGAAAATCTGTATAGGGGGTTATTTCACATGCCCAGTCCGAATATGAACACCATTTTGTATTGTACAAGCAAATTCGCGGGTTACGGTAGGCATACTGTACCACGTAAAATAAAAAAAACCACAAAAAATACATGAAAATTGGAGTAATAAATTAATTTCAAATATGTTTGTAAAATTTAGGTTAAACTGTACTATAATTCCACATTTTTAATAAATTATCGATGTCATCGGTATTTTTTAGGTATTATTTGATTGTAGTTGTCATTTATTGATTAATTGTTGATAGTAATGATCAGAATATTAATAAATGATGATAATGCATTATTATACTTAATAATATCACCAGAGCTTTTCTTGTTACTTATTTATAATAAAATCTATTATTGCTGCAGTGAAAGAAATGAACGAGAATTTCGCTTGGTCCCACGTGGCACATCGCTCCAAGACGTCGATTATCGTCAATGTGTTAATACGAAATTTTCCACTTTCATAATTGCTACCATAAAACCAAAACGTTTCTTTTATCCCTTATTTCTTTCTTGTTACGCTGTGAGAGTCGATTTTGTGCGAGCAAAGAATAGCTCTATTTATGCTCAGAATTTTTCGAATTCTCATAGCAACAAAGGCATGAAAGGCGGGACAGCATGTGCAGCAGTGCATGCTTCCATAAGCCTAGGAAATGGGCGCAGTATTATTGACGACCCGCTTCAAGTGCCACAAAACTCAGAATTATGACAGGGAAAAAAACGTGGTTGTTGTTGATTTCGCCTCGTTCAGCGCCTAGAAATGCCTCGACAGCTACTTAAAGTAGCCATAGTCGCAGTAAGCGCAGTGGTAACCACTTCTGCGCTATTTTGGGCGTGAGTTGTGAAGGGAGCTGAATAATGTAGTGCTTGTCGTGGCCATCTAAGCACAAGCCAAGCTCATCGGATGACGAAATGTCTTCTTTGTTGGCACGCTTCGTCTCTCGTCAGTTGTCTACTACTTTCCGAAGGAGATGGCTCAATTCAACATTATCCTCGTCTGAAAAAAGTATGTGTGGCTTGTATTGACTCTTGTTATCGCCTGCTGCAGTGCGTTATATGCGTTACTTTGACGAAAAGTTTGTACGACTTTCTCTTCATCTCTTGTTCTTTTTATGCATCTATGGGGAACACCTTCAGTGAGCAACGTAATCACTAAGCCAATTTATCACAGTGCTCCATTTTTAAACAGAGACGTTGAAGTCTTTACGCCATAATTCGAGAAGCTACTTATCCATAAATCAGATTCTCCTTGATCCTCTGACTTCGCCAACAATTTTTCAAACAGTAAAAAGGAGTGAGGGGCCTACACTTTGCCCCTCTACAATAATCTATGATAGTTGCGTTGCTCGTCGTGATTCTAGGCCCCTAATCCACGGAATAGAATATTCATGTCAAAGGACTCCAGTGAATACCATAATCATTGCGCCAATTCATTACATTGCTCCAAAAGATTAGCCGACTGTTCCTGGAATAATTCTGGAGCAGCTAGGTTGCTGTCGGTAGGATCTTCATTAGCTAGTAATATGCTTGTTCTTGGTTATTTCGTCGTTACCCCTACTTTACGTGTCATTGCCCTCTGTTGTGACGTGTTTATTGCTTTTATCCTGAGCAGTGAGAGTCTATAAATTAGATGAGCATAGCTAAAAATTGTGATTATGTCACGTCTAATGTATGTAGACTCTAGCTATTTCACACTCGTTGTTTGCACCTGAATTCCTGGGAGAAGTGTGATGAACCCTGAGTGAAAAAAGCCCGGCTGAGGAATCAGATGCATTGTGCATACAGGAAATTTTTCCGGAAATCAGAGGGAGTGAGGAGAAATCCGGAATTTGACCGAATCTAACCGGAATTTACCTGAAACTCACATTAAATTCCTTGTGGCTCTGAAATGCACGATTTACAAGAAATTTAACTATAGTTACCCAAGACGGACGGAAATTTGCGGACTGCCCCCCTAGCATGGCGTTTCCCAGGAGCTCAGATGGAAACCGTATAAGGTGTAAAATGACCAGATCTGCTCCAGCTAAGTGTAGCTCATTATGCATAGACTCGTAAAAGTTTTATCCGATAAGGTAAACACGCGCTGATGCGATACGTACATATTGCTACCCAATGAAAAATTTCCGCAAGAAAACTGCTAATTTAGCGAATATGTTTCTGCATACCATTCATTACAGATTGTCTCTATCCGGTAAGTAAGAATCTATCACAAAAGGACCTTATCTTCTATTCGGGTTGTCCGTCGCCAATCTACCCAATTTGCATCATGAAGCGAAACTTTAGAATTATAAGGTACAGGAGACGCTAGTTTTTGGACACGTATAATTCGCAGCATTACATATCTGCGTCTTGGCCCTCTCCCCTTCTGCACTTCCGCATATCTCCCTGATACCGCGGTCCGCGGTACACTGGATAGCACTATAGATAAGTAATTATATTGGTCGCATAACCCCGTGTCTCCCCAACGTTCGATCGATTTTGACGCATCCCAACGATCATTCTAATATGGGCCAAAACTCGTCATGCAACAAGTGAACAGGTGCACTCACCGGACTTTTTTCCACGGTTACTCGAACCAATTTCCGAAATTGACCCATGTGCGCAATAGCGGCGAGTGTAATTAAGATTCTGGAATACTGGACACCCTGCACCACTTCGCCAGGAACATTGGAATTTTTCGACGCTCCTTTAGAAGACGTGTTTTTCTTGAGGCCTTTGTTATTCATCAATATTATCCCGCAACTATCCGGGAATTGGGATTTGGGTCGAAGTGCCGACCAGTGTTGGCCCAATTCCCTATTTTTAGAACTGCCCACTCCTGCTTCGTCAGAACTTTTGAGCGTTAATTGGTCTTGTATTATGCCTATTGAGAGCACAAAATGAATAAATAGGTAAAGTATCGAAAAAAAAAAGCTTCCCTCTACGTACTCTAGACGTTAACAAGACCTTATAATGCCTATTTTTCACTTTATTCACCTAAATTAGCTTTTCTCGCATATCCTTTTGGATTCAGCACCTTCTCCTATCTCGTTTGCACTTCTTCCTGAACTGATTTCGCTTGTCTAATTTATGCACTACTCGTGACTTGCTCTCATTACCGCCGGTGCTGCTAGAAGAGCCATGCGATATCGACAACCACCATGGCCCATGAGCAAGGGAGCCCTCTGCAAACAGACGGGAATAGGTAGCGTAGGCGTCTCCTCATAGAGCACCTAGGTATTTGGAACGTTTCACCGCCGTTATTCACTGCTGCTCAGCCTCTTAGGTCGACATCATCTGCGTAGGCTGTAATCGTTTGTCGTTTCCATAGTGACGCTTGTGTGTCACAGCCGACCATTTTGTTTGCGAACGCTTCGAAACATCACAACCTCTGCTTTTACTCCTTTATTTGCATCTATCCTCCTCTTGTTGTCATTCTCGCCTTATCGCTCGGTAAAAGCTCTTAGCAACTTCACACGTCCAACAATTCTTCTTTAATAACACATTGGTACTACATATTTCTCTCGTGAATGTAAGGCTTCAGGCTAAATCACAAGCTAAAAAGGGGCTTCAGGCTAAATCACAAGCTTACAAGAAATAAGGCACTGCTTTAAAAGCCAAGTTTCTATCTCAAAATACTACAGGTATCTCAAAATACCACAGGTATCAGATAGCAACTAGGCAGGAAGACTAATTGAAGATTCCGTTTGTACGGGCCTAATTTCTATCGGCCTGGGTGGCATCAAGTTTTCAGCATAATGCTTGTGGGACATAGCATATACATAGAACGAGATTCAAGAAAAGACTTATAAAAAAGAGAATGGGAAGTAGGTAGATTCAGGTCGTATGTAGGCAGCTCCTCCGAATATTGCATAGCAGGAAAAATTGTGAAGAAGGAGAAACCTAATGGGCAACCTTATAATGTGCTTTATCAGCGGTATTAATGCTCAAACAAACGCAGTGAGGGGATGAATTTAGTCTAGAAAACCGCTTGTTGTGTTATGGAATCTGTGTGGTTACTATGTGTTCCAGGGGATGCCTAAGATGTTTTTCCAGGACGACCAGCCCACCTTTTAAAGCTTATTGTCAGAAGAACACAATCAAACATGGTATAGTGTCCGTCATGGCGCACACGTATACAACCCAACACCAATGCACTGCGAAGAAGCAGTGACGTAGACGAGCGATTAGCCCTTTAACCGCTGCGTCAGGTTCGACTTTCCTCCCATTCTGGATACCTACGCATGCGGTTGCCTGCGGCGGGAGTCAGGAACTTTCCCGGGAAGGCCCTACGCTTCTTGCGCATTCAATGTGGACGAGTTTTGCTTGGGGATTTTCGTACACATTCCGGTAGAAAATCGCGCGAAAATAATGAAAGTAATTAATTAATAATGAAAATAATTAAAGAAAGTTCTGAGAGTCCCAATCGATTTTGCCCAGTTCACTAGGTTGAAATAGGTTTCTCGAATATTCGCAATAGATTATTATAACTCATGAGTCAGATATGCTCGATTTGGGCTAGCAGAAATCATATCACGTACATAGCTCTTCACAGAGGTCCGCAGCAAGGAAAACAGATATGAGATCACCATCGCATTGTATTTGACAACATGCATCCCTGCATGGAGGGCCGGACCCCCTAGTACCTTCCCTGGTGACGTGAGTAGTTCACGCAAGATTTACCCATTTTTGTCAGGAGGTCCAGTCTACTCTGAAACTGCACATGGACTAAAACTTTACCAAAAACGTGGATGAGTCCTTTCACTGAAGTAATCCAGATGGCCCAAACCTTCAAAAATTCAATCAATTTGAGGGTTCGGATAAAACTGGGGTATCAGTGCACAGTGCAGCGTTCGTGAAAGCAATAGAATTGAAAGTGCTAAGGAGCGAAAGTGACATTTTGGCCGAGTTAATTATTCTATTTCCTCGCATGTACGTGGAATTTAGATGAGAATCGGACAAAGGATTTTAGTTTAAATTTGAGCGAAAGCGTAAATCTTCACTTCTTCCGTTTTTTTTATTCCTTCCGTAAGACGTAACTACTTCTGTAGGCATTGACCGTGCCCTTCTTCAAAAGGGTGCTTCCCATCCTCGCAGTTTAACGACCCAGCTTTTTTCTACGGAAGAAGTTTTGAAAAAAATTGCTCACTGCTGTGGTGGTTGTATAGGGACAACTTTTTCTCTGAGATCGTGGGTTTTTCCGCCAACTGCAACTGGATAAGTATTCTGAGTTAGTGTGAAGAAGACAATGTCTGAGCCGTATCGCACAAGCACGTGGGTGGTTCTGAAACTCTGAAACATTGCATAAAGGAGTTATCCATCGTGCGAGTCACACTCAAAGGCAGAGTCTCATTTTAGATATCGCTTTCTAGTGATTTTTTTTCGAGAGAAAGACTACGAAAACGTCCATAACCCCATTCTAATAATTGTTTGTAAAGGTAGGCCGGACCTTCGCTGTGAGCACGAGCTGCCATCCAAGTCTCGCACTCTTTCCATTATGTTCAACATTGTCTTCTCTTTCGAATCAGCACCTGATACCAGGCTAATAGCTCCATTTTGCTGACCAAACTTATATGGACCGTAGTCGATGATGGTCTCGGAAGATCGGTCTTTCCTGAGTGGTGGGATGTTCTGTGTCTTACATAGTATGTAGAATTTGTCACGTTGAGAAATTTCAGAGTTGCAAACTATTCTTGATTCGTCGAGGTTCTCCTTTTCTTTTGGATAAAGAAGTATATCAAGTTGAAGATTCTCCCTCAAAAAAGGGGTAGGGGGAGAGAAACTGCTTTTAACTCTCCTGCGGTCGATTTTAATTTAGTTTAGTTAGTTTGGTTTAATAGTTTATTTTCTGTCGATTACTGTGTGATAGAACGGTAGCCGATGCAACATAAAATGATCGACCATGAGTACAGCTGTTGTTTGGCCGGAAAACCCGTCGCATTATCACCTTTGTTTCAAAGAAGAAAAAAAACCAGCGAGCCCACGGGCAAAGGCTAGCTGGCTAAACCCCAGGATAAGAAGTGGCAAGGACGTGTTTTCCGGTGTCAACAACAGGGTAGGGCCCGGGAGCAGTATATTCACAGCTATGTATTTATGGAGAAAAGGAAAAAAAACATAATTCCTGATTGTCAAGACAAACATGAACAAACATAAACCACATGAAAAATCCAAAAAAGGCACATCTTTGAGGGGAGACTGTGTGTTTAGAGTGAAAATGAAGTAATCCAGCAGGAGATAAGCGTGGGATAACCAGACGAAGTGTTTTTATTCTAGTGTGGAAACGGAAACTCGCAGAATTTCGTCGTGGGCGATTGATTAACTCCGAAGAGGATGAAAAGGACACTCGTCTGGTGATGCGTTTGTCGTGCTGACTACAAAGCTAATGCTCGCGAAATCTAGAAAGCACACTTGCTTCACACTTCGCCTAGGGTCGACATCGACAAAATGCGCTGGGTATTTGCTGTGGGCGCAGAAGACCCTTGTGTCACTCTTTCTTGCATACACTTATGGAAAAATGCAAGATTTTTGAGATCACTAATGTGCGTCATTGACAGAATCATGGGGATTTTCGAGGCTTTGCTTTCACGAACCGAGCGCATGTTCTCAGGAAACGGGAGAACGTGCGAATGTACTTTCCCAGCTCAATTCTTAATAGTTCTCTATAAAGGGTATTGAGATTCAGCCTGTTTCCCAGAACCATTCACGACACCGTCTCAAGCTAGACGGACGGTGGTAGACGAGCTTGATGAGAATCACCGCGTTCATCTCAAAACAAGGGAAACAGCGAGAACAAAGACGATCAGAAAGACACAGGAACACTGGCAAGGAGCCTCTCAGCAATACGGAGAAGTATCTAGCACGATTGTTTTGGGGGCCATGCCCACTTATATTTAGTAAGAGGCGGATGGCGGACCTCTGTTACTTTGGGTACGTGGGTAGGAAGTAGAAATAATGAAAATACCAATTTTAGTTTTGAAGATTTGATAATAAATATTTAAAAGTGATAATAAAAACGAACGATACAACACAAACTTATACGAGGCTTTTATTTACACATTTTATTTATGAAGTAATTTCGAAAATTCGACGGACCATTTGCGGGAAGGAAGGAGAAGGGACCATCCCCTTTGTGTCAGTCACTGCTATGACTTGTTTAGCGAATGAAAGACTTTTGGCTGTGATATCTTTCAATGAAGCGGTTTTTGTCGCAAACTGTCGGATCGAAATCTGGAAAGTTCAGAAGATAAACATTTTAACCACAAACATTTATGTTAATGCTCTTAAAACACTTGAAAGAAACTTTCTGGATTTCCAGTTGCTTTGATGCTTTGTGGGGGGGGAGGGATTAGTAATGTCAGTTACAAGTTTTAATTACAAGAAATTTTGGACGTTTAATGAGTTTCATCACCTTCGATTTGATCCATGTTTATGTCCCTTTGGAATACAAATGATGCACGAGACAAAGCGGAACTCAATATACAATGATAATAAAGTGTTCATATGGTATTGAAGGTGAGGTGAACAGGGAAGGTATATAGAAATGGTTGCCCTCATACGTGCGTCAATTCGGTCTCGTGCACTACATACCTTTACAAAGATTTCAAGATGAGGAACCTCTTCATCTCTCGTTATCGAGGGAGCCCTTCGTAATGTGTATATTTGATATATCACTTTAAAAAAACTTAGAAAAACAGCGAAAGCTGGATATCATTTAGAAAACGCAAATCTCCCTACGAAACCGCGCATAGCGTAGGAGCTAATGCCTGGAAAAAAAGGGTATCAAGTTCTGCATGAAGTTCTCATATTTCGTTCTTCGGATTTCGGAAAGCCCTGGAATTCTGAGCGATCTGATCTGCTTTTTATTTTACGCTGAAGATTTCTAAATCTCACAACTCTATAAACGGCTTATACAGAAGGATAAAAAGCTTTCCGACCTACACTTGCCTATTCTATACTTCTGCGTAGTTTCAAGAGCTTCGTGTTGAGTGAGATCTTCCTTGTTAGTCTGCAAAGTTTCGTGAGATTTCATCAGCTGTCGTAGAAATTAGAACGTTTTATTTAAGCTAAGATGTGTATTTGTTGCCTCAAAAATGCGCATCTAGCGAGAAACAACCGCTGAAATGTTGTTCTTTGAGTGAATTCTATCGCAAAAGATCCAAATTACCTCCTAACCTTTCAACAATTCAAAAATTTCCTATAAGTTCCATAGAAATTTTTGGGAGGAAGTATTTGAAGGAGTGAGAATCGGTTCGTAACGGAACGATGTCTGATCAAAGAATAGAGAGAAAGCGAGGACAGAGCATTGCGGCTGCCGAAGCGTAGTGCAGGCGGATTTGGATAGAAAAATTGTGCAAGAGCCTTAACTAGCTAAAGATCTCCTTGGGAATTCCATGAACAATTATCTCTTGAATTTAGCTTGGCAAAACATTGCATTTTCAAACCTTGACACGAGACAAAAACATTCCTGTAGAAAATTCCAGTTAAATCTTGGGTGTTCTTCATGGAAGGTGAGCAAAATTCTAAAGTGTTTCTTGGCTGAAGGAGTACCCAATTTAGTGCTAGGATTCGAAGTCTTAAGTACGGAGTGGTGAGTCGAAAAAGGAATATCTCCAAAACCAGTGTGTACGAACACATAAACGGAAGGTGGAAAGCTTCCTGGAGGCAAAACCTGGAAACTGTTGGAGGCGGAGAATGGGCGGTTTTCAATAGCACCTTTGATAAGTGGAATGAGAGAATTGTTTTCATGAAAAAATCATTTGAAAAGCTCGAATTTTTCTTGGGAAAAGAAGTCGCGAAAGAAGCCGCATTAATAATACACCAATAGAAAAAAAGGGAAAAAAAAGGGATAGCACGCTTGGTTTATACTGACGTGATAAAAATCCCTGCAAGTTTGAGCAAATTTATTAATATGGTAATACGAGAAGTGCTTTGAGCTTAGAAGGTCCCATACCGGTTTGAATTAAAATTTCACTATAGTAGCTGACTTTTAAGTAGTCCAATCTGGAGACTTTTCGGTGCCCCTGCTACAGGTGATGGACCAATGCCGTACGGCTCCAGACTCTTCGTGAAAAGTGGGTTTTTGAAATGGATTCATTGGTACCACATTCAAAACTGCATCATACCTAGGTACAATTTGAAAAACGTAGGTAATGATTTTCTTATGTTCTTCTGTATAGTTCAGATTGGTAGATGGAATTTTTTATTGAAATGGCTCCGGAGAGAAAATGAAGAGGACGTTTTCACCAAGACGCTAATTTCAATAAGTTTGAAGAACAAAGAAAATTGAGATTATTACATAATTAATCAAATGTTGGCAGTGTGTACGACGTAGAGAAGCTGTTTACGCCTTACGAAAAAAAAAACGTTCTCATTGTTCCCATTCATTTCGCTTGAATTAACATTTACACATTCCATCTCGAAAATAATGACGAAAACCACTTAAAGGCAGTGTCCAGGCAGGATCTTCACAATTAGTGGGTGGCGGTCAACACGTACGCCGTGACGCGACCGCGCCGCATGCGTATGCGTCTCAAGTTCGGCCTGATCCTTCAAATTCGACGTATTGAATGACATCGGTGGCCACCTCCTCACAGTTTGTTGGCAGCGGTAGCATTTATATGTCCTACTCAAGCCCCATAAAACTTGTCCATTTCCCCGCAGAACCGCTGGAACCTTCGATGCCTGCAGCCGCGACGCGTACATGAATCAACCAATCACAGCTCAGCAGCGTACCTTTTGTCACGCAGCCACTATTAGTACCCAAACCAGACCCAGTGCCCGCTTCGAGGATTTTGTGAAAACATGTTAAATCTTGTCTAAGATTGTTAAAACATGTTTTATTGTCTAACAGCCGGGTCGCTCTCCATTCTCTTATGCTGCGAGCGGCACTCGCACCAACGTGTATTAACTTGTTTGACACGTATCTCTGAATTCAACAAGTTTTTCCATCGATCCTGTTTCAGAAATTCTACCCAAACTCTGAAAAAAAACTGGTTTACGAAAAGATACCAACGAAAGAAAGAGAATAAAGCTCTTTCGAGTCATAGTGTATAATGTTCGCCACTAACCGACTTTTGCCGGAAATTATCCGACCTTTCCTAAATACGGAAGCCTCATCGCCTACTTTTCAGTTTTCAGCGGACAACTCGAACTCCCAAGAAGAACAGCTACCGTATTTGGCAACTATGTACATATTTGTCGCTAACCTAGATCGCATCACTCATGGGACAGGCGCATTCTACTGCAGTAGGCAGCAGACCGCATTGAAGTGAATAATTCAAGAGGCTTGCTTCGTTCAGCTCTAAACACTACCCTCAACTCCCCACCAACATACTTTACCTGTCATTGTTAGGAAATACTGGGACACGTGGCGCTTTCTGCTCTGCAGATTCCCCCAACATCTGGAGATTTTCTACGAAAAGTGAATGAACTGAGCTCATCGTTGAAGAAAATGATCACTTTTCATCACATGCGTCGATCTTTCGATTTTGTAAAATGCAGCCAACTCATGGAAGTATCTTAACAAATAATTGAAAACTAGGATCACTTTAAATTCCGCTTTTTTCTTATAGCTTATTATTGGTATAGGTATACATAAGCGTATTGCAGTTTCTCCGTAGCAGTTGCACAATCTCTCCTGAAAGCTGCTTCCGAGTGCTCTCCTCACATTTCCCTTTTTTTAAATCCCTTTTCCGCTACTCTTCAGGAACTTCTAAATTATTATATATCATGGGATTTACTTACTTCTCCGTCACTATTTACCATCTCAAGTTAGCGCAACGACTTAATGCCTTCAACAATGTAAAGAAGTTATCAAGTTATCTCATCGAGTTCTTGGACCACATTGAGCAGCAAGTCGTAAAAAAATGGCAGTTAGTCCATGTACGATACACGTTATCCTCATAAATTGAATAACATTTTCAGATTATGGGAAACACATACACCTCCCTCTCCACTCATGATCCGAACGATTTATTGGTGGGAAGAGATAGGTGAGGTGACAGAATTATATAAAATTTCTCAGTATTTTTATGTGAAGTTTCATTCGCTTCAATCATGGCCCTAGGCTACCAAGAAAGTGTGAAGTGCGGAAACTAGAAGCATTGTGGCCTTTACTATATACTTCTAAAGCCTTCCCATCTAGCAAATTATGTAATAAAGGAAGAAAAGGAAACAATGTGTGAATTCTCCCAGGCAACCAATGAAGAAGTCAGCAACGTTTGGAGGATCGACGCTACCGTTGCTTCGACCAGCGATCCACTCAGATTCTATAACGGCACTTGCTGTCGTGAGGCCTGGAATGGTGATCACTGGCAGCCGGGACAAGGTGAGTCGCTCTGGAAGGGCTATTTCCGTATTGATAGTTTTCACAAACGTACCTTATGGTTAACTGAAAGAACCTTCTTACGACGTATGGACCAGGGATGAGCGGATACGGGATTTTCTGCGACCCGAATAACGCTGAGGATAACGGATAGGCAAAAAATGACCGGATAACGGATAAGTGATTCAGATGCTAAAAAACACCTTATGTTGTTGTAAAATCGATATCGGATTTTTGAACCACGAGCTTTGGAATAATCAGAAAGAGAAGAAGAGGAGCTCTTGAATATGTACTAGAACTGCGATGGAAACATCGCTCTCTACTTTAAACGACATGAATATTGGGGAAGGGAGGACCGAAGGGGGTTGTCAACGTTGTTAGTTTCCAACATCAGCCAATGTTTTGATAATTTCACAAGAGATGGTCCCGAGGTTGTTGCCTGGTTTTATTGAGCGACCCAAAAAACATGAGCAAGAGCGTCTCTTTTTAGGCACGTACAAGTCTGTTTTATGTTTTATGTGCCTTCTCCTACCTTGGTACAAGACTATAAACTATTGATGACGTAAAACGGGTTAGATCGAGCGATACTTTTTTGAATTGAGGCTATCCTCCTTTGAGAACGTGCAAAATGGAGCTACTATTTCCTGCCTTATCCGCACCGTTATCCGGCGCCAAAAGCCCGGATAACGGTGCGGATAACAGGCCAATACCTACGGATAACGGTAAAACGGATGACCGGATACGGACAATCCGCTCATCCCTGGTATGGACCTTCTTTTACGTTGAAGTAGCTGCATGACGGTACAAGCGAGAAAGTACTTCTATGGAATAAGAAGTTTAACCTGTCACAAAGTCATTTATTAGCCTTACATCTCAAATTGTATTGGATGTAGCTTGGCAAAGCGGCAATTTCATGACAACACACAGAAGTACTCATGATTTTGCGTTGCCACAACTACCGTCATTATCGTCTCAAAAACTGCCCATCTATTAACTATGTTTTTTTTTTTTTTTGCGTCATCAATCATGTGTGAACATCATCTAGCCGTGAGGCTATGTAAATATACAAGGTTCTTCTGCGGATTATCTACTTATCTACTACTATAGTAGAGAAAAGAACACACAGGAAAAAGCTTTACTGTTACTTAAAGCAATGTCAGAAGATTCACTTTCACTTTCTCAAAGTGAACAAAAGCTAGAACTGAATCCTGAAGTGTTCTCAGTCGGCCGCGGTAGACCGCTGAAGCAGAAGTCGCAGAATGTGGCCCAAAGACAGATGATCCTATTTTTCTATCCCGCCTGCGACTAATTTGGCCCTTGTGTTTCCACTTCAAACGTGCACAGTCAGAGAATTGGTATTGCAGCTGTCCTGGTGCCTCGTCCGTCAGTGACCACCTATCCAGAGTTACAGTCGAGATTAATCAATTTTTTTCAAGGGCAAGATGTGTGTTGGTACTGCAACTTTTGCCATCTGAGCTGTTATAACTACGGTCAACGTTGTAGTTATATTATGTGTATACATTACATTGTCACACAGAAGTTGACCAGAGAATGTTTCATCGTAACCGTTTACTCGCTCCCACTAGGGTCCTCCTGGACTCCAAGGATTCAAAAAGTTGCATCGAAATCAGTGCGCTTCAAACAATCAGAAAAGTGCATTCCATAATTTCAAAAATTCTCGAGTGATCAAGCTGCCGTTAAAACATTCTGCGTCAATGAGGGAAGCTATCTTATACGTATAGTTTCTAGAGTGAGTGCTGTTTATTGCAGACACTGGCGCTGAACAACGTAGACACTGGTGAATGTGTGACGAAGTGGACCGGTCATGACGGAGAGGTCACAAAGGCAAGTGATATCTTTTTTTCCTCAAGAAAGAGAAGATCATGGTAATGTCAGAGATCGAGGGTACTGTCGCTCAATCTGAACCATTTACAGTCCTTGTCGAAAGGATAAACGGATTGCGCGTGCGGTTTCATATCGTTGCGGTTGTAGAATCGCGGTGGGACCTACTGCACCCTCTCACCTGGAGCATGCTCTCTCCGCATCCATCGTTCGGGTCCCACCGCGTTTCCGCAGTCACGGAATCCATCTATCTTTTCGATAAGGACTATATGTATGCAAGCGAGGTATAGATTTAAGAACTTAGGTTTTTTCAGGGGAGGGGACGGGTGGAGGTGGTGAGAAGTTATTATACGTATCTTTTATAGGTACAGATATCTTTGGCTTTTACTCTATTCTTCTGTCTTCTCTGGTTTTCTTTTGTTATTTTATTTTGTTATAGTGCCTAAGTGACTGCGCTCGAAAAACTGACGACGAGCGACTTTTTAGTGGAACAACATCCTTTTTCAAAGTCAAAAGCGCCGTTTAGTACGGAGCAATCGCTCACACTAGCAGATCTTCAACGATATACAGAGCAGAAGTGTTTGAAGGGAAAAGTTCAACTTTTTTGGAACCTTTAATGAAAATCCAGTTTATATTTGTACCGCTACTAGTTCTGATGGCCTCTTCTTCCCCAACGCAAAATAGGTCAAAGAAATCATGGCCTTTGCCCGTCATTTCTATGTAGAAACTTCGAAATGTACCGTCCCATACCGTAATGAATGTAGTTATTCAGCTGGCGTACGAGAATACAGTCGGCAACCACTTCGTCTTGAGTGGCTCCCGCGATCAATCCATAAAACTATGGCAGTTTCACTCCAGAGAAGCGCAGAGGACGTTTGAGGGACACTCATTAGGAGTGACAGGGCTTGCCAATATAAATGGTAACCGTTTTTATTTCTAAGAACTAATCTTGATACAAAAAAGTAATTTTGAAGAGAACTGCTTCGTCTCTGGGTCACGTGACACAACGTTGAAAATCTGGGATGTTGAATCGACGAAGAGAAGTGTTCGGAGTGCGCAGGTCAATCGCAACCTGGTTAGTTCTTCATGGTTCAAGAGGAGACTGGAAGTTGTGGGACGATCAGTCTAATTTCATTCGTTTTAAGGTAACACACATCACTTTTAGCTTGCCTTGCAACCTCATTGCTCAGTCATCGGAAGATAAAGAAGTAAAGTGAGCTGAAAAGCCAGTCTGCCTTCAACTTTAGCTGTTAAATTGGACTTATTTAGACTTTGGGACCCACGGAATCTCGAGTTAGTGGCCCAGTTACCACGAAAGAACCATATCCAAATGTATTGCGAGTTCATTGATGACAAGTTGCTCGCTTCTTCGAGCAATGGCTTCAACGGCTATGGATGTGAAATTTCGGTAGGCAATGAACTCCGAATGAATCTCAGCTCATGTCATTTTTCAAGGTTCTTTTTTTAGATTTGGGATATACGCACACGCAAATTGTTACGAGAACTCCGCGGCCACGAGGGTTCGGTGCCATGCGTGGCAGGGCTCACACAGCAAGTCACGTTGAAGAAGCTGCTCATGAGCGTTTCTATGGACAGATCGATACGGATATGGAACATAGAAGATGGAGGTACTTTGCTACTTCAGAGCTTTTCTGCTATCCCGGAATAAAAACTGTCCTGAGGGGATAGGAACTGCGAGGTTCCAGCTTGCGGCAGAGTATTCCTTCTTGTGGAGGCCTCAACGAAAATTTATTAAAAATTCTCACACTCAAAGGAGTCTTATCTCTGGGAACATGCTCAAATAAGATATGGGGCTCCGAGACGGAACAATACTTTAACTCTCACACTCTTTGAAACTTTGTCATTAGTAGACCAGGCTGAGATGGTGGGAGAGTGAATCACAGGTCCGCTGTTCTACCTTCTCCGTCTGATCGAGCAATGTTCGTTATTTTCATTGTCTAAATGTCCTCCGGAAATGGATGCGTGCATTTGACTAAGTTACGCATCTGGTATGAATTGGCCTGGTGTTGGAGAGGGATCCCTTTACCATTGCAGACATCCCCTGGTGATAAATTTGAATCAGGTAGGGAGCTTGCAGGAAGTGGTGCTCAGAGATTCCGGGACGGTGAAGCAGGCCGAACACGTTCCAACAGCACTTACACCACGAGGTCAAAGCTTATCTTGTCGCTCTACGAGCTTTGATGACTGGATCGTTCTTCCCCCCGCCCCTCCCCCCAAAGGCTATGCTTCAAAAGTGAGGAGGCAGCAAACCTAGGGTGGCCGCTCAGTCTGAGCACAGAGCTGTGGTCCTAATGAAGCTTTGTGTAACCGCATGCTTACCCGAGCATACGCAAAATGTTCCCGAACGCATGTGCCTCTTCCGTGGCAGCGCTTGGTGGGCACAGCAGTCCCCCGCCGGAGTTCTAGATCCCCACCGCTTCCGCACGCGTCTGCACCGCACTCGTCTCGTCTGACCAATTGTTGCACTGGTCCGCGGTTTGTACTCGGGCCTCATCCAACCTGAGGAGTCTCGCAGGTCTCGAATCACTGCACCAAATACACGACTGAGCTCTGACGCTCAACACAGGCTTATATAAACCTCTCATGGGGTGAGTCGTCACGAGGCACGGAGGGGTACAACACAGAACATGTGGGATAGAACGCAAGTTGAACGATGTCCCAGTTAATCAGAACAGCAGCTAGCCCTCTCAACGTATCGACACGCGTGGTGTACTGCTAGTAGCAGTCCGAATGCAGCATTTCTTCACCATATGTACATCAAAGTCTGCTTTCCATTTTTGTGGGTGAGGTTTGCCTTATCCGACTGTCAGAGCTTTCTATTCGGGAATACTGTTTTCTGGTGGTAAAATTTCGGTCTCGTCATCATTTCACCTTGTCGAGTATACTCCACTTTCTATCTCACGCTACAGTTTTTCAAAAAAAAAAAACGTTTGGAGACACCATAACCCAGAAGGCGGCCACTCATCTTATCAAATGAAGAAATCAATCATTAGCCTTCAAATCTTCAACATTGCAGTCTGCGTCTGGGAAGAGACGGTGGTCACTGACTCCGATCTGCTGCAGTGTGTGTCGTTCAACGATGGACAGTATGTTAAAGTTATTTCCGCATTTCCTTACTCCTCAAATATCCTGAAAACTATTTATTTTTAGTGTTGTCGTATCTGGAGGGAAAGGCCTTCTCGCTCACATACGAGTACAAGGAAGGGCAGGGAAGCCTTATTTTCAAATGCTTTCAGTACAAAAAATGATCTCTTAGAGTTTACCATGCAGCTTATTTTCCAACACGCAGTTTGGGTTGCGATTTGCTCAGCCGAAGTTGTAACCGAGACGTGTTACAGATGTTTCAGTAGTAGAACACGTTGTTCGCATTTTGCTGTGTTTACTGATGAGAGTCTGAAATCTTCGCAGAATATGCGGAGAGATGTGTTTTCTCAATTTTCTGCATATCGAGAATTCTGTATTATGTTTTCCGATATAGTCCGAAGTGAGTGATCAGGTGAATCTCAGATACAAGCAAATATCAGAATAAAGATCTATTTTATATAAGAGATATTTCTGATCAAGGTTTTCATTTCATACCATTTAATACTTAAATAAAACGAGCGAATCATAAACACCATACAAAATCGAACATTGCTAACTGCAAAACACATAAGCGAAACTGATATCCCTCATGTCTAAGGGAAGAGCAATAAAAGGAGCCTCTAAGAACAACAACATCCTGTGTAGGCACAAAATTTCGTCGACAGGGACAGTGTTCGAGTGAAGGGTGGCCCTATAATTCACTGCGGTCCGTCGGCTATGTAGGCTCCACAAAGTTCCCAGTGGATAAGAAAATAAGAGAATCGTAAGCGGCAGTTTCGTGGCCGACTGCCTGAGGCTACATTATTAAGCACCCTTTCCGCTTCGCTCCTTTCCCGTCAGGATCCTCCATTGTCAGCGCCAACGTGCGCTTCTTCTCGAGAGCTAGCAATTGCTGGAAAAGTTCGGTGATGTTGTCGTTGTTCTTTGCGCTCGTCTCGATGAAGCCAGTTCCCCATTTCGCCGCCAATTTCGATCCTGTCTCTGTTGCGACTTCTCGTCTCTGAAACAGTTAACAATTTGACATACGAAGTTTTTACTTAGTTCTATTCGCGAACGAAAACTTTTTTCACTTTTCCAATAAGCAAGCCAAGCAATGTCTTCTATAAGGATGCGACCTCTTTAACCAAATTTTAATTAGGAGGTATTGCCGCTCATGGTAAATTCGCTTTGGAATCTTCGTTGATTTCACGAGGCTGCACCTGCTTCCTGCGCCCGATTAAAGGCTGCGATTCATGAAATGCTAACCAAATAAATAGCTGGCCACCATGACTTGTCATCCGATAGAATATACACTCTTATGATGCACAGAACGTCAATGTTGGTTTATTAACCTAGTTACCTGCTGGTTATGCGCTCATGAATCCAAGCTCAGGTATCCCGGTCACAATCCACCAATCACGGCAATCCCTATCCCTATTCCTGCTGCGGAGAAAGGTCATCCCCTTCCATCTAACACCTAAGGAAGTAAGAATGTCTGCGCGGTCCCAACATCGGCTAACCAATCGTTTGTCTGTAGCATTCTAGTCATCAACTGGATGAATTCGCCTTTATTTCGACTTGTTCTGAGCTGGGATGCCTACATTCTGACCATTTTATTCGCGTTAATATGTCGCTAACACTGGGATACAATGCTTCCAGTGCAGTCGTCCCCACGAACGTATTATAACAAAATCCATGAACATAACCTCCATGTATATACACTTGCTACATGCTCGAACTATTCTGTTTTAGTGATTGTGAGGTATGTGAGCCATCGACATCAAGAGTGGGCAAAAATACCCACTTTCCTCTAATGCCAGTTGTTGTCTCCTAACTCACAACTTTGCTCTCCGAAACCTGGTCCGAAAAAAAGGAATTCCCGGAATATAAAAGCATGAGGAAAAGGATCTTCCCATTCAACGATTTCGCTGTACTGAAAACCATACTGATAAAGTGATTGTATAGATATAATTTTGTATTTTTCTCTGTTAATCAGCAGTAGCGAATACCTCTTCTTCTTTATTGCCTTTCATTATGAACATGAGATAGCGAACCCAAGTAAGCACCAAGCTGAGGACTCCTTCGTCAGTGACCAAGGGTTGCGATAACTTTTCGTTCCCATATGTTTCAATATTGCGCTGTCGTGAATCCTCCGTGATCGCATCTTCTTCATCAGTGTTCGACGAGCGATTCTGAGTTAGCTATTTATTCTCGTTAGCTTTCGGCGCCTAGCGCCTTCCTCAGATCTTGATACAATACACTACAACACGTTTAAACACAACAGTTGTTTACAAGTGAGACGAACCGATCACTTCAGACACAGAGAAGAACTGAAAATACAGTACACATTGTGACAAACAAGTTAGACAATGATAAGTCCAGCAAACAACTACAACATTCAGGCCAATGGAGCGGTCGCTGTCAAGCAACATATATGACGCTGCCAACTAATTTGTCCGCGTAAAAATGCAAGTTGGGGATGAATGGCCACAATCCGGACCGTTCGGGGCATGGCACAGTGAAAATGAAAAGGTGGCATAACTGGAAGCGTTCGGATTCTGCCATTCATTCTCTACTTTGCATTTTTACGAGGACAAATTAGTTGGCAGCGTCATATATGTTTCAGTCCATAGTCAGCTTATCCCTGTTGTTAATCTCCGAGCGGTGCCACTTTATTTCTCAGGTCTAGATGATCATTCTTTCGACGGGGTGCTCGAGATGGCGGTGCACACTGTGACTCTGAGAAATGGAAGGATTCTCGAGTATGCACCGTTGTGTTGTGTTTAGAGAAGCTGTTAATACGCTATGATTGCTGGCGGGCAGATGCTCGACGATGTTCATTCAGCCTTTCTTTCAGTGGTCGTCCAGTCCCTACTATACATCGCTGGCCACATTTTCTGCAAGTGATCATGTACACCGTTTCACGCAAGTGGCAGATCTTGTGATCATTACAGTAGCAGCAGTCCTCAGCATCGTTTCCACTTTCATGTACTTGGGTTAACATCAGAATTTCTCTGAGAGTGAGGAGAGGTCGAAATATAAGTCGCACTCGTAGTTCGCACCTCTTCATTGTTGAACTGTTCTGAAACGCATTCAATGACATGCGGTAGCACCAATGTGGTCCCACCAGGAGCCGAACGAAGTCTTCATGTGTTCATAGCCCCATTTTTATATCAGTTCTTAGGGAGAATCCGTCATATTTTCGGTCACTTTCTCGTTCCCGTTTTGTGCTTTATTTCTACGGCAATTTTTACCATTCCTCAGCTCCACTGTACTGGAATGGAATTTCGGATATGAATTCCGTGCATTCCCGAATGCAACCCACAATTTACAGCAAATTGTTACATTTGTTGTAAAAGCTGCTGCCATTGGTTTATTTATTCACCCTCCATACTATATTATTATCATCATAGTTAATATTAATTGGCATTTTATGTGCGTGTGTGTGTACGTGTGTGTGTGTGTGCAGGAGAACCAGCCACTGTCGACAAAAACTACCGACACCATTCTGTTCAGCGCTTCGAGTTATGTACAAAAAAGTTGCAATTTTTGATTTTTACCTTGATTTAAAGATGTTTTGGGCCACGTTTGTCATGCTCGGACATGCTGATGGCCGACAGTTGTTTTCAACACGGTCAGAATGAGTGAGATAGGCCTATGATTACAGGGCCGTATAAAAGGAAAGAGAGGGGCAGGACAGTTTTATAACGAAGAAGAGGAACCAGGCGGACGAGGGATGACGTGAATGAGGGTTGCGCCCGCGCAGATAGTGAAGAAGGCGACATGAAACGAGCCTAGAGCTATGTCAGAAGTGTGTCGGCGCTCAGTAAGGGAAGAGTTGCCGTTGAAGCGAGAACAGCAGTGAGAGTGATGCGCCGGCGCTCATAGGTGGGGAAACGGGTCCAGCGCTGTGATAGGGATGCTCCGCCGTTTACAAAATGGGGAAACGCCTGGAGTTGGGTCCAGTGGTGTGATAAGGGTGCACTGGCGTCCAAAAGTGGGGAAACGCCTGAAGTCGGGTCCAACGGTGTGATAAGGGTGCGTCGGCGTCCAAAAGTGGGGAAACGCCTGGGGTCGGGGTCACCGGTGTGGTAAGGGTGCGCCGGCGTCCAAAACTAGGGAAACGCCTGGAGTCGGGTCCAAAGGTGTGCTAAGGGTGCGTCGGCGTCCAAAACTGGAGAAACGCCTGGAGTCGGGCCTACCGGTGTGATAAGGGTACGTCGGCGTCCAAAACTGGGGAAACGCCTGGAGTCGGGTCCAAAGGTGTGATAAGGGTGCGTGAGAGTGTGGAAGATGTCACGCATGGATCCCCACCTGCGAGAGTAGTGTGCCAGCGCTCAGTAGAAGGGAACACACACGTATGCGAGGCGAGCGAAGCGAGCCCAAAAGAAGCCTGAGAGTCCGGCGTTAGCCGGACGATCAGGCTGGTGACTTATAATAACGTGCTTAGTCTGTTTGCATGTCTGTCAGTATGTAGGTATGTATGTGTGTCAGACCGTTACGAAATTCTACGATTGGTCAGTGATCGTGATTGTGTGGTGATTGCAAGATCATATAAAAGGCTACGATCGGGTGTGGTATGGTGGAGTGGGATGGAGAGGAGGTCGAGCAGAAGGTTGGATGATGACAGCCGTTGAACTGCTGGACCTATAAGCCTTGGGCATACTTCAAGCGACGCGATTTGGTCGCCGCGACTGCATATTGCACGAGCGATCTCGTCGCGGCGACCAAATCGCGCCGCTCTGGCGACGGCACTGAAGCATTTGCTGTTCTCAGCTTACTAAAATTTCGATATTTACGCTCCATTCACACTTGTACATCTATATCTGTTGTGTACAAGGGAAGTAATATAATAATACACTTGTATACAACACCCTCACTAACTTCCTTAAAAAGTACACTCAGTACGTGAAGTTCCGTCCTTTTCGTTCAATCTCTAGTGATTTGTTTAGAAAAAACAGTGTATCGAAAATTCTAATATATCTCAGAGGCTGGAAATGACCAATCAACCTCCCTGTGAACAACTTGGCTATAAATTTCATGTTAAATTGTGTAATTCGAGAGTTTCTACATATACAAGGGATTCCATCGCGAATGCTGAGACAGGCGATGAGGGACAAATTTGTGGCAAGGCGAGAACACTCAAAATTTCATGCTGAAGCTAAAAACAGTGAACCTACCTCACATCTTTTTAACGTCACGTCTTAACAAATTCATGGGAATGGGACAAAAAAAAACGCAACTTTGCGCGCCCAGCGTACTTTTTTAAAGAGGTTAGCGAGGGTATTGTATATTAACCACAACTGTGCTGTTAACATATGACGATTTACTGCACAACGTGAACCCAATATTGATGCCATGTTCATCAAATGTTTACAAAATAAACAAATGTAACTCAGAGGCAGTGCGATTGACCCACCCTGTCCCACTGATCAGGTTTCCAGCGATCAAACCACCCAGTCCTCTTCTAGGGGTCATATCTTTCTCGAAGTATGCGACAAGAAACTTCACAGCCTTGATACTCGGTACAGAACCAAACCACAAGCGTGGATTAACACAAAATGGATTGCTGTACATGTGAGGCATGTTTTTATAAACATGCGCTAAGACGATGTCTCTCATATATCTCTCATTTTATTAGCCGGCTCGATTTCGCTACAGAAACATACCGTGTTGTCATCGCTTTTGTTTCCAACCAGCATAATCGGCGTTTCGGACAAGCTGTTGCCTTTCACCTCCATCAGAGTTTTCACAATGGGTGCCAGTTCTTCCAAGGATTGCTTACTGAAAAAAAGCCACATCAGTCATAAATTCCAACATGATTTGGGTGAAAAAAACGCGACATAACTGTTCTCAACACTGAGTAATGAGAAGAAGTCAACTGCATGATTACTTTCATTGAATTCTTGTAAGCTCCGATGAATCTCCTGATGAAAATGAGGACACATTGCCAGGTGATGTGAATGAATGGGCAAGCGCTGCACGGCTGGCTATAACTCTTTTACAGGGACTAATGAAAATGTGAAGATGAAACATTGAAGTTTATACTTCCCAGTAAAGATCTTTATTTACGGGTCGTACTTCCGAAATCTCTCAAAATCTAAATGCCCCAATCTGACCAAAAGAACAATTTCTTCACCTTTTAGAATCTTTGTTATAGTTCCCTCTTTTTCTCCAACTTTGAGTTTCTTAGTCGAATGCTTTTTCGAGGTTTTTTTGTAGCGCAATTTTGGTTCAAATAAAATGAAACAAAATAAAATTCTCTAACCTTTAGAAGGTGAGCAAGTTAATGGCATGTGGATTTTTAAATATGGAATAGAAGCACGATGGACGAATTTTAAACCATGTCTTTTTTGTTCGGACCATTTCTACTGAGAACAATAGATTTTTTCCAAATGCCTTCCCTCGTGAGCGTAGAGAGTTGAAGAGGACATCAACACTGAGAACCACAAGCTGCACAGCATTTTTTGGAGAATTTTTCTACTGGTTAATGTAGACCCTATCTGTAAGCGCTTTTAAAAAGGAGACAATGAGGTTACAAACAGAAGGAATGACGGAGACATGCTTTATGGGCGGAAAATTGGGATTTTCTCATGAAATCGCTTTTAAACAAATTTTACCTTATACAAAACTGGTACTGCACCTGTTCGCAAGGACCACATTTTTTCAGGTATGGGATTGTCCAAGATTCTAGGATTATTTGGAAAACAAGCTGTTCTTTACGATATAAATGGTTTCGACAAACGTGTGTGTCTATGGTGTTGTTTGTGAATTTCTTTGACCTTACTTCCAAAGACCCAAAAGAGTAGTACTAGTAATTTACGCGCACTCTGTACACAGAAGCGATTGGGGTTCCCACTTTCCTCCTTTCCGGAAGGATTGTAATTCTCTTCGTATAAAATAGGCTACGCTTTAATAGCGTCATGGTAGATAAATATTCCATTCCTTGCACATCAAAATTTGGATGAAGGCGTCAGTTTCCGCAAGAGTGGATTCTGATCATCAGAAGATGTAATTTAATTAAGTTGCTCTGGCAGGGTTCAAAAACACGTATAACATCTGAAGCTCGTGTTTCTCTACATAAATTGTAATATCTGAAGCAAATTAGTCACGCGAAGCCATTTTGTTCTCAGAACATCTCACACGGTGAACGGAGCTGGTAATTTCGTTTGTCCTAGTAGGTCTGGATGCACCATTGAGATTACAAGGGTAAACGCTTTGAAGCCCCTGCAAAAGATAGGTCTGTGTTTTCTTAACATGTTTACCCTGGGTAATCTCAATGGTGCATGCTACTCCTAGCCCTTGGCTAGATACCTCTTTGAAGGCGGCAATGCAATTTCTGAATTTCTTGACTTAGAGAGGAAGCGCCAAGGATGAAAAGTACAGTCAGCCTATCACAGATGCGGAACCGACACAAAGATACGGAGAGTTCTCAATCGTGAATACCTCAATCTGAACTTACGTCCTATCCCCCTCCATTTTACGTTGCTTCAAATTTTCAAAGCTTGTCGACGACTAGTTTTCACACTTCTTTGTCCAGAGGATGCTGTTGACGAAAGCTTGTTGACAAGTTGTTTTCCCGCTTCCCTGCTGACAGGTTATCCGCCCGAAAGCTTGTCGACAACTTGTTTCCACTCTTCATGAAGTGTTTGGCATTCCTGCTTCATAGTGGGACCCAGAGACGTTCAGAGGAAAAAAATGTCCAAGCATTTGAATGAAAAAGGAAATGACATCCTTGGCCTTTGTTTCCTGAATTTTTTCGCATGTTCTGTGCAATTTCAGCCTTGAATATGGGTTCTGCATCCCTCACAGCACCAGAACGCGGCACTCAAACATTTAATTTTCCACAGATTTCCCAAATACATCTAATCAGTTACATAACAAGTGTTTCTGACATCCAGTCCAGTTCAGATATAGAAATCAGGTTTGAATCGCCTCTGATGTCTACTCACTTTCGTAGGACTTTTTTTGGGCCTGTCCTTTGCAGGATTACATTTTTTACATTGTCGTCAGATCCATGCGGCATATAAATGTCAACTGCAAATGACTGAGCACTTCAAGTAACCATAAACTAGAGTGAATTATCGCTACAGTAATAGCGCTTTGGCTGGAGGAGGATGAATGGACTGCTTTGGAAGTTGATTTGTATCACGTAGTTGCTTTGTGATCTGCATCTTCCGTGGTAGGTGTCCTAGAGACGTCTCAACCACTGGATCACGCAGTGGAATGAGCTATTAATGAATGTCTGAGGAGTTCACACCATGTTGCACTAATGCAGAAGATGTCATCGTAGAACAGCGAAGTAGGTGATAGAACTCTAATTCCGTCTTCTCCCCTTGTCCAAGGTTGTGCAACTGGCATTCTCAGTTTTGGCACTATGCCTTCTCAATAAAACAATCAAAAATTGGGGGGGGGGGGGGTTCCTACTACTTTTTGTGTTGAAGGCGTGCGATACGTCTCTTTTCTGGGTTTGATTTATTTACTTATTTATTTATTAAACGCATTGACGACCGCGACTTTTTTCGCGCGTTTCTACTTCTCTCATTTTCTGGTTCACTTTTCTCTGCTCTAAATTTTTATAGAAATTGCAATATATATTTTCATAATCGTGCTGATCTGCAAATAGTATTGCGTTACCGTCCAAGGAAATCACTGAGACCTTTAAAGTGTAATGATCTTTCAAATTCAACCATCCGAAAAAGGGGGCGGTGGGTTAATTTATTTATTCATTTATTTATTTGTCAAACAACAAAGTGTGCCATTGGTCGAAAACTGTATTCTTTGTGAAGCTATCAAGCTCAAAAGCAAGGAAAAAATCAAAACTTCCAGAAAAATATCAACAACTAGCAATTAGATCGAAGGTTCCTGTGATCTTCCTACGGTTAACGCAGCGATGTCCTTCCAAAGGATCTATTCATAGGAAATCGTCAGAATCTTCGGATGCAAACCAAACTGAACAACCAGCAGTCGAAGACTGCCGAATTTTCTGTTTCAAATCTGTATCTACATAGAAACTACTTGGTCCGAAAGTCTTGCACCACATTTTCCATTTTTTTTTCCAAACAATCGTGTATTGTTCATGAATGAAACTGTCTGCCAAACTGAAAAATATATAGGACATTCCAACACATTCTACTGGCAAAGAACTCCATACCAAGTCCAAGAAATTCTGAATGAAAAAATAAATTCCGACGCAAGACTTTAATATTTCATATATTTATTTCCTACAATATTCTAATACTTTTGGATCCGGACATAAGAAAAATACGTGAGTATGCTTTCCTCGCTTGTGTTATACGCCTTTGCACCTCCACATTTAGTTCATACTCAACGTCAAAATTTGTTACCAAAATGTTGTAAGACACGATAGACGAAAACATTGGGATGAACGCGGAAGTGATGAGGTCGATCTGGTGGCATGTTGTCCAGCTGAGCATGAGACTACTATGGTTTCCTTCACGAAGTGAAATTCCACAGTATTCTCTTATTATCTCCATTGTTCGCTTTGCCTTCCAGTGCTCTTGCATGCTTTTTCAGGACCCATATGTAAATATCCCGCTGAGGATGACTGAAGAGCATTTTCCCACTGGCTAGGCCCTCAGGGATTCGCTCCATTTCAAGGCAATGAAGAGAATCATCATTAGCCAGAAAAAAATATGAAAAATGACGTTCTACAAGGATGTCGGCCAGTGCTCATTTTTTTTTCATCTCAGCAGTGAAAGCAGACCAGAATGAACGAGTGTAAGGTGATAAGTTTAAAAAAAAAACAAAAATAAATGGAATTATATCTAGGGATAAAATCAAGCATGAAAATATGAGTAAAATAATAGAATGAAGTGAAAGTAAAACTATAGCCGCTACGAGGTGAGAGCACGTTTTTCCATCACATCAGCTGAAATAAGTACTTAACACAAGTAAACTTGAAAACTTTTAACAACTGAGTGAGAGTTTGATCTGCCCTCGGTCCCCAACAAGCAAGGGGACTTCTCCTCTGATCCTCTCCCCCCCCCCCCCCCCCTCCTGAGATTCCTCTCGCTTCACGCATTCGCAGGAGATGTATTGGGATGCAGCTCTTCATGCATAACAGCGTACGAGATTCGAAGAGAAGCAAGGTGGTGCCGCTGGGACTCTTTCCTAAGCCTTCCCATTCCCATTATGGATTGTTCATGCATACGGGTCCGAGATAATCTCTTCTCTATGCTGGCTTTATCGTTTTTCTCCTTCATTCCATTAATCCATGTCAGTTAAAAACGGATTCACGTCAGAAGCAGCATGTCCGCTTTGAAGCGGAAGCAAATTGGGAATGTTCTATAGGACATGGTTCATTCAAGCACTCAATTCATTCGCCTGAGGAGAATCTGACCGTTTCCACACTAAAACGAAACAATAAATCTCAGCAAATGCCTCAATTTTTCGAGTGTAAAAATAGCTTGATGGACCTACAAGTTGAAATTTCGCCCTTCAGAGGAGATCGGCTACTCTCGCGAAATAGGATTAGCTTCTGGAAGTCAACATCCACCCTCCAAATGAAATTTTCTGAAGTCGACCCCAGCATTGAAAACATGTTTTTAGAGCAGTTCCAAAGGTTTCATCTTGGAAAAAACTGATTAAAGCAAGAAATGGGGAACTCTTTGCGGGTTTCATCAGAATACCAATTTCCTTATTGTTTCTCAGCTTCCTCGTTACCCTTGGAATTGTATAATGAGGCGAACACTTCTCGTATGCTCGTGAGAATGTCGCAGAAAAAAACCTCTATAAATTAGGTATGAGAAAGGAAGAACATAAATATTTCAAGGAGAAGGTAAAGAACTCTTCTCTTCATATCGGTTTTCATCCTTCTCGACATTTACCGCCTGACATGTCGAAGGGTGGAGTTTCAAATGGCATTGACATTATGCTAGCGGAATGACAAATCGACAATAGGGAAATTATCAAAAGCATCCGCCGAACGTTCACAGTCGGGCGGTGGTCTTCACGGTCTTGAAAATATCCCCAATCTCTTTATGAGAGGAACAAATCGAGAAGTTCAAACACATATTAAGGTATTTTATGCTGTTGGCTTGATAATGTTTAGAAAATGAGGATTTTTTATTTGGAAATCAGGTGCATTAATCCTACAGAAAGCTCCAGAACATGGTTATTTACTGAAATCGAGTGCTACCGTAAATTTAAGCAACGGTGCGTATTGGACTCGTTCCAAACTCTAAGCGTGAAAGGGTGGCTACCTCACATTGGTGCACATGCGGTGTGAATAGGGCAATTTATACTAGGTCTGCGCAAGACGCGTGTCACATCCGTTTGCGGAAGAACTTCCATTAAGACCTGTCAATATGATAAATCTTCAATGAAAAGAAAGACCAGTGGCCGCGAGGCGTCGGAGCTGCGTCAGCGATGCGACAGGCTCTACCCTTCATCACACGGGTGTACGCCTCTGGTATAAATGGCTCTTAAACCATTGGTTGCGTTCCTACCCCCATCATATGGAATGACTATTTGAAATGAATGAATGAGATGTATGTTCCAACGACTCAAATCTCTCTGCCTTGGTATAGAGATAGAAAATGGTTAGTATCCGATAACCTTCCCACATGACTCTTTTCTCCTCGAACATCTGAAGTGCCGACTTGATCAGAATCGAACTCTCGAGGTCGAATACATTTGCTGATCCCTCTCCAATGTGTAATCAGAGGCTTTCAGTTCGTTTGTTTATTTGACTGCCCTCAATGAGCTAGCTCCATAAAAAAAGTAAAAACGCTCGAAGGCTAAGAACTGAGTTCTAGTTGAGCGCAGATATTCACTTTTGTGCGATAAAATCCAAAAAAAACGTTTTTTAAGGTTCCAAAAAATCGACCAATGATTTAGTTTGGAAGCAGTCGTCCTTGGATACGTACGTACATATATTAAAGAAGCGAAAAAGGTCTGTTGATAAAAGCTCACGAATAAAGAGAGCGGAAATTGCACTCCTGGGCAAAGAACCCTATGTGCTCACCTGGTAACGGAGTAGATAAGGACGAACGCGTGTCCTTTAGAGATCGACAATCGTTGCATAGCTGGAAACTGATGACTTCCGGTTGTGTCAGTGATTTGCAGCGTGCAAACATTCTTCTGGTTGCAGCTGATTACCTGGAATAATTCTGGTTGATCCTATCAATACTATTCTGCTTACAAGGGCGAGGCAAGCGCCTAACCCAGAAATGGAACCTATTTGGATTGAGACTTTGCCTAACAAGTTGATACCATATGAGTATATCATTTTACTCTCGGACCGTGGACTGGAACATTGAACAGTGTCTGGGGTTTTTACCCATGCTAAGTCCTTCGTTTCGCATTTGCCTTTCGTAAAAATTTGCATTTTTTTCGCCAAAATGAGAATTTTTACCATCTAGCTATAAATGTTCATGCATCGAACACCAGCGCCCGGATGCTTCATTGAGACCACCCATGAACGTGTTTGTAGCTTACCCAAACTTACCCCTTACCTATTACCAATTAACATGTTTACAAATACATAAAGCTCTATGTCTACCCAGCTGTGACCCATGAGTAATCATATGTACCTATGCGTATGAAATTACTTGTCTTTCCAATTTATCCAGACCTACGCGTGAATGGAGTGGGTGCGCGAGTTAAAGTGTAGATCCCTAAGCAGGGCTCCGATGCATCATTGAAAGGACTAATAATCTCACACCCTTGGGTAGTCTCACCGATGGGTAGGTGGGACCTGGGTATACACAACGTCACACACAGGTAGACGTGTTGATGGGCGCCACGCAAATAGAAAATTTGGGTACGTCAACAGGTTTGCGATGGGTAACCGCGGGTAACCCCAATTACGTTTGTATTCCGCATTGTCAGGGATTTGCCACCATCCAGGTTCCTCGTTTTGTGTTTTTGTGTTCTTCTTCCGTGGATTTATGTGCAAGAACGGTATATGTACAGTAGCACCTTGTTAGGTGACGTTTCAAACACATGGATTTCATTTCGGTCTGCAGGGTTAGTATTTCGCAGTTCCCTTGTTGCCAACTGATTTTGTTTCTTCCTTCTAGCCAAAATTTCAGTGTGGCATTGCTTATCTACGTAGCAATCCACTAAGCCGATTTTCTCGGCACAAAAAGCAAAAAGACAAAGCTCTTACTCCATGACAGGATATGGATACTTCGTTTCAAAGCTTCCCATTTCCATGTGCGTGGAAGCGTGAGAACCGAAATAAACCTACCTAGTTAATAGTAACCAGGAAGGCGAAAGGCCAAAATCTAGAGAATCCCCAAAAACACCTCTAAGAACATTATGTCATCATTCACTCGTGGCCGCATTCTTCCGAGGGCTCAAACAATCATTCTTTAGTCCCCAATCGAGCAATTATTGGAGCTGACTAGCGATGTGAAATAATGAAGTGGATATTGTGCGTCATAGGGGAATGGATTTTTTTTAAGTAGCTGACTTCTCACGTTACGCTACATTTAGAATGTTCTTATAAAGGTCACTGCGTGCAACTTCTCATCGGACGCGAGAGAGCAGTGCACAGGCACTGATAGGTTTTTAGGCCAAAACGCTCGATTTCAAAACTCAAAATACTCCTCGGAGAACATACATATTGTGCATACATATGTTACCTAATATCAGCGCGAATCCCGCGCATGTATCCAGTAGTCGTTTTGACATCGTTTGAAGGCAACGAGAGGAACTTCAGACAGTCAGGACAGTAGTTCTAAGGATTTCTTCCATAATTACAGCCTTCCCTCACTACTGTGGCACACAAGAATCACCAATATCACCGAAAGTAGACGAATTTTTCTAGCAAATGTGGCACATGTATTTTATTATCTTCACAACTGCTTGTCATGCGTTTACACTTCGTCGCGCTGAGATGGCAAGTGGCGGCGGCCGGCGGCAAAGGAATATTCATACTTTGTAATATTGCTGCGAGCTCTCACACAAAACATATTTAGCCCATAAACCACTGAAGAAGGCATGGTGCACGAACAACTTTCACACTATCCATGATGACACCCACTACGTATCCATGATCACTCAAACCTATTCCATGACATGTTCGGTGAAAAGGAGGAAGTGATTCCGCTAGTGATTGGTCTTGTAGTACTGTCCATAAAAAGTGATTTCTGCACCAGGAACGAAAAAAAATGTTCAATTACTCTGTCTGTGCTCTAAGTAACAAACTCTTCGACAAGAAGTCTTCGAATTGACCATTTAACCCATTGCCACGAAAAAACCTTTTTTTTTGACAACTTTTTCCCACTGACTAAATGCCATGTGCTTCTCGAAAATTGAGGCAATTATGGACGAGCTGCGCTTGATGACTGTCTATGAGACGTCGAGTGAGGAGGCTAGTGAAGCCAATTTCAGCGTTGATTATCTTCAGTGAGTTGAGACGTTTGGGATGGCGGAGCTTCGCAAAAACAAGACATTGTTCTGAGAAAAAAGGACGAAATAGTCGTAATTTTATGCTCCTCACAGCGTTTCACATAGAATCTTACTTGTACATAAGAACATTTCGAAGGGAAGGCCGCGGATTTCATACGAATCCTCTCATTCATTTTTGCACAGAAGCTCTCTAGTTTTTAGGATCATCAGTATTTGAGTAATTGAGTCGAAAAACAGAAAATATTGGTTATAAAAAAGAATGGGTTTTACAAATTGTCATAGTTAAATGCTATCACCTTTGGAGGGGGGGGAACGAGTTCTTTATTCTTCGTTAGTTCCTCTTCCCACGCTTGGAACAAACGTCACCGAAGAGTGATGACTTTCACAGATGCAATCTGATAACAGGAGAGAGGAGAGCTTGAGCTCAATTTCCTTGAGCGCAGGATAATAAATCTTCACTGAGACTGAAGAAAATGAGAAAATCCTCACGCTTCATCAGTTTTTCCTCTTCATCAGTTTTCAAGGAAAAAACTCACTTAAAAGTGGAGAATGTGCATAAAAGAGAAGTATTCTACCGAAATCCTGGTGGAAAAGGCGCGCATCATGCCCTAACACCTGTTTTGACACGTGAGAACAGGAAGGAAGAGGATTGGAAGAGGATGAGAATGGCGTTATTGCAATGAAATGTGTGGATGCGCAGACAAACGAAGTTGTCTGCGCATCCACACACGTTGCATGTGGTGCAGCGCGTGCGAGCGAGTCTCAATCACTGGAGGCTCTTGTATTTTGAACTGATCGGGAACCACATAGGAAAGGGATAAATCCCCATCTAGATAAGCTCTGAATAGAAGAATTCCAAAAAAAGCTAGTAATAAAATCGAGTTCTATGAGATTTGCCATAAATTTTCGCGCTTATTGCTCACGATGTGGCTCACCTGCCGATAGGTATCCTCGATCGTCGGAACATAGTTCTCCGAGAAAGTGCCTTTAACGAATCGCTGCACGATGGACGATTTGCCGACGCCGCCGGCGCCGAACACCGCGACGCGATAATCGGACGACTGCGCCTCGGCGACGCGGGCGCCCTAGAACCCTCTTCTCAACTGATGGCTAACCAAAGTATTGCCCTACGAAACCAACCGAACCAGAAGTGTTGGCCGTGTCCTCAATGCTGACTGTCGTTTTCTCTGAAATGCAAGCCACAGTTAGCGGCGCAATCAAGGCGTTGACGAACAAGTTGCGGAGGAATAAGCGACGTGAGCGGAACAAATTGCATTGCGAACGATAAGATCTTCCGAGTTTTTCCCAAGCTTTACCGCATCATTTGTAGGCGCTAACGTGAGCGGACGGAAATATACTATAGACATGAACAAAGTTTTGTTGTTTTTAAAATTTTACGAACAAACAGATTACAAAGGATGACGTTATTTTTTATGTGACCGGCGTGATTTCCTTAAAGGAACTGGAAGGAAGAAGAAGCAATCAAGGAGAACTTGGATCAGCTGGACATTGCCTGTGCCGGTGAGATAGCGTGATCAATCAATGAATAAATGAAAATTTGAAGAAAAATATCCTCTGGGAAACAATGAAATTCTGATAACTGCTCGCTATTCATATGTCATCCCTCCTCGTTTCGATTCTAGAGCACTTTTATCTGCATACAAATAAATAAAATAATAAATGAATTCTACATTTCACCGCGAAGCAACGTGCAATACTATGTACTTCTTATATTTTCACTTTTACTGAATTGTAGAAGTCTGTAGTTCTTTCGCAAGATCCATGAATATTTCCTGCTTGTCCAGAGTGGACGAGTTACCCTTGTCAAGTGCCACATGTTTTACTACTCGAGCCATCGGTTGTCATCACTGACGATGAGTTTCACGAATGAAGCACGACTTCTGCGTATTTGGAAAACTCGTCCACTACAGGAGTTCCCACCAGTGGACAAGAGAACGCTGTGTAAGAGATATAATAAAAGCCATCAATTACCCGTTAGCTCTCCAACATTCGAATATCTAGAGTTGTTTGGCATCAACCAGACCTTCATTAGATTTCCTAAAAATTCTAAGGCATGTCTGTTTGAACCATGGATTTTCTAAAAATCATAGGTAAAATGTAACCAAATTCTCAATCAGTATTTCATTTTCATTCCTTGCGCATAGAGAGTGCTTCAAAATTGCGGAGACTCACCAGAAGGCTCATATCTAGCGCTAGAAAACAAGGCAACAATTTTCTCTCTAATGCGGTGTTTTTTCTTTATTTATTTATTCAATACACCTCAAGGGTGCGCCATAACAGAAAAGAAATCATCGCCACACACCATGTGACAAGGAGGATCTTCAAAGGCATTGAACTATTGAGGATTTAAGCAACCGTGAAAAAAGACCCAAATACTATCAGAATATATACTTTTCGTGCAAGAATGAAAGATACAAGAATCTCGAGATTGAGCAAAGTCTATCACCACGTTCCACGGATTTGCACACCAGCGATAATAGCTCCTGACAGTTCGCTCACGGTGACGGAAAAGTGTCCTCCATCCAGATAGTTCCGCGCTTCCGGAAGGGTTTGCTCCAAAGACTGAACGATTTTATGAAGACAAAGTCAGGTTTTGGCCTCGAATGACTATCATTGTAAAAATGAATACTATGAGGTGTCGTTCTGGAATCTGTACGATTAAACGCTTCCTCAAAAGATCGGATACAAACACCAGAACTCGGTTTAAATTGAAAAACGAGCATCACACTCCTGTAATATGTAGGTCCTGAAAGAAGTTTGTGTTACTGGTGCTATGTAATTGTTGATGCTCATTTTATATTACTATTTACAGTTCCAATTCTGCGCCGTCGAGGACATCTAGGAATTCAAAAAAATACACATATATTCCTGCCTTTAGAGCTATACTGAAAACTAATGCTGCGTTAAACTTTGTCAAATCCCACAAAAAAACGTGGTTTTCTCTATCAAGAGTTCAGCCCGTTTGCACAGTTTGGCCGAGTTGCCCGGGTTGAAAAGGAAGGAGGTAGGAATGAAAACAAGTGCTATCATAAGGAAAGAGAGAGAGATTGTAAGCCAGAACACCAGTTTATTTCATGCTTCAACTCGTCATGTAGGAACGCTGGAACTAATCTAATCTCTTTACATCTTGAGAACATTGATAGCTATGGCGGTGCAACTTTCGAAGAATTGTTGCGACAACTGCTGAGTATCTAAAACGATCAAAACCTCTGACACGAAAATTTCCATGAGTGCTGCCTTTGAATTAGCTCAATAGTTTGCAAAAAATACATGTTTGTTAGCTTTTTTGCCCTATAGCTCACAAATTCTCCTGGAATTTCGCTGCAAATCGGGGATGTGAAATTATCAGGGTGGTGAAAAAGGATTTTATTAGATTAGTAGAGCAAAGGGAATACTGTTCATTTCATGTTTGAGTGCAATTCAAGAGCTACTAGAGAAAAAAAGGACATGAGTAAGTGTGTGGTGTTCGAAGGGGCATGTGAAAAAGGCAGACTATCGGCGCAAATTCTCAAGTTAAAACCTACTTTTGTAATGGAGAAAGCATATGAGGGACAGCACCCGAATTATTTCGTGGCCTCTTGAAGTTGTAAAGAATATGGGAGCAATTTATACCAGTCACGCTTCAGACGCACGCATCGCGGAGTAAATAGCAACCAATAAGGTATGCACATCCTAAAAGAAAATACCGCACGGCCGTCCACAGCAGCCGTAAGGCAACAAGCTCGTGCGTGGACCTTGCGGTTGAGCCGAGTCTGCGACTGGGCTTATTTTCAACCGTAGTATAGGTGCACGTGCGTCGAACGCACATATCCGGTATAAATTACCCTGCAAACAAGGTACTGGGGCGCCGCACTGTTGCTGATATGATACTATCTTAAAAATCTGGCAAATCCTACTCCCAATTAGCTTCGTGTAGGAATTATCTGGTTTATTGCCTTCTTTAGCCGACAAGGAGTAGGTGTGATGCTTTATTCGGCTCACGCATTTCGGCGAAATGCCTTATTCAGAACCTGCAAGAGCATTATCGAGCAAATTATCCGATCAAACGCTTCAAAAAATGAAAATGTTGATTGAAACGAGTATGCGATTGGAACCATGGTAATGTTAAAGAGCGGGAGAATTTGTGAGAGTTTGTGTAGAATTAGTGGTACCTTTGATCGGATAGTTTGTTCGATATTGCCCTTTCAGGCTCTGAAGAAGGCGATTTCTACGAAAAGCCTAATCAACCATTATATGTATCATCAATCTCGTGCCGGCTAAGCAAGACAACAAACCAGGAAGTGTGTCATCTCGTTTCGTGGTTGTAGATATTAAAAATTCTAGATCTCCTCGTGGCGCTGATTCCAATGATGTACGTCAAAACTTACAAAAATAGCAGAAACCACGTTTTCCGAGTGGCTTGACAAACTGTTCCAAATTCCGGTCTCGAAAAACGTTCAAAAAACCTCTTCACAGACCGTTTTGTTAAATTTTATGTATACCACTGGAATCAGCGGGTCGAGAAGGTCTAGAATCTGCAATTAAAGGCAGTGTGTCACCTCGTCTTCGTGTCCGAGTATTTATCAGAGTCTGAATCTACTCGACACGCTGTATCCAACGGTATACCATTTACAAAAGGGTCTTCAAACCATATTTTTGAACGTTTTCTGGGGAGAGGATTGTAACAGTTTGTCGAGCCGAATGGACGCGTGAAGCCGTTGATCTCATCGATCGGACATGTCTATACGTGTTGGTCAACGCTGCAGACGTGGCGGGCAGCCAGCACATTCACGGACCGCTCCGCCCAGGTGGTCCGTGAACTGCACTTTCGGACCCTCCGAAAACGGGGTGTTCGTCATTTTAATGAGCTTTGACGTACATTTTTGGAATTTCTGGAGTCTATTGGTATTTCCAGCCCACGAAACGAGGTGTCACATTGCCTTTAACTCGAACACGAAAACGAGGTGATACAGTGTCTTGAAGAAAGATTTCTATATGGTAATTCGGAGCAGTTCTGTCTCTAAGCTTCATGGTGTACTTCCTCGTTCAATGATAGAGAACGACCTTGAATATCTTTATTGGTTAGGTTTCGGCATTAATGCTTTCTCCACCTCAATCCTACAAGTAAACTGCTACCTTATCATAATACAGTACCGCCCATAATTTTTGCAAAAAAAAAAAACGGGTGGCGACGGATTAATCATTAACAAACCGTCGCAGTACTGTAACTCCTTTGAAAATGAAGCTTTTCTAAATCTGAGAACATTTTTGGATTCCCCATCGAAATTGGAATTGAACAATATATAAAACTACTTGAACTTTGATTTCAAATCTTTTGTTTTTTCAAAAATTTGAAAATTTTTCAAAATTTCAGCAATCAGGTCAAAATCTGAGAAAAAACGTTAAAAACCGAGAAAACATTTAAGGAATGAGGCTTCTGAACACGATCATTGGATTTCGCTCAATTCTCGGTCGATCAGCTCTCTCTGTTGGTTAGCAGCAAGTGGTCGGCTTCTCATGCCACGCTGACATGTTCGATTGGAGCGCGATCTGCGGTCCACGCTCCAGATGAACAGACTAACAATACCAGATATGCAAGCAGTAACAAATCTTTTGCATTTGGTGTCAAATGGTGCAGTTGTTCACCAACATTTGATACCTACACAATACCAAAGGAATTGTCTCAGTCAGCGTTGATAAATGATGGTGAAGACACCGAGATCTTCCACATTTCGCTCAGAAAACTTCTAAGAAAACTATATACTATAAACCGAACAATAGACAGTAATGGATAAATGTAGGTAAAGAAGAACCATTCGGCACCGATGTCAAATGACATGCAGTTGTTGTCCCAGGGAGTGCTTCAGGGTGGTCTTTGTCCCCAATTGCGAAGGCAGTGCTATCAGCCGGCCGATCGGCTTTTTCATTCTATTTTTACACATTTTTCTGTAAGCTTTGATGCGGTATGTGGTGTGATTCCCTTCATTCCGCTGTTTCGCTTCTCTCTGCGATCGAACCAGCCGATCGGTCGGCCGATACCATTGTGGTCGCAGGAGTCAACGCCGAAAGTTAACGAATAAAGACATCCAATGCCCTTCACCATATCAATGAAAGAAGAGGTTTCTATCAGGTTCGAGAAGAAGAACAACGACATAGACGCCTGTTTACTGCAACCTCGCAGAAGAATCGAAGTAGAATAGCAGTTGATTTAAAGGGCAACTGCATTAAGAGACGCAAATGAGAATGCGGGCCCCGCATGCACAGCATAGGTAGGGGTTCGAGCTGCGAAGGAAGTCGCAGAGCAGCGAAATTGGTGGTCGTTTCGCGTGGAGATCGATGTGGCGGTGAGGTCGAAGGCTGCGAGAACTCGCCGTCGTCGACGAGCAGTTCCGACGACGTCTAGGCGGTTCTGGAGCACGTCGTCAAAAGCCCGACCTCGCCAATGGCATTCAATTTCCGCAGTTATTTGTTCTGCTTCATCAAACGAACTCTGTACGTGACATCGAGGGCATGAGCGACTGCTGATATCCACTAAGTGCCATTGCATAGAGGAACTACATAGAAAGAAGTAGCCGAGCGAGCACGGGAGGTTCAAGGAGAGAACCATTAGGCCGTGCTTCCCGTGCATTATTCAGGAATGCTGGAAGAGTGCGGCGGACATTTCACCGCCGCGAGAGCAGCAGCGTCCGCTCTAACGATGTGAGGTAGTTTTGCCTGGGAGAAAAGTACATAATATGCGTGGTTCTCTTGAATCGTTCTCTGAGCGAGCGAGCCGAAAGAGTTCTGAGTGAGTGCTGAGTGGAGGGAGCACACAAAAACGCGAATTTTAAATTAAGCTCTCCAGACAATTTTACGCATAGGCCAAGCCGATTATTCCAACTAATGCTACACATTGCTGCTGGAAACTACAACAGCAGCAGAGGCTCAGTTCAGGTTTGCCTATCATGGCAAAATTTGACCTTCGAGATTCACTTGCCTCGAGGTGCTGTACGAAAAATCTACTTCCAGATCTAAGCAAATCTTAATACTTCCAAGGATTTCGCTGAACAAAGCCTTGAATTTAGTCCCTGAGAGGATTTTCCGGCATACAGAATCTACAAGGACAAATTTGGCCATGTTGGACAAGCCGAAACTTAAGTTCAGAGGCTACAAGGACAGTATGTCACACGGCATAGCTGTTTCATTCTTCATCCTGGGAATTTCCATAGCAAGCTTGCGCTGAGGAAATAGTGGAGAGATATGTTTGGCGGTCTCGACCGCAGATAACAAGTGACGAACCATTTTCAGGCTTTTGAAAAAAAAGATCTAGTCGAGAGACCTAGTCGGAAAAATTTACAACGTATCAACCAGACTGGCAATATGTAGTAGAAAACCTTATCGATCACAATGCTACTTTTAGAGAAGAAAGATTTCGGCAAATACTACCAAGGCATTCTTGAGAAAAGAATGACATACATACATGGTACGAGAGCGCAGGATTTATTTATTCTTTGATTTGTTTAATGAAGCATGTGTATACAAAAATCACCAATGGTCGACTGAGAAACTCAGGATTCATGATCGTTAATGAGAATGTCTTGACCTAGCCGCTTTACTAAAGTGGACGAGTTTTCCAGAGAAAATGCGTAAACTTCGTCCGAGCGACTTGCCTCGGCCAGCAGTGACATAGATGGCAAGATATTCCACATTTCACCCAAAACAGCCCTAATTTAGATAATCGGGAAATTTACAACCCTATGTGAAGACCCATAAATCTTGCCATAGAAACCAAACTCGGAGACGTAAAAGTATGGAAAGGGAGAAAATGGCACGATGCATGCTCAGGATCGAATAGAAGGCGAGGAACTTATTTTGTTGAATGTGTTTCCTCCAACGCTCTGGAGGTCCGGCATGAGGTTTGGGATAGTTCATTGGACACCAAAAAGAGAAAATATATAGAAGAAATATTACAAAGATCACGGCAGTATGTAGCAAACGACTGGTGAGAATTTAGAAGAACGGCGGAAGTCCTACTCTCCCAGACTAAAGAGGAAGAATATGGTTTTCAAGTAACAAGTAAGTAAGTCAGTAATCAGGAAACTCAGCAAAACTTTCGAATAATCGAGAGGAAGATCAACAGACTTTCTTGACTTTCCTGCGTGGTTGTCTTGCTTCCTCCTGTTTGAATTTCCGAGTTACTCAATGTCGAGTATTCGAACTCGATTATTTCGCATAAGCTAAAGAACCAAAAGCACGAAAGGCCACGCAATGCCGGAACGACAGCCAGATTTGAATGCCAAAAAAGAAGAGGGAATTGCTTGGCTCGTAGAGGCAGCAATGACGAATCGCCCGCAACTGGCGAAGGTGACCAATGCCGGAACGACGAGCTGCATGTGCACGAGTCAGCGAGGACCACACACGAAACGCGGAGCACGTGCGCGGGTGGAGCTGTTGTGAACCTGCTGCGAATGCAGAACGCGGCGGGGGCACGGCCGAGCTGTGCTAGTGCCGAATCCGAGGGTCCAACGTTGAATTAGCCCCCCAGTGAGAATCGATTCAAAGCGCGCAAGCTCGCGCGAATAGCACCACTACCCGGTGAGACGTCCGCAACGGTAGTACCACACCGCCGCGTCAGGTGAGCGCCTCCCAGCTGCAGTGCTCGTGATTTGGACGAGTTTTTCCGAATGGAAGTCGTTTCCGAGGAGAAATTTCTTCACAGCTGCATGTTAATGGTATTCCTTAGATTATGGACTCCATGACATTTAACATCCACGGATTAACTACCGGACAGAAATTGGGCACCGGGCAGAAACTCTCATCTTACATGCACATTACATCCATAGTCATAAAATATAAGATAAATATCGCAAAAATAACATAAAATAGACATTACATTTGAAATTACCTAATAATTATCAAGATTAGTGCATGAAATCCTCCGAGAATCTAATTGTAAGCCATGTGGTCATTCCTCATTTTCAACTCAACCATCTTTCCTCTTCCCCATCCCTGCACATTCCCAAATTTCATTTATTCTTCAAGTATTTTGTTGTATAATTTGTATCATTTTTACCTATTATAATCTATTCATAGTCGATATTGATAAATAGAGTTGAAATCAGAGAAGATTTTTGCATTCTTGGATAAGTGTCAGGATTCGAGGACATTTCTGGGTTGTGACCTACACCTCTTAGAATGGACGAGTTCTCTAGTCAAAGTAAGTAAACTTTGTCTGAGCGACTATCCTCAGTCAGCGGTGACAAGTACTCATAACAGTGGTTAGACATGTACGTCACATTTTGCTTCAGAATCGAGAAACTCGTCCACTTTGGACGAGCGTGAAGAGAAAAGCTTCGCAGGAACGTTCAAGAATCCCGGAACGAAAATCTTTGTGAGCATCAAACCAGCTGAAATGGAAATGCTGTGTAAGGCACGTTTTTTGATATCATAATACATTATCTATTTATTATATTTATCCACTTACTTAGACGCGCTCGAAGCTGCTCCAGAAATGATAAGTATCGAAACGGGAAGAGTGGACAGTAGTCAAGAGGCGACCTCCTGCTATCAATGAATAATTATCTTTTGGATTAAATTGAAATTTGATTTGTTACACCCAATGGTGCAACGCAAAAAATTAGAAAGTCAAGAACGTTCCGCATTGTTGCCATGAATGAATTCAGGGTATATAAGTGTGGCAAAGTCCATAACGGGAAACAGGTCGTTCTCATTCTGCGATTTTGGTGAAGAAGTCCTCAACCAAGGTCCTTTCCCTATAACCTGAATTCAGAATACGGTCAAACTGTTACCAAGGCTTGCTCGAGAAAATCAATCTCTGATGAACAATTTCATAAAGGGTCCTAAGGATGGGATGTAAAGGACCTCAAGGAAGAGAGTTCACCACATCATCAATATCCTCGAATGCCTAGGCGCCACTTCATGAGCCATCGGAAGCGGTATACGAGTGGAGCAGTTAATTTATCAATTTATTTGTTGACTGAGGGAGATAGAATTCATTGATAGGAGGAACACAGAACAATACCGCAAAGCATCAGTTCAAAAGAATGATACGATCGAGGGGAGGAAGCCAAACTCAAGCGCAGACCTAGAATAGACAAAACTTAAACATTCATATGAAGTGGTCAGCAAATAGAATGAGTAGAGAGAGAACAATGTACTGATTTGTTGGGAAATTGAGTCAGGAGATTTAATTCTTCTGCCCGGTTTTATCAGGAAAACTGATCACAACCGCTCTTTGCCGAACCATTTCCGAAGTACATAGGAATGGATGTACATGAAAACATGACATTTGTGCTCAGTTATAATTCCGGAGCAGCAAGAAAATGAACGCCCGTGCCTTTGCCCTCATCAACGGTGACATTTGCGAGGCTGACGTTTGAATAAGTAATGTTGCGAGAGGAATAAGGTGACTGTTTCACTTCTATCCATCGCTTACGATGTCCGCGTTCGCGTTTTTTTTTTGGCGACGAAAACCGCGACGAGGTGGGTGGTTGAGGTGTAAATAGGCTGAGGAGTGAAATCAACGAAAAGCTATGTGAGTGAAAAGCAGCGCGCGAGATTGAATTGCATATTCAATGAGGCCGGACAGAGAAATTATCCGCAAGCAATTGAACAACGTGAAAACGCGCTTTACGACTGACTACGAGGAATGCCAAGACGCCAATCGAACGCCATCTACGGCCATCGACGGCCTTTCATTATCCGCGCCAAACACCTGCAGCTAATTGTAAGCTGTAATTTCGAAATAATGCAGCACGCACGCCCTCCTCCTGAATGTCCAGACGTGACGGAGCAAGTCGTTAGACACCTAGACAAGCTGACCTTTTGCTTGAATGACGCCACAATCTACTACGCTTACAATGGAAGCACATGAAGCCGAGGTGCTAAAGTCGAAACGGGACCTATGAGTGTATGTGGATGAAAAGCCTGCTCAACACGGTATCGCAGGCCACAATTCAAATTTGCGGAATGGTTCAAGGAGCCCGGATGCATCAGTGAGATTACCAAAAGTAAACGCGTTGAGATGGTTAAATTTGCGAGATGTTAGTGCTTTACCCTGGGTAATGTCAATGATGCATGCGACCCCAGACGTTTGTAATACCATATCGATCATATGCGTTATGGTACGTCGCGATCGCCACAATCTACTAACAATAAGCATACAAGTAGAAGACATAACCTGCAGCTTCGCAACCGCACTTCCTCAGTATCGTAAAAGGCTTCGGTGTCAGGGAGGCTCCTCTGCATGAGAACAACACCTCATCGGTTTGCTGTTTAGTACAGCTTGCCGTCTGGACTAGAGAGGTATTTAATCCTGTCATTTTCTGACGTTTGTTCATGATTTATGAAGATATTTTTGACAAATGCTTTCACTCTAGGATGTACACCTCCTGCGTGCACGAATTTCACTTCATAATTGTAACTGTGCTTGAGTTTTTCATATAACACACTCTGAGTTTCTGTGATTAGCAGCTTCAAGGAATTTCGCTGTTCTAACTAGTACAGGAGATCCATTCACGTAGCAGTTTCCTCCTCTTGTTGTCAAGGAAAAAACACCTGCACGCAAACATCTGGATTCCCTATACGATCGTTTTTACGAGGGGAAATTTTATTAGTCAGAACAGGATAATCCGCGAATGTTTCCTTTTTATTTTTGGAACACAGAAGTAATCTTTCAAAATACTCTTGTAATTATTCTTGCAATTTTGAGTAGTACTACATGTTGAACGCGCTAGTATGTCTAAACGTATAATAGTTAGTGGAATGTGTGGTCTTCTCCAGAAAGGGGATTGATTAATAAATTAGGTGAAAAATTCTTAAAAATCCATGCTTGTTCCACACTTTAAATCATATCAATGCTACCTACCTTCGTGACACCATGGGCTGGATTCCGCGCTGTCCAGTATGAACAAATTTGGGAAATAAGATTTGTTCTCTAGCATGATATGCACGAAAAAAACTAAATTATATTAACTATACAAGGATTGGAAATTGGTGAGATGGTGATGAAACTTGCACCGCATGGCTCGGTAGGGTAAATCTTGAGAGCCTGTTTTGGTTATTATGGGCAAACTAGAGCTCAGGTTCAACGAGCATTTGGAAAGCTGTGCTCAAGTTTTCCCAGAAGCACGCACCGAGCCAAAGCTGTTGCACAGTAATTTGCATCGAAGCGGAACTGAAACGAAAAGTAAGCAACGCTGATGAGTTGATGTATTTCCACTGTCATATTCTTTCCCCGCTGATGACGTGTGACGGAAAATCAGCCGGCGAAAAGGGTTTTATGACAGGCTCGCGCTCAGGATTGGACACCTAGAATAACTTGACGCCCCTTTTTCTGTTGACGTCGCCTCCTTGACGAATTGTTTATAGCCTCTCCGTGGCTTGTGACGAATTCCTGTCCAAGCAAAGGGGAAAAAGCTGACACATATTCAATGTTGCTTATTTTCCCTGCTGCTCATTCAAATAAACATTGGGCAAGGCTGATTCTTAGTCAGCGAACAAGAAACACCTCAAAGAGGCAAAAACTGTTGTCTTTTTGCTGTTAAGGGAGAACGCCTTTACCTTATGGGAGAATATGGCACGACGACGAAAAGATGAGGGTAATAAAAACGACGTAAACTCAAAGAAACATCCTATTAAGTTACCTTGATGTATAGAGGCCTTGATTGGAGCACACACTGACTGATTCTCTCATTTCACATTGAACGACAAATGCTCTCCCATCGACGGCGTTTTTTTTCCCTTCCTCCTGCATTCCTATCTTCTCCATTTGCACTCAGTAACGGCTACCACAGCCTCGATAACCACTTTCCCACGGTTCTTTTTCCGCTAAAGTATGCCAGCTTCACACGCATTCCACATAAGTAGAATCAAGGGATGTAAATGAGCTGAGAGGGATCTTTTTCTAAGGTTTGGGATGAATTTGCAGGCACAGATTGCGGGACTTGGAGAGGGAGGAGGGGGCGTCCTGAGGTGTACTTTGGGAAGAAAACTGATAAGACAGGGTTTTCAAAAATGAATCGTTCAATTAATCCATTGCACCAGTGGACCAGATTGAATATAAAACATCTGTGATGACCGGATGCATGAACAATCAAAGAGCAGAAAGGACTATATAAGAGGCCAGAAAGGAAAACTGAAGCCTACTTAGAAAAATAGTAAGCCTCGAAAAAGGACAAATCCGGATATTTCATTTTGGAAACTCCGAAATTTCTCTAAGATATCTCTAAACAAAATGATGTCGATGGAGAGTTAGCTCTGAATTATATCGACTGAAGAGAAATGATTAAAGGATAATGAGAAGAATGAGAAAATTAGAGTAAGGTAATGCAAATAAGATAATGCAAATAATGTAAGACAATGTAATATTGTTCATTTTATAGGGTAATTTTGACAACTGCCCCCATCTCTGGTATGCTATGTAGTAACCTCGTGGCTATGGATTCATGATCTTCCTCTTCCGTGTTTTTCTAATCTCTTAAAGCTAGCAGTGGGGAATAACAGGTCGTTGCGCCATCGTATCCATCCATCTTGGCAATCGTGGAACACGTCTGGTCAACAATAAGACTAAGAATACACCTGCTCGTTCCCTAAGAATTCAGGCTCTTGGGGTTGTTAAGAGAAATGCTTTTGGTTTTTTTCCATTATTTTGCGCCCAATCGTCTAACAATGTGTTCGATATTATTCCAATGCATTTTTTTTTTTGCCCAGAATGCTAATATTCTTTAGCCTCAAACAGTTAAACCCTTGAAGCTTCTGATGCAAGAAATTAAGTATCAAATCGAAGAGGCGCTATTTTTTCACATTCAGTTTAGGCGGACTATTCCTGTGCATAAAGACGAAAGAATATACCGATGAGAGGAAAAACCTTCCAATCTACAAGATCCCGATCTTGTAGATTGGAAGGTTTTTCCTCTCATCGGTCTTAAACGATGTGGGCGACCATGGGTCAGGCGATACAAATCACAACTAAAATAATGGATCACAAAAATTGGCGTCAATAAGTGAGAATTATCACAGGTAGACTTGATTTTAACAAGTGGGATTATTGCTGAGTGATCGTATTTATCACATTTCTCTGGTACATCTGAGGCCGTTGGCCCAAATGAGTAAGTTTTCGTACGTACATATGTACATCAACGTCGAACCAAACATAGAAGGCGTCCTCAAGATCACGTATGTCTCTCTTGAACTCAACGAATCACTGCTCAGCAGTTCTCTGGATCATGACATGCTCTATTGATAAGACACTATTTTGTTAAGGCGCTTCACCAGTCTTTTGAACATCTACGGAAGGATAAAGAAGCAGGCCGTCAGAAGCCTTCCAACTTAGATTTTTTTAGTTTTTGATCATCATTTTTAATTATAGAGCCGATAAGTTAAAGAATATAATATAAGTACTACCCAAAAATTGAGAAATGAGCACGTTTCTGCTAAAGAAACATGGTAATTTTCGTGTCTGAGTTTTTCAATGTTTCAAAACTTGAGCGGTAGTCGTTATAAAGAAGATGTATCTCCGACTGCAACAGAATTTCCAAACATAAGTGTTAAAACTTGGTCCTTATCTTTCATTGAAAACAAAGCTTTGAGCTCTATGAAATTGCTGCGAGTCAATAAATGAGCAAAAACAATGGAATTCAGAAAAAATTTACGGAATTACTTCTAGCACCCTATAAAGCACCAGTGCTAGGAACTGCGAAATTTCACGGAAATCGCAGGACTGTGGGAACTCGAATAATCTTATTTGAACCGCACAGCTTGAGAAGCCGAATACATTCTCATGTTCACCAATCTGTTCCTTATTCAACCACCAACACTCGCCCCTTTATCTTTCCGGATGTCACTAACACTTCAACATTTTCATCAATTACTCTAATTACATTGACCACCCCCTACCCTAGCACTTGGTGGTCACTGTTGACGTACTTTCGGTACTATTCAACTGTCCTTCCTAGTCGTACTTTTCTCTAACAGCACATGCTAATTTTACTAACCTCTTGTCTTTAAAGTCCAGGCGTTCTTTACTGCTAAAATGATGCAGTGCAAAACGTTTGAATACCTTGAATAATGATATATGAGTGGCAACATTCGGGTTGTAGGTAATTGTATACAGTATGCCCTACCCTGGTTACACAGTATCCTTTACAGGATGGCCAACTCACCGCTGCACAATAGCATATGTTTCTTCTTATTAATCTTATCATTTCTCTTTAGTTTTTTTTTTTCTGAAGATTCGAAAGCGTTGGAGGAGCATCCTCCCATGACATTTAGATAGTTCCAATGTTTGCGATTTCGCTATTGAATTACATTTTGATCGCTTCATAGACCTCCGCTTGGATGGCTTCAAATTACAATTTCCGGCTGCCGAAATTACTGCCCGATGGCGGCTTGATGAATTGCCCTTTTCCAAGTCCTCTGAGAATCCCGTGGTCGGCAGTTGACCTACTGAGGGAGACTGGACGACTATTGGGTTGCACTCAACAAACGCAGCACATCTGTATCAGGGTTCCCACGGAAAGCCTAGTATTCATGTGAACTGCTGGCGAATGTTTAGAACAAGAACTTCTGCGTTATAAAAACTAATAAAGAAAAAAGTGATTCGATTTTTTGAAGGAGATTCTGAAGAGGCTAAATTTTACATTGGAAGCCTATCTTCCGGATTAGCTTGGAAGTCACAACCTCCAAGCAAACATTCGTGGCAGTTCCAGCCAACGATATGCGCTAGCAGAGAAGACGTAAACAATGGATCCAAATGGGATTAATCTCATTATCCTACTGGAGAAGTGGATGCATTCTCCTCTGAAGCGAGCACTTCACCTTTCAGATGGAAAAACTAAACCTGCCCGGAGAAGGAGGAACGATGCAAAAAAATCGGAAAAAGGAGATTTGAGGAGATCAATCGTCCACTGATACTATAACCTTTTTTTCAGGCCGTGAGCTCAAGATGTTCCAACTCTTCTACCAGAATTCGAGATGACACTGTTGGTGGAGGGGTGGAGATAACTAGGAGGAACCGACGACCAGACCTGAATAAAACGGTGTGAATTGTTTGGTTCAACGAACGTTTTTTGAGGTCACCTGACGAGCGAGATTAGCGGAGTAGTTCTCTACGTCGGCGCAGCTGCTTAATGTTGGAGCCTTTGCCTTTTGGGCGAGAAAAGCTCATTCCGAGCGACTGATTGCTTGTCAAAGACACTTTTTAAGCAAATTCACTGTATCCAGCTCATTTTCTCATTTCCTTTCTCAAAGTCTGGGGGGGGGGGGTGTGAGGACTGCAATCAAGCGAACCAAAAAAAAACATGTCAACATGTAACAAAACAGGCAAGTTTTATCTCTAAGAAGAAAATATGTTGTTTTATCGAACTTCTTCTGGAGAGACGGCAAGCCGTAATGATATCGACATCCAGTCGCGCCTCTAACCCAGACAAACCCTCGGAACTTCCGCGGGTGACCCGACCGAAGTTCCGAACATGCTCCGCGGATGTTCCGAAATCTAACAAGAGTGACGTAATATGGGCATTAGGGAGTCAACCATAACTCGAGTAATAAGGTATAATCAACAAACATGGAGGGATGAACTCCTCCACGCGTCCGGATACCAAGGATGTAGGAACCTAAATCCCACCAAGACTCGTTCCACCACGTAGCACGAGTTACAGCACTAATGGTCTCTCATTTCCCGATGATGAGCCTCAATCAGGTTTAGTCTCCTACTGTGTAACGCATCTGCGTCAAGTTTCAACTTCAATGATAACATGGAAGAATTACTCTTTGGTACAAATCCGCCAAATTTTCGTGCTTATGGGAATATTGCGGTGTGCATGTGTGACACGAGCTTTACCGGAAATTTGACATTACAGATGTCATTATTGTGGCATTCCAAACTAAATTTTGAAGAAAAAAACAGTGGAAAAATTTTCGTTTCTATCACAGCTTCTTATATGAATTCAAGCAAGAACATACCTCTACAAAAACTGGACGAAAACATGTCATTTGATATGTTAGTTTCTTGGATCACTCTATCTGTCTCGAAGCTCCGCGGAAGTTCCGGAGCTACTTTTCTCTCTGCGTCTCCAATCGGAAGTTGCGCAGAACTTCAGAAGAAATCGAAGAGTGACGTCATATTTACGCTGAAGTTCCGAGAATCGGGCTCCAATAGTAAATCACTCTCCGCGGAAGTTCCGAAGGTTTGACTGGGAACGCAGCTCAGACGCACGCGATTACCACGGGGGTGTAAACGTATGCGTCTGAGCTGTGTCAGCGTTGCGAGTGACCATATCTTTCACCATACAAACGGACACACACATAGTATACATTGCCCTTAACTCAGTTTTCTTTCATTTCTACATACGTACTTCATGCAGTTGATGCTCTCTGGTACCAGTTCTCGTTTCAGCAAAGACGAGTTGAGCTAGCAAAGTAAGCCTATTTTCATGTGGAGAACTCGCTCATTCTTGAGAGGCTGATGGACGACAACACTTCTGAGGAAATTTACGGCAGAACAAAAGATTTTTTAACAAATAAAGAAACATTGCATAAACGGATTTATTTATTAGTCAGACCTTTATTGGAACGTGTAGTGTAGTGTGAAGAGCAAAATCAAATTTCTATAGTTTCCTATGACACTTTATTAGCGTCATTTTTCTCCAGTGCCTTCTTTGCGAATTCTGCGAGAACAGCAGTACCCGCGTCGAACAATTCCGCTGTATCGAAGCAGTTACTCCTCTGATACCTGGAACTGCGGAGAACTCAGTGTCCCATTAGCCCTATTTGTGCAGGCGTTACCTTATGCTTTTGATTGTTTCGGCAAGCTTGATCCTTCCTTTCGTGCGATATCGTTCTGCTTCGATATCGAGAAGGCAGAATATCCCACTTCGCGAGCATCCGTCCTTGCACACCAACATCACCATCGATTTCGCGTCCAAGCTGCTTCGGATCTGAAAACGTTCCGGGAAGATCCTCTCAGATGTAATGAATAAGGTATAATTTAGCCATCTTCCTCAGTATTTGGTGGATTTCATGTGGCAGTTTGGCAAAAGCCGTCAAAACAAACAAACAGACACGGACAGACAGAGCCACCCACACATACACATCTTCCAACACACACATGAACTGCTAATTACGGAGAAGTGAAACGGCAGTGATCTTATCAAATCATATTTATGCACCTTTTCGTGGATGGCAATAAAGTCCTTCGGCGGTTCCTTCTCAACAGTCCATCCATTGATGCAGTATACTTTTAACTTCGTTTTTCCCAGCGTCAATGTCCGCACTCCATATCCACCACCTTCAATAATCGCTTATCATTCTCCTACTTATGTAAGTTGCTACAAGAAGAGGTAGCTACATTGTTCTACAGCGTCCACTCTGACCGTCACGCCTCCGTAGGTGCCGTTAGATGGGAAAATATACCTGCAGCATTCGGTTCATTCAAAAGTGACAAAATGACCGTACATTCACTGATTATGCCTTTGTTAGGACTGAATAATGTCCGAGAAATAATCTGATTCGAAAATTCGACTTTAATTCGGCAACTCGGATATTCGAAATAAAGCAAGCAAGACAATTCTGGAGGGAAAATAATAGGGGTTATAGAGCTACTATGATGTTTATTGGCGATACAATTGGCGAGGCTTGTTTGACAACCTCGCAGACGAGCTTGCCAACTACCCAGGCAAACGATGCGCTTGTTGCAAAACAAGAAGCCCCGTAAAATGTATTGCCAAACAAAACTCATTAAATGTATCACCACATGAACGTTGCCAATTGTATCGTCAAACAAAACAATTATCAACCGCCCAAAAAATCCTCAGTCTTCTCTGTTGTGTCACGCTGAGCGGTCGACTTTCTGGACACCACCATGCAGCCACGTGGCTCCACTCACAAGGATGGAAGACGCCGACCCAACCCGCAGTCGGCTAGCGTGGGTCGTAAGCCCTCAAGTTCAGCAGACCAATTGCGTCTTTGCACGTTCAATGTCCGTTCCATATCGACGTCAGAACGTCTGGCGGACTTTGAAACGTCTGTAGGTGCCGGAGAAAGTCAAGTTTGACATCATGGGAATCGCAGAAACAGGAATATGTGGCAGCGGTCGGATGGACTTTCAAAGTGGCTACTCTCTATACTACAGCGGAAATCTTGGAAGAACAAGTTGTGGAGTCGGCTTCTATGTCCACTCAACTCTCACTCGAAGCTGCAGATGCTTTTTCCATTCTGATCGCATCATAGAGCTGATTGTTACTCTAGACAAACACTCCGCGTGATTCAAGTACATGCACCACATTCAAGTCACAGTGACGATGAATACTCAAGCTTTCTCGAAGAATTGACCAGGATTATTGATGCTCGAAGGAACCGTCAATTAGTAGTGCTCGGTGATTTCAATGCTACACCAGGTGTAGGCAACCAATACGAACAATGTATTGGTATCCATACTGCTGAATCACGAAACGCCCGAGGAAGCATGCTCGCCCAATTTTGTGAAGAGCGCCGACTATACCTGGCATATTCGTTCTTTCAAAAGAGGATGCAAACACGTTGGACATGGCGATGTGATGCACTTTCTCCTAAAAAGGAAATCGACTATATCCTCGTTCGAAACATCAACGATGTGAAAGACGTAGGTGTTCTCAGTTCCGTCAATGCTGGCAGCGACCATCGTCTTCTCCGCTGTATTCTGAAGAAACAACAGACGAAAAGATTTGCGCAACCATACCAAGGATCTCGCACTGTAGACAAGTTATTGCTTCGCCACAATGTAGAACAACAACTGACCGCAGCATCATTCAGTGGAAACGTAAATGAAGACTACAAAATTATAACATCAATCATCAATAAAGCCACTGATACGGCAACAAGCTACAAACCGTTGCCGCCAAGAATTTCTCAACGAACAAAGCAACTATTCATACTCGGCAAGAAACTACGATACGGAGAAAACTCGGCGGAAAAAGCGGTTGAGTACGCTGAAGTATGCAAACTTGTAAGAAAATCTCTCAAGCAAGACTTATACCTGCGCCATATAGAAATCTTGGAGAAAGCAGTAAAAAGTGGCAAAATACGTGCTGGCCGCCAAGAGAACACCTACACACGATCATCAATGCCTCTGTTGCTCCGAAACCCCAGAGATAACCGCTTGCCGCTCCCAACGCACCTCAGCTGTGAAGATGAAGCAGCGGATGCTGTGAAGACCTTCTATGATGATCTCTACTCTTCCTCCTTCGGACAACCTCTCCCACCTTCCGGCCCTATTGACCTTCAGTTTGCCCCTAAAGAAGTCGAAGAGGCGTTGAAAACAAGCAAATCAAGAGCTGCTCCCGGATCTGATCGTGTCCAGTCATGTGCCTTAAAACCTCTCTCCCACGTCCTAGCCCGTCCCCTCTGTCAATTCCTGAACGCGATCATCTCAACGAAGACAGTACCCAAGGAGCTCGCGCACGCCGACACAATTCTGCTACATAAGAAAGGAGATCCGAGAAACGTTGCGAATTACAGACCAATATCGCTCCTCTCTACGATCTACAAGGTCATGACAAAAATACTTTGTCGCAGACTGGAAAAAGCTATCGACGAGCTCTCCATTTTTCCATCGGAACAGGCAGGATTTCGCAAAAACTTCTCCACAATAGATCACATTCACACACTGAACATTATTCTCGAAAAATCGAATGAATACAATGTCACCGCTTATTTGATGTTTGTCGATTTCAGAAAAGCATTCGACAGCATAGAACTACCAGCAGTATGGAATGCTCTAGAGTTGTTTGGAATTGAACAGGAGCTGATAAGGACCATACAACTGCTTTACGCAAACGGAACAGCTACTGTAAAGGTAGGAAATCGACTAGCAGAAATCAATATTCAGCGCGGTGTCAGACAAGGAGACTCGCTCTCTCCTCTTCTATTTATTTTGACTCTTCAATGTGTGTTGAATAACGTAAATCGTCTTGGCAAAGGTTTTCGAATGGGAAGAGCCCTGTTATCATACCTTGCATATGCGGATGACGTCGTACTTCTCGCCCACGACTGCAACGAACTTCAGGCTTTAAGTGATGCGTTAGTGTGAGAAGCAAGTAAGATTGGTCTAACTGTGAACACCTCGAAAACGAAATGGATGAAGAGCTGTCGTGGTGCTACCGCCATGGAAGATGAATTTGTAGAAATGAATGGTGAGAAGATAGAACGTGTGAACGAATTCGTTTACCTGGGACACTTGATCACATGTCCCAATGAAGGAAATACAAAGGAGAATCCAAGCCGGAAGGGAGTGTTATTTCAAGTATCGAACACTTTTACGATCGGTAGGTGTTAACATTCGACTCAAAAGGAAACTAATCCACTCCTGCATCTTGCCAACAATCCTTTACGGCTGTGAAACTTGGGTGTGGACAAGAGAACTCGCCATAGCCCTTCGATCAGCCCAAAGACGACTAGAGTGTACCATTCTTGGTATTCGACTGTCCAAAAAGGTGAAAGCAAGGGTGATAAGGCGCAGAACAGGCCTCAAAGATTGGGTTCTATCTGCTCTCAGAAAATGGGTCTATGCCAAGAAAATCGCTACAGGAAAGCAAACATGGGCTCAGATAGCTACTGATTGGACTCCAGAAAACAGGAGAAGTCGAGGCAGACCTCGAAAACGATGGTTTGATGACATAGCGAAGTTCCAGGAGAAAAGATCCAAAGATGTGATGTCGAACTGGAAACAGCTTGTGATTGGAGATGATAAGAGGACTGCTGAGTTCTACGCAAAGAAAGTACAACACCTATTGTACCGTTGCGATATAGAATCTAAATAAAGAATAAAGAATAAAAAATCCTCCATAAACAGAAATCGTGCTATGACACCAATCTCCGGAGTCCGCTGCCTTACCAGCTGAGCTATCTGGATCGACATCGTTGATGGCTAAGCCTCCAACTAACTGTAAGATTGAAGTGAACGCCTCATTAAAACTTTCGTAATATCGCTACGCAAAGCTTGTCATTTGTATCACCAAGCAAACCTTGCCAAATGTATCGCCAACAGATTCTCCTCCCTTTTGTATTGCCAAACAGGATGCTGACTCATTCTCCCGTAAAATATATTGCTAAACAAATTCTCTTGCCAAATGTGTCGCCAACCAAACATCAGAGTATCTCTTCTTAGAATATAGAAATATTTGAATCACTTCCTAATTTTTCGAATGACTAAAGTTATCTATCTAATTTTTGTACAGGGTTAGGTATTCATAACTGCCTACTGTCGATAAATTCGTCTCTAATACGTCTGTGATCTTACTTCGCGTCTTCACTATCGTGCGCATCCATGAACACAACAGCGTCTGGATGTGTCTGAGACAGCATGCGAAAGAAATCCGCCTGTGTGCCTCCGTTGAATGGTGCCTGAGCCATGATGTATTGACCTAAATTGTTCTGAAAATAGGTCTGAGTGGGTCGAGACGCATGCGTGACGCAAATCAGACGCAGGCTAAACGCACGCAGTGTCGCGGTTAATCGCGCCGGTAGCGCGAAGTTCTCATTCAAGGTATACACCTCGCAATTACCGGTCTACCATAAGCTAAATTTATAGTTCACCGGTGACCGATCTGGTCCGATAACGAGTGATACCTATCGATCGTCGGATAACGAAGATCAATACGTATCTTTTGTTCCGACCGGAGCGGACTCCGACGCACTATAAATGTAGCTATAAGAAGTTGTCTGCCTCCGTTAAGTATTGACGGACATTTCGATGATATGTCATAAGGGCTACGCAATTTTTGCATGTTTTCTCCTTAATCCACCAAAAAAAACTGAAAAAAAATTGACATTGCTACGGAATTCGGTTGGATCTTTTGCCGTGAAGGAGAGAATTCATCTGCTCAGAACAGTAATTCTGCCTCTAGTTTAGTGGGACTCACGTTGTTTGGTACACCCGTCTACGTACGACGCGTGATAGTAGTCTGGGCTTTCGTTCAACACCACTCTATTCCAGTCGTAAAGGAGTACTACTGAACTACGCAATTTTTTGAAGTATTTGGCGGAGTAGAAGCCTCGGCCATCACTGAAACATACCGTCCTGCTTCAGGTTTTTCGGTATGTTTTCCTCCTTCCAATAAGCAAAAAAAGTTGGTGACTCCCTGATGAACTCCTTGTGCGCTTCAAGAACACCATCTCCTAGTTTCTTGGAGGAAATGCGTGCAGTAAGCTGGAAACCCAAGAGCTGAACTGCTTTGGAAGTATTTTGTCCAATGCGATATTTATTGTCTATCTACTCATAAGTTACTCACACTTTCTATCAATTTCCTCGGAGTCGGCACTTTGCTCTTCGACTTTCGAGTTGATCTGGTCGAGACGCGATTGGCTGGGCTCATAGCGACAGAACCCTCCTTTGTAGCAAATGAATCCATGGAAAATATTGAATCTGAAGCACATAGAATCCTCCGCAGCACTGATCCAACGGAGAAACAAAAGCCTGCCTTCCCCAAATGGACAAAACGTAGAAATGGTAGGACCTACCTACCAGTCACTTTATAAGGAATCATAATGAATATTATCTCAGCGTTATCTTTTTTATCTAGACTTAGTGCAATCCATACTAGGTTGAGGTGTCAATCGCGCGTTAGATGCAGGCATCCACTAGCGGATGATTTCCTAAGAATATTGCTCAGCGTGGCATCTACATCCTCTACAAAAAAACGGCTGCCGCGAACGCATGTGTTTTATCTGCACCTGAACTGCGCAAGGGCTATCCTTTATCATATGGGCGCACAGGCACAAACGTAGGCAGATTGTACTAGATTTTACGTAGTATCTAGTACAGTCTGCCACTTCATACGAGATGCATTGGAGATTACGTTACCAGAAGTAGTGTAAAATGAATTCAGTGGTGTATTTTACTTCTCCTACTTCTCGCCTAGACTCACCTCGATTCCATCTACGAGGGCCGTTAGAAAAGTTTCCGGAATCACCACCAAGGAGTTGTTCTTTTTTCAAAAATTTCAAGACGATTCTGTTTGAGAGTCCTTCACATGAATTAACTGTGAGTTTCAAATCGATCTGACAAAGTCTCTGCTTTTGAAAAAAGAGGTAAGTCAAGCAACCACGACTGCGCTCAGATACTGAGAAGTGCTGAGTTTAATTGGTCATTACTTTTTCCTAACTGGAAGGGGAGACCGCAAGTTAACCGAACATCACTTTAATGGTAATTTCGGAGGATCATCACCTTCATTTTTCTGCCATAGTTTCTGGGTTCTGAAAACCAAGCGGAGGTGGAAGCGAGCAGATGGTAAACCATGTGCAAAATGTTAGGAAAAGGTGACCACATAAGAAAAAGTGAATCAAATCGTTGATAAGGTACTGACGGATAAAAAACATATGCGTGCTGAATAAGGAAGCCTAGCGCATCTTTCATGAGACGTTAGTTTTAATCTTACCCAACAAACTATTTTAAAAAAACGTTTTCAAAAATGAGCGCCGCATTTGCTTAGTCACTTACAAAAACGCAATCCAACATGAAAATCAGAAAACTATTTTGAATGGTTGAATTGGAATTCGGATCGAAAATGTGATCCATGTCAAAGGGTCAGATTAAGCGCAACACTGTGGTCACAAAAGATGCAATGAAAACAGTAGCTTAGACACGAAGAATGGATTCTGAAGAAGAAATTACCGTTCACTGAGATGGGAATGGTGACGATGTCTGTTTTTGAGAGTTCCAAAGGATTGATGGAAAGGTAATTAAAACTGAATATTGAGCGAAATTATTAGAAGCTTTCGCTGTGGTAACCCCTGCGACACGCGCTGATTTGGAAAGGAAAAAAGAATTGTCGCTCCATGTCCGCATGACCGCTCAAGCATTATGGCTCACCAAAGAAGTTGTAATAATGAAACCTATAACTGTACCTCATTCAGTGATATTTCTGCATTGGCTCGCTCGTACTTGTACCTGTCTTAGAATCTTAACAGCTTCCCGTCAAGTTCATTCTAGATAGAGAATGAGAAATTAAAAACAGACCGGACCACTTGTGTTGAGCTTCGAGGGGACTGGATTATAAAATAAATATTGAGTACCTTAGACTTGTTCTGTTTTTATTGTCATTCTGGAAACTTCTCAAACCGGCCTCGTAATGGATGGATCTCGTGCACTTGGCAAGGATTTCATTCCTTACGGATTGTACCCATTTTTTTTTCACAGCCAAGGGAGTGTTGACAAGTGAGAAGGGTGGCCCCATTGCTTTATAATTGGTTATTCAAATACTTATTTCCACTAATTAAGGCAGGGCCTCACTACAAAGTCATTCTTGAAGTTTTCGTAGGAACAGGACCTCAACTAATAGATGCCAAGAGCATTTACGTCCATAGTACGTGACAAAAAACCTCGGCACCTATCTTCTTCCATGTTTTGGTGAAGAAATGTGGAGCTCTCATTTGAATGCACCATTCATATGTACAACAGCAGCACCACCCTCTTTTCCTGGACTATATAAGACCCCATAGATTCCGGAACAGGGAAGCAAAAAATATACAATCCTTCTCGAAAAGATTCCGTGAACACGCATGTCTTTCCGTATAACGGATTTCGTGACTGCAGAAACACGTTGAGAACTGAACGATGGATGCGGAGAGGGCATGCTTCAAGTGAGAGGGTCGATAGATCCCACCATGATTTTGCGGCCGCGACGCCAATCTATATTTTCCGCAAGGACTGTAATTATGACGTAGTGTAGTTTACTACATACCAGCCTGATCATCCGGCTAACGCCGGACTCTCAGGTTTCTATTAGGCTCGCTTCGCTCGCCACGCTTTCGAGTGATACGTCCTCCAGTACTGGCCGGCGCACCACTCTCGCATACGTGGACCCGTCCTGTGGCATCTTACCCACTGCTGGACTCCGGTACATCAAACTCGCATCCGTGGACCCGTACAGTGGCATCATTTCCACTAAAGGAACCTATTCCATATATCTATGGCAGTAGCCCGTTTCCCCTAATTTCCCCACCGTCCTTGCTGTTTCACGTCTATCTGCCTCGACCCCTTCTCTCTAAACCATACTCATCCAGATATTATCCTACACATGACTTGATAAACATAGACAAATAAATACCGAGGTTCATTCATTTTTACTGTGATGTAAACAACTGTGGGTCTTTCCAACCGACGAAAAGTGGACCAAACCACCAGTCAATTAAGGTAAAAATGAACACTTTTCCTGCATAACTTGACACGCTGAACGTCGTGATGCAATCAGATTTTTCCGGTAGGGGCTGGTTCTCTTGTACACACACACTGACATAAAATGCCAATTAATATTAACTATGATGATTGTTGTGACTATAATAACAATCTATAATAACAATCCTATCCTCTTTCCGATTAATTAGATAGCACCGATAAATAGGTTGGTATTAAAAGAAATTCACGCTATAATGTAATGTCACCTTAATAGTTCGTTTACGGCAACAGTTTAACGAAATTTTAGAGAACTCGTCCGGATTTGACTCCTTTATGTAAAAATATGAGAACCAGAAGTGGAATACTTCACTATTCCGAATGCCGAACGGTTGAGCAAAGCAATCATGTGGACCTTGCTGCACCAATGAAACACGTTCTTCATGGAGAATTCTGTTTTTCAAACCTATTTGGCTCACATCACATTATAATTTGAAGTTTGAGTTGCTTCCAGATATGGTACGAACTGGCAAGTGAGCGTGCAGCTGCTGCGTACTTGACAAAAAAAAAGACTTGAAAGCGCGTATAACTATATTTTAAACACAATATTTTTGAAGTCTCAGGGTGATGAAGTCGAATACTCGCCTCACTCGGATACCCACTGACAAAGGTTGGTTATTTGAGCGCTCGAACATTCGAAAGAAGGCTAGAATATCAATGTATATGGCAGATACATTGGAGTTAAAAATCAAAGATGACTCCTTCAGAAGAACTTCCTGCAGCAGAGCTTTCTTCGAACAACTTTAAAAAGTGAGGTAGTCAAACATGAATGCTTTATGCGAAGAACATTGTGTGAGATTTGGAACAGCTGACAGAAGAAGGAAACAGATCAATACTCAAGTTTTATTGGTCTCATTCCAAAGAAATATACATATGTACAGCAAGTGCTAACACAGAAAGGCGAAACTCCGTCACCTATGGAGCCAGCTAGGGGCACTCAGGTCACGACCTCCTCCGCCGGACGAATCGGCTCATCAGCTCTTCGCATTTGGCCATCTTTTGTCCCCTTCCACTCTTGCACATCAGGTTGCCAACACCTCGGCCGGACATATCTGCAGTGGAACTGAACCATTCTGATAGCATAGGTACAGCTAGATTCTGATAGCATAGGTACAGCTAGAGAGTGACTTACTTGGAGACAGAAACTTGTAGTAAACAACGACAGACGCGGTCATGAGGATTGTAAATCCTAGCATATAGAAAGTGATGATTTCACCCGTTTGAAAGTGCTGAAAATGAGCAAAACCAGGAAATACTTTCAAAATCCTGAACCAAAAAAGGAGAACTCACCGGAATTGCAGTCATCAAGACGAAGAGGGGCAGAAAGCTTCTCGAAGGACACCGCTGAGCTGATTATGAGAAGTGCAGTCCAGTAGGAAAGACACTGCAATATCCAGCATTACATCGCATCGATCCCTCCGGGCCTCTTCTCTGCGCATCCGCAATTCACACAGTCTATACACAATTAGCCGTGGAGCACGAAATCCTCACATAATTTGAGCTGTTGTCACTTCAACAGTGCTGACCGGGAATTGGCGTGGGGCTCTGAAAGAGGCTTTCATGAAAATATGTAGAGAACTGCTCTGTAAAGAAGACATAAAACAGGAAAGTACTAGTAATATATTAGTTCTTATACATATATTAGTTTATTTCATCAACTAGTAATTGATGAACAAGTTACTAATGCTACTTTACTAATGTAACAAGTTACTAAATTAATACCATACTTCTCATGACGTCAGCTCTCTATCACAAGTTATTGAATTTAAGGCATTATTCCACATCCGAGACCAAAAATTTCAACAAAAAAAAAACCGTTGGAATATTACATAGTGGGCTTATTCAAGGTTTGAACACGAATAACGTGCCCACGTTCCACCAGAACCTCATCTTAAAAAGGTATATGGTGAACTTACTGTAGATAAGTTATCTCACAGAATCCTCGCACAGAAGAGTATTTTCAGGCGCTGATCACGACTATCAACATAGCATTGCATGACAATACCCTTTTACTGCCAAAATCGATAATTTCTTTACTACAGTATACCTGCCACAACCGTGCAAAAACGACCGCATAAAACTGATAGGATATTCGTGTTCAGCATCTCCGAAAAAATCTCCGTGCATTCGACGGGATTCTGTGAGGTGTCGTACTTACGTCTAGTGTAACCCTTCAAAAATGGGATATCGGTACGTTATTGGTACAATATGTATTCGTATTCAACATTTCAAATAACGCTGCTACCCAAATTTTCGACAAGGAAAGACTCCCGCGAATTTTTGGGCCCGGACATGGAATGGTGCCAAAACTACGATTATATTTTATGCTATTTCATTCTAAATTATGATCGGAATTTTGTGTCGGAACCATTACTAGTTATCATAGGTTATAACTAGATTGTCATTCTGGAAAAAATAATTTTCCTACACAGCGTCTTAGCGCCGAGAAGTGCTCGAAAGTGGTAGCAAACCAATAATCTCATTTTTAGAGGCAGGTCCGTAACAAATTGGTGTTAGGGAACGATAAAGTTGGTATATTTCGGACTTGAAGGTTAAGATTGAAACTTACTGTGCTTGCAGAGCTTGTAGTAGACAACAACTGCAAGTGTGATAATCGCAGTGAAAATGGCAAAAATCAATGTGACCTGTTCCCCAGTTTGCATGGATCTGAAACACAATGGAAATTACTTTTTTTCTTTATAAGAACTTGTTCGTTCTTTGCTAGATAGTGATGAGGTTCACTTCTACAATAGTTAATTTGAAAGGTTGCATTAGTGGAAATTCTATTTTGAAAACGAAGTGCAGCTATGAATAACCTAAAATGGGCATGATAAAAACAAAACGAGTTTAGAAATCGTCTAAGCAGTTGAAACAAAGTTAGGGCGAAAACCGAATCCGAATGTTTACACTAGCAAGGGAAACAATGAGAGTGAATAAGCGGAAACGAGGAATGGAGAAAATTGTATCAGGGTGATTTCGAGGCAGGCGCAGATTGGAAACAATCCGATTACAAGGCCGTCTATTGGCCTCTGCCTGGGAGATCTCAACAGCAAATCCGAATGGCTCCCTCCTTTTCTCGGTAGCCAAGGGGATTGGCGAAGTGCTTATTTGTGTAGTATCAGCCATATGAATGCATCATTACCATCATCGTGTGAACGCTCGAATGTTCATGATCGTTTGAAATAGAAAAATACGGGTGCTGGAGTCGAGTTGCTTGATTGTAAAATCTTGCCCAAATTGATAAAACCTGTTTCGCTAATTGGTAAAACCCGTTTTGCTATTGTTCCTTATTACTCGCATTCTATAATACAAGTTATGTTTCCGGAGAAAAAAATTTCCTCCTAGCTCACAGAAAACCAGTAAAAGACTGCTAGGCTTTCTACTCAACGTATTACGCTGTTCGGAGTGCGTTCCTGTTGCACAGTTATCAGAGATGGATTTGAGAATGTCCCATCTTAAAGACGTCGACGTCTACAGCGATCGAGCAAATACACGCGTTATCTAACGCCAACGAGAAAACCATGATGGAACGGAATGATCATCGGCACTGTTCACCATTGACCTCAGAATTCCCGAAAAAGAGAAGATCCCGCTGGAACTCAACAAAGATGAGAATATTTTCAACAAGAAGGACGCAACCCTGTGCCGTAACTCTATTTTTGAGGGACTGTTTTTTTTTTGAAGCAAAGAACGTGCAAAGCAGCTATGGTACCTTCAAAGATTTTCCTAAATTTTCATTGAAAAGTTAATGTATACACATATGACACCCTGCGTTAGCATCGCTTTCCCGGAAAATGTCCAATTCGCACCGAAATTGAGATTTTCATCCAACTTCCTGCAGTAGTCTTCCATTAACTCTAATAAAATGATGATGGAACGCAAGAGATAATAAATTTGTGACTAAAGTTCTAAATTTCTCCTCTGAGTTTGAGAGGATTCCCTCTTGAGGTAAAACAGATGCGCTCTTTGTGTAAAGAATGGTAAATAACCTCCTCCTTTCGCAGATTTTTTTCATGTTCCGAACTCCTCGGTTGGAATGGGTTCTGAATCATGTGTAGCATTTTTCAGACGGGGGACTCCAGAATTCGCTAAGGAACTCACAAATACCTGGTGAACGAACTCGATTCCTGGCAGAAAAACTTCAGCCACAAACTACACAGTTTTCCTATTGCATACGTTATAGATCAAAGCAAGTAGACGGTAACATTGAACACCGTGCTTCTGTTCGGAAAAAATGTGAAGGTTTGTACTTCACGAATAGCCAGTTCAATATCCGCTCTTTTTCCTTTTCAGCACTTTGCCGTCGCTAGAGTAGCAACGCCTTTCAAATAAAATCAGAAGGAGTCCTCGCTTATTTTCTAAACCAGCAATCCACATTGGAATTCGTTTCTTACATTCTAAAAACATCAAACAAAATACTCAATGTGTTCCAAACCAGAGAACAAAATGGATTTCGTTGGAGTCGCGCCAGTGAGCATATGAAGAGCAAAGTACTGGTTCACCTCAGAACCCACGCTCGTTACCTTTGAAGCACCGTCTAAGAGCATCCGTAAAAGCACAATCCACTCCTAGTGTGGGAAAAAGCCATTAGGCCACCATTAATGGAGTTAGACGTTTGCACTGATTGGTCTGGATAGCACAAACTGATCCTGGCAAGAGATTTAGATCCTCTTAAAGGCAGCACCCACGGAAATTTTCAACTCCAAGATTTCAAGATAACCTTGGGTTTTCGACCATGAAGAACACGAATATGAGGGTCGATTCCACTTGAAAGTCACAGGAAAACAATTTTCGGATACTTTGAATTTGCTGCGATTGAACAAAACGGTCGAGTTGTCAGGCATGGGGTAGGGCAAAAAGTCGATAACACTGACTTGATCGCCACGTATTTCCTCGACGGCTTTGGATATTTTCGTGGTTTTGCAGCATATTCAAGTCAGAAAGGAACAGAAATCAGAAGAAAATGAAGTGTGGGCTGCACAGACTTACTGGTGAAGAAAAAACGAGTACAAGTGGGAAAGAATGGAAAAGAAATAGTACAAACACACAAAATAGGAAGAAATGGTTGTTATGAAAAGAACGGGAAACAGCTGGTGAAAAGTAAGATTAGAATGCAAACAGACAGCTGCAGCCAAAGTAATGTAAGAATTGCACGGAAAAGTCCGCGAAACAAAATTTTTTCAAAGAAAAAATGAGCGATTATATGTGAAAACAGCTGATTCGTTCCAACATCGCCCCACGGCTATTTCTGCGCAGCAGGTCAACTCGTTCTAGCAGGCTGGATTCGAACTGTTGAACTGATGTTATACTTGTGATATCTCATGAAATGCGGGGTCTCTGACAGCACTTCCATCACGGAATTGTCAGAGCAATGCCTGCTCAGAACCCCAAAAACAACTTGTCGACAAGCATTTGGCGAGCAAGTATCTGATCGCATCTGAAAATTGCTTTTCCAAACACTTGTCGACAACTTGGTTTTGCACTTCCTTGTCGACAACTAGTCCGCCCAAAAGCTTGTCGACAAGTTGAACGTGTGAATTTGTCCTTGACTCGTCCTTCACTGACAATCTGTCAGCTCTACACTACAAAATTGCTCAAGGTAGGACCTGTGCACGCGTAGGCTTGCACAGATGTCCTTCATTAGGACGCAAACGTTCTCTTACAACTGTGCTACAGGAATCATTGCCCTGGTTTCCTCAATGGTTGCATCGTATGTCACGCGGGTATGGGAACATGACTCTCTCTCGTCGACAGGTTGTTCAGCTAAAAGGTTGTCAACAACTTTTTCCGACAAAAGCTTGTTTGCAAGTTGTTTTTTGGAAAAGCTGGTCGACAACTTGTTTTTTCTCTTCCTTGTCGACAAGTTGTCGGGGGAAAAGCTTGTCGACAACTTGGTTCTAGGTGGTATGATGACGTCAAACTTGTCGACAACGATTTGCTAGTTAAAAGCTTGTTTGCAAGTTGTTTTTGGGGAAAGCTGGGCCGACAACTTGTTTTCGAAGTTCTGAGTGAGGTTCAAAAACGGTCAAAAGTTCGAAGGTGAAGGTTATCGTGGGTGCTGCCTTTAAATCCCCCCGAGTCAGCGGACCGTAATATCTTCTCTATTCTATTATATCAAGGTATCTCGGTTAGAAAAACAGCCACCTCTGAGAGGAATACACAAGTTTGTACACATACATTTTACTTATGATTTCCAGTTGTTCACAAGGAGAAGCTGAATTTGACAGCATCCCGAACAACTTTTAAGGAATGAATTCGAGTGATTCCAAACACAAAACATCTGCATCGAGTGAGAGTGCTTGGTATCCGCTACAAACGAACAAACTGAATTTTATGTACGTGAAAACTGTGCTTCTTTTTTTGAAGGGGTTTGACTTTAAACGAATATGTTTTAAGCTACAAATTGCATATATATTGCGAGGGTAGGTTGAAGAGTTTTTGGAAGGACAATGAAAACAAAAAAAAACGGATAACCAAGCAACTTTAATCTTGCTCAGTCCCGTAGAAACTAGTCGCGCTTGGCCCGATCTGTTTTAGGTATGCCATTCACCCCCTGGAATAGCATTCTTCAAAGCAGTCAGAATCGCTGCATACAGCTACTAAGGTTTGCGTGTCGCTTGACATAAATATCTTTCTGAAACGGAAAAATCTCAACTCCCCCCCCCCCCCCCCCCCCAAGGAAGCACGTACAAGGAAGCCAGTAAAGGAAAATAAGAGGCACAAAAAATCTTCACTTTAATCAGAGATAATCAATCCATTTGAAGAATGCTCTAATAGTGCCATGGAGAGAGAACGCTCTTTTTCTTGATCAGACGACACCGCCTCCACATAAGTTGCATCTTCTAATGCTTCCATAAATCAGTGTTTTTGTAAATCCTGCGCATGAGTCATCGCAATTATTTAGTCATGTGGCATGGCAATCAATACGCATGTTTTCCACATTTACTCTTGTATTATTTATATTTATTCATCGCAATTATTCTGGATCATCTGCACTATGATTTTGCTTAACCCATTGAAGACCGCGCGCATTTTCGCGTGTCTGGAGAGTGGGACCAACGCCCATTTCAGGAGCGCGGCGCCTGCATAGTTCCACGCTGTTATGATAAGATAATTTAGACTAAAACACGAAGTTTTGTGAGAATAATCTGAAATCTAGAACAGGAAGCTTACTTGTGTCATCGGACTGAAAAACCTGAGAATCTAAACGATTATCACTTTATTTAACGGCAAAACAAGTTTGTTAAAGGTATTTTAAGTGTTGTGAAGAAGTTTCCTGAGAGTATGCACGATTTTATTCCTCTAGCCTGAAGAGTAATGAAGTGCAAGATGCAGCAAATGCGTTTTCGTGTAGAAAACACGGCTCTTATACAGATTATTCCCAACCACTACACAAGAAATGTAGTGCGATCTTCCTCGACTTTAAAATCCCATCCTTTTCATGGTATTTGGCACAACAAAAAAAGACGTTTTTCTTGAACCACAGTTATGTGACCATTGCTTAGATGTGTTGTGCTCATTTCACATGAAAATACTGCAAAATAGCTCGGAAGTAAGGGCCAGTAGTTGATAATAAGGGTGCGGCTCACCCCTGAGCCGCGCGGTCCCACGTGTCTAAAAAAGCGCGGCTCACCGCTGAGCCACGCGGTCGTCAATGGGTTAATTATTTACATACTCACCATCAATATGATCGATATTGGAAACAGTAGGAACATTACTGATCTGCCAGGATTTCTCTTCTATCTCTCTCTCTCTCTCTCTCCTATTCGCATTGTGTATAGGCGCGTAAACTTTGACGCGCTGCAAGCATGAATAACGCCTGAGTGATACAAATATTTTTCAAAGGCAGATTTCACCGTAAAACTAAGTTCCTGTCTCAGAGTTGATAATTCGTCATTCTTCCTCATTCTTGCACATCTGTACGGTATTCAGCGAAAATACGTAGCGCTTTTCTTGCTCCAAGCATTGTTTTATCGTATCAGTTCTACTTAGAGAACTGATCTTCCAAAGAAAACGTATAGTGAAAGAGTACTTTGCTGTAGGACGGCAAAAGGAGTTGTACAGGTAGTGCAAGCTAGATTGGTAGACACCAGAACTCTTCACATTTTTCAGATGAATTCTGAATAACAGAAGTCAGAGGTGCAAGAATAGTATCAAGCACATCTGCTTTGGATAGCATGTAGAGGACTAGAATAATTCACAAAAAATTGACTACAACCACTGAGCAACAACATAGGGCTAGAAATATTTACCTTGCATTGTGCTAATCTGTTTCTAGGTGTTTTCTCTGAACGTATTTACCCTTTTTCCCATCCTGCAGTAGTCTTACAAATGAGCATATGCGCAGCATCTGTTTTGAATGGAGAAATTCTGTGGGACGCTTAACTCACGATGAGGCTCCGAGGCTTGCTCTCCTCTCTCCATATCCACTTATGCTTCTCGCCATCAGTTCTCAATGATTTTGAGCAGGCAAAAGCTCTCAGACAAGTTGTCTGATGAAGGACAATGGAATGCTCACAGCTGTTCCGGGGTCAGCATTCCACAATGTTGATTTTTCTCCACTGGCACTGTTTCGCCGACGTCATTTGTTTTGCTGGCATAGCATCAATCATTCATCTTGTTAGAAAACAGGTTACTTAGTCATTTGCACTCAAAGAGTAATGGTACACGGTTGTAGCTTGGTTCAATAATATCATCTGTGTATCTACGAAAAAATCAGATGCTGAGGATGGTCTTTTCATTTTTTTCTCAACTTCTAACCATTCTATTCCCATCTGAAGCGGACGTGTGCAGAATCTTAGTCATGCATTCACTTTAATGCTTTAAGTCTACTAATTTATTTCCTTAACTCATTTTTTGCCACATGTTTCAAAAATGCTTCGTGATCAAACCTACCGTATTTTGGGAGGGTTGCATTCGAAAGCATCAAATAATCCTCTCGGAAAACCGGGCCCCATCGTGAAATTGCTCTTCTCACTGAAATTCGAGGGAAAATAATCAGCAATTAATGAAGTGCTCCCACCAAAGAGACAAACAATAACGACATACCGAGTGGGCTTCAGTTTTCGAAAAGGATTTAGCACAAGACAACTTGCAATTCTTCAGCAACACGGATCATTCACATGTGTAGCTGGGCGGCATTCCATTGTCTGCAAAAAATAAAATTCTACCGAATACGGCTCTCCGCAGAATATAGTTTAAAGATACTATGCAAAATAATTGATTTCACTACATATGTCTCGGAAAAAAAAATTATCATGCATTTGCCGGCCAAAGAATCTATGAACGAAACGTCCAGAAATACCTCGTAAAATTGCTAAGATTTCTGAACAAGCACGTTTTCATACAATTATGTACATATTTACCTATTTTATCTTATTTATTCTCACCATGACCTTTTATAAGTGCAGAAAAATTGAAGTCTATAATTGATTATTTAGTATCCTAATTTGGCAAATATCTGACAAATATCACATAGCGCACGTGTTGAGAATCTCTTTATAACCAGAAGTATGTCGGACAAGAGCATCCTCACACGTATTCCCATTAGGCGAGGAGTTTTTCTATGGTAACATTTATTTTTGAATGTTTATTTTCTAATGTGTCCTACTTGTAGTGAATTTAGTTTTCACAGCGAAATTGTTTAGTTAACCAGAGAAGGATGGAATACTTCTTGTTTAAGCGGAAATCCGCAACACTGAAATATCATTTCCTAGGAATGGGCATACCTGCAATAATCAGTTGTTTGGAAAGACTATATGAGAAGAGAAAGAAGCAGTCCTCGATCGGATTGTTGTGTTGGGTTATGAAAATTGAGGAGGAAGCATCACACATGAGTTGAATACCACAGTTCTTGTAAATAAGCGAACGACCGAACAACTGGCCATTAATCACTGCCAAGTGCAATGAGACACGCAGCTTTGTTGTTGGAGGCGAACCACGTACTTCTACACGGAACAACAGATTCAGCGACTGAAGACTGTTGTCATCCACTTCAAAAAGTTGCTCTGATGGAACTTAAGAGCACCGCTACATCTTTGCATTGTTTTTGAGATTTTCAAATAAAAAGAACCAATAGAAGCTGTCGATCACGTTTGTATACATGATTCCACGTAAAACTGCCGAAGAACCCGTTTTCAAGTTTCAATTTTAGGGCATCGAGGGCGAGGCCATGGGGACGAGATTTCTGAATGAATGAGGGAAGAAATCCTATAGATGCACAGTTTTGCATTTCAGGTAACTACTATATCTTCAGAGCTAGCAAGTCAGAGTGTTCTGGACGTGTCAGCTAACAATTCTGAACGTGCAGGACAGGTCATATTATCGGCTTATACCAAGTGCCCCCCCCCAACTCCATTTTCCCCCATACTTGTAGTGACGGCGATTTGGTCGCCACGCGATTTAACTTGCAAACATCACAAAAGCTGCCGTGGTCATTCCACGTTCAAGAGCAAACCGTAAACGCGCGGCCGATTTTTACAAAAGCTCACGAGGAATGGTGTGGCGACCAAATCGCTTGTCAATTGCGACCTGGGCATACTTCATTTGGGCCCGTATGCATGAACATCCCCGCTGCTCTGAACTTTCGTACCACGGTGGGCCCACCTTTATCCCACGGTGGGCCCCCAACCGACAGTGGCCCACCGTTACCCTCCAGTTATCTCCCAGATATCCCCCGATTATGATGTCCGCACCCACTTATCCCACCGTTAGCCCACCATTGTCATCAGTCCCACGGTGCGCCCACCTTTTCCCCACGGTGGGCCCACTGTGCTCTGAGAATCCATGGTGGAACCTCCGTTTGCCCTCCCTTTGCCCACTATTAGCCCACATTTCCATTTTTTCCACGGTTGAACCACCTTTTGCCCACCATTTGCCCCCGTTATCCCACCTATCCCAATTCCGCCTTACTCCCCGTTTTAACCACCATTCGCCCACCATTTGCCCACCTTTACCTCATCTAAAGACCTGTCCCGCGGGAGCGTGTTTGCAGAATGACATAGGTATTTGATGAAAACATCATCATTCATTGTGTTTGCTGGTTCCAATCCATTCATCCGATTCCGCTCCCGCTTGTGGTGTGTTCCTCTGGACTTCTACTAACTCTGAGACTCCAGCACGGCAAACGGCGTAAACGACTGTAGCAAAAGTATGAAGCGAACTCTCCTTGATGAAGTGAGGATTTCGTTTCAGTGCTTACTTCAGTACTAGCTCTTTTAGGTATTCTTTGACGTAGTTAGTGGGCACATATCGTAACTAATGTTAGAGGAGAAGTAATTGAGTCAACACTCATGAATGCTCAAATATCGTACATTCCTTCTGACTTCTTCACGAGGAAGAAGGCCTGTACAAGCGCGTGAGTAGATAACCTCCGAAATGTTCGTTCCAAGTGGATGAAAATCCTGCTCATATTCAGGCCACATGGAAATGCAAAGTCCTTGGTTTCTCTCCACTAAACATTGTTGTTCTGTTGCAGTCATGATTTTACTGTTTTTAAATGCCAATTTGTTGGAAATAAATCACTATGCTGTTATGTGGTGTTTATCCAGAAAAAGGCGATCAGGACACGATGAGAATGTGGGCGGAAGAGCATGATGACCCCGCCTCACTCGTTGAATTACCCCGATTAACCCCTGGAAGTGCCCTGATTAACACTCGGAAATACCCCGATCAAACCCTGGAAAATCCCTGGAAATACCCCAGTTTCTCCACCGAAATCCCACAGTTTCCCCTCATGAATCCCCTAGTTAGCCCAGGGTGGCCCCACGAATAGCCCGCGGTGGCCCCACTATTTGCCCATGGTTGACGTGCCGAACATTAACCATGGGATAACGGTGGGTCCACCGTGGTACGAAAGTTCAGAGTGGGGAGGGGAGGGGATGCGCATCCCCTGGGGAGCGATCCCCTCCCAGCGGGGCTCCCTGCTATGCATGAAACTTTTCGAGGGGAGGGGATGCATCCCTTGCGCGTGCTGCTTGTGCGCTCTGTGCAATCACGTCCTCTGCATCGAAACACCGTGTAAAAATGCGGCTGGGGCAGGGATAATTTGATTTTTAAAGCATGAGAGTTCATTTTTCCCACATTTTCAGGCATTTCCGTGATACACTTCATGGTTAGCGATGGTGGTGACTCTACTCCGCCACTTCCGTCTCATTCCTTCCTCGGACAACAACATCCATGGCCTCAGCATCGAAACACCACTAAAAATACCACTCAAGACGGAATACACTGGTTGTAAAGTTTAAATCATGAGGTTAGGTTCAAGTTATGAAGTTTGGTTATAAGGAGCAAAGATGCAAGAAATAACCAGAGAGGAAATAGTAGACACTAGAAAATGGATGGAGCACATGAACAGTTGAAAAAAAATTGAAGTTGGATTAAGAGCCGTCGAAAAATTTGCAATTCCCGAAAAAATAGAGAATTTCTGAAAAGAAACAGTTGATTGCTGAGCGTGATCCCCCCTCGAACCCCTACTCGCATCCACTCCCCTCAGGGGATCCCCTCGCTTCATGCATACGGGGATCGAGGGAGGGGATGTGCGCGAACCCCGCTGCAATGCTTTACAGCACATCCCCTCCCCTGCGGGAATGTTCATGCATACGGGCCTTGGTGAGTCTTCAGCAATTTTCCTCATTTCTCATGCAATCGCCTCGCCACTAGACGCTGCGACGTGACTGAATCGCTCAGTTTCTCCGTCCTTTTCTCGGAAATTTCTATTATCCCGATCCATTTGTGTGGCTTTTTCGCTATCACAGGCTTCCCATTCGAGATTTGATGAGAATATGTGTAAATCTTTCTCTTTGTCTAAGTAGAATCTTCTTAATTTCTTCCCAAAGTCCAGTATTTCATAGTAATTTCTTATTCCTTCCCTATTTGACTTCGCATACCTTCAAATTGTGCGTTTTACTAAAATTCCAAGAAAAAAAAAACGCAATAATTGTGCTGAGTAGGTCAAATAGGGAATTAGAACCAGCTCGAAACGCTAAAATAGCTTTCAAAACCGATAAGAAGCTACAATTCAAATGTAGAAATCTTTTTATACCAGCTTACTACTGCTAGGTACGGGAAACAAATGTGAATGAATCCTAAGTATCGAAATTCTAGTGCGATGAACTCAGCAAATGATTCGGTGTCGTCACCAATCATTAAGTGGAGTATGCCCAAGAACGCGACCCAGTCGCGGTGACTGAATCGCTCGTGCAAAACTCAGTTGGGGCGACCAAATCGCGTCGCTTGAAGTATGCCCAGGGCTTATAGAACAGTTTATACTGGGTGCATGTGCTTCACGCCCGTGCGTCTATCTAGAGATGTTGAACTATTTACAGCCAATCATAGCTTTTACAAGTCCCGTCTGCAGTAGCAGGTTGTGAAGATACCCTGACACCTTCCTTTCTATGGTATTAACTTTTAAACAACAAACACCCAAATAGTCAACTACAAGTCCTGCGCGACGCTTATTATGTACGTGAATTAGCTACAGTTTTTGATAAAAGTAATGCAGACATTATACGTTTGCAGATATCCTGTCTAAACAAATAACTTCTGCTCTTAATTATTTTATTATCGCGCAGAACTACTTAAGTATATGATGAACATTGTTTCCACTAAACGAAAATAAGGGTCGACAGTGCTTTTTCTCATTTCTTGCCTTCCTTGCTTTCTTGACCATTCTCTCCAGGAGGTTTCGATGCTTTCTCAGCTTCTTGCTGCTTCTGCTTATACAACCTAATTTTATTTCGTAAGTCCGTGTTCGACAACTTTGATTGCTGCGATTGCTTCGACTCATCATCCGATTGCTCCTTAGCTGCGAATTTCTTCCAGAACTTCTTCGCTTTCTTCCTAACTGTTTCTCGCGCTGAATGTTGTTCACCATCATCTGGGGTCTTTGTTCCCGTCGAAACTGCAGAATCAGTGGTCTTCTCCGTTCCACTCTTTGTTGTAGCAATAGAAGCTGGAGCGCTGTCCGATGTTGGACTTCTTCTCATTTTGGCACGAAGACGATTGAACAACCCTCGTTGCTTCTCCCCTTCAACCGGAGACGATCTAGCTGTAGAGACGTGGGGTGGTTGTGCCACAGGAGCTGTAGTATCCTGGACACTCGACGCAGTTGAGGTAGTAGCACCTGGGGTGGCTGAACTACTTCTTCTGGTGGGTCGCAATCTGGCAAATATGCTGCGAGGAGCGGCAGATGACGATGGAGTGGACTTCGGAGGCTCTTCAGGCTTTGCAGTAGCGGGTGTGCTGTCAGCATCAGCCGCTTGAGTAGTACTAGTTGTGGCCACAGGTGATGCCTGAGCTGACGACGCTTTCTCGGCGTCGGGCGTTGGAGACGGTTGAGGAGCAGATGATTTTTTTCTCCGGATGCGACGACTTATCATTTGGAACAATGTTCCAGACTCACTCTTCGACGATTCTGATTGCGCTGCAGCAGGTTGTTTCGAAGGATCCACGTCCACCTCTCCGCTTCTCACCTGACTCTCTTTCAGAGCTAATGGTTGCGCTTCCTGTACTACTGGCTTCTCCTCAGGAGGAGGCGCAGTTGACTTCTTCGTTCTTCTCACTCTGAAACTCAGAAGCTGGAACAAATTTGATCCGGCACTTTCCATCTTCGATGGCTCAGTTTTGGTGGGAGCAACAGTTTCTGTTTTTCCTTCCTTATCAATAGGTTGGACAGGTTGGGTGCTGGCCTGTTCGGGAGGTTTTTCAGCCGACTGAGCGGGCTCCTGCGTTTCTGCAGCCGCACCTTGTTTTGGTTTCCGTTTCTGCCGCAGACTGGGCCGTTCCTTCGATTCGTCCGTATCTTTTTTCTCCTGGCTGAGACTTCCTTCCGCCGTAGACTGATTCGCGCTAGTCACGTCACTATCAGAGACAAAGGAAGTTTGTAAGGAGGTGTCTCTTTGATAGGTGGCACGTGGACGTCCCACCTTGATCTTCCTACTTCGAAAGCCGAATCTTTGCATGAGGCCACCTGCCGCGGATTTAAATTCATCACTGCTTGCGACTGCCTCAGGGACTTGCTGCTGCTTTTTCTTCAACGACGTTGACTTCTGCGTTCGCACTGATCGTATACTCTGCTCTTCGGCTCCGCCCATTGCGACGTGCTCACCCCTCTTGGGGAAAGACTTGGGCATCTCTTTTACCCATTCCAGCGTCAGTGGTGCTCTAAACAACAAAGATGATATTTTTCACATGTATTTACGTTGCAAAGCACATTACCCTTTCAGATAGTCATTTTTCGCCTCCTCCATTAGTCGTTTAAAAGCGCCATAATCAACTTTATCGGGAGCCTCTAGAATCAGCTTAGCTGTTTCCATGATCTGAGTTGAGCAGTTGGCTACGGATTCGGAGATTTCTGAAGGGCAGCGGAAACGAGCTACTAATAACCGAGTTTGATATCATATGAAATCTGCATTACCATCCCAAAACTTTATTTTTGCAGCCAGGACTTCGGATTCCGAATGACATTTCTTCCATGCTATGATTTGTGGGTCTAGCCTAAACTGCACTCGCAAAACTCACTGCAGAAAAATGAGTGGGTGCACACTGCTTACATTTCGACAAATGTATAAAACCAAGCCTCGAGATCTACTCTCGGATTTGCAGGTGCCTTCTTATGCGAGTCAATAGACCAGTATGGTAGCGAGTATGCATCGGGCACTCCATATCTAAATGTAAGAATTTAACATCTTGGAGATAGGACTGTTCCGAACCCACTCACCGCGGTGAAGCATAACGCTGTTTTAGAATGAGAAAGATAATATCAGGCTGTTACGAAAATAGTTGCTGAGATTGACATTTCGAAGTGTTGTGACTCGGCTCATACATAACTTACGTCACCTCTTTAGTACCCCTTCAGTTCCGAAGATCCTTCCCAACAATACAATGGAGATTGCATGCCTCTGCAGCAAAAACTGAGATCGCAAGAATTCGCAACCTTTGGAAGCGATTTCAGTACGCTCACGATCAGCTATCTGCTGCTGTCACTGGATTGCATATGAAACATTGAGAAAGGGACATACAGTAAGAGAATGAATGATCTAGGGAATGGGAATAATGAAAGAGAACATCGATGCTCTACAGCGTCAATTTTGCCAGGTGAGTTCTGAAGGCCAACCACATCTGTAGCAGATTCTCGGACCTCAACTCAAATTATAATACGTGGACTCTGATGTCAGTGCTTTGCTGGGTTGGAGAAGGCAGCAGTGGATCACACCCCTGAAACACCGCCAAACTCCTGACGCAACCTCTTCAGGTTGAGGATTGGGTTCAGGAGAGCTAAGAAGTGGGAAAACGTATCTACTAGCAACCGAATCGAATAATTACTCGGTCATTGAAATGAATCATTCGAGTCGAATCATTCGAAAATCCGAATATTCGGAATGTTCGAAAAAATTAATTTTCGAATAAAATAGGAATAATAAGTTTGAGAAAGATGATGTCCATCTACGTAGAGCAAGCAATTCCTGCCAAGGAATTTTCACACCTTCATGGAAAAAAATTTGGCTGATCGCGATAGTTGCCGTCTCCGTGACAAAATGTGTCTTTTTCAAAGTTACAAGTTCACTGATGAGCGATTGCTTTTAAGTTCAGTGATGAGCGATTGCTTTAAGTACAACTTGTATTTCTCACATAGCATAGATGGTTCGAGGAGTCTTGATAGTCTTTCGAGCTTCAACTGAACGCTAAAAGAGCCAGGCGTCGATATTGCCGTTTTTCATGGACGCATTACTCCACCTCTAGACTTGAAAATTAAGCAAATTATTGGTTTGAAAAGAGTCGGTTTCAGCATTCTTGTAGAGCAGGAATAGAACTCTTGAATAGTGTATGACTCATAGCCAAAAGGTGCTAAATATAGTGAGCGTCAGTGGTGGGGGGGGGGTTCGCGGACACAGCAAGCACGCGGCGCGGCCGCGTTGTCCGCCCTGGAATCGCCGCCGTAGTGGCAAGTCAGGATTTACTTATTAGTTTTAACACATTGATATTAAATATGTATCAAGAAAATTGACTATCAAAAAACCCTATAGTTTGTTGCCGCGGCAAGGATCCCAGCGCGAGCGTGCACGTTTTGAGTCGATTGAAGTTCCAATTCTAGGACATTTATTCGTATGACTTAGTCGAATAATTTATTCGAATAATTATTCGAAAATTCGATTATTCGAAATTTCCGTTTTCCGAATATATTCAGAATTCTAGTATTTGAAAAAGTCAATTTTCGAATATATTTGATTATTCCAATAATCGAAATTTTTTAAAATTGTGCAAGCATAGTATCTACCTATACACAAACGCGCTTTCTGTTATCATAGAGAAACGACCTCTATCTATACAATTACATGGCCAGAAAAGGGTCGCTTCTGGTGTGGAAAATTAAGTGGGAAAGGATGTCATAGCGGGTGAGACGCTTGTCAGCAGCCAGATCGAGAGGTGTTCGCTTCCGCACATTTCTTACCCTGTCGATTGAAGTCAAATGTTTGAGGCTGTCGCATAGTGAGCATCCATCCCTGCTCTCAACGCCTGAATGGTAGGATCAGCTTCGGTAGGATTGGATTCCACGACTGTCCTCAGTGCTTGACCGTCAAGGATCAACCTGCGATCACGACCATGGTTGTGTTGGGGTTCACAATCGCCGGGTGAAAAATTCATGATCGAGTACCGCACTGTTAGTTCGAGAAAAGATCTCGAGGCGGAACAAATGCAAGATTACCGAACAACTGCGGTACAGAGTCACTAGCCATGAACACTGAGAACGTGTTGGCTTAACATTTGCTCGCGACTCCTTACAAAACCGCAGGAAAGAGCTAGCCAGAATATTCGAGAAGCGTTTGAAAAAGTAGGGAAAGCTCTACCAGAAGCTTACAAGGTATGTTGACATGAACTTGCTTAAATTGCTCAGAAGGGAAAAATTTACTTGTGCATACCTCGAAACTGCAATTATTCTCGCAACAACCTAGTAATAATTGAATGTTAGGATGCGCAGAAAATCAATGAGGAAAAATGCAGGCAAATGCGGGTGCGGGCGAGTCTGGACTACTGGGGTCTCATATGGTACCATACAGAGCCGGAGCCCAAAAGCCGCATGAATCTCACACCTTATACTTTTTCCATTTTTCACAGTTTCTCCAAAATCGACTAGAAATAACCGAGCAGCAGCCATGTTTATACCGATGCAAAAATTCGTGGGCTTTATATCGCGGTGGATATACCCGATGGCATGGACTTCCTAAACGGCTATACTAAAACTACCGCTGCACTTATATATAATACATCTGACAACCTCGATGGCAGCAAGTCCTTCTCCAGCGAGATGATAAACTGATGAAGGCCGTAACAATCCTTTAACATTTTCTTTAAGTTTCTCGAGGCTTCTGTCAAACAGCGTCATAACTGGAATGCTTTCACATTACTAATGCAAATCAGAACTGTTATAGCTTTACTTGAACTGTTTTACCAATGTAGTATCTGTCACAGACTCTACCGCTGTCGAGAAGCAATGGAGTGTGGTGCACTCCTGCATTCTTGAGCTCTCGCAAAACAGACAACTCTCTCTGAAATTAGACCTTGTTGAGGAATGAGCTACGAAACTAGAAGGGCACGACAGTCGATCCATGAAGTTAAGACTTGTAGTACTCTTAATTATTCAAGGCAAATGGTGCGTTTGCACACTATCAAACATACTTAATATCCTCAAGCACTCTGGAGGGGTTTCCACCTCCCGGCACGATTAGTTCCAACCCCTTCTACATGACTGGAGAATGCAACGTGAGAAAAAATCCAAAAAAAAGCATAACCAAGCAAAAACAGACTTTCAAATCAACTTCAGTGTCTTGCATCACTATGCTTTACATAGTGTCTGCGGTAAGCTATCACGATGATCCCATCGTTACCTTGCTTGGCTATCGTTTCAAAAACCCCAGCTCTTGCTGCGATATTGTCTCGTTATGGCGGAGTGTGGGAGTGTGAAGGAGCTCGCCAAGGACCATCAGTGTGCAGTCGCCGTGAAAACTTCGCGAAATGGCTAGGCTTATCGTAAGCCCACTCAGCAAGTGTATGAGCATTCCCAAAACGGGATTTTTTTCGTTTTTTTTCTGTACTTCGGCTTATGAACAGGTTCATGTGTATATGACGACGCAAAATTTGAAGATGGGATGCGTGAGAGAGCGAACGTGACACTTACGGGTACATAGGAAGTTGTTCGTGTGGTTATGAATTGCATCGGGTGGGGGGGGGGGAAGAACGTAGCACGGTTGGTTGGGGAAGGGGGGGGGTATAGACAACAGCTCACAAGAAGGATTTGGTAGAGCTGCTGATAGCGCAACACTGTAAAAAGTGGTGTTATAAGTCAAAACGGATGCGATATTCGTGTTCAGGACATAAAATGGGCACTAAGCGAGGTCTCAACACTGAAAAATTCGAAGTCATAGGAGTCTCAAAAAAAAACGGTAATGCAATCGATCGACAGCGTTCCCATATGACCTAGCTGTGTGAAGTTTTACTAACGTGGTTAACGTACCTTGAATCTCAAAACAGTGTTTTCGCTTTCCTTTCGTAAACCAACTTTCATTGCATATAAACACTTATCCAATACTTCCTCGTTGCTGGAAAATAGTCTTCGCTATCCATGTAAAAGAACATAAATTTTCTGCTGCGAGATTTCATTAGATATCGGGTAATGAACATAATGTGCAAGAACAGCCTTACATGTGATCGCTAGCGAGTCACTCCGAAACTCGGCGACGAAACCTCTGGCGAAAAGATGTGTTTGGCAATACACTTTCCGGGAGAATGAATCAGGAGTTTGTTTGGCAATACAAAAGGCGAGGGAATGTGTTGGCGAAATAAGATAGCGATAATGTGGGACAACACGTTGATTATTTCATTCATTTTATTCTTTGTTGGGGGTTAAGCATTCAACGGCGTTGACACAGATGGCTTAGCTGGTTAGACAGCGGACTCCGAAGACTGGTATCATGGCACGCTTTTTGATGCTGTTGGTGTTTTCGAGCGATTGATAGACCTTTTGGTTGACGATGCATTTGGTAAGTTTTTTTGTGACAACACAACTGGCAAGGTTTGTGTGGCTGTGCATCTGGGGAGGTTTGATTGGGGATGCATTTGGCGGAATTCGTTTGTCTGGGTATTTGGCAAGCTCGTCTGCGAGGTTGCCAATTAAACCCCGTCAAATGTATCGCCACAAAAGTTCAGAGTAGTTCCTGTGACTATGATTGTATAAGATTGTATATGAACGTACTCAGTGCACGTCTGCTTGGCCACGATGTAAATCGCTGCGTATCGACCTTCATTATACTTTGTTAACACTTCATACCGTGAGTATTCGCGAGATTCTTCATCGAGACTGAAATTAGGAAAATTCATCTCCCCGCGAGTTCAAATCTAAAGTGAGCGGAGTTTGACAAACACACTTATCATTAGAAATGACAAGATCTCCAGGCATCATCTCTTCTCTTCCTCGCATAAAAGTATCCAGGAGTTCTACTTCCTCATTCTAAGATGATTAACTTTAATAACAAAAGTGACAACTGATAAGCAAACGGTGGAAGCCCACAGCGAGATCTGATTTTCCAGACTTAGACGTTAAGTCCGGCCTTTCTTCCTCAAACAACATTTGCTTGAACCAGGCTGGTTGTTCAGGTTGTTTTGTTAATGCTCCGGGCATTACCTCAAATAAACATGGTTCGGCTGTTCCAAACGCTTATTTTCGCTAACTCAGTAACAACTTGGTGTTCTCATGGACTTGTTGGCAACTACAGTGGTTTTCAGATTTTTAGATGGCGCCGTTGGAGTCGCAGGGGCAAAAGCTAGTTAGCGACAAAAGTTGTCACCAGCTTTTGCACGACCATTCCTTGCTCCACGCCGCTGGGGAACGTCGCTAGGCGGACGCTGCCGCGACAAAAAATGAGAAAGCTATTGTTCTATTTTTTCTCCTCAACACGTTCGCGATCGAGAACATCCAGCTTCTTGCTAACATTATCGTAGTGCTCAGCCTTCGTGGCAGCCACAGCCTTCTTTGCTGCTTTCTTCGCTTCTAGATATTTCTGCCAGTTATCATCCGTCTTGTTGCCGAGGAATACATGGTAGAGACGTTTCTTTCCGCGCACCTTTATTTTCACTTCATCCGTCCATAGCGACGCCTGTCTGTCAATTCTCTGGCGACCTGGTTTAGTCGTGCCAAGCTCTGAATGTGCGACTTCTACAGTGGCTCGGGTTGCGTTCTTCCAGATCTCGGTGTCGACGGTCGTGACCGGCGGCAACTCAATGGTGCAAGTTACTGTGGCTTCCTTCTCCTTCAACCGCCACTACTTGATTCGTGCCGGTCCGCACCGTTCTTCACGCATCCTCCTTGGCGGCATGGCTTTCATGATGCTGATGAATGGACGATGTTGTGTGGCCACCGTCTCGCATGGTACAACCTTTGCATCGGTAACTAGCTTTTGATCGCGATGTCGCATGAGAACGAAGTCGATCTGCGTCTTCGTGTTGCCACTGTAAGAGAAGACTAGGTAGCAAGGACGCTTTCGGAATTTCGTATTCGTGATGACGAGGTTGTGAGATCGGTCATCGAAAGGCTGCACCTCCGCTATCGGTTCCCCTAAGACTACTTTGAAGCCGTGACCTATGTCCTCCGCTACCAGACCATCTCGTTTCTTGCACAGCGCACAAGTAAATTCGACGACGCTCGAGTGCTGCTGCCAGTTCACATGAGCGGCATGTCAACGCGCCTACGTTCAAAGTCGCAATGCGTGTCTTGGCTTCGTTGTGATCCTTAACGATTCGCATTCTTGCCCTCCGATGCACCGTTCGCAGAACATCGAGGACCTTCGCATATTTTCACAATAACCGGGCTCGAAAGTTCGTGTCGATTCCATGGACGCCGTAGCTTTTATCTTAGAACCATTTGTTGTCATTGATCATATGGGTGCTCAGACAATTTCGGGGGCAAATCCCGTTCCAACCGCCGGCAAATCCCCGACGAAACGTTTGAACGAGGACCAATAGCGAACAAACAGCGGGCGGAAACCACGAATGTTGCGGGCCAAACGCGCTGTCGGGCGAATCGCGAGCTGAACGCAGAGTCATTCGGGCTAAAGCACCACCGTCGGGGTTCGGCCCGCTATGTGAAGAGTGTCGGGCATCTGCCCGCTTTCTGCGGCCACTGACCGCCGGCAAATTTCTCCAAAAAGCGGTCTGAACGACTACATATTTCGGCTCAATAAGGGAATGGCCCGGTGGAATGATTGGTTGGTGGTAGTACGCACGTGATAAAGGATGAAGGCAACACCGGTATGGAAGAGATCAGCAGCATGGATGGCCTAGTGGATAAAGCAGCGGACTCTCAGTCGTTTATAAAGAATGGTCAGGTTGGTTCGAATTTACTCAGTAATATAAAAAGGCTAGCACTACGAAACCGTGGACATGCCTTGCAAACAGCCATCTCTTCGTATTCCTGATAAGAATTTGCATATTTGTGTTGCTTTTTTACTCCGGTGGATCACTTTGGATCCACAATAGCTTCGAACCCGGAGCTCCTCCGTGCGAGACTGTGCCCAAGCAGTGACCAACTGCCAGAGGTTGTCACGATGCGTCCAGCTGACAGGTAATTGTGGAGAATACCACCTTGTGCGCTGGGTTAGGAGCAGTAGCGCCTGGTAGTCTGCGGGCTCATGGCGGCCTGAACGCGGACAGTACTCGGGCGGATAGGAATGGAAGCCCCGTTTTCAGCGGCCCCACAGCGGCCTGAACGCGACTACTTCTCGGGCGAAAACACCCAAACGCTCGTTTCGACCCTCGCCCCCCGCTCGTTCGGAACGGGATTTGCCCCCGAAATTGTCTGAGTGTGATGTGGGGTCTTCCTGAGCCGGCCTGTCACGACGGCCGGTCGCTCATATACGGGCGGCGACGGCGGCGGGATTCTAACCTGGGACCCCGTGGGGACATGGTGCTCTAAAGCAGCGCTTTAGACCACTGGGCCATCTCGCCTGAGTTTCCTGAGTTATTACAAGACCAGAAGGGAAGAGCTGCATACAATGCCGTTAGAAGAAATAGAAAGAGGCAGAAGACGAAGACAACGAAGACAATGTCGCTATGAATTATGGCAGCGGACGAAAGCTACGACCGTGCTCGATGGGGAATGCACTGCTTTGTCATTGCTATGCACCCTGACCATATCTGATCGCAAGTGCGTGGTAAATAGACGCGGCGGGTTCTTTTTGGCTACTTTATTGAGTTAGATAACCAGCAGTTGTTTTATCCCGGAACAAGTCAGTGCTTCTCTCAACTTAGAAAAAACTAACATACCCGTTTCACCTCTACTGGCATAACTTGCGGCTGCTTGGGCTTCCGTTCATCTTCTTCCTCACTAGTGTCATCAGCAGATTCTGAGTCCGTTTCGCTTTCATACTGAACTTTCTTTGACCGCTTTTTTGACTTCTTCTTCTCACCGCTCTTCTTTTTCTTCTTTTCTCCACTCTTCTGAAGGACAACTCTTTTTCAACAGCTTCTTTGCTAAGCAAATAAAACTATGTTCAAGTTATGGACAAATATCACCATTTGAAATTAGCCAGTTTTGACTGCTAGATTACGTAAATGTCTAGCTGCAGTGAAGTTGCAGGTGATATACCTTCTCCTTGCCCATCGACACCTGCTCGCACTTGCTGTGTCCAAACAATGAACAACACTCTACCATTGCGAGCGCAAAACAGCACTGTTGATATCGTGCTATTCCGCGGATTGATAACTAGGAAATCTCGCTGGAACAGCTTTAGAGCAATTTATACTGGATGCGTACGACTGATGCGCGTGCGTCTATATGATGAAGAATAGGGCCCAGTCGCATCGCAGTCGCAGCTCACACGCACGCGTTCATGGCCTCGCGGCGGTCGCGCGTTCCTTTTCATTGAGGATGTACATGCCCTGTTGACCGGTCTTCATGGAAAATCCCTTGCATATGGATGCGTTCGACTGATGCGCGACTGACGCACGCAGCTAGTATAAATTACCCCTTTTGATGAACTGAATTAACAGTACTCTGATGTTCATTGGCGATACATTTGGCAAGAGAATGTGTTTGGCAATACATTTTACGGGATAAAATCTTGTTTGGCAATATGATTTACGGGAGAATGAGTGAATAGCCTGTTTGGCGATACATTTGGCAAGAGAATCTGTTGACGATACATTTTATGGGTGTTTTGCGATACAAAAGGCAAGAGAATCTGTAGGCGATACATTTGACGAGGTTTGCTTGGCGATACAAATAGCAAGGTTTGCATGGCGATACATTTTAAGGGTGTTCTGATAAGGCGTTCATTTCATTCTTAGTCGATCCGAATAGCTCTGCTAGTAAGGCAGCGGACTCCGAAGATCGGTATCATGGCACGATTCCTGATGATATTGGAATTTTCGCCGCGGTTGATAACCCTTTTGTTTGACGATACAATTGGCAAAGTTTGTCTGGCGATACAAATGGCAAGCTTTGCGTGGCGATACATTTGACGAGTTTTGTTTGGCAATACATTTTGCGGGACTTCTTGTTTGGCAATACATTTGACGGACTTAGTTTGCCTAGGTAGTTGGCAATTCGTCTGCGAGGTTGCCAAACAAACCTCGCCAAATGTATCGCCAATGAACAACAGAGTTAGGGGCCTAATTCAAAAGAGGAAATTTATACGTTTTATATTCAGCTAAATATGCTTGTTGGGCGGGGGGGGGAGGGGTTCTAAACATAGAATGATGAGGTTCTAATATCAGCACTGCTCAAGACCACACTAGCCTTGACAATTTTTCTAGTTTCCTCCTCTTTGGGGAAAATTTCTTGACACAAGTTAGGTTTTAGTTCGGCAGTTCATCATCTTTGACCAATTATTCGCTGGGACTGGCTGAAGAAGGCTCGAGTTGCAATATCCGAATCTGTCAGGTATCCCAAGCTTGCAACTTTGTCAAACTCCAATGCAATGGATTCTGGGAAAAATATCACTGTTTATGTACCCCAGGCGTCATGTCATGAACATGCTGAGAAAAAGTCCCAGCGATATGTGAAAGGTGTGCCGACTCTGGACAATATACATAGAAGGCGCCAGTTGACCAGTCAACTCATGATGCGTCGTCATCTTAAAGACAGCACTCAAGATAAAGAAACGTTGTCGATTTTCTCATGAAATTCTACCCGGGAGGCTACTTTTGTGCTCCTAGTAGAGAAAAGACCATCGAAAAAGGCGAGGTTTGCGCGAAATACTATGTTGTAATTTGCCAATACATGTCCATTTGTACAAGATCTATCGCCTGAGATGGGTGTCATCGCAGAGCTGCGGAACGGATCACCACTATAGGAAAATCCTGATCGATCCTGTATCAGCTGAGAAACACAGCCGCACACGGTCAGAGAGAAAGGGGTGGGGTTGAGCGTAATGGGCGCATTTGTACATGCGTACGAGTTTTATTACTCGAGTAACTGCAATATTTGGAGAGATTCCTTTTGCAGTTACAGTCCAATTGATGGCACCTTTGAAATGAGCACGAATTCGAGGAAACTTTTCTTCAGCGTGAGTGCTGCCTTTAGGCCTTTCGGTGCATTTGGCATAGAATTATTGGTGCAACGTCTCAAAAAAACTGTTGAACCACTATCGAAGTCATGTTCATTATCGGGCGCTCTCCTTTAAATGCCGTTACAGAGCGACAGGAGAAGGTTGCGATCACTTGGGGCAAGGTCAGGCCTGTACGATAGGTAAGTCAGCACTTGCCATCCAAAGTGAGTAGCTTCTGACGAGCCACTCTTGCAGTGTAACCCATTATCCACCTCTGCTCGTCGCTGGAGATCGCGTTCCGTCAAATCATCATCACGCACTGTGATAACTTTTTTACCTTACCCAACTGACGCAGCGGCAGTGGTGGTGAAGTAAACAATCAAGACTTGCGTCCTTTCACACATAGACTGCCGTGCATCTCAATCTACCAGCTGTCGAAATCGCTGTCAACTCCGGATGCGCGTCTACCATGGGGAAACATTGATATTAAAGTCGCCAGCATGAAGGTGTTTGCCGCGAATACAGGGTTAATACATTGACTGGATGTAGTTGCTGATTCACCAGATTTGAAGCCGTATACTGAAAGGGCTGCAAATGGACTGTTCTGAAAAATCCATCTTCCTGGCAGGGGTTGTGCAGGAGTTTAACATGAATGGTAACAATAGACTTGTACATACTGACCTCTTTATATAAGCGAAAGATATGTTGTTGCAAGGCAGCGTGGGGTTAAATAAGCTTAATTTTTAGAACGTCGAGAATTTTCCTTACAACCTAATAGACAAATGTGATCACTGACGGTGAATCTGCGTCCCATAGCGAGAATAATGCCGAGAAAAAGGTTTCTTTTCTGAGGAGTGCGCGCGCGCCCATACGTAGTAAGAGTGATGTTATTCGATGAGTCTAAGCTATACAATGGGCGTTTTGGCGACGGGTGATGGAGAAGTGCAAAAAACGGTGCTAACGATTATTGTGAAGGGTGCGGCGTATATATACATAGAGGGGAGGATGTCAACCGACAGGAGAACGAGAACCAAAAGACGTTTCTGTCGTGAGCTGGACGATCACAATGGCAATCACAAACGTGGAAGCGGTCACTACCTGAGCAGCAATGGTGGATGCAGGTGGGTGGGGGAGGGCGGGGAGCTACCCCCCCCCCCCGAGAATGGGTCGCCAAATTTTCGAAATTGTTTTACAATACAAATAAAAATCTATTATTAGTTTATTTGTAATTGCTTATTTTTATTATTTTTTAAAATATTTTTTAAATACTTGTCTATTATTATAATTAACATTTTTATTAATTTTATTTTCCATCTGGGTCCCCAGAACGGCGGAGACCTCAATTTTTTCCCCACAACCCCCTTCCCCCTTTCTGCGTCCGCCATTGCTGAGCAGATATCCACAATTCTATACAAGTTGTTCTCCATTTCGCAGTCACTGCATTATGCGCCCGCAGTCTATTTCTGCACGACATTGCGAACCCCGTATGCATTGTTCCACCAACGTCTCCTGATATCAAGTTCTGTAATACTAAAAATAACGTATTGTTTCATGTTGAACTCCACGCGAGATTAGAAGTCAATTTATTCAGAACGGCCAACATTTCGGAGCTACAGAGAACTCCAAACGTAAGCAGACAAGAGGTGGGACCGCGGCGCGGCTCTCTTGGGCAGAGACAGGGGCGCTCCGCATGCTGAGCGCCTGCACCTCTGCCCAATAGAGCCGCGCCATGGTCCCGACCCGTGTCTGCGTACGTTTGGAGTTTCCTGTATCTCCTTCTTCAGGGCCTCGTAATACGACACTACTCACCATCAGTGCCGAGGCCCTGAAGAAGGAGGTAGCTACGAAATGTTGGCCGTTCTGAATTAACTGACTACTAATCTCGCGTGCAGTTCAACATAAAACTATACGAAATTCAAGTCATGCCGAGATCTATAAACAGCCGATCTTGGAAACAAAAAATATCCATGTACATTTCAAATGTGTGCTGATGAAAGCAATTAATACCATTTTTCAGTGCAACCACGCGTGTTTATATTTGCCTCAGGGGTGTGCCGAATTCTCCTTTCTACGCTTTCCACTTTAAGGCCACACTTGGCCTTCCGTTTCACGTTATACGTTTACCGAAAGTTGCCCCGAAAATGGAATAGTATGGAAGATTAAGGTAAAAAGATCAAGCCCCTTCTTTCTTCAAATTAACTGCATAGTCAATGGTTTTTTTTTCTGATTTTTCTTGAGATCTTTTATAAGAGGTTGTTGCTCGCCAATTGAGTAATCGTCAGTGATCTTATTGAGAAATTTCCTGGCGACCTACAGAAACTCACCTATGTATATGCCTGAAACTATATATGGAAGGTTCTGTGACAATTGCAACACATTTTTCTGAAGTTATATTTCTCCATTGAGCTCTAATCTTAATCAACGACACATTTCCAGCAATTATCTATTTCCAACGCTTCCGAAGCGATCCTCAATGAAGGGGTCATTGATGTGTGCATGCACAGATGGGATATGTACCAGCCCTGACCTCTGTATATAATCGTGGGATTTCTCAGAATGTCCTTCCTGTTTCAAACGGAACTGATCTCTTCTTATCAAATGCAACTAAAACATCAGAGAACTTTATCCGAACACTGATACAAACACCTGAAATCTCGAGTTGCTATCTCGTTTCAGAAATTCAGGAAATTCAAAACTGATCGTCTAATTAGCGCCGGCCTCTTAGGGTTCTCTTAGGCTCCCTTCTCTCTCGCCACGCGTTGCAATGATACGCTTCCCATTATTGGACGCCGCCATACCAATCTCGCAGCAGTGGACCTGTCAAGTGGGATCTTCCTCACTACAGGACCCCAGCGCATCTCTTCCATAGAAGGAGCCCGTTTCCTATCATTTCTTCACCCTACTGTCTTTCTCCATCCGTCGAGCTCGTCCCCTTCTTTTGAACGGCATTGTACCCGTGTTGTTCCTTTCATAAGACTTTGTAATCACAGCGTAATCTCATTCATGCCAACTGGGGTGTAAACAACTTTTAGTTATTAAAAGAGCTTGACATGTCCTGAACATCACTGAAAGTGGACCGAAATCTCTGCAAATTGAGGTGAGATCGAAATTTGCCACTCTTACATAACTCAATGCGCTGGATACGGTGTTTTAAGTAGTTTTTAACGTCAATCGCGGGTTCCTGTGCGCACATGGGAAGCCAATTGAAAGTGTGAAACAGGTTTTTGTGCAATTACAATGATGTGCGGTGATGGCACCAGAATAGTCATTGACTTCGAATTCTAGGATTTTTTTCTGAATTGCCATGTGTCTACCTTCCTCGACCCATATTCGCTCGGACATGGGAAATGAAAAACAGAAGTGGGCAGCGCTGCTGGTCATCCAACCACTAAAAAAACCAGCACTGAGAACATTTTGGTACGATTCTCAGTGCAAAGACTTCTCAAAAGCTAGTAGTAGAAGTAAGTGGCAAAACAAATGGCAAACTGGGCAAACAAACAAGCTGCAAAATTGGGTACAACATTCTTCGACACATTTTACCTGAATTTCTGCAGGTGTTAGCAGCATGAGATTTCGGGTGTTTGTATGAATGTAGGAATAGAGTTCTCTGATGTTTTGATTGCACCTAATAAAAGTACTGTCTTCGAAAAAGGGACATTCTGAGAAATCTCGTCATTGTATACAAAGGTCGGGCTGGTACATATCTCATCTGTGTATGTACACATCAATGGTTGGTGAGGATTGCTTCGGAAGCGTTGAGACCCGAAGCTGCGCTTGAAAAAACAGAATGTTCACGTTTTCGAGTGTTTGTATTAGTGTAGGAATAGAAACATGGCAATGCTCATGGAAAACTTCTGAAATTAGTAGTCAAGAGATTCAGAACCTTGGATGAGACGTCATATACCATCCAGCACATTCTTTGGATCTAACAATGACAAGTACGACAAATGATGCAAAATGCACTAGAAAGTGTTTGAAAATTATGAGTAATAGCTGAGAAAGCCTGAGAAGCATAATTCTTTCAAAATTTTTTTTCAGGAAGCTCTTATTTCAAGATATGTCGTTATGACATCGCTGCATAAAAGTGTTTCCGGCAAACACGTAGTAAAAGAACAGCTTCATTGTATCTGTGGATTGTTATAATGCAGACATATTATTACATTCACGATCAAGTGCACCTACAATACCCGTGTTTATTAATGCACTTTCACTACGTTAAGCAGCTTTGGATCATCTATTCCCTGTGGGCAAACTAGTTAGTATCGATGAGACATACAAGATACAAGAAAAACGAAAGACTTTGTGCAAACCTGCGAGAAAAGGAACGCGAACTGAAATTACGACAAAAGAAGTTCTCGACTAGGGCTAAAAGTGTGAGGAAACTGTAAATGAGTTCAAGACAGTTATTATTGAGCAATAAGGTGGTGAAATGATTTCATGAGGTTTTTATCGAATCTCGTGCCGATATCATGCGACTGCGATCCACAGTTGACCAAACACTGCTCTCGTTGTTTCTCGGTAAGCAGTCATAAATGCTCTCTACCAAACGCACATAAGTCCTTGCTCGATCTCCCAAACCACCCTATAATCAATAGAAGTTCTAAACATTGAGAGGTCATATTGAAGGGAAGCAGAGAGATACCTTCAAGCCGTTGCTCAGGAACGCAATCACTAGCTTGTTTTCTTCGTCCCACCGGAGATTTTGTCCTCCAAGCCCAGTATGGCCAATGAGTCGATGTCTCACCTTAGAAAACAAATAGTTTTATTTTTAAGCTAATCCACAGTTCATAGACAGTTATAATCCCTTCATTCAAAACTACTCACCCCGTTTCTGTTCAAGTGCATAACTGTAGTGCCACGCCCTCTTTCTGCATGTGCTCCAGTGACTATGTCTTTTGTAGTAATCAATCTCTCATTAAGCAAGTCAAAGGTTGGCTGTAATATATCGTGGATAGATAATCATTTTCCCCACAAATACGAAAGCCATAGTTCTCTTTTTCAACGTTTACTGCGAAATACTACACCAATTTGATCGTCCCAAGCGAATGCAAACAACTGAGGACGCAAAACTAACTCAGTATTTGCTTTCATTTAGGAACAGTATAGGAAAATTATTATTATGCGTACTCTGCTAACAAGTTTCCCATCCATTAGTAACTGGGCGAGCTTCGCCATGTCGCGTGCAGTCCCTATGCCAAGTACAGCTGGCTGTTCCAATGCATACATCTCCGGATTGTTTAAAGTTACTTTCTAAATGAACGAGTCATTTGGCGATGGAGCAAAGAAGTCACGTAATGTGTAGAACGAGGTAATAGTGAACACACAAAAATAGTTTGAAGCCATGGAGGAGTGGTTGCCACTTTCATGCCAAGCCCGCCACGCAAGTATTGCTTGAAAATAAAACCATAGTCGAGGTTACCTGAAACCCACATTCAAAAGGTGTGCTGTTCAAAATTAACGAACAGCCAAGCTCTCTCAAAGGCTACTTGGATCGGTGACAAATTCGTCGATTCGATCAATGACAGTTGGACGCGTGATCCTGGCAACACGCCAAGCTTTCTCCATTGGTAGACCAAAATGTAGGTCCAGCCCTAAAACACGAAACCACATCGCATTGAATTATTTCCGAATTTTTCTCCTCAGACCTGAAAACTTCAAAAACCGAATCTGAACAAAATTAATGAATGTAAACTGTTACGAGAGCAGATTTCAGTGATTGTAGAGAGATCAACACCATGAGCAGAGCAAGGTTTCGAAGTTCATTGTTGTTCAGGTTGTATATGAAATCTTTAAGGGATCTTCAAGCTGCATACGTTGAGCATCCAAGGTTTTTTTAGCTACGCACAAGCTATTCAATATTCGCATTAGTGACATGTCTTGTTAAAATGATATGGTTAAATTAAGGGACTTCCCAATCCGCAGATACTCAGCTTAGTTCTCATTTAAAAATGAAATGCTCGGAAAGATGACCTCAAAGGCAGTGTGCCACCTCATTTCGATTCTGGGTTGCTAAGAGGTTCTGGCAAGGCATGAAGCGCTGATTCTAATGATAATTGAGAAAGGCTCTAACATGGCCAATAAACATTTCTAAACATTTTGTGATTTGTATCAGTAGTCGTTGTTCAATGTGTAAACGAACGTGTGTTACCAACCAGAAGTCCATGTTTAATGGGTAAAGCGAACTCCTGTCACCATGTCAAGATCAATACAGTAACTACGTCCTATCTTTTACAAAGTACCGATCACTTCTCAAAGGCGACTGAGGATTTCAAAATTCTTGACCGACGTTTCAAAACATTTCACGTGTGCCTTTTCGCCCGGCCACAAGTTTCAAGAACGATTTCCGAGGTAAGACATTGCCTTGTAGTCGGTAGGGATCAACGATGGCGCCAAACGACCAATACTCTAACATTTCGTTCCATTTCAACCTTTCATGCATTTGCAAAAAACCGTTGTATCCATTGTACAGAATGCAACTGCAGCAATCGATGGGTGCGATACCTACACAAGTCGAAAAAAAAGAGATTGGTACATATCGGAATGTAAGCCGTACCATGCTTCTCAGCAATTTCTTCCTTGAAAAATTGCCCTATGCCTCGCTTTCTTTCATCTGTTCTCCTAATGATCTGATCAACCAACCACCCATATGAAAGCGCATGATATCCAACAGCTTTCCCCGGTTCCCATATCGGTTTCTGCAAGATGAAACATGAGTTGTGGAACCTTTCAACTTCAATTTGATACCCACCGATTCTTCAATAAATTTCGCCATACGTTCATGGTCGCAGGCGTCTTCATACGAGATTTTGCCATCAAGACAAGCCAAACCCGACTGCAACTTTGCATCTCGTCACTGACCATCTTTGATGATAGTTAAAAAAATGCATACTGTGTGCGCTAGTATCATCTCGACTGTTATATTCTCCTTGCCATGTTTGGCAAATTCAGGCCAAAACGACGAAATTTTGTCCGAGTACCTGAGGCGGCCGCGGTCGACTAACATTGCCACGCAGATTGCTCCTACTGCCTGGAAAATAGGCGATTTGCTCCCATGAGTGAGTAACCACGCGTTAGTGCGACTGTTTCTCAATGCTTGGAAACTCAAAAAAATGTAACTTTTAATACACTTTTTGCACTTATCCCTTGAGATACATCCTCTATTCCAAGTTTTTCAATGCTGTTCACCCATATATTTTTCTCTGCCCTTGGGATCTATTAAATAAGGCCCCCCTAAGGGGGTTTCAGACATATTCGCTGGTAACGCGGCGGCACTCATAGACAATGGAAATCTTGATGCACAGACTATGAGGGCAGCTGGCCGATTTCTAGGCACGTTCGTTTCGGGACTCGCCACCTACGTCACTCCTGGCTCTTCAGCGTGCACAGGGTAGCGATTTCATCACCTCTCACTGGCGGTCTCGCAGCAGCAGGGTGAGAGAGTATTTACAAGCATTCAGGTCGTACAATATGAAGCAAGAAAACCGCCCTTCGCTGTGTAGAGCACCTTTACTGACGAGGTGTCTCCTCTGTCTTTGAAGACTTTCACTTGGTGGATGTTTCTGTAGCATTCTTCGTGAGGTCTCGATGCGATTGTGCAGCCAAGATATTCGTTCGTCATTTCCACAAAATGACATTGTGCAACCAATCATGTAATTAATCAAAGCTTCTGAAGAAGAAATATAGAAGACAGGTATGCCAGGGCCGAAAAGTGGCGAAAAACTGGAACGCTCCGCCAGTAGAGAACGGATCTGGCCGATTAGTGTGCAGAGGGGTGGGAAACAGGCACTGATGGAAGAAGGGACGGCGTGGCCCCAATGGTATGGAGAACCGGGACGGGTCCGCCAGTATAGGATGTGTCCGCTTTGGCTCAATGACGTGGAGGACTCGCTTTGGTCCAATAGAGTGAAGAATGCAGGCATACGAATCCGCCGATGGAGAGCAGGTCCGCTCTGGCCCAACAGGAAGAAAGTCGTGAGAATATGGGTCCACCGATGGAGGAAGGACCTGCCTTGGTCCAATAGTGTGGAGAAAGCCAGGATACAGGTTCGCCAATATGGATGGGTCCGATGTAGCTCAATGATCTGGAAAACACCAGCATATCGGTCCGCCGATGAAGGACCGGTCCGGTGTGGACCAAACGTGTATAGAATACCCAGACAAAGACCCACCATTGGTGGACGCAGTGGGGCTCGCGACCCCTCCCCCCGCAACCGAAAGAGGGTGCGTCACAGATTTTTTGGAATTACTTTACAAAATGATTGACAGTTCATATTAGTTGTTGTATTCCTTAAATATTTATTACTGATTACTTAAAGGCAGTGTCTCACCTCATGTTGGGTATCGAGATATCCACAGATTCAGGTGCAGCTCAAGGTGCTGATTCCAATGATGTGCATGATGTCAGAAAACTCCCTCAAAAACCCCTACTTTTGAGGCAAAAATAGGTACAGGAGCGGACGAGTTTTCTTGGTAGGAAGCGAAAGCAAAAGCGGAGCTGAGAAGCTGAGATTGCACAATAAAATGAACTTCTCAGCAGCAGCTATTATCAAACAAACAAACATATCCGTGTTGAAAAACCAGGCCGCACCCTCGGCAAACTCTTGCTGCGGAATGAAACCTCTCGTCCACCGGCCGAAATTTCGAAATTCTCGGCCAAACAAACCCGAAACTTATGGGGTTTTCGACGTTCCCCTGAAACTTAAAGTATTAGGTTGGTCAAAAATAATGCGCGTTTTCATGCCTTTGAATCCGAACCTCATAACTCTTTCAAAATCGATCTTTTTCGATAGGCTTAAAACGTTGTAAATCGCAAATCTTTAGCAATGAGATAGACGTTCTCCGACTACCGTGCATTTCTGACAGGACCTTCTAGAATCAACAAACTTCCGGAGGGCAGTTTTGGTATCACTTTAGTCTTTGAGAAAATTCTCCTGGAAGAAGTAGTTCAGGTTCTCGGGGAAGCGGTAGTCGGTGAGCGAGAAGCTTGCTGATTATGATGTAGGAGTCCGAGCTTCCTAGCTCAGTTGCTCGAACCTGTGAAGAATCTGTTGTGCAGGGTGTGCCTGGACGGTACCCTGTAGGAGTGAAGAATCCATTTTATTGAGCAACGCTGGGGTCACGCCGTTAAGTTTCTAATTTATTTCATTTACGTCTTGAAACCACTTACCAGATTAGGAAGAATGAATGAGCTTCAGTGAGCAATTTTGGCAGCAGTTCACCAAAAAGTCGCCGTGACCTTATTTTGGTGTTGCTTCGGTTTCTGGGAGTATTTCGGTGCATGTTCCTCGTCCAACTGTTAAGCAAGGCACCTCACTTTGTCAAAGAGGGTCTATACTTCATATTTAATCACTAAGCGACCGACTGTTTGTCGCAATTTTTTCACTACAAAGGTGCGAAGCATACCTCTCAACGAGGATCAATGTGGTACTCATTCAGTATGCGCGACGTCAACTCGTCGAGCTTTTTCATCCTCTCATTTTTACTGAAGGGAGGGATGGTCTGACAACAATCACCGGCAATATTCTGCGAAACCAAATATGTTGTTTTGGATGGGTGCTGTTTGTTAATTGTCATCAGTTGGGGGTCGCAAACCCGAGGAAGACCTATGCGACATTCTTCACTTTTGAAGCAAGGCACACCAAGCCGAAAAATCCGGGAGCAGCTCGGCGGAATGCATTCGCTCACACTCCCTTCGCCAAAACTATGGTGGTATTCTGAGCGATTCCTGCTGCGATGCCGTCGAGTATCAGCCCGCTGAAAAGAGTTTGGCAAAAAACTTGTTTTGGCGCCTTTCGTTCCACAACTAAAAATTTGCCAAAAACATGAACTTCGCCCAAAATGCATGAGATATTTGAAAAGGCCATGAAATTAGCTACAAAACAGTGTGCAACTTCTCATACCGATGATAAGAAACACCGAAGGTTTTCTGTACCGAAGATGAAGCAGCGAAAAACGCGCATTATTTTTGCACCAACCTAATACATCTTTGTGCTCAGCGACTCGCATATGTTCCAACGACGTGGAAATCTCGAACGCAGTCAATGAGCTGAGACACTGCGTTTAACATTAGAATTTATATTTTTGGCGTTTTTTTTTCATCCATTCGGCGTTCCTGGCTTTTCTCTCCCAACTGGCTGCTCCACCCCATTTTCTAGCGTCCCGAAAGGGCGCTAGTAACCATACATAACGACATAAAATCTTGACCCTCATATAACCAATCAAAATATCACAGTTCGAGGGAATACTGATCGACCTCTGCTCCGTGCATGTCATGAATCTGCGAAGCTCGTTGAATGAGTTCCAGAGTAGCCTACAGTGGCAAAAATGCGAATTATGTGAGCTAAACTATAAGCTGTAGCAAATCTGTTTAAATCGTATTGTCGTAATATGTATTTGAAGTGATAGCAAAGCTGGGACTATGTTACTGTGTCACATTCCCCGATTATATTTCCTGGGAGGGAGAGATTGGAAACCTTTTTTGGTGACTTCAACTTGCACAGCAGTCAACTTAATTGACATTAGCACACTGGAGATGGCTTCCCAAACACTATTCAAGACCCAGTCGAAGCGTAGGCGGAGTAAATTCAATGTAAGCAGTACTGGTTGTTGCTGAACATATATATGGGGGTCAATAACTATTCAACTTACCTTTGAAGTGCTGAAAATTATTTGTAAAGTGTCTTCCCTCCATCTGCGCTCTGATTCTCTATCTGCGAATCCGCCCCAAATGTCAACAACACATTCTCCCTAAACATGAGAAGGGATCAACGTATTGGCTTGGAAAGAAAATGGAGAAACAAAGTTTCCAGGGTTTCTTCAATTCATTAACATTCATTAACAACGTTCTCATCTTGACGTCGTATGGAGCTAGATCCGGAATTATTGGAAGTATTATTACGCAATACTAGATCCGGAATTACTGGAAGTATTTTTCCGCAATAATGGGCCGTAACGAGTTTCATACTACAAACATGTTTCCAACTGTGTGATGGTGTTTGCATGTTGTTAGTTTTTTTAACCGCGTGTGCGCTAGAAACTACGCACCTATGTAGTTCTAGTGACCATAGACAATGTAAAAGAAGAACGAAAGCATAGGACCTTGCGCCGTCTCCGTCATCACGCACTTTGCATGCCTATTTACAGTCTTTTTCTGAGAAACAGGCCTTTTCCAGCTTTTTTGGATAAGGATGGACTGCTCGCTCCTTTTTGGTTCTCCTACACCACCTCGAACTAGACTTTGATGAACTATGGTTAGCTTAGCTTGCATCGAGGGAAGAATACCAGATGTCTATGGCAGTTCAGAATGAGATATGCCTCCTTATATGAAGTTGACTATGCTGATCTTGTATATGTTTTCGCGTCGCGCTCAATGCCATTGCGGAAAAAGGTATACCTTGTCTGTGCAGTGTTATGAGCAGTTTCTGCATCAACCTACCTCAATCAAACATAATTGGGGTTGCCGTGAAGAATGGGTGCAGAATTCGCAATCACCAGTCCAAATAACCCTATGTGCAAAATCTCAGCCAAAAATGCACCACTAGGATTACAGAATTGCGCCTTGATCATTTATTACTACCACCGTTTGCAAGAGGACGATACTTCAATGAAGCCCTACCAGTACGAGGTATGCACTGCTTTGTGCATCTCGAAGCACTGATTTCGAAACTATTTTGTTCCCAGACGCACGTGATAAGGAGGTACTCATAGATTAAGGTACTTCCCATAGATCAAGGTAAGGTATGGTGAGGTGGTAAGTGCCTTGATTCTAGTGGATGCCTTGCCAGGTTCAAATGCCCTCAGATGTCGAACTTTTTACTGTTTCCTTCTGAAAATCTATCATATGCTGTTTTATAAGTGTTTCTACCTATAATCATGACTTATAATAACGGGCTTACTTCGGCTGTCACGTGTGTGTGTGTGTGTGTGTGTGTTGTGTGTGTGTGTGTGTGTGTGTGTGTGTGTGTGTGTGTGTGTGTGTGTGTGTGTGTGTGTGTGTGTGTGTGTGTGTGTGTGTGTGTGTGTGTGAAACGAAATTCCCTGATTGGTCGGTGATGGTGATTACGAGGTCAACAAGATGATAGGGACGGGTATGGTGAGGTTCAAAGGATGAAGAGAAGCTCTAAAGGATGGGGAAGTGGAGAGCGGTGAGTGCACCGCGGTGTGGAGGGTGCGCCGGCGCCAAAAAGTAGGGAGACGCCTAGGGACGGGTCCAACGGGGTGATAAGGGTGCGGCGGCGTAGAAATGTTGAGGAACGCCTGGGGACGGGTGATAATGGTGCGCCGGGGTCCAGAAGTGGGGAAGACGAGTCCACACCGTTGATAAGGGTGCGCCGGCGTTCAGAAGTGGGGGAGACGGGTCCACAGCTGTGATAAGGGTGCGCCGGGATCTAAAAGTGGGGAGACACCTGCGGTCGGGTCCAACGGTGTGATAAGCTTGCGCCGGTGTTCACTACTGAGGAAATAACATGAGTTGGGTTAATCTTTGCTCGATCGGTTCGGTGGCGCTTAACATCGATCGCAAAACACTAAATGTCAGAGCTAAGCAGTGGTTAGTGATTCCTTTCACCTCACATCCCATTCCGCGCTTTTCTTCTCTCATTTGTTCACGAACCCACCGCACCTTCTTTTTTTATATGTTCAAACTGGCTCTTATCATTCGACCAGTTACAACAAACAAAAAATGGTAAACCATTTGTGGTAGTCATTCCAGGTTGAATCGGTTATATATAGTTACAAATAGTTACTTTAGGCGAGTGAAAGATAAAATTGCGCTGAAAAACGCGGGCAATCCTTTTTGATCAGTCCAGTTCTACATCAGGAAAAGCAATGGAGAGGATGTGGAACGCATTATAGCAAAAATGTGGTATGGCTATGAGCCTATTAAATGAAAAAGGGATAACGTCATGCGAGCGAAGCGAGCATCAGGGAAAGTCTGGAAGTCCGGCGTCAGCCGGACGGCAAGACTGGTAATTAGATATTTTGAAAGCTTGGAAGCATTTCATTTTTACTACCCCGACTTTGTTTGCTGTTGAACTGCTGATGGACTCACGTGAGCCCAAATTTTCAAGGAATTCATTTTTGCTGAACTTTTCCATAATACAACTATTTGAAATGCAGAACACAAATATGATATTGTGGCGTCACTTCATTTTTATAGGTTTGCGGTTGAATTAACAGCAATTACTGTGAAAACCGAGTAAAATTTTTATATTTTTTACATTAAAATGGTATTGTCATGCAAAATGCTGCTGATAATCGTGATCAACGCCTGAAATTACCCCCCTGTGCGAAATTCGGACGGATTCCGCAAGATGTCCAAACTACACTACAGCCAATGATCGTTCCTTCGTGAGTGGTAGTAGTAGTAGTAAATGAGATGTAATTAACTCGCCGTACTTTTTGATTTACTTCGCTGGAGTTTTACATGCGGGTTTAATTGAGCCGCCGTTTGCGAATTCTGTATCCATTTTGCACAACAACGCCTATTTTGTGATGTTACGGGAGGTGGATGCAGAAATTATACGTTCGAATGTACTGCACAGACGAGGTTATAACTTTTTTCGCAGTAGTATTGAGCATTAGTGGAGAACATAAGCGAGATCAGCACGGTCAACTTCACATTATGAGGCACATTCCATTTTGAAGTGCCACAGACATCTGGTATCCTCCCCTTGTGAGTTTACTAGCTTCCTTCAGAATCCAAAAAGTAAATAATATTACCTGGTAATAGACACATAGTGCAGCACCATCGCGTTCCCAACCACGGCGAAAGTTGTTCCTGCAAATCATTTATCAATTTCTGGAGGTGTGCTGGTAAGTCGCTACTATAATGCCCCTGTCAACGAATAAATCCCCGAAAGCGATGCCGATTTCTAGCTGAAGTCTTGTTTCTTTGCAGCCTTGTTGCAGATACCTTATTGTTAGAGGCGCTGTTGCGATACTGCGATTATCGAAAGAGCTTTGGATTTTAATTCTGACAAAATCTAAGTGTGTGCTACCTCTGAAAGTATCTCAAATTGAAGAATGGTGAGCAATTTCTAGTGTTTACATCCCTTCGATTTCCAGCATAATTATCAAAATTCACACGGCATGCAGATTAAACAACTTCCACAGTTTTGCGGTGCGACGCAGCATTAAATACAGTGTCCAGGCAAAATTTTCCATTATTCAAACTTATCGTCACTCTTCTCTTACTCATCCTGACGACTTGATTACAGTTGTACAGTTTTTTTTCCTCAGATACCTCAAGACTTTCACTTCTCAAGCAGTTGAAAGTTATGGCGCGGGCGAGTTTTGGGGAAGACTAAAAGGAAGGCAATAAAGCTTCTTTAATGCCCTTATTTCGGGGGAAGCGGCTGATTGTTTTGGAAATGACAGAAAATCGACAATATAACTTCGTTTACAAGAAACATATATTCTCACCACATACCGAAGCACACAGCAATGAATGCAGAGAAAGTATTACTATGCGCACTCGCTGCCAGGCCACAAACGCGTGCTTATCACCAGCGTTCGAGCAGCATTAGAGCTGCAACTTGATCTACCATTCAGTACGTAAACGCACACACAAGCAAATGCAAGTACCTATCATTAAACTATCACAAATTGCCCTAAACTGTGAGCGATTTTCGGAACGAGGATTTCGCCACTCGCGACCTTGTTCTCGAACAGCGTCCTGAGAAATGCGGTGAAGCCAGCCATTAGGAATGAGAGGCGAACACAGAGAGTCGTGACTCGCAGACCAATACGAATTGCAATCGCGAATTTAGTTGCTTTGCATGCAGTTGCTTTGCATGTACGAGCTTACCCAGACACGATCATGATCACGGCTTATAATGGTGGGCTTACTTCATGTCTCACGTGCGTGTCTGAAGAAAAAATTCAGGGGACGTATCCTAGAGTGGTGATGCAACCGCTCCACCGTTGGCAGAGCTACCTAAGGGCGTAGCGACGTCCAAAAGTGGGGAAACACCTGGAGTGGGGTCTAACGGTGTGACAAAGGTGCATCAAAAGTTAGGAAACACCTGGAGTCGGGTCCAGCCGTGTGATAAGGATGCACCTACGCCCAAAAAAAGGGGGGGGGCACCTGTACTCGGATTGAAAACGGTACGATAAGGGTGCGTCCAAAAGTGGGAGAATGCCTGGAGTCGTTTCCCATCGAGCGATAAAGATGCGTCGGCGTTCAAAAGTGAAGAAACGCCGGCAGATGGGTCTAACTGCGTCATAATAGGGAGCCGGTGTGCAGAAGTAAGAGATAGTCGCGGGGCGGGCTCATTCCTGCATGAGGGGTGGGGTGGCTTCTTTTTTGGCTACCCCTCCTGCCTCTATTTGTGAGTGAGTGAACCACTTTTCCTTTGTATTTCCATACACCGGTGCATCTTTATCACTAGATCCTTATATTTATCACAGTAAAATCCAATTATTCACACAGCCACTAAGTGCCATGTAATACTTCACAGTAACTTCGTCGCTATGAAGAAAATGAATGGAAATGATGAGAACAAAATGACACAAGTACTCACATATATTAAACAAAGCGCCGTAACACTGCCGCTATAGTCCTCGAGGACTGTAGTGCCCATAATCGATGAGCACCGGTGTCACAGTCGCCGTCGCTGGCGACTGTGAAACCGGTGCGCATCGATTGCGGGCGGGGCGTCGCGGCGGCCGCCGAATTTGGCGACTGGCGATCGCCAACATCTGCGGCGTCGGTGCCTATCGATTGGTCGCCAACATTGACGATCGGTGGCCGCCAATGTTGGCGACTGCGGCTTTGGTGCGAATAGATCGTGTGCGCTGGCCAACATTGGCGGCCGCCGTCGCCGGCGACGGCGACGCAAGGTGCTATACTCCTCGAGGAGTGTAGCGGCTACCTAAGGGGGCTAGAGCGGCTAGAGATACGCAGCGGCACTCATAGACACCGCTATCTTGAGGCGTAGACTGTGGGGCGAAATGGCCGATTTTTAGGGACTCAGGCACATTCGTTTCGGGACTCGCAATTACGTCACTGCTGGCTCTCCCGCATGCACGAGGCAGTGATTTCATCACCTTCGCTGGCGGTCTCGCAGAAAGGAGTGAGGAAGTGTTCACAAGCTTTCCGGCTGCACAATGTACGCAGCAGGAAAACCACCCTCCCACTGTTGCGAGGCTGCAGGCACCTCCGGAGAAGTGGACGGGTGTTATGAGAGCTGCAGCGTTTCGCAAACCAGGGGGAGGCTGGACTCACGCGGTCCCCCCACGTGGTGGATGCCATTGCCGCATCCCCTGCTGAATTCTCGCAACGACTGTGTAGGCACAACATCCGTTCGTTTCGAGAAAGCTTCTGCACTAACACAGAGTAAAGGCCTCAATATATCAAGGCATGACATTGTGTATCCAATCAACTATGTACCGATACGGGTTCACCGATGGAGAAAAGGCCCGCTAGGGCCCATTGGTGCGGGGGACGCCGAGATACGGGTCCACCGATGAAGAAAGGGCCCGCCGTGACCCAGTTGTGTGAAGGACGCCATGACACGGGTCCACCGATGGAGAAAGGGTTCGCCGTAGCCAAGAACGGGTCCGCCGTAGCCAAGCGGTCTGATGAATGCCAGGATACGGGTCCGTCGACAGAGAACGGTCCGCGTGGTCCAGTGTTGTGGACGTCAGGATACGGGTCCACGAACAAGGATCCGCCGTTGCTAAACAGTGTGGGAAACATCAGGATACGGCTCCGTAGATGGAGAAAGGGTCCGCCACGGCCCTATAGTGAGAAAACCGCGAGAACGCTGGTCCACCGGTGGAGGAAGGACCTGTTGTAGCATAATGGTGTGGAGAACGTCAGGATACGAGTTCACTTTGGTTCGATAGTGTTGAGAATGCCAGGAGGCGTGCACGAACCTGGAGAACGGATCCGGCTTGCCCTAACTGTTAGGAAGCCGCCAGAATGCGGGGCGCTCAAATGGGGGAAAGGCCCGCCGTGACCCAATGGTGTGAATAACACCAGGACACGGGTCCGCCAATGTAGGATTGGTCCGCTGTGACTCAGTAGAGTGGAGAATACCAGGATACTGTTCGGCCGACGGTGAACGGGTTCATTGTGGCCTAACAGTGAAGATGACGCCAGAATACGGGTCCACCGATGGAAGAAAGCCCGCTGCGGCCAAGTGGTGTGGAAAACACTCGGATACGCTTTTGCTTTGGTCCAGTAGTGTGGGGAACGGCAGGATACAGTTCCGCCGATGGATAACGCGTCTGCGTTGGCCCGGTAGTGAGGAATACGCACGAATACGCCATACGATGGAGAACAGACTTCTCATCCTCATACTCAACTCAGAAGAATGACTTCATGTTTGGGCCCATTTGAAGATTGGTTCTGCTTCTTTATCAATTTTCTAGAGATTCGGCAAGTGCGTAGCGTTTGCACAGGTCCCAAGTGGCGGCCCCACCCCAATTTCTAGCGTCCCGAATAGGTTCTAGTCTTATCACAAAGCTTGCATGGAATAGTGTGCTGGAATAGGATTAGTTCTACGAAAACATTTGGGGGTGGACACTCGCAGCGACAGCGTCGCTATAAAGTTATTCATGCGCCTAAGGCCAACGAAATGGCATCAGTTTGATAGTATGGGGGAAGGTTACCGCTCACTTAATCGAGGATTTTTCAGGAGAGCGGCGGAATTGCGTGTGAAGGTGGAGATTCCGCGAACCTTACTTAACATTACTTTTACGGCTTACTAAACCCATCTACGCTTTTGTTTGCATTCAATGTGGAGTATGTGAGCGAAGCGAGATAAATAGTTCTGAAGTACGGTGTGACCGGACGGCCACACTGTTCACTTCATAAACCCGTGTAACTTCTGATGGTGGAACCAAGACTAGTCGGAGAGAACTCGATTAGAAGTCCTTGAGAAGCATCATCTCGATCACGTTAATTTCTTGTGTATGTTGCGCTATCAGGTTGTTGGGAAATTAATTGTCGAAATGGATCCTACGGCAGGTCTCCGATTCGTGAAACGCTAACCACGCTAACCATGGTTAGGTAGCGTGGTTAGCGCGATTTTTTTATCTATGACTTGAGCTAGCCCAAGCTTTGGTTTGTTCAGCCAAACCAACGTAGCCGGCGCGGCTAGCCTAGCTAAACTTGTGGTTCAAGCCGCTGAAGTCCGTTAAATATGATATGTAGGTGCAGAAAACTTCTGCAACAGTACTCAAAAATTATGGGAGCTTTTGCTATGAATTTAGTTTTGCCTGATTTTAGTTACACTTGCATCATAGCATGACTTTATCCATGCCAAATAGATGAATTACAACACGCATATAGCAGTCGGTAGAGTTGAATTCGAAGCAGAAGTTGTAGGAATTTATCGAGTTCGATCGATACCAGCTTCAAAATCACGCGAGTTTTCGAAATGTTTTTAATGGTTTTTCTTTTATTCTTATGAAGAAATTGTTTACAGATGTTTGCATTCTCCTTTTCTGATAGCTGGCTGTCGTTTTTCATAATTTTACTGTGACTTTATCATACCAAATAGGATTTTCAGCAGAGGGTTCCCGTTCGTCTTTCAAATCTTTTTTTGTTGTTAGCACTCGCTCCTAGGTGTACTTCAACCTTGGTACTAAACCCAGAAGCAAGCTGACAGCTTTTTTCGTAAGTTTTTTTTCTTTTTGCAGGTCTCGGAGTGCGCACGTCTCACACGTCAACAACGGTGAGTTCAGAACTAAACGACTACGTACGTGTTCAAAACACTCACTCTTCCAACAATATGGTTTGCTTTCACTTTCTTAGTCCTTACTAAACTGCTCAACCACTATACGAGCACTCTCTTACCAGGTTTCGCAAATCTATGGATTCTTCACATTATACCTATAATCAGGGGTGTGCGGAATTTTCCGTTTTCCGTTTTACGCTTTCCGTTTTCCGCCCATTTTTGGCCTTCCGTTTTCCGTTTTACGTTTTACGGGATTTAAAATTTTACTTCCGCACACCCTGCCGATGATGCATCTCTGGGGTGGTATTTTTGTTTTCTCTTCTCACAGGTCATGACGAAATGCGAGCGCAATAAAATGGTGGCAGATGTCATCATAGGTTAGAATAATGTCAAAAACGCATAATTTTGTACAAAATTGGAAACAGACTGCTTGCAGAATGCAAGAGCAGTTGAAGAGCAGTTGAGCGAAGACCGAGAAACAGTGAGGATTAAGTTCAAACATTTGAAACGATTTGAAACGAACTATAAGATCAAAAGAATAGGTGTTTTCGACAAATAGGCATCCAATTAGGAGGTCTCTGTTGTCGATGGATGGAGCAAGGGCTTCCCAATACCAGCAAAAAGAAAAAAAATGAAGAGAAAGAACTGCTCTCCAGCGGATCAAGAAGCGAAAGGCAGCAAAAGACTCTAAACGACAATATAGGCTAGCCTAAACCACGGCTAGGGTTTGTGCGCGCAGTCATGAATCCCAACCCCGCTGTCACAGGATTGTATCTGAAGCTCAGTGAAATGACATAGGGTAATGATCTGAGGAACAAGGGCATCGAGTGAGGATCTCGATGCCTAACTGCATCTGTTTTTACTGGATGAGTCCTGGAATATGAAGCCTAACGTTTCCGTGGAACAGGGGAAACCAGCTTTTGTTTATCACGGCCGTCCATATCTGCATGTTTGCGGACATCAGAATAGTAGGTCTGCGCTCTCAATGTTGGAGGAGGCTGCAGTAAATCACACCTTTACAGCACCACCAAAATTCTAACGCATCCTCCCTAGCGTGAAGATCTGGTTTAGGAAAAATTGGACAAACAAGTTCATGCTTCCTTTTATCGCATAGAAACCGAGCTCCATCTTTAGCTATTACATGGTCTAGAAATTGGTAGTTTTTGGGGCGGAAGATCAAGTTGCAGAAGATGTCACAGCGGGCGAGATGGTGATCATCTGTCAGGTCGTGGAGTGGCCACTTCTTTTCTTGTCACGCCGATTGAAGTTAAATGTTTTGAAACTGTGATATAGCAAGCATCCATCCCTGCTCTTAACGTGCAAATGGTAGGACCCGGTTTAAATTCCGCGACAGTCTTCAGCTCGTAGTCATCGTCAACCTGCGGTCAAGGCCACTGTTTCCTTGATGATCAAAATCGATGGAAGAAAATTTCACGATCTTATAGCCCACTGTCCATTGGGAAGATTATTCCAAGCCGAAACAAATGCGGGATTACCGCATACCTCTGCCAGAGAGTGAGCGAGTTTGAAGTCATTAACCATAATCACCCAAAAATCGAGTCGGCTCATCATTTCGTTCGCGACTTTACAAAACCCCTCAGGAAAGATCTAGCCAGAGTACTCAAGCAGCATTCGAAAGATGAAGAAAAGCCCTACCAAAAAATTACATAAATTGGGCTGAAGTTTATCAAATTGGACAGAACATAAAAGTTTAATTGAGCATACCCCGAAACGGGAATAATTTTCGCAACAACCTCATATTTCACCGTTGGACATAAGTTCTAGGTCCCTCAAAACTCCGAAGTTTGACAAGATCTCAGACGCAAAGATCTGGGCGAGCGCAATCAAGAAGAAATTCAAGTGAATGAGATTTAACCATTTTCAGACCTCTCTTAACGGTGATATCATCCTATGGTGGGTTTCAAAAATGTTGCAGTTTTTGCAATTAAGAAATGACACACCTGAACGTATCAAGAACAGGTTTGAAGGTCTCATGAACTCGACCATCAGTAGTAACCGGACGACGTCTTCTTTCTTTTAGCTTCAACATCAATAGTGTGGACGCGATCACCATCACTGTCAAGCCAACAATCATCTTCGTGATTGCCCACAGGACTCCCAACCACATCTAAAAATGCACAAAACATACACTATTTAGTATGATAGAATCTCAAGAAATGTGGTGGTCATCACATGATTACCCTCTGATGTTCGGTGGTGATACATTTGGCGTGGCCCCAAACGAACTTCTCCAATTTTATCGCCACACGAACCTTTGTATCGTCAAACAAAAGAGTTATCAACCGCGCAAATATTTCGATATTGTGAGGAATCGTGCCATGATTCCGATCTCCGGAGTCCGCTGCCTTACCAGCTTAGCCATCCGGATCAACACTGTCGAATGCTAAGCACCCAACTGAGAATGATATGAATGCGTTATCAAAACAGCCGTAAAATGTATCGCCAACAGATTCTGTCGCTTTTCTATTTCCAAACAAATCTTGACCCTCCCAAAAAATGTATTGCCACGCAAAATTTTATCCCGTAAAATGTATTGCCAAACACATTCTCTCGCCATATGGATCGCCACTGATGCATGTGTGGCTGAATGGATAAAGCAATGTACCCCAATCATCCAACTTCAATGCAACAGGCTGAGCATCATTAATTGTTGTCTGGAAGCTGTCAGGAAGCACCTAGTCTACTAACGGTCATTCTGATTCAAGGCTGGTTCCTTTGGGGAAGGGAAGCAGAAGCAGGAAAGAATTTGATGCTGCGTCGCAAATACGTATACGGGCGCGATCCAGTGGCAACCTGGTGTTGCTGTTCCTGTAGGTGCTGATCAGATGCGCACTTGTATAAGCAATTATTATTATAATTAGTTGCATCCTTCGTCTTTACGAAACCATTATCAACTCAAGAAAGCCCTCAGTGCTGGACAAAGTCTTTTTTTGCAATGATTTTCTTCAAAAACCAAGATGGTCTCATAGAGATAAAAGATACCACATTGGGGGAGACTTGGTGTCCCCTAGCTCCCGCACAATTGTGTTGCATTCGACGAGTGGGTGCACAGATGTCTTGTAAGCCTTTATAGGTACATGAGGGTTCTTCGTTCGGAGTGCTTTGAAAAGACTGTATGTCCTGAAGTTGATTTCCGAAACTAGGGCTTCATGCGAGCGAAGCGAGCCCTCTACTGATGCTCGCTTCGGTCGCATACTGTATGTTGAAAGCAAGCACAAGTGTAAACTGATTGAAAAATCTGTATCCTTCCACGCAGTTCTTTTGCTATCCTGAGAAGCTCTTGATCCCGTAGTTGTAGCTTTCCCCCATATGAACGAAGTTACGCCCTTCCATATGAGCGAAGTTAGTGGCTGTGAAGAATTAATTGTAACCAATTCAGTGCAAATGTTATCTTGAAATGATTTAGGCTCAACTGGTTGTTGTGGTAATTCAAGTGATAAGGGTCCACCGGTGTACATATATAAACGGAAAAGAGGGAGTGGTTCATTCAGACACAAACGGAATGGGAAGAGAACAAAGAACACGGATACGGAAGGAAACAATGTACATCTAGGTGATTTAGGTGGAGGGTCCGCCGAAACAGGGTAAGCGTAACCCTCATGCAGAAATAGACCCGCCGAGCGAATTCCTATTAGTTGTGGAAGCTGGCACACCCTTAGCACCCCGTTGGACCCGACTCCAGGCGTTTCCCCACTTTTGGACGCCGGCGCACCCTTATCACACCGTTGGACCCGACTCAGGGCGTTTCCCCACTTTTGGACGCCGGCGCACCCTTATCACACCGTTGGACCCGTCTCCAGGTGTTTGCTCACTTTAGGAGGCACCCCTTCTCCAACGGCGGACCCGTTGCACATGTCCCTTCTGCTCGACCATCTCTCTACCCCACTCCACCACACCATACCCGTTCTTAGCCTTTTATAGGATCTCACAATCACCACCAATCACCATCACTGACCAATCACAGTGCGTGTGCACACGCAGTAACAGAGTCACATAATGTCTGTAATATATATAGAGTATGATAGAGTATGATATGGTGATGTGGCCGAACACGAACCGGCCTGAATGAGTATGACCACGGATGATGAGTGGATATCCTACTTATCACCGCCTTGATCTCATCAACCTCATTTTTGACGCATGTTGATGCTAGGCGATCCGACATTGGCGACTGCTCGCCAACAACATCCCATGATGAGGGGTGTCGACTGAGCACCAAGTACAGTACCCGCACTAAGTTTGTTAAAAATGAACATCTGGAACGCGGATTTGCGTCATTTTCGTTCTAGGGTTATAGCTCATCGTAACAAAGCGATTCACAGAACAAATCAGGGGTCAAAAACGGCAATGAAGTGGGCTACCATATTTCGTGAAACCAGCCCTGAAATCTGATTTTCAACAACGAAATTCGCAATTTTTTAATTCTGCCGCACCCTTGCCGCACATAATGCGCGACATACTTCGACGCGCGGCATGATCCGAGCAGTATAAATGACTCTTGAATTTCAGTGTTCAAAATCGAAATTTAGAGCTGGTTTCATGAAATATGCTAGCCCACTCCACTGCTGCTTCTGACCCCTGCTTTGGTCTGTGAATCGCTCTTTTACGATGAATTATAGCCTTGGAACCAAAAGAACGCAAATCCGCGTTCTGAATGTTCATTTCTAACAAACTTAGTGCGGGTATTGTATAACTGAAAACGAGTCGTATAACAGCTAACACTATTATCTTCTCAATACCTTGATTTTTTTTCGGCAGCTGAAGTGCGACACCAGTCCCGCATACGGTTCGCTCCGCAGCCAGTAGCAAATGGGTGCCGAGGGACGCCCCTCTCTAATGAACACTGGATTAATGAGGTCGAAAGGGAGTAACAACTATCACATTTTCATAAACTGACCGTGTGGGAATTGCGTGCACCAACGAGTGCTCTGTGACGCTTCTAAAAAATTGACGATCGAGCACATTTTCATCTTTTCCAATTTTTACGCTGCTACAGCAACCGAATTTGATGAATTGCCGGAATCAGCACTATGCTGGTACACAAAGCTAACTGTACCCTACTATAATCTTCGAAGGGGAAAGAATCTTGTAATTGTGATCTCACGTTTTCAGCGCGTGAATTCCGCACTGGGTGAAATGAGCGCGGAGCAAAAAGTTCAGCGGTCGATTTTCTGTTTCCTTAAAAGGCATATGAATATTTCGATTAGCTCCCATGCTCCCATGCTCAGGGTCCGCCGGGATGCCTTGCAGCAGCTAAAAGTGCCGAAAAATCGTATCTCTCGAAAACTTCCCGTTTCGGTCCAGGATATGGCGCTTCAAGACCTCTTTCAGAGCACATGGCCTCCTATTGTCCGAACGTTCGTCTACGGCTGCTAGAGACGGTTATAAGATTGCGGCCAAATTTTCAGCAAATTTAGTGCACTCCTAGATGACAAATAATGACAGCTAGAAGTGCTTCATCTGTGAATTCTAGAAGTACACCTAGTGTTCTTTATAAGATTTTCCTAGGAGACCCGTAGCTAATCTCAGTAGCGAACAGTAGCTTCATCAACATCGAGGTTTTCATGAGGCAAAACGAAGGTTTATATTTTGGACAACGGTAATACTGAGACTAGGAGGACTGCAGCAACGGCACTTGCAGATCACGAAGCTCACAAAGAGTTGTCTTGAACCTTTCATTCTTTCTTGCTCAAGTTTGCCCGGTCCGTTGCAGTAGTGTGCGCCACTGGCAACTTCGTCAAAAATTGGGTTTTCTTCAACTAGTGTGGAATTCGCCGAGATCACCTCCCAGACGCTTGACTTTGGGGGGCTTTCTGCTTCAATCCATAATATATAGTCGGATCTAAGCTTGAAGCCCCAGCCCAAATCTAGCTTTCAATAATGAGCGTTTAGAACAGGTCCAATTTTTTCGCGACTTGGGTGTAATTGTCGACCGCTCACTGAAGTTTCATCAGCACATAGACCATGTTGTTGGAAAGGCACTAATTATCATGTTTACCATCTTCAGGAACGTACATAGTAAAGATCCAAATCTATTGATTCGTTTATACAAAACCTACGTCTTACCACGCCTTGAATACTGTTGCGTTATTTGGAGCCCTTACATCAAAAAGTATATTCTCAAACTTGAAAAGGTTCAACAGATCTTTACAGAATCTTGTTTTATAGAGCTTTTCCAGACCCAAATTTTCCTGTAACTCTTCCTTCATACAGAAACCGCCTAGAGAAACTAAAGCTCAAAAGTCTGAGGTGTAGGAGGGTCGTGAACGATTTAGTGTTTTGTTTTCGAATACTAAGACAAGAAATACGTCTACGTGCTAGCAATTACTGGACGTTGCGCCCTTCTTTCGGTAGAAGTGGAGCTTTGGTGCTTCATTACCCTAAAATAAAGAAGCATCATGTCTCCATTTGTTACAACTCTTTGTTCGCAAGAACAGCAATGTGGTTCCATCTTTTACCGGAGAACGTGGTAAGTTCTACTAATTCTAAGACTTTTCGTAAGAGGCTGAATGAACTAAATCTTCTTGATATCCTAAAAATTCCTGAGATTTAGGCTTGTATTAGTGGTTTCATGGCTGCTGCTCCTAGTTTGGCGATGTTAAGGGTGTTCGACTTCGACTCAGCTGTTTTTTTATTGCCCTTCGTCATCTACGCCACTACCATTTCATACCGAAACACTCCGTCTATTCATTTTGACACTTTTAAGCAGTTGTTTCTGTTTTTTTTTTTTGTTTTTATGTCTTGTTCGTATCCATCGATGGCATGGAGAGGTGTTGTCTTATAGTGTCTTTCGATCTTGTTTGTGCTAGCTTAACGCAACACATGCTAGCTGAGGGTTTGAACCACTTTTTTGCAATAAGTTTGAGACCTGCTCGCCTCAAGCCGTTTGGTCCTACCCAACCTTCAGGATCAACGGGGTTAGCTAGTATACCCGTTTGCCGAAGTTCCTGTAGGTTCCGAGGACGCTCCTGTGGCCTTTCCAGGAGACTGAGGGCACCTTGCTAGCTGATGTGGGTGCATGGATCAACGCCCACCAGAGCCCATAAGGTCTCAGCTGTTGACGAATTACGTTCAATGTGAGCCATTACTGAGTTTATGTCCTCAATGTTGCAATTAGTAACCAGTTTTTTTGGACAACACTCTTTCCATTGCCAAGCAAACGGATTATCCTCTATTTAGTCGTACTACATATGTCTTGACATTTTCTCTGGTTTAGCCTTGTACTAGGTTTGAAGCCCTACATTTAATTAGTTTGTGTTTCAAGTTTTGTTTTGTTTGTTTTTTGTTCTGTTTTCTATGTTTGTAGTAGCGCACCTTCGAGTGCAGAAAAATAAATAAATAAATAAATTCAGTTCATCGCCGCATGTTTGAGCTACTACGAGCCCTATCCATTACACGGCATCAAACGATATATCGACTAGTTGGCCAAAACCAGTAAACGTAAAGTTTTCTTCGGCAGTGAGTAGGTCATCTCTTCGAGATAAATCGAAAGGTGATCAAATCGTTTGGATTGGTGCAGTTCTACGAAAGTTATGGCAAAGCGACGGTATGCGACGGTGACTCCGCGGAGCGACCGTCACGATCCCGTGAGCAGTATTGTATATGGCAACGTCCAATAGTCCAACATCAACACTTCGCAGACGCGAAATCAGTTCAATTTGAAAATTTGAGCTTTAAATGTGAAGGATCTTCCAATCAAATGGGTTCTTTCAGTCAAATGGCTACTTGTAGAATTAAGTGTCTCAACTTTCCTATTTGAAAGAAAAAAAGAAACGTACGGCTTTATACTGTTTAGTTTGAGCAAACATTGAGATCTTGCGCTGAGGCTCCTACTTGCTGTAAGTGACACCCAGCTGTCACCATCTTCCGATTCTCACAGCACATGCATATGATTTACGATAATCCTAGAAATCTCGAAAAAATTACGGAAAAAACTGTTGTTCCAATACGTTTCTTCGCGATTACACCGAAACCAACAACTCTATTTCTCAGAGCATTGAAGGAAACAGAGAATCGACTGCTGAACTTTTTGCTTCGCGCTCATTTCACCCAGTGCGGAATTCACGCGCTGAAAACGTGAGGTCGCAATTATGAGATTCTTTCCTCTTCGAGGATTATATTAGGTTGGTGCAAAAATAATGCGCGTTTTCATGCCTTTGATTCCGAACCTCATAACTCCTTTTAAAATCGATCTTTTTCAATAGGCTTACAAATATTGTAATCCCCAAATCTTTAGCAATAAGATAGACGTTCTCCGACTACCGTCCATTTCTGACAGGACCTTCTAGAATCAACAAACTTCCGGAGGGCAGTTTTGGTATCACTTTAGTCTTTGAGAAAATTCTCCCGGAAGAAGTAGTCCAGGTTCTCGGGGAAGCGGTAGTCGGTGAGCGAGAAGCTTGCTGATTATGATGTAGGAGTCCGAGCTTCCTAGCTCAGTTGCTTGAACCTGTGAAGAATCTGTCGTGCAGGGTGTGCCTGGACGGTACCGTGTAGGAGTGAAGAATCCATTTTATTGAGCAACGCTGGGGTCACGCCGTTAAGTTTCTAATTTGTTTCATTTACGTCTTGAAACCTCTTACCAGATTAGGAAGAATGAATGAGCTTCAGTGAGTAATTTTGGCAGCAGTTCACCAAAAAGTCGCCGTGACCTTATTTTGGTGTTGCTTCGGTTTCTGGGAGTATTTCGGTGCATGTTCCTCGTCCAACTGTTAAGCAAGGCACCTCACTTTGTCAAAGAGGGTCTATACTTCATATTTAATCACTAAGCGACCGACTGTTTGTCGCAATTTTTTCACTACAAAGGTGCGAAGCATACCTCTCAACGAGGATCAATGTGGTACTCATTCAGTATGCGCGACGTCAACTCGTCGAGCTTTTTCATCCTCTCATTTTTACTGAAGGGAGGGATGGTCTGACAACAATCACCGGCAATATTCTGCGAAACCAAATATGTTGTTTTGGATGGGTGCTGTTTGTTAATTGTCATCAGTTGGGGGTCGCAAACCCGAGGAAGACCTATGCGACATTCTTCACTTTTGAAGCAAGGCACACCAAGCCGAAAAATCCGGGAGCAGCTCGGCGGAATGCATTCGCTCACACTCCCTTCGCCAAAACTATGGTGGTATTCTGAGCGATTCCTGCTGCGATGCCGTCGAGTATCAGCCCGCTGAAAAGAGTTTGGCAAAAAACTTGTTTTGGCGCCTTTCGTTCCACAACTAAAAATTCACCAAAAACATGAACTTCGCCCAAAATGCATGAGATATTTGAAAAGGCCATGGAGTTTGCTACAAAACATTGTGCAACTTCTCATACCGATGATAAGAAACACCGGAGGTTTTCTGCACCGAAGATGAAGCAGCGAAAAACGCGCATTATTTTTGCACCAACCTAATAGCAGGGCACAGTTAGCTTTGTGTACCAGCATAGTGTTGATTCCGGCAATTCATTTAATTCGGTTGTTGTGGCAGCGTATAAATTGGAAATGATGAAAATGCGCTTGATCGTCAATTTTTTAAAAGCGTCACACTTGTTTTGCTGCACACACTCTCCATACGGTCAGTTTATGAAAATGTGATAGTTGTTCGATCGAGTTATTCCCTTTCAACCTCATTAATTCAGTGTTTATTGGAGGGAAGCAGAGGGGCTACTGGCTGCGGAGCGAACCGCATGTACAGCACCTTTCGCAAGATTTATATAAGGTCCTTTTCAGCTTCTGGCTCTTTTATTAACACCTGTCTCACAACGCCACGCCTAGAGCCTAGCACAGTCGTGTTGACTAAGTGTTAGTTCCTTCGCCACCACCACTACGCAACCGCTTAGCATCTCCGGCCGCAACTCGTTCCGTACGGTACGTTGCGGTTTACTGGTTTGACATGTTCTGCTATGCATCACATGTACTTGAAGGGGGTATTAACCGTCTTTATCCTCCCTAACCCAATGAAACTAGGTTAGACTGTGTCAAGGTGTAACGAAACCGACCAAACGAAGCAGGACTGCCCTGCACGTGCGGAGCGGAGCCAAAGCTGGATCAGCGCGGCCACGACCGCAAATCATCCAGACTGACACCTGCCACACGGGTCAAGAGAAAGAAGGCTCTTAGGCGATTTATACTAGATGCGTGCGTTTGACGCGCATGTGTCTATATGATGAAAGATAGAGCGAGTCGCATCGTTGACTTAGCTGAGACGCACATGTTTATGCCCTAGCGGCGTCCGCGCGCTCTTTTCATTGATCATGCTCATGCTGTGTTGACAGGTGTTTATGGAGCATCCTGGATGCGTGCCACAGACGCGCGACTGACGCACGTAGTGGTAGATAGTGATGCATTCCGAGTCATACTGTTGTTAGGTAGCCGTCTAGTTGAATTTTCCACTGAAGCCTCATGCACACATACAGGCAGCACTAGCGGTAATTTTGGAGCCACAGATTTTGCTATATTCCTGGGTTTAGCGCCATAGTTGAAAAGAATGTGGTGATCAGTTTAGTCAGATCCTACGAAGGAGGCGGTTTTCATCACCACCATTTCGGGTTGTCCACAGAGGATGGCCCAGTTGCCCGAGCTTGAGATGGAAAAGGTAGAAATGAAAGCAAATACTATCATAAAGAAAGAGCGTGATTGCAAACGAAAGCATCCATTCATTTCCTGCTACAACCCATCCGGCTACAACGCTGGAACGCACCTAATCTTTTTTGTAACTTGAGAATGTGGATGTGTCCGACTGCGCAGCTTCCGTAGAACTGTGGGAGTAACTGTTTAGTACCCATAACGATCAGAATCTCGCACCCGAACGTTTCCGCAGTTGTTGCCTAAGAGTATCCCCAGACTTCGCCAGCAATCGTGGCGATCGCCACGACAGCCGGCTGTCGTCGCGATCGCCACGACCGCCGGCGATCGCCACATGGATAAAGTGAATTAGGAGACCCCAGACGTAAGGGCGATGATAATAAATGGGGCGTGGCGATCGATAGGCATCGTTTCCACTATTGCTATCATTCACATCGCCAGTTCATTTTGAGCACATCTTGGAGAGTACGGGCGATGAGCTCCGTTTGGCAGCGATCCATGGCGATGTAACGTGCAATCGATACGTATCATTTCCACGATTCTTATCTCTTACATCGCCTGTTCATTTCTATTCATTTTGAACTGGCGAGGTCTGGGGATACTCTAAGAGCACGTTGCACACTTCACCAACAAAGTGAATGCGCACCGTGCTCACTGGGTACCGGTTGATCCAAGAGTAAGAAAGTGAGAAGGTGTTCGTCCGTTCGAACTCATCAAGAGGAATCGAATGCTTTCTCAGACTATGAAATTGTAAGATGAGGAACAGAGGAGATAAGCAGGCGACGGTGTCCCGGTCACCAAGCAACAATGGTTTCTAACGAACGTTGCTGCCGCAATTTGTGAGTTCAGAACCTTACATAAGGTATGCATCACTAAAAACGATAGATATGAAGACCTTACTTCACTGATCATGAAGACAGATCCATCAACCAGGAGTGTTGCCACAACATTCCTACAGAGCGACTGATTGGAGATGGAAGCTATCATTCCTTGGTAGAGTCCGAATTCGCGATCAGACAGGAGGAATACTAGTATGTTCGCGAATAAAAAGAGGGCTATCCACGACAACATGGTTGCATTGAATAGAGTTCGTTTGTTCAACTCTGACAAATTTTGCACTGACTCATTGAACGAATAAGGAATGATTCAGAGTGCAGAACAAACAGTCGCGAGACCGGCACCAGAATGGAAATGCAACAATCAGCACACAGACGCCAAAAATTGAATGACTCTGGGGATAGTCGTTGTTTTAGAAGGCGTCGTAGTTATGGATCTTCTACGGCAACCAGCGTGTGCAAATCACAGAATAGCTAAACATATATTTTGTGGCGTCGAAATTTAGAGAGTCAACCTGATCCTCGAAAAGAAACGATACGAAAGATTCACCGGCTTGGGACAAGTGAATGCTGGGCCACCAGTCCAGAAGAGCTTGGTGAGTAAAATGAGCAGCACTCTAGAGGGGGCCTCCAGACCTCACCAGTTCAAAATGGGTCAGAAGTCATGATCCGTTCATAGAAGTGATAAGAATAATGAGAAAACACCGATTGCCACGTTGCATCGTTTTGGATGCGCTACTCAGCGCTACTCGCCCCTGAGAGCCTCTACTTTTCAAAGATGGGCCAAAAATTAACCGACAATAAGAGTAGTTGAAACAATATGTATTGATTGCACCGTTTTCAGTTATCTTCACTCATCATATCTGAAATCACCTTGCCCTTCTTATCCATGTAGTGAGCGGTTGTGGCGACCATGGTGGAGCCCATCGAAGTCTAGGAGAAGAATATTCAGATTCTCCAGATAACAAAATGAATTTTTATATAATGTGAGGGTGCAATGCAAGCAAGCTATGAAGTAGAGGTGGAGCCAAGCTCAAAAAGCAGGCCGAAGGGTGTGCGTAACTCGCGTTTGTGGCGATGGGCTACTCAGCTTGGTTGTGCGGGATTCTCCTTCTTGATGTAAACGTTTCATCCATGCGTTAATGGAAGTCTTCCGTAAGGATGTGCATATATCTCGTTATCTCGTGATACGAATTTATCTGCCTATCCTTTCACAATACAGTCAATTTTCCTTCACATTTGGCGAAATCGTGCTTGGATCATCTTTATAAGCGTTCGCTACCTACTTTTTATACTGTATTTTTCACTAATCTTGCTCACTGGACGAGGTCCAAAATGGCGTCAGTCCCGCCACGTTCCTATGATTGGCTCACGCCCATCATGGTAAGGAATACGATTAGGGGTTGAGAAATGTTGGTTGTACACTTGGTTCTTTCAATCCTGAGGACTTTTGAAATCGGTGATACCTCCTGTAAATATCAAAATCTTTGCGAAAATCCATATAAGAATGGCCTAGCAATGCCGTCTGCTCACCTTCCGCAAGTACACGACCACTAAAGAGTATCCCCCAGACTTCAATATGAATGAAAATGAACCGGCGATATAATAGATAGAGATCATGTAGATGATACGTATCGATTGCTACGTTACATCGCCATGGATCGCTGTCAGACGGAGCCTATCGCACGTACTCTCGAAGATGTGCTCCAAATAAACTGGCGATTTGAGTGATAGCGATAGTGGAAACGATCGCGACGCCAAATCAGTTACCATCTCTGTTACGTCTGAAGTCTCGTCATTCACTTTATCCATGTGGCAATCGCCGACGGTCGTGGCGATCCTGACGACAGCGGGCTGGAGTGGCGATCGCCACGATCGCTTGCGAAGTCTGGGAATACCCTAATACGTTCATGAAAATTATTGTCGATGGACGGAAAGGCTTCAACTCTTAATACAGCAGAAGCACGGCTTTTCTCGCGTTTGCTGCTGTATTTTGTCTACTTATCCTTTAGTGAAATTAAAATTGAAATATGCGCCCCGCTCGCAGCACCGCCACGGATGGTGATGATCTTCTATTCCTTAGAGTTGAAAGGTCGTCGCGCGTGCGATCATCGCCCCAAATGTGGCGACGAGTTGTGCAGGCAGTTGATCTCACCGCCTTGACACTGCGGGCCCATACTTATCTTATAGTTGCATGCGAGGACCAGCAAGAATGGAAATCTAAACTGAAAACGGGCAGTGGTGAAATACGCATCCTCTTCCTTTCTCGATACTCTAATTTTTCCTCTTCCTTTCTCCAAACTCAAATATTGAAAAAAAGGTCTTGATATATTAGGATCTCAACGCTGTAGGTTGGCCAGAATATCGTAAAGGAAAGAAAAAGAACATCGTGCACATCAGGTATGTTCTCAAGATGTTATCAGCTCCATCGCGTTTTGTACCTCTTTCTAGTGCAACTTCCACCTGATATGCCTCCACAAGCAATTAAAATAGAGAATCAAAGAACTTAGACGAAAATAGCCTTACTATTCTTCGCAGTAATAACAAGTATTATTATTTATTCAGAGGGAGCAATCACATCATATAACGAATGAAGTAGTCGGATATACGTCCTGGCAGTGTCGCCGAAGCCGAGCTGAAAGAATTGGTATAGGATAGCCTTGGCAAGGAATTGCAGTTCACAAATATAATGAATAAAATGATGCTCACATCAGAGCCTGCTCAATCATCGCCCTTCACAGTCAATCTTATAGTCATAATCATCTGTTAGTTCAAAGTGTAAAAGGAAACGCTATTATCCTCGGAAGAATCATGATACGATTATTCTTCCATGAAAGGCAATGTCCTACTCCCATCTTTTCACGACATCTTCACATGAAAAAACTCTTCAGGAGCTGTTGATCACAATATTACATATATGGATGTGATCCAGAAATGCCGAAAAACCGGTCTTTGAGTGCCAACTTTAAGGGAGCGTGTTAGCGGACCCAAGGGGGACTACGGGTTTTCCGCACCATGCACCACCCGCTCCCTTGCTTCTCGCACATGGATGACACAAAGCTGCAAGGAATGGATAATGAAGAGTTCCCTAGGAAAGTGCGCTTCCAGGACTCCTTTGCCTAGAAAAATAGTCCTCTCGCCTCAAGAGGGAGGCTCGAAAACGGGTTTTTCGACGGTTCTGCACGGAATTTCGTAGACCATTGTGATTCGCAGCCTTTGGAGATTCTTCTCAAATGGAAGTCCTAAGAACGATTTCAAGGTATAACTTTGAGCGCCTTTGAGTGAGTTTGACGAACTTTGCCCTTCACTGTCGTTAAAAACGCTTCCCAACTTAAAAAATACTCCGATCTCCCTTACAATATCTGCTCGGCAAAAATTGAGCACTGTGATTGATCAAACATAGAAGACATGTTTCTTGTTTAAGGAACGTGTCTTCTATAGTATGAAAAAGATGGGGTCTCACCTTCAAACCATTGCTCATATAAGCAAATGTTATATTGTTCTTCATATCCACCCTAACATTCTGTCCTCCATAGCCAGAATGTCCTAGGAGGTCGATTGTAACCTGGAGTACAAGAGGTGCAATTAACAAGCGAGTTGAAGAGTTTACCCAAACCAACATTGTTATGGTGGAACTTCTTGATCATGAGGCCCTGTCCACGAGCCACGTGGGCTCCCGTGACGATATCTCCTTGCAACACATAGTCGCTTGTGAGCTCCTTGAATGTTGCGGGTCTCATAAGTTCGCCAACGCTGAAATGTGCATATGTATGTATTATAGTTTTGGAATCAGATGATTACTGGATCCACGGGGAGATTTCAAGATGATTGTTGGCATGTACAGGGTGCTCCACAAGTTCTTGCACAACATATTTCGTACCACCATAGCAGCGGAATTCAACGCAGTGGCATGACCTCTATGGTCGCACTAAACCAACTCAATAGCAACTCACATGACCTAACAGATTGTGAATATGTCTCAATTTACTTTTGTAATAGGTCGAAGTCGTGAGGAAGGCGCACCCATCGTGACACGGAGCATCGATGTCATCTTAGAAGTGGGGCCACTCTTCAGAATAGAGCTGTTCTATTTTAGTCAGAAAAATAGATTAGATGTAAAAGGCATTGAAGAGTTCTGTGGTTGGAACGGAATCCCGTTCCCCTCTTCCTTCAAGAATTTCATTGGGTTTTTGAAAAGATGCCCTGTCAGAACAAATTTTTTCTTGGTTCACAACATCAAAGTCACTCTCAGCTTTATTAGAACAGCATTTCAAGTAGGAAGAGACCTTACTGCATTAAATCCATACTGGATAGCCCAAGCGTGACGTCCCAGTAAAACTCAAAATCTGCTCATGGAGCAAGCGTGTCTACTGGAGTAGAGGGAATGCTGTGCTGAGATCTAACTCTCATGCAGGACTCATCTGAATCCGATGGATTGTTGTCTGCTATCAGTTTTTAGGGGCAACTTTAGGGGCAAATCAAGTGCTACATTATGCAAAAGTTTGAGCTCGTACCATCAAGCTGAGGAAAAGCTTTGGGAAGATTCAGACAAAAATACCACCGTGCCGGAATGCGCGCCTCCCAGTCTACTTTGAGCTGCTACAAAAGCAAATGACGACATTTCCCCGACCTGTTAGGTTATTTGGGTTATTATTGGGTTGGCTTAGTGCGGCCATAGCGGTCATGCCATTAAGTTGAATTCCGCTTCTGTGGTGGTAGTAAGTGTGGCGTGAAAGTACTTATGGCGCACCCTGTACTCTGAAAACCCTGGAGAAAACTTGCTTCGGTAGGGGGACAATGTTTAGTCATCGTTTTCATGAAGATCTCATGAATATGTCAATTGGATACGAAGTGGTTAGCATTGCCCCAATCTTTCGATGATGTTCCGATGCCGCTGGGATTGAAAGAATTTTTCGAAATCAACCCCTAGTTCCTTTCATTATCTCTTAGAGATATTCTGAATTCTAGAGAGCAATCGCTTTAACAAACAATAAGGAATCGGAATCTGGACATGAGAAGCTTCAAATCGCTTTCCCAGCCGTAACGCATAACAAATTTCTAAAAACAACACAGACACGCACCGAAATCTTTCGAATAGCTCAGCCATAGCTCGTGACGTACCAATGCCAAGAACTGCCGCCTGCTCAATCTCGTACAGATCTGGATTGTTCAGCGTCAATCTCTGAAAAAAAAACAGGTGTTGCACTACTTTTCCGACGTGTTAGGGCTGACTTTCAAGATCGCAAACGTCTACGAGATCTTTTGAAGCACTGAGACAAATGTGAGTACATAGCTGCTATGCTTAGGGAGCTCCGTTTTAGGTTGCACGTCAGGGTGAACATGTCCTTGAGTTGATTCCAAACAATTTGCTGGAGAACAAAACCAGCACTGAACCTTTTTTTTTCTTTTCAAAACATCCTTGCGGTGAATGGTAGGAAACTGCTAGTTTTGCCATGAAAATGTAGAAGAATGTGGAGAATAGCGACTGCGCTTTGCTGCTAGTAATTTTTCGTCTCTGGTTGTACTGGTATATCTTTGCTGTTATTTTCAAAAAATACCCGTGCAATGCAAAAGCAGTAACTCTGACAAACCTTCATAAAAGCAATCCATGGTACATTGTGACCAACTTTCGATAACAGCCCATCAAACAACATATGATAGAAAAATCTGAAAAGGTACGTACATATTAGTTTGTATCTATTCAGCTGCATCCACCAAACCTGACTACCACTATTCATGCGTATTTATGCACAGAGCGTACCATACTTCTAGCCTTACGATTCTTCACATATCATGTTCATTAATGAGTCCTGCTCCTATTAGCAAATCGATTTTTTACTGGTTGATAGTATATAGTGGCGGACATAGGTATGAGGGAAGTTACGGATAGAAGACGATTTGTTGCTGGGCGACTCTAAATTTCGCATGTTTTGCAGGTACGCGTGTGGTACTGGGACGAATAGGTGCGACTTCATTTCGTGCAAGAATTTCTTTGGCAGAAATTTTTTTATTTGGTGAGGTCGAAATTTAGGGTTCGACGATGTTGACAAGAAAATGTTTACAAACGGGGTCCCGATCTGAATTTAATTAATTATATCAGTTTTGGAAAAATTTACACTCGAAAATACACGTGAACACAGGATTCACAGACATCTGCCAGCCTTGCATGTGATCAGTCTGTCCTTTTTTGCACAGTTAACTCCTAGAGACCATTAAGGCTTAATCGTCTCCGATGTTTTCTTAGGCTGTAACCCAGTGATACTTTGAAGTCAACACGTATGTGAAAATCTATGTACGCCGGATTTTTTTACAGAAATTTCTGAGCAGAGAACGGAGCCTGAACTTAAGAAAATGCTGAGATGCAGGCGCGGTCGTCGATGGATTGAAGTTCTTCAATATAAAATGTGAAATTACTCTAAAAACCTCATAGAGACAGAGATTGCAAGTTAATTTGACATACTCGAGTCGATTGTAAATCACATTTCAACGAACCGGCTGAGGTTGAAATCCGATGGCTTATGAAAATACTCCTGCACAGCGTCCCAGAGAGATGGTGAAGTGAGTCGAGATACACGATGAGACTCACACCGCGGAAGCCCAATGTGAAAGTCCAGATCTGAACGAAAATGGAGGGGAAACTGAGGGAAATTATGCATGCTAAAGACTCCATGTAAGTAATAACTCAGTGAATAAATGTGTCTGAAAGTTGGGTCGGTTTGAAGGCCTACTAAAGTCTTGAAAAATATAGACATAGTCTGTTCCAAACGCGACAATAATTGAGCAACCGTGTGGATAGCCTGCTTTTCTCTCATTCCTCTCCAACTCCAATTGCTGCACCCCTTCTCGCGGCCTTTTTCTTGCTGCTGTCTTCCCAACTATCGTCCATTGTAAAACGCACTATAAGGCCGAGACCTACTTACTGACGGTCTCAAACGCGGCATTGTTCTAGTCATTAAAATAGAATCTTCCTTCAAATCTTCTCTATAGATTTACGTGAAATACGACAGCTACCCGCTCGTAGTCCTCGACATTGTGAGCCCCAACTTGTTCGAATAAGAGATGGCAGCTTAGGCGTCGGAGATTTAACGATTTAGCTAAGTTTCATCCAATCAGTTTCCAGCAAATTTTTTAGGTTTTTTCTCACATCTTCACCTGTTTTTTTTTTAGTTTTATTTTTCCACTACATACATATATAGATATAACACTTCACTTACTGTATTTCTGAGCAAATTCTTCTTTGAAATAGACACCAACAGAACGATGCTTGGGATCCACTCTTCTAATGATTTGATCCACTAGCCAACCATACGTGAGAGCGTGATAACCTGTCTGAGTACCCGGAGGCCAGTTGGGGGTCTAAAAGATGGAGCATTTCCTCAGAATAGTGCTCATAAAACTTCATGTTGCACCACCTGTTCTTCGAAAACCTTTGCGATTGCCTTCCAGTCGTTAGCTATTGGAAAGTCGACTTTCTTATCAGTATAAGCGAGACCAGCCGGAAAACTCGAAACTAATCTGTCGTCTATTTAAGTGAACAAAAGTGAGAGAAAGCAAGCAGTCGGTTAGCAACTCACTCTATGACCAAGTAACCACCGGACCGTAATATTCTCCTTCCCATTCTTTCCAAATTCTGGCCAAAATTTGGTTACCAAGTCATCGTACCTCAAGAGTCTCTGGTCGACGAGCCGTGCAACGCAGAGTGCAGCCATAGCCTGAGGCAAAAACTGTTGAGTAATATGAGCTTGGTAGAGTGACACTACTCACCTTTGTAGATGAGAACGCGACGTTGAGTGTGTCCTTCTTCCACAACCTTTCACATTCTCTGTCGGCATATCCACCCCACAAGTCAACAACCTTCCGCCCGTTATGATACACCACAAAGGAAGCACCTTCGCGTTCCCATCCCTCGCGGAAATTTGCGCTAAATTAATGAAATTGCCATGATAGAATATTCTCGAACATTTCTACATCAATTCATCCAGAGGCACCGCCTATATCTAGAACTATTTATTTGATTGGTGCAAAAGAACTGGCACGTTTTCGCGTTGAGATCACTTTCCCCACAGGTTTGCTGAACGGTAACCTATCCATCTTTTTCTACAAGGCTTTTTTTTGGTTCTTCTGTATGCCTCCATGTTCCCCGAATAAAGCCCAAAACTTACCTGAACGCCTCCCGAACGGCTTCGAAACGCTCATCGATTTCTCCGTCAACATGCACAGAGACGTCAGCACGATAAAAGCAGAGTTCTATTGTATATGCAAGAAGAGCTGCTAGCACCACCCATTTGACTACCCGTCGATTCATACAACCTAAAGAGCGTCAGTGTACAGAAGCCTTTTCGATATAGTGAACGAATTAATCAGAGAAATGTGCTCGATAGGAGCGCGGACAAAGCCAGAATTCAGGCTCGAATACTCGATAATCGTCACTTTGAAACAGTCTATGAACATATTGTATGTAGCGATATTTACCTGCAATTCGCAAGTTCCGTCCTAATCCATTGTGTCTTAGTTAATTACCTAGCGGAAAATTAAGAGGAAGGGTAAGCACTGTACATATAGTCACCATTTATTGCCGAAAACTTACAAACTACTAGTAACCGTTTGTTGAGAAGAATGAACTAGGAAGAATGGAGATGAGATTTCGTTTAAAAAATAGACTTACCAATCATATCTAACTAATTCTACTCAAATTAGCGTTACTTACTTCCTACGTTTAGTTTTAATATATGTATTAGAACGAAACTTATGAAGTGTCTTTAATACCTTTTAATACATGTAGTAAGTCTTAATTAGCCGACTACGGGGCAGCCCAGCAGATTTCGAAAAACATTCCCTTGCATCCCCCAGAAATAGGTTCTTGAGAGGAGTAAGCATATGTCCGGTGATCAAATTCTAGTTTCCCGCCTAAATAATTTTATTGACCACCTATTGTAGCCAATGTCACTTCTGGAACAGATGTAAGATAACATGGGAGCGCATGCAGTAGGAAACTGCCCATAATGCGTCGATAAGAGCTGTTATCACAGTTTTTTGCACTAACAACACTACAGAATAAGAATCGTCCAAGAAAGTGGCAGATCCTGCAAAGACGAGATCGCACGTAGTTTACTTCAAGTATTTGATTTGATATCAATGAAATAAGAAGGAAGAAACTGTTAATGAATGCTGAGACTATAGAAGGTTGGTTCGCTCGTACACACAGTAAATGTGGTGATTCCGTGAAAGGTTTATTACTGTACAAGAGAGTGAGTGAGCAAGGTGAGAAATATGAGTGGAGCCCTCACGTCATGCATTATCATTGTGTCTGGTCATATCATCTCTAATCTGGGACAGGTCAGCCCAGCCTTTTCCATACGAGGTGCAGTAAGGATCATCGACTAGTCAGTGATAGAAAGAAAAGATAGTGAGTGTAGGCAAATGCTTTCACCTCCTTTGGAAGAGCTAGTCTCTCAAGGAAAATCCTTCTCAAAAGTTGCATCTCGAGTTGTCCAACACTACCAAGCTTGACTTTCACATATTTGTTTTGCTCAAAACATTTAAATAAAAAAAACTACCGCAACTAACTACCCAACTACGTAAATTTATATAGAGCTTCTATAATTTCTTTACATTTGGACTGGTTTCGGGACAGAGGGATGTAGTTTGAAGAAAATATCTGAGCAGAATAAATTTTGAAGGCCGAATTTTGATAGACGAACCGGAATTCAGTCTCTGGTATAATTTTCCGTAAAAGTAACTAAGGGGGGGGGGGGCAGTGGTAAAGGCTCGCTGCGCACGCACACGGTCGATGGTTCGATCCCGCCCGAGGCCAACCAAACCTTCCATTGCTCTGGGGTCGATAAATTGGTACAGAGTAGTGTGAGAGGATGAAGCACTGACTTGGTCGATCGGATGCCCCCCCCCCCCCGCAAGTCACTGTACAGGGTACATACGCATTCAGTGCCTCTGTGATGCTCAGATGAAGTCGAACGCGTGACGCATCCCATGTGACGAGATTGATTAACGCCGACCACTTTATCGTTTATCCTTTTAAAAGTAGCTATTTTTTGCAATAAAATAGTGCTCATGACTACGTGTAACCCTATTCGCAGTCATCAGTGGAGCACTATCACAAAAGTAGAACATAAAATCAGTCGTAGCAGTGCGTAAGGTAATGACCAAAGAGGAGTAGTTGAGAAAGGGGCTCGATGAGACATGCAGTGATGCGAAAAAGTGAAGATGTGATAACAAGGAAATAAATACAAAGAAAGGGCTGTAAAGATCTCATGAAAATTTTTTGAACGGCATTTCTCTACTACTGCACAGATAAGCAAACTGCAGTCTAAACTGCCACTATGAAACTGCAATAGTTTTCTCCGAACACCACAACCCTGAAGGAACTCGACTAGAAGTTTGGAATATTCTCCGAAAACCACTCATGGTACAGGTTTGCATCAAATTTGGTATTGTTTCTCAAGAATCATTAACGAATATGATCTCGGTGTGGACATTGACACCGTTTCTTTTCGCTGTGCCTTCGTAACGCCACACTGCCGCGAGAAACCTCCCACTATCACCATTTATGTATACGGAAAATACCAGGATTAAGGATTTTATGAGCAACGTACGAATGAAAATTTCATTCTTCGGAATAGGGTAGGAAGAGTTAGTGATGACGAGAGCGATAAAACGGTGGCACTATTCAATAGGCACAATTTTTCTTCACTACAGTGCCTGACCGCAAACGCCCCAGTATCTGGATGAGCTACGCTATTCTTGGTTTACCTTCCACACTCGCCAGTTCGGGCCACCGCTTTGGTCTACCTAGGCCTCTCGGCTTTTCTCGAGGAAAATGAAAAAAGAGAACAGCTGGATAGAGAAAATGTCATTCAAGAGTTCAGCAGAAGTCGAAGCAGACTTTTACTCTACGGGGACATATATGCAAATATTTCTCGGCAGAAATTGATAGTTATAAGGATTATAAATAAGGGCACCAAAATCGCTGAAAATTGCTGGTAAACGATAAAAAAACAGTACGCAGCACTTAGAGGCAAGCTTCACTGGAAATTACTCATATCAGGATGGACTCAACCGGTCACTTCTTTTCACACTTTTGCGCGTTCGTTCACTACCTGCTTTCTTCAACGATAATTGAAAATTCTCACCTACCTTCGTACAAAACGGACTGGTCTGAAACTTCACTTAACGACTCACAATGTCGCACCCGTTCCACTCATTCCAAAATGCCACCACTCGTTTTGCAGACCCTTTTTAACCACCCTCCCTCTCCTCCTCCTATTCCACAGCTAGTGCGAGAAATTTCTTCGCAGCCTCTTTACCAACGGTTTTTGCAAGAGGGAGGTAAAGGACTCACATTAACGAGCAATGCAAGCGCGGAAAATTGCTGGATATCCTCATCCCACACTATTTGCAAATGATATCCTCACCCTGAACCATGTTATGCTGCTTAATATCGCTTTAATTTATTCCAATTGCCTAGATTTTTCTATGTATTCTATTGGCTATACAGAGGACCTATTTCACAGAAGCCTTGCTTCAATCTTGCTTATAAAAGTTAGTCTAACAAATTAGGCAATCTTCAATTATCACCTAGTGTTCCGCCTGAAAAAAAAGAGCCGAAAAGCGCATGACAACGCGCCCTTAAATTGTATTCAGCGCACGTTCTCCACAATCAAATAAGGAAATAAAAGTGCTGAACAATGCCCAAGACAACTAATGCGGACAGTGATAGTCAAGATACTTCATTAGAGAACTTAAACAGTATGGAAAAATAAACAAATGCTGAGTACACTAAAAACTTCACCGGAAAAGCATCTATATAGGGATCTAACATCGTTCGATAGCTGTCCAAGCGGTGCTGGATGAAAAAGGAAGAGCCAGGATGTACGACTCGTTATAAAGTATCACAAATGGAACATACAATCTCGTAGCAGTCTCGTACAACCCGGTTTGCTGACTATATGAAAATAGATGAACATGGTCTACGTCAAAGCACCGGATGAACGAAAAAGAAGGGTAAATACCGTCTCACATCGACTTGTAAAACTGACCGGTGAATTAGCTTCAAACTTTCAAGGAAAAAATGCTTACAACATCAAAAAATGAAAATTAGTGAAGAATATAGAAAAATAGCCAGTTCAAATAAAGGCTGTAGGCAATCTAAACACTACCGTGGAAGTCACTTAGTGTTTGTGCAAAATAGCCGTGGGTGGTGGGGCGTTTTCTCTTGCCTTCGTAACTTCTTCATCCTCATAAGTGGCCCCGAAGAAGGTGACTCCAGCAACGAGAGCGGTTACAGTGAAGAACTGTGCCATGATTCGGTACTGCATGTACTTCTGTGCTCCCAATTTGTCACCGATGAATGAGGACCTGAAAATCAGGGAGGAGAATGACCGCAACCAAAGCTGTACCATGGAAAAGATGAACAAGGAATGAATCACGCACATTCTAGCACCACAATAGTTGAGCATAAAACGAACACCCGTTCATTACTGCTCTAGTGTCTCGTTATTGCATTACACTACAAGAAATCGCTGGGGTCTAGATTATCAAAAAGATGCCATAACAAAATGAAACCAGAAAATGTGGAGTATCCAAGTTTTGGAACATTTTTTTATTTCTCTCCTCATGCACATTGTGCAATATTCCAATGGTCTCTCCGCCATGTAACAGCTAGGGAAGGTTTTCAATAATAAGGAACACCCAATGGTTAGCATTTTTCTTTGCAAGCGTTGAAAAACAATTCTACTGATGTTCCCAGTTAGGGGAATTAAATAAGATTCCTTACAACTAACAGTACATAAAAAGGTGCTCCGGATATGCGAAGGTAAGACTCCATATGTTTTTGCCTTCCCACTTTCACACCATGAGAAAAGAAATACATCCAGGTAGCTGACAGTGAAAACAGCTGGCTCAGCGTTAACACGGATGTTTTAGGTGTTTGGCCTCTAAAATGGATCGAGATAAACTACCAGATCTCGTATACAGAGTAGGGAGAAGTTCGCACGAATAGATCCGTCTGAACGAACAAAGAAGTAGAGGTATTTACGTGGTCACTTCCAGAGACAAATATGCACAGCACTTATCCAGTGGTGGCATTCTTCTTTTAAAATCGAGATGTACAGCACGAAACATTCGAGAAAATCTCCAAAAGAAGTGAGTTGGGATGCTCAATAACGAGGGAGTAGCGCGTATTCGCCACAATTTAGAAAAAAAAGAATAAAGTAAAGTTGCCATTACAGCTCAAAATAAGTGAGCATGATGTTTCACCATGCTCATAATAATGACTTTAGAACAATAACTAAGAAAAGACAGATGTGCATAGAAACGCTAAAACTGTTCGTATAAGACCGACCTGAACATGCCCAGCAGAGCCAGTGTTGTAAGACCCATTCCTAAAATAACACCGGGGTTGCTTGCTGCCTGAGAGACCACACCGCTTTTCTTCTTGCCACCGGTTTCCTTCCCACTGCTATAGCCGATATCAGTGGGAATAGCTGGTATCTGAAATTGAAAACTTTCACATCAGTATAAATCATGACCAAGCATACTTCTCATCTCCATAAATACAGTATGTTCTCGTTACTAGAGAATGTATTTCTATAGCAAACGAACAAGAAAAAACAGTACTGTTGCATAATACACTAAGCGAGAAAGCCTCAGTTAAGCTAGCAGCTCAGCTTTTCCTCTCTAATTTCACTGCTATTGCAATGAAGTTCATTATTCGATATCTGAAAAATATTTCCGATACGGAAAAATATGGTCCTAAAACTCTTGTAAAACGTTGGAAAATACTACTGCAATACGAAATAAACTAACACCACTATATCTTGCTTCGTTATCCGAGGTTCGACTCATCTGTTCAGCTGTTAGGTGTTCTTTCTTCCATTCATACGAACCTTTGCGAGGTTCCTGAATAATGCATACATCGTTTTAACTAGACCCGCTGCACAAATAAACCAGCCGTAAATTGAACTGAGGACGAATAAGAGTAAATGGCATCACCTCATGTATTCCAGCCGCACTCATGAACACCTTGCGAAAAATTCCCATCTTGGATCGAGGAATTTACTAAACGCAAAAAAGAAACGCTTACGCAAGAGAATGTTCAAAACAAAAAACAATACAGAGACGGAGCTAAGGAAACTGAAAGTGGCACAGAACCATAATAAAAAGAGAAGAAACGATGAAATAAAATATTTATTTCCATATCTACAATGAGAAGCAATCCGAAGCCAGTGAAAAAAGAACAATAGTCATCACTAAAACTATCATACTTGAACTGAACCTTCGTTAATTTACTCCAAAGCTCAAGGTATTTGCCATTTTATCCTAGTTAAACGTAATGCATGTAAAACGTGCCGAAAAGGGAGGCTGAAGGAACTCGTAATGAAGGAAAGGAGTGTTTACATCTTTTCAAAACAATATGTACTGCAACAACCGAACGTTGTGTAGTTTGACCAAGGACCAACTTGGTTCATCATCAACTTCATCATCACCTCCGCCTCCATCGAAACTAGGATAGACTGGAAACTACGAAAAACAAGATGTTCACTTATGAGCTGAATCAATAGCAGCACGGTCAATAGCAATTATGTCGGTCGTTCGTGATTTAGTGTAGAAGTAGACAATGTAAGAGCAAATAATTGCGATAGTGATGAAGATGACACGCATCCTGTCGCGCATGCGATTCATGGTTCCACCTCTGCAATTACAACGGTAAATTAATAGTGAGAAATCCAAAAACGAAAAAACAGCAGATACCAAGGAATTTCTGACTTGCAGTGTTCTGCAGGATGTCAATACAGTGGTTACGTAAAAATGTACTGTTTCCTTGTATTCTCCTTTTTACGCGTCTCTCTTTCCTAGTGACCTTCGTGGTACCATTAGTACTTTCATGCTCTCTTTTTTCCCTCCACTATTCTCCTTTCCCATGCAGTTCCTGAAAGTTGGAGTCCTCACTTTTTGAACTGCGCTCAAGCTGCACTGCCTCAAGACATCGACTGTAACAAGATTTTGGACTGCTCGAAGGATCATCCTTGCGGAAAGCGTCAGCTTAACTCAGATGGATCGGCAGAATATTAGAGAGGACCCTTCAACTGAGGCGTGCGTACTCTAAGTCTTTGCCTAAGAGGGAGGGGATACAAGTACATTTCATACGGCGTGCGTACTCTCGAGTCGACGTCTGGTATTACTTGGTGTAGGACATATGGCGCGATTCTTTGGCTGTCAAACAGGCAGACGAGATCTGGGTTCACTAGTGCCAATCAGTGTACTTCCACTCGATGGAAATCGTACGGATCTCCTTGAGGCCACCACAACCCCCCTAACCCCGCACTATGAACAAGGAAGTAAAATTCAGAGCTATGTACCGCAGGAGTTCTAATTTCTAGGCTTCATACGATTCATACATCAGGAATCTTCGAGCAGTGCCCTCCTCTTCAGCCTTGTGATCTTTGAGCAACATTTCCTCTGAAATACAATTCTAATCCGAACACAGCAAAAACAATGTGATTCCACGTTTCCTACTTTGATAAGGGGTCATTCATTGGGAAGATGGTCCTCCTATGCTGAATAATGGTGGAATGGCCGAGTTACCCCGTCAAGCGGTCGACGAAAACGAAAACTGCGACGCACGACAGTGTATCGAGTGGCAGGAGCGAGTCCAGATCACGTCTGTACCCACACCCGAAAATTCGCGCCATTTGTGCTCCTTGTATTAGGTAGGTGCGAAATTTATTGCCGTTTTGGGGTGCTGCTAAAATGAACTTTTCTCTCCTGTGGAATTTGAAGAATTTTAAGACAATTTGTGTGATCTTCTGAAAGGGTTTTCCTCCTCTTTCAAAATCCGCTTGAATATTTTGGCTAGCTCTTTTCAACACCTTTTTGTAGAGCCGCGAACAAATGATGAGCCGACATGATTTTTGGGTGGTCGTCATTAGTAACTTTAAACTCGATCACTCTAGATCAAAGGTATCCGGCGATCTTACATTTGTTCTATCCTGGAATCGCCTTACTGCGGGCAGTGAGCCAGGGGGTTCGCGAAGTTTTCTTTCTACGATTTCAAGCTCAAATGTCACCATGGTCGTGGTCGCGAGATGTCGCTAGACGATCAAGCGTCGAGGGGAGCCGTGGAACCTAAACCGGATCATGCCATCCGGGCATTTAGAGCAAAGAGGAATGCTCACTATACTACAATATCAAAACATCTGAATTCAATCAACAAGGTAAAAAAGGTACGGACGTGAACTCCACACGATCTCACTGATTATATATGAGGATGACCAGCTTCTGACATAGTGTGACATCTTTTCCAACTTAATTTTTCGTCAAAAAAAAAACAACCCCTTTCTAGGCCACGTACTTACTGTAGATGAAGCTCGGTTTCTGTACAATAACAAGGTAACAAGAAATGCGAGTGGATATAGGTAGAGTAGTGTTCCACTTCGAAGTTTTTCTAAACCAAATCTTCTCTCTATGGTGGTTGTATCAGGAATTTTGTGGTGATGTAGTGGTGTAATTGACTTCATCCTTCTCCAACCTGGTCAAGCATTGACAGTAGAGTTCTATTATTGTAATTTCGAGATGATGTCCGGAAATCTGCTGTATATGTGGTTGGCAGTGATGAACAGAATCAGGATTTCCCCTACTCAAGTGTGGCGCTAGCCTGTCACTCGAAAATTCATCCAGCAAAAACTGGAGCAGTAAGGCATCGAGTTTCCCATCTATTCTTCTCATTCCTCAGACTTTTCTCTCACTGCATATCACTTTTCCCTAGTCCCAGATGCAAACCTGCGGCAGCAGCAGATTGCTGATCTAGAGCGTGCCGAAATCGCCTTCCAAAAGTTTTTAGGTTTTTGCGACCTCAACTTTCATTATAGAGGCATATTATTTTCAGTATATTGTTAAGTAAGATTTAATGAACTAAATGAGCATTAAACATATGAAGAACTTTGGGTTTAAGCCAATTTATAACGCTTTGAACTGGAGTGTTCGTTTCGGCAATTAATTTCGCACTGAACTGGAGTGTTCGTTTCGGCAATTAATTTCGCACTGAACTGGAGTGTTCGTTTCGGCAGTTAATTTCGCACCAACCTAGTATTACTTCTTGGATGGGCACCATGGGTAACATGCGCTGAGTGTTCCTGCAACGTGCTCTAGCAGGCCAGCACTGATGCTAAGCCACACACACAGTCCTAGCCGCTCGCACTGAGTGCAGAGTTACCAATTTTTTCCATGAATACTTGAAATGGTACCGATCAGATTTTAAACCAGAAAATGTTCGATGTGAGCCTTAGTATACTTGATAATTACGAAGCCCAGTGAAAACTACGGGGCCATTTTGTGCGTTGCCTCGTTGTTGCTGTCTTTGCTGTTTCCTTATCCCGAAGCTGGTATTGTAAGACAGACAAATGGTTACGTACCAAAAATTCGCCACTACATATTAAGGAGAGTGATCCGCTTTCACATTATTTAAAGACACTCTGCATTACATATTACGCGGGGTCAGACATAACGTGAACTCTTTCATTAGGGTGTTGGAAAATCATTGAGACACTCTAGCCTTTTCTAGGTCTTTGAAGTTTTTCTTTCTTGTATTAGAACACTTCGAGAACCGCTGCAGTGGCCACATGCACCAATCACCTGGGGCTACCTATCAGGTGCAGAGTAGACAACGCTGGTTCCGGAATCGGGATACTACATGTCAATAAAATTATCATTCAATGATCAGAATCTCTCGAAATTGGCTAAATGCTGCTCGTGCAAGGAGTGTATGAGCTACCGAATAAGGCATTGGTTGGAGGGGTCGAGATTGAGCAAGGGTGGCGTGTACGGTAGTTATTTCTTTTCTCCTACATTGCGCGCCGTCACCGTGAATTGACTATTGTGAAATGAAGTCGACTATCACGTTGCTTACGAACAACATCGGTGGAGCACACCCTGCTCAACAGCTCAGGAGGTCATCCAGCAGGCTAATTCCTTAAAAGAGGTGTATAGTCCAAACGAAGCGGTAGGAGCTCACAGGTGCAATGTTGACCAGTACTAGGCTGAATGCCATAGCAATGTTGTTGCCCCTCTTGCTCGTAGTGATGCTCCGCAGGAACCCGCACAAGGAAACCACGAATTGGTTGTTAGTAGATTTTCGCTTCTGCTAGTCGCAAAATGATACCCATGGCAAAGATGCACAGAGGACAGGCTACACGAACCCACACATCTTGGACATGATTCACATGAGTTGGGAGCGATGCAAGAAAGAATTTTTGGTGGCCTGTCTTTCCCGACAACCTACTACAATGCTTACTCCTGAAAAACTTGCAAAGGTAGAAAGGAACAAGAGCGTACCCTACGTATTGTGGAATCTCAGCACTACTTCCGTACAACCGCGTCAAGACAAGACAAAACTTCTGCCATTTAGTCGGCATTGCACCACGATCTGAAAAAAAAATGTAAGAGCAAATACTGACACTCGTTAGTTCTGCAGAAAATGTAGATCAACCGTGATCCATAATTCTAAAAATGGAGGCATAAATAAAAAACACCCCAACGTATGAGATGACGCTACCTGGAAATTATCAAACCTTTCTACATAGCCACTATTAATCAATGCTTACTACTGAGAGGTAATGCAATATTTGGTAATGCTGTACGACCTACATATTACGATGAAATAAGATGGTTACATTTGACAAAAGAGCAACAGCAGGAAAATCCTTAGCATGAAGCGATGATAGAACCTCACCTGCGCTAGCACTTTGAGTTCTCTGCGCTTTCATCTCCTTTTCAGCCTTCTCCTTTGTCATGTACTCAGAACCTTCCCTCTCCGCTTTTACTTGTTTCTATAAAAATAGAAAAAATGAAAATGCATGCATTGATAATGTGAAATGAACTGTAGAGAAATAAACTCCCTATCTTATATGAATATATGAATATAATATAAATAAAATAGAATAGAATGTGTGATATTTCAACAAGTATAATATCTTCCACAGGTACGGTAATGATAAAAAAAATCATAAAAACCATAAAAGCCCTGCCCCCTTTTCTCAGCCGACAAACATACGTCCCTCCATTCACTGTGTTTACAAATTCCAATAGCCGGAAATGAAGAAAACCTGTTTCAGAATTCCAAATTCTTAAACTCGGATTATTCCTGACCAAGAATTTCATGCCTGATTTCATTCGCTCAGAACTTTCAGTACAACTTGCCACCTTCGCTGCACCTACCCCACTTTCCAACCGCTTACATAGGCACGATAGCTGACTGGATATCACACATCTTCCTACCCCCTCCCCCCTCCCCCGCCACACCTAAGGGAAGATCCCTTCGCTGACTCAGCAAAAAGTGAAGGTGCACAACAAGTCCCAAGTTGTTTCACCTATGCAAACCCTACCCTCACAAAACCCTCCTTTCATACGATCCCCGTTGATAGTTTACCGTCGCACGCTTGAATATGATGGAAGAGAAATTATGTTTAGGTAGCAATGAATTAGGAAGGTCGGACAATTAGTAACTGAGATATGCTTGACGTTTTCTCAAAAAAAAAAATACCTGTACTGATTGATTGTACGCATCAGAAACCTTGTCCGATAAAGTTCTTGACGGCAGAAATAAGCGCGGATGTCGACATAGGAGGGTTGAAGTAGGTACACGGCTTATGCGCAAAAACATCCTGAAAATGATGACATACTCCAACAATATGTCTCTATACTCAAAAAACTAATAGACAAAGACGGAAATAAATGAAAAGGATGGCCAACAAAGCACTGCCAATATATTACGTATCACCTAGTTGAACCTTTCTGCTCTTCTTCTTCTTTAGTAAGTAATCTCTTTTCTTTTTGGCTTTCCTCTTTCAAGATACCAATGTAATCTGAACCATCTGGAAGGCACTACTCTATAGTAACGTGGGATGTATCCGGGATGTGGGCACAAAAACTTTTTTAGACGCTACTCGGGTTAGCTTCTTCCATTCGGGTATTATGACAGTAGAGAATAGAGCAGATGAGCCTCTACCTGACATCTTCACACGATAATTCACGTGTGGGTAAAAGGAAGAAACAGAGGTGAGATTTTGTTCTAAGTGATTAGACATTAAAATAATTCCAAATGGGCTTTTTTGGTTTTGTGCATACTCCTGATTTGTTGACTTGAAAGCAACGCGAAATTTGTTGTGGATAAAAATGACTGCGTAGAAGGAATACGTCGAAAATAACAACGTGGAACAAGTATGAGTATTGGTTCTTCAAATCCGTCCACCTGGTCTAAAAACGTACAGGCGGTTCAGAAATGAGTCGGTATTGGTGCATTTTTACGTAAAGAAATTAGAGGGGCCTTCAGCAAGTCGCGCACGTTCAAGCTTGTTAGTCGCAGTGATTTTCAACTGCTTAACATGTTAGAAAGGGTCCCGGAAATGATGTGGGAGTACGTGGAGCACATATCTCCGATAAGTGGCATACTGACTCCCCGATGAATGGCCTGTAGTTGCAGTCAGGCATCACCGCAGGCTTGGAAATCACTTCATTCCAGGCCTCGTTCTAAGTAGATAGCAAAACTCCATTAAAGGAGGGTGAGTTACATCAATCTTCCCCCAGGATAAAGCACCACAGGGCTGGTGCGATACACGCACGCTCTCCGCAGCTGCCCTGTGGTGGCTGCTACAGTATTAGGGAATAGTAGAGAGATGCACATCGAGAGTGAAGGAGCAGAAAGTGACGTCACGAATACGTGAACAAAAACGTATTAGAATATCTCAAAGACTGTCGAAACAAGATTAGCACTCTAGTGACGTGATTCCTCTTCTTTCTGGTGTAGCTAGAATGACAACCAACACGTCAAAAACTGTTGACAGGTTTGGTTGTTTTGGTCTGCAACTTCCATTACCAATTAAAAAAGAACAACTATCACTTTTCTGAGTTATTGAGACTCTTTTCCGATGTCTTTATTCTTGTTAGCTTTCGGCATATGCAATGCCTAAGAACAATTACGTACAAGTAAAAGGAATGCGAAAACTAGAACGAATATGAGTCAAATGTTTGTCAGAATTCTCCTTAGTACACCAACGGGTACCACACAAAGAATGATAGGGAAATTCATAAGAATAATTGTTTTCGTTGGCCCGATAATTTGCACGGTTCTGTATTGGCAGTTTGGCACCTTTTAACGGATGATGTCGGCTGAATACTGCCACTAGTTCATATTTATGTGCGGCAAAATCTCGTTTCCTTGGTGTACCAGAACTAAGGAAACGAGATTTTGCCTGGACTCTGCCTTTTACCACACGTGGCATACCCAAAATGCCGCCCCCCACAATGCTTGCCCACTTCTTCACCTTTAAAAAAAGAATTGGACATTGTTGGGTGTTGGTTTTACTTGTTTGTGGGCGTGGCTTTCGCACAGGTGAGGGCGAAAGGAGATACGCATTCGGAAGCGGAAAATCGCTCTACGTGCTTCACTATGTCTTTCTCTCTCTTTTCTTTGCGAATATGCAAGTCTCTCACAAATTATTTCACGACAGTCCTTTTTTTGACATTTTGAAGCAGAGCAGCAGAAATTCCAGTTCAATACTTATATGTATTTTTAAATGAAACGTGTGCTACATTGCGAAACCGCACTTGTAGAAACTGCCGATTTTCCGTTTTTCAAGACAAAAACACAGCCATGTGACGGATGACGATACACACACCAGCTGTCATCTTTAAAAACCGTCTTGTTTACGCGATTCCCACAGTGGAAGGGGGCAAAGTCGGTGGCGCACAAAATAACAGCCTGACCCTTCACCAACTCACGTGATAGGGGTCGTCTGTGCTCTATATATACATCCACCGGGCAAAAACAACTGTAGGACTCGTGCTTCACTTTACGTTAGGCCTAGATGAACTGAAAATAAAACTCCGAGTTGAGGTAGTTTCGCGACCTGAACGAAGCTAATCCTTTGCTCCTTTCCAATGAGTGCACCTTGGCTCGAATAGAGATTTGCCACGCCTTGCCCAGCCCCTGGTTGAAACTTTTCTCTTGGCTTACGCTTTGCGCACTGTACTTAGTTTGCTAGCACAAATGAAGTGCGAACGCTTTGATTCGGAACCGATTACTTCCGAAAAAGAGTGAGGTGATTCAGGAAAATAAGAGATGTGTGAAAGTCTCATTTCTTTATGTTCACGTGGAATCCAAAGTGGGTTGACGTTTAGACGCAGTATCGGTGGATTTATCACCACACTGCCTCGAACTACCTTTTTCAACACGATCTCCTTTACACAAAGCTGCAATGGATTTTTCGGATTTTTCCTCCTTCTTTGTCCATGGATTCGAGATCTTATGTCAATTCCGAAAAAGCAACTCTTTTGGCGCATGGCTACTTTTTCCAATGATGGCTCGCAGTGGAGATCAAAGTACGGACAGATACATTACAGGGCATTACCTCGGAGTAGTTGCGTTGCGACACGCGTGCGAGCTGATCCATTCCAATAGATCAAATTCTCAGTTGAAAGGCGACGTGTGAGTGGTTTTGAGCGGTTCGCACGTAGTCTTTCAACTGGGAATTTGATCTGTTGGAATGGATCAGCTGGCGCGTATTGCAATGCAATGTTTACTCCGAGATGAATGCCCTGCAGATGTGAACAAAGGCGCTATCGCTTCATTAAAAATATAGAGGTTTATGCACAACGAAAGTAAAGAATGAATTGTTGATGTCGACCATATTCCATATGATTATCACTGCTTGCGTATCACAGCCTACCATCACCTCTAGTCATCAATAATGGACGGAGGGCGAGCATTGCGGGAGGGTGCCACACCAAAACTGATGGACCGCACTTTCGATTGCAACACAAAAATTTTGCACATTCAATAGCAGGTGACATTTGATATCATTCCTCTTGTTTGGCACCACAAATGGTGAGGCTTTCATAACCATACAGCTGGTGCGTGGTATTGTTTGCACAGACAGTTGGCACGCTCGAGATTTGTGTGAACAAACCAGAGGTGTTGCCAGAGTTGGGTTTTTAAGTTTTAGTGGAATAAATTTACGCTCGCGTTTCAGAGAATCTAGCCAAAATGGTTACCAACCAACGCAAGATTTCCAAAAAGGAGTAAGAAAAAAGGTTGTTGGATGTTGACCTAGTAAGGTTGAAAAATCTAGTTAACGATAGCATGCAAGTGAGTAGTGTGACGAAAACTGGGTGGTGAGGTGTAACGGTGATTGGGATTTGCCCTACACCACAGTATATTATCAGTACTTTTGACAAAACATCTCTGGCATAAAGCAAATTTATGCTATGTGCGTACAGTGGACGTCAATGACGGTGGCCCGTCCACGATCTCGAAGAGGACGCCGCGCAACCGCGCCGTGCACACCGGGATCGGTATCATCTGTCGCCGGAATGCTATTTCTAGGCGCTTTTCTTCCCGATTCGGTCGAAAATCCTTAAAACTGATAGAGAAGCTGCTAGGAATAGCGCAACAGCAGCAGAGGACATCGGTTATGGCGCGCACGACGCGGTTGCCCGGCGTCCATCTCGGGGCCGCGGATGGGATCACCGCCTTGACGTCCACTGTACATTATTTCGTTATGTTATTTCCCTGAGCCTCGGAAGTGATCTCCTTTCAGTTGGATGAACACTTGTGAAGAAATGCAGAACAGCAGAAACGATGTGACACGCTGATACATTCGCTTCACTGCATGGTCGCAGTCATCTCCATCCGATTTGGTAGCGTTTTTTTTCAGAACTTTACTACGCGGCATCTGGATGATGAAGAACGATAAGCTGGCAGCTGCCTAGCGCACCATATGCAAAGGTTGCCACGCCCGTTCGTATTATGCACATCTGATCTACCCTGTTCGAATGATCGAAAACGTTATTCAATTTAGGGCTTCGCTGAATGTGGATTCTCTAAGAATGGAAACGTAATAGCCTGTAAGAATTATGTCACAATCAGAATTAAGTTTCAACTGCTTTCATCCTACTGATTCTTACCTAATCATGTCATGTGACCATCCCACTCAGTGTAAAATGCTCAACATCTAAAACCGCAATTCTCCGTTATTTAGCTAGGGGCGGGGTATAGTTGAATGGGATATTGACAGGCGACAGCAATCTATTGCCAGCTATATTTCTTCTTGGCACACACCCGCGGCATCTTACTATCAAATGGGGTAAAAAAAGGGTAATACCGAAGTCCGATTAGACTCTCAACAGTGGTATTGCAGCAGCAGTGTCAAATAAATAAGTAAACATGCAGCAAATGTAGACAGTCTTTCTCAAAAGCGACGATAGTTGACTATTTGTGCCACGGCCTAATTCTCTCTTCATCCTCTAAATTCTGTGCACTTACCAGCTCTCTTGTTCTCCATGTCGTTTCTTCAGCTGTCACCCGTAGTAAAACAGATTATAGATGGAAGGACATTGTCAAGGATTATTTGACGAGAACAGCGAAATGCAGCGGATGGGTTCGCGGAAAAGAATGATGGGTGGTGTTTCGTTCGACATGTCATGAATTTTCGGCACTCATTTTTTGTCTCCTTGACAAAGAAAAGAAGAATTGATAAGCGTAAAAAGAAAGTGCACTGATAAATGGTAAAGGACCACAGCATTGCAACTGGGCGTCAACGCACGCCCAAGTAATTATGCGGTGTTGTTTGAAGACGCTCCAGCAGGTGTAATCTGTTCACTTTTTTTCTCATCCACGCTGGCTTTTGAATTTTCTCTCAAAAGGAAAGTCATAAGCCTACGCTCTACAGACCAGTGTCATCGAAGGCTCTCCTTTCACCTTGCCTTCTCATATCTTTCCTTCCAAAACGATTACAAATGTGTACCTTTCCTGGCAAGAAAAGGAAGAGCATATTAAAGAAATATCAAAAGCGCTAATGTTCAAAAGATGAGAGAAATAAACGGAATGGCAACTGGGCTTCGTGGTAGAATTGTTTACTTCACAACACTCGCTCCTGCTTGTTTTCGTTGGCAGAGGGATGGAAAACAAGCAGAAGTGATCAATACTCGGGCTAGGTCCGCCCCTCGACGTGACCAAAACAAGATGCTCATGTTTGATGCAATTTGGAAACACAACTCACTAAGTATGAGGTTGGTGCAAAAGAAATTTCGCAGTCTTTTTCAAATCCATAGAACTTTCTTTGGACATAGTATGACATCTAGATATGGCTGAATTCTTGTAGAGCGAGGCAAGTTTTCTGCGCTGTAAGTATAAAAGATGTAGGCTGGAGGTAGATCCATGCAAAAATTAAAAACTTCCAAAAATTGCATTTCCAATTTCCTTAGATCGCATTTCCAATTTTCTAAAATCGCATTCCCAATTTGCTCGAAGATATTTCCGTCACACTACGACCAATGCAGTCCAACCCACCTTCTTTGTACTAGGAAAGGACGCCAGTAGCTTATCCACACGTAAGCTCTGGTGCAACGGCTTAGCTTTGGAGGAACGTTATGGGCACTTTCCGGAGCAATTTCTTCGTTATTTCTAGAATTCTGGATAAGTTATTTCCTCCAAGCCGCTTTTTGAGAAGAACAACACCAGCAACACATACTGCAACTATTTTCTCCAGAAACTTCTAAGCGGACTGCTAGAAAAGTGCTAGACAGCTCAAAAGCGCATTTTCTACACCCCAAGTTTCGATTAAAATTTGCTTCCGATAGCTGACTCAAAATTTCATAAATTCACTGAAAACCGTTAGGTAGTTATCACACTCTCCAGGAAAATTGTCGTATTTACGCCGCCTTTCACAGCTCCAAAATCCTTTATTGCGCAAGAAAAAAGTGCCAAACATGAGGGCCGAAAAACGAGTCTCCTTGTTCTTCGCTTCCCAGTTCTCCGAGTTCTCTGGGCAGGACCTCATGGACCTGCTCATACAATGAGTGATGGACTCTGCTTATCAAAGGGATAAAACCGTTTGCCGAGGCTAAAGTTCGTTAAAGTTGTAAAAAAAATCAACACAGTAACGCTCCATTTCCTTTGCACGAACCTTATAATTCTTCCATTATAAATCTAAAACATACATCCAAATATGCTGCCAGCACAAACAGAAGCGTGTGATTTGATCTAGAGCTGTTGAAAAGGCGTTTATACGTTCGGGAATTTATTCTGATGATCCGCCCATGCATGTGAAGTAGTGCACTCGTGCGCAACTATTTCAAGTGATCTGCCCAACGGATTAAAAGATCAGCCAGAACGATTACGCGATACTCTTAAAAAAGCATCAAAGACAAGAAATCATTTGTAGTTCCACTGGCTTTGTTGCGAGATCGTTGTCGCGATCCCAGAAGTTACAATGAGGCCACAAACCAACGCATGTCGATCGTTGTACATCACATCGAAAAGGCAAAACTGGGAGAGATGCAGAGTATTAGTATCACTAACAGAACAAGACTGGCTGTTCTCGGGATAGATGGCTTGCAGAAGGAGTTCCTCATCGGTGATCTACTCATGATTAACTCGGGAGTAGATCAAAGCACGTGTTTGACAGAAAGCATGGAAGCAGCCGAATAAGGAGCAACTGCCCCGGATGTAAGTTCATTCTCTGAAAATATGCACTGCTGTTGGTTTCGAGGCGTTGCAGCAGAGCGCTAGCGTTTGGCGAGCACGAGCTGGTAAACAGCAGAAGGGCAAAAATAGAGTTTCCTCTTACGACGTCCACAGCATTACTACTTACAAGGGTGTGCACGAACTTAAGCTGCGTTTTCGGAACGAGACATATATGATTGGAAAGCTTATCTCAAATGATGCTAAAGATCATATTTGAAATTTGCTAAATGGTTAATACAAGCTCAAAATTCCATTTCCTGCCATATTGACATATACCTCCCTCAATCATGGCTTGGCAGCTGGATAGCCGCGTGGATAGTGATGCTGACTCATAGGATGAAGATCGAGGGTTTGCATCCTGTCCCCAATTTTGTTTTGCAAACTTCAATTGCTGACCTTTGACAGGGTGAGGAGGTGTTCGGGAGATTTCTGATTATTGATGTTACACTTTGAAACTACAGGAAGACTTCCTCTGTATGAAGCCCACTACGCTGTTTGATAAAGGCTCAGCCCAATTCTTTTCACAATTGGTCACACTTATAGCCTGAACCCGATAGAAGAATTTTTTACTAACCGCAGCGATGAACATCAACAATGAAGTGTTCAAAACAGTAACAGTTAGAACGGTGGGGAACATTAAACGAAACACAGTTGCAATCGCTGGAGGCACATTCACTGCAAAGATCAGGAGTGACCGAATAGATTATATGGCACATCAAAATACTTGGTCTTTGCAGCGACATTGCATTAACACCCACTATAGGGCAATTTTCCATCATTTTCAAAGCTACACTCGTAGCCATTGCTCATTTATCTCTGGAAGTTCCGCACTCTGTCAAAGACTAGCTATTAAAGTTTCCAAGACTTTAGTGGGGGACAGGATGCAAACCCTCGACCTCCATCCTACGTGTCAGCCTCACTATCCATTCGGCTATTCAGCTACCAAGCCATGATTGAGGGACATATATGTCAATATGGCAGGGAATGGAATTTTGAGCTTGTATTAACCAGTTAGCAAATTTCAAATATAATTTGTAACATCATTTGAGACAAGCTTTCCAACCATATATATCTCGTTCCGAAAGCGCAGCTTAAGTTCGTGCACTTCCCTTGTTAGGTCTCTGCATTCAATCCAATCCTAGAAGAAAATCCATGGAAATTCCTTTTCAAAGCTGAGGTGTGTCATGTGTATGAAAATGTGGCTATTAGGAATAGGTGATCTCGAGGGGAAGCGAGAGCAAGAGAGCGAAAGAGAGAAAGAGAAAGAAGGCAAGAAAGAAAGAAAAAAGAAAGTAAAGAGAGACTTCACCCGGAATCCGTCGGAAACTTCTACAAAGTCATTTTATAAATAGGCAAAAATTTCGTATTAATCCCTATTTTTGATCGCTTTTTGAACACAAAAATGCACATCTTAAAAAATAAATAAATCTTGATTCTCGTGAAGTGCACCACTGGTGCCAATCTAAACAGCTAGAACATCTAGAACGGTTCGGCATCCTACGAGCACCAGTACATACACGCAGTCTCTTTCTTTTCGAGCTAGAGCGTGACACAGAACAAGACCGAGCTCGAAAAAAGACCGTAAGTGCGATTGTCGAAGGAGGTCAATTTCAAGGTGATGTCGACTGAGTTCCGGAGAGATGGAGATGTCAGAACACACAGAATTTCCGTTGAATATGAATTCATTTCCTACGAAAAATCCGAATTTAGCGAGAAATCCATCACTGGAAGACGAAGAATAGTTGAATGTGAGGAGTGCGAAATCAAGGATTTTTACCTTCTTAAGTGAAATTTTTTTCTTGAAATTTGCAAATGCTTGCACCATTACTGAGAAACTGCATTGTTTGTCAAGATAAGAAATTTCGAGCCTCATCAGGAATGAAGTCATTAGCGAATGTTCAAAAGATGATTTCTTCTTGGACAGTTTTTTTTTGTATGTGTGTATACGCATGTGTGCTTGTGCCAGAGGCGGACGGAGAAAGTGGGCGGGACGGGAAGTGACGGCGTGGGAAAAAAAGGGGAGTGTTGATCATCCCCTTCGGGGACCCAGGCGGAAATTAAAAATATTGAATTAAGTATCCAACAATTAATAATAAACATTTTAAAAATGGTATTCAATACAAACACTTAGAACTAGACTTATACAAGACTTCTATTCATCTTGTGAAGTATTGGGTTGTTCGGAAAGTAATTGGGCTTTTCGAAAACAATTTTTTCAAACGCTAGCTTTGGAAGGTTTTTGCTGTTATTATTTGTTTTCATTCGATATATATTAGGAGGACGTATTTGTGTTTCTGTTTGGAGAAAGTGCGCAGATTTCATTTCCATTTGCATTTTTATGATCAATTTGAACATGGAGTGTCAGAAGGAGCATTTTCGGCACATTTTGCTTTTTTACTTCCATAGTGGCAAAAGAGCTGCTGATGCTTTCCACGATATATGTAAAACATACGGTGTTAATGCCTTATCACAGAGCACATGTGACAACTGGTTCGCAAAATTCCGCTCCGGCAATTTTTCACTTCAGGATGAACAACGTTCTGGTCGGCCAGTAGGCGTTGACGATGATCAGTTGATGGCATTAATCGAAGCCAACCGTCATGTAACCGTACGAGAGCTTGCTGAGAAGACCAACGCATCCATTGGAACAGTTCACGAGCATGTCAAAAAACTTGGACTAGTAAGAAAGCTAGATGTTTGGGTGCCACATGAGTTGAAGGAAATTCACTTGACGCAGCGAGTTAGTATCTGTGATTTGCACTTGAAACGCAATGAAGACGACCCATTTTTGAAGCGAATAGTAACTGGTGATGAAAAATGGATTGTCTACAATAATGCTACTCGCAAACGATCATGGTCAAAACCGGATGAACCTGCTCAAACGATGTCCAAAGCTCATCTCCATCAAAAGAAGGTTATGCTATCAGTTTGGTGGGACTACAAAGGTGTAATATATTTTGAGGTGCTCCCAAGAAACCAGAATGTCAACTCGGACCTCTACTGTCAGCAACTGATGAAATTAGATGAGGCAATTAAAAAAACCGGCCAGAATTAGCGAATCGCAAAGGAGTAGTTTTCCACCAAGACAATGCAAGACCTCATACATCTTTGGCGTCTCGGCAAAAATTATTGGAGCTTGGTTGGGAATTGATGTTGCATCCACCATATAGCCCTGATCTCGCGCCATCCGATTACCATTTGTTTAGATCGTTGCAGAACTATTTGAATGGGAAAACATTTAGCGATGATCAGGATATCAAATCTCATCTAGCCCAGTTTTTTGCCGAAAAAGACCAGAAGTTCTATGAGAGGGGAATTATGAAATTGCCAGAAAGATGGCGAAAGACAATCGAACAAAACGGAAAATATATCATTGACTAATGTTTTTTCATTGTGAGAAAATAAACTTTTTTCTGAAACCCCTAAAAATCCCAATTACTTTCCGAACAACCCAATAATTTCAAAGATTGACGGTCCATTCATGGTAGGGCAAGGGGTCGCCCCCCCCCACTGGTTTGCACGTTTATTTGTTCTCCGGAAACTTAGAAACTGTTTTGCATTGGTTTGCATAGATTCTGCATGGGATTTGCAAAATCGTGGGTTCTTCTTGGGCTTTGCACCGGATTTGCATCGAAATTGGAGACGCATGGATTCTGCATGGGTATGGGTTTTGCTTGAATTTCAACAATGCTGGTGTAGAACTACTGATTCCAGAAAACCGTGTTTTGCAAGAGCACGCATGTCTTACTCGTCGTCGTCGTGATCTGAACCACTCAATCTCATGCAAAACAATGTTCCTACGTTTCCTGAGTTTGTGCATTTGTTACTTCTATGTTGCGAAAAGAAATCTCGGATGATGAACCATTCAAGACCGAATTTTTCATGAAGGCCCTCCAGGTGTCGGCGAAGGTCAAAGGTCATCTTCACCCGAGGTTATCGACTTCTTTGTCGATCAAACTGATTTTTCACTATTTTTTTTTTGCACAAGGGTCGATGAAAACGTTTTGGTTCAGGTTTCTCAAAACGCTGAACATGTGTATGACAACCATTTTATATGGAACTACCAATCTACCAGTTTTATCGATTTTTCTGGTTCTGCTCAGGGGTGTGTAGGAACGCCTCCTGGGGTTTTCCAGAGCGCTAAACACGAATATGACACAAGTAAACCTTTTCGCTGATTTATCGATTAGTTGATTTTGAGCTTATTTCGTCCATGGGTCAGCGAAGAGGTGTCTAATGAAGTGCTCCAATACACTGAACACAAATATAGCGATTTTGTATGAAATATCGATTTATTGATTTTTCACTGCTTTGGCGTAGGCGTCGGTGGAGGCATATGAACGAGAGTTTCCCCTTACACGGAGCACAGATATGACAATCCCCTCGCTGCCAAGCACCCGTTTGTCGACTTATCGATTTTATAGCTTTTTCATTGTTTTTATCGAGAAATCGGTGAAGACACATCTACTGGGGGTTTTCACCATGCCGAACACGACCCTGACAACGATTTTGCACAGTCATATCGGCTCAGTGAATTTATCGATTCTTTTTCCGCATCTGCGCAGGAACGGGTGAGAGTGTGCCCACTGGAAACTTGAACACACAAAACAGATGAGCGTGGATATGGTAAATTCTTGCGATAAAATTACCATCAACACAACTTTACTGAGTGTTTCGCTCAAGAATTGGTGGGGAAAAAAACACTTGGGTCCGTAAACATGCTCATCACCAAAATGATGAGCATTTTTAATGAAATTGTCGGCAATAGCAATTGTTCTCATCACTACGAACAACACCCTAGCAGAACCAGATATGCCATCTAGCTATGGTATAAAACATCTAGCAGCTTATGAAACGTTCAAGATACACCACTTATTCAGAAATTAAACTGACACCACTATATCTTGCTTCGTTATCCAACGTTCGACACATCTGTTCAGGTGTTAGGTTTGCTTCCTCCATCCATACAATATGAACCTTTTCCAAATTCCTGAATGGTGTAAACATTGACAGACAGATCAAGGCATATATATATATATATATATATATATATATATATATATCAGTGGCGGACGCAGAAAGTGGGCGGGAGGGGGGGCGTGGGAAGAAAAGTGGGGTCTCCGCCGTTTTGGGGACCCAGACGGAAAATAAAATTAATAATAATATTAATTATAATAATAAACAATAAATAAAAAATATATTAAAAATAATAATAAAAATAAACAATTAAAAATAAACTAACACAAGATTTTTATTTGTATTGTAAAGTAATTTCGAAAATTTGGCGACCCATTCTCGGGGGGGGGGGCGCCCCCCCCCCTGCGTCCGCCACTGATATATATATATATATATATATATATATATATATATGCGCTCATAACAAATCCAAGTCAGTAAATTGCATTACCTCATGAATTCCAGCTGCGCTCATGAACACCTCGCGAAAAAATTCCCATACTGGATCGAGGAGAAAACCTTTAAAAAAATTGATTCAAGGATCGCTAAGACTAAGGAAAAATATGAACAAACGGAATAGAAAGTGGCACAAAACCAATAGAACAATGGAAGAAACAGCTAAATAAAATATTTATTTATACATGTTCCGTGAAAAGCAACTCAGAACCTATGAAAAAGAACATTAGTCATCGTGAGTAATGCAATATTTCAACTGTCTTCGTTACTTCACTTAACAATTCAAGCTCTTTGCCATCTCTGCTACTCACAATTAGCATGGCAGGCAAATTCGTCCTAGTAAACTAAGTGTACTACAATGTACATAAAACGCAATAATAAGAAGGTTAAAGAGAACATTGATCGCTCAAGATGTCACAGTTCAATTTAGTATCGGTTACTCCACTCCGCAGAACTAACCCGTTGCTATTCTTGTTCTTTGAAACGAGTTTGATGGGAAATTTAACCCCAGCAAACTATGACGTACCGAGAAAGGAAAATGAAGAAAATCTTTCTAAAAAATGAGAAGTGTCTAGATCTTGTCAAAATGATTCATACTGTAGCAACCAAATGTTGTGTTGAATTGCTCAATTTGACCAAAAAATGAACTTGTTTCATCATCAACTTCATCACCACCTCCACCTCCATCGAAACTAGGAATCACTGACGAACTCCTAGGTAATAATAATGACACTTTCAGAGGAAAGTTCGTAGATTTCAACAGATGAAGCGTAAAAAACAGAGAGAATGTTCACTTTTTAGATGCCGCAAAAGCTTCACGGTCACGCGCAATTTTGTTCGTCGTTTGAGATTCAAAGTAAAGGAAGAAAAAGTAAAAGCAGACGACAGCGACAATGATGAAGACGACACGCATCCTGTCGTGCATGCGATTCATGGTTCCACTTCTGCAATTGCAACGGTAGAAAGACAGTGATAAGTCAATCAAAAAAAATTTGGGGCTGCATGCGCCATTGAGTTTACTCTTGTTCAAAGTGTTACTACGCCCTAATACTCACATCGTTAACGCGGACGTCAACGCGTTTACTCTGTACAATCTCATTTATGCATCCGGGACCAGCAGATATCAACTTTCGGAGTTTTTCAGGCTGGGAAACATAAAAAGTAATACCTCCACTTTCATCCTTTCATATTAATGTAGCTCTACTGCACCTCCCACTTTAACACTATGGAACAAAACCCATCATTTAACAATTACGAAAAAGTCGAAAGCAGCGACAAAATTAGTGACGAAAGCTTTGAAAATCAGGGAAATGATGGTTTTCGTATAAAAGCAGATCAGCGCACTCCAAGGATTCAGGAGGTGCAAATAATGATTTGCCAATGCAGTCAAACCAACTACTCAATCGGCGACGCATGAACATATGCAAAAATCCACTCAACAGCATCATCCAAACTGCGTTCTTAACCCCTCCCCTATTAGAAATTTAAGGAGAGGTTCCGCAAGGCCAGGAGATGCAAAGAGACGCACTCTCAACTCTAAAGGTGGTCTGCATACATCGGTGAAATTTAGCTGTATCGCTTGCGAGTCGGGAGCAGGAGGCATGCATACGGCTTAAAAACGTACCCCACGTATTGTGGAATCTCAGCACTACTTCCATACAACCGCGTCAAGACAAGACAAAATTTCTGCCAATTGGTCGGCATCACACCATGATCTGAAAAGAAAAAAAAATAAATCAAGAACTAGCACTCCCTAGTTTCCGGAGGAGAATTAGACCATTCAATATTCACAATTCTACAGTTAGAGATGCAAATCACAAAAGCATCACAGCCTTAAAATAAATCATGGCAGGAAAATAGTAAGTCATCCCTACACAGCCACTACGATCTCCAGTTCTGAAGGGAAAATTTATCGTTACACTTATTTCTCAGAATTCTCACGCAACTACGGTGATTTCAAATTGTAACACTTATTGTTAGTACCGATGCACGATCTGTAGGAGAATTAGACCATTAAATATTCGAATATGTACGATCTACATCCACATTATTACAGAAGCATCTACCAAAGCAAAAACAGAAACTCGTTGGGAGGAAACGACGACAAACCTCACCTGCGCTAGCACTTTGAGTTCTCTGCGATTTCATCTCTTCTTCAAACTTTTCTCTCGTCATGTACCCAGAACTTTCTTTTCCTGCTTTTGTTTGCCTCTATAAATAAAGAAAAAAATGCACATGCATGCAATGATTAAGTGAAATGAACTGTAGAGAAAGAAATCCCCTTCCAATACTAATATGTGATACTTCAGCAAGTATCGTATTAGGTGCGCTGATAATGAAAAATCAACATCTACCACGTCTCCGTTCTGAGCTGGTAAATAAACTGATAGCTTCCTAGCTTGTACCCGAATTCTTAACCCTATAACAACCCCCTCTATTATGACAAAAATACGATTCCGCACACAAACATACCCTCCCTCTCCCTTCTTTCTGTGTACAAAATGCTACCATCACAACCACCGTCATTCTCTCATAAGACCGATTGATGATAATCTATTGTTAAACCACATTTATAGTGCATCAGAGTCCGATCCGGTCGGATAACAAAAGATACATATTGATCTTCGTTATTCGCCGATCGGTATGTATCATACGTTATCCGACCGGATCGGACTCTGATGAACTATAAATGTAGCTTTACACGCTATGCATTGGGAAAATTGTGCTTAAATAACATCGAATTAGGAAAAAAGACCGGCACTATCTCACATTAGGGGCCCCAAAATTTTGAAGAAAAATGTTCCGCCAAAACTTTATATGAGGGGGGGGGGGGGTGGTTGAGGTTTTGAGCACGAATACCGTATCCACTTTGTATCGCAACCCCATTTTCGTAGGGTTACTGTAGACATGGCACCTCACGGAATTCCCTCAAAACTTCCCACAAGAGTTATTTGAGGTGCTGAACACGAATATAGTATCCGCTTCGTAACGTAACCCCATTTTTGTTGGGTTACGGTAGGGATACTGTAGAAATTTTGCAGAAATTGCCGATTTCGGCAGGAAAATGACATTATCATGCAGATTGATGTTGATATTCGTGATCAGCGCCTGAAATTACCCCCTTCTGCCTGCTTTAAATTACCTGCCGTAACCCTAGACAGTGGGGTTACGGTACAAAATGAATACGATAAGAATAAGGAACAGGATAACCACTCTGCAGTCTTATTGTGGAAAGGCAGACCTTTGCGATGAGACTCTCTCTGATGATTCGTGTTCAGCACCTCAAATAACCCCCTTACGCAAAGTTTCGGCGAAATTTTTTTTTGAAATTTTGGGGCCCCTAATGTGGAATAGTGCCAAAAAAACCAAAAAATTATTAAATGGAAAACGCCTGAAATTCGTCAAAAGAAAAACCTGCACTGATCGATTGTATGCATTAGAAATCTTATCCGATAGTGTTCTTGACGAGAGATACAAGCGAGGATGTCGACTTAAGCAGGTAGAAATAGGTACGCTCCTGAGGCATAACAACATCCTGAAAATGGCTATATTCTTCAACAATCTCTTTTTACCCAGAAAACTAGGAGATAAAGAGAGAAAATAACGGAGCAGTGAGCCAGTAACTTTTTTTATTTGGTACATTCAGGCATGAAAACGTGGGCAGAATTCAAGAATATCGAACAATATCTGGAACCAGAAAATTACTTAGTATCGGGACCATATGATTTGGTCAATAAAACTATGTATTAATCAGGCAAAAACAGTTGAACCTTAAGAACAAACATGACGATGTTACGTCAAAGAATAAGTTGTAAGATGTCAACAACACTATGTATAGTGGAGTCGTTTTGACAGTGCGTTGTCCGCGGCAGCGGCCCTGCTGGCATTGGGACACGCGGTGCGGTCGGTCAAACAGTTCATCCACGATAGATCCGGCTTCTTTGACGAGTTTTATCGTCTGTTCCCTTCTTCATTTGTTCTTAGAGCTGAGGAAGAACAATATAAGAGGAAACAAGGGACAAAACTGTTCAAAGATACCAGATCAACCATAGGTCAACTTTTTGACCGACCGCGCTGCGTGCTCCAATGCCAGGGAGCCGCTGTCGCGGAAAACGCACTGTCAAAACGACTCCACTATAGGTAGCCTTGAGCATACCTATACCACAGAATCGTGTGAGAGCGTTTTCGAAACACACAACAGTGAAAACGGACCGTCGCGCCGCGTCAGCGCGGCCAACTTTTGACTCCAGAGCGCGGCAATCACCGTACAGTTGAGACGTTTGCTCACTGTTGCGCATGTTTCGCCCTTCGAAGCAACGTTCCGCATTGTTTATGAGATTTTTTCTTTGTGAAGCCCCCGAAGCACCCTAGTAATGACCGAAGGAGTCCCGGAGGAGAGCAACTTGTGCTTCTTCTTTCATTTATCTTTAATGTGAGTGTCTTTACCTTATCTTCATGTGAACAAACTTTATCATTGCTCCAAATTTGCATATTTCCATTGAGAAGGTTAACTTTAAAGCAGTTTTTAAGTGTTGTGCTTCATTTCTTCGCAGCTATGGAGCCCGGCCGCTTAATCGTTGGATGTTTAAGGGGAAGCAGCATCTGAATCTAGCTTATTTTTAACAGGGAGTCATTTTCAACTAAAAGGAACGTCAATGCGAAAGCAAAAATAAACATGAGAAATCATAACTTCTCGATAATCACAAAAGGAGAACTATGATGAACTCTAACGATGTAGTTTATATGACGAGTAGGCAAAAAATTCAAGTATCAAGAGCCTGGAGCTACGGCTACGCTTAAAACACAGCGGCCACAAAAAAATACTAGTGGGATGGAGTAAGCAAAGTAAATAAGGAAGGGTCTATATGACAGCTGTAGCTATATATGCTATACGGCATGGACCTGTGAAAGAAAATGTTAAACTGTGGTGGCCACTCATTACCAGGGTGCAGCGGAAGATCTACAAAACAAAAATCGGTACTATTGTACTTCAGCGGCCCCACTATCGACCTCAAACTCAAAATCATGGATTCCTCTGAAAACTTGCACACAGGGGTAATTCGAGGTGCTGATCACAAATATCATATTCATTTCGCATGACAATATCGATTTTATTGATTTTATCGACTTTTTCCAAGTTCAACCCATATCTCAAATCTCTCTGAAAAAGTGCATTTAGAGGTTTTTGAAGTTGCTGATCACGAATATAGTAGCCGTTATGCATCAAATTCTCGATTTCGTTGATTTTCTCCAGATTTTCATGTGTGGGGCGGTGTAGTTGCCGGTTTTACTGAAGTTTTCCCCACAAAGTCGACCTTTTCTTGCGAAATCTTCATCATATTTGCAACCAGCAGCTTCAGAAAACCCAGCAGGCAAATTTTCAGAGAGATCCGAGAGGAGGTCCATACCTCGGGAAAAATCGATAAAATCGATACCATCATGCGAAGTGAATATGATATTCGTGATCAGCACATCAAATTACCCCTGTATGCAAGTTTTCAGAGAAATCCATGACTTTGAGCGGAGCGGTGAATTGCGGAACGGTGATTCGAAGAGCGAAGATTTTGCTTCAAAGTTAACCTTCCCAATGGAAATATGCAAATTTGGAGCAATAATAAAGTTTGTTCACATGAAGATAGGGTAAAGACACTCACATTAAAGATAAATGAAAGAAGAAGCACAAGTTGCCCTCCTCCGGGACTCCTTCGATCATTGATAGGGTGCTTCGGGGGTTTCACAAAGAAAAAATCTCATAAACAATGCGGAACTTTGCTTCGAAGGGCGAAACATGCGCAACAATGAGCAAACGTCTCAACTATACGGTGATTGCCGCGCTCTGAAGTCAAAAGTTGGCCGCGCCGCGGGCCGCCGACGCGGCGCGACGGTCCGTTTTCACTGTTGTGTGTTTCGAAAACGCCTCGTGTAAGTTGATGACTACTAGTGAAGAAAAGAGTGTTTTTCGGTTGCAATACAAAATTCACTAGCAGGTGACAATCGATGTCGCGTCTCTTTTTTTGGCAGCACAATTGGCGAACTTTTTATAAAAACGCAAATGGTGAGCCACGCTCGTCTGCCTAGACCGCTGTTACAACTGTTACGTGTGAACAAACCAAAAGTATTGTCAGCAAATCTGAATAGGATTTCCAGCAGAATTCAAAGTTTTGATCAGAACACGTTCACGTCTGCGTATTCCAGAGAACCAGGATGAAATAGTCGTGGATCGAGGCAAGGTTTTCTCCCGAACGGGGCAACAAGCAAGGTTGTTGAATGGCTATGTACACTGGCATGGATACAACGTATAGTTACCGCCAGTACAGTCTATTAGCTCACAGAGGGCGCCCGATCCGACTTTGTCCGCAACTACGACTTCACCATTTTTCGGCTAACTGATCTATTTTTTGCACTTTTTTGATATAGTCTGTCCGAAACGACGAGTCCGCCCACGCACGCGGGATCCAGAAGCGGCCACGTTTGCCAGCACTTCACGTCATCATCCCTAATCTGCGTATCACGTTTCATCGTTATCTTCATGGTATTGACCAATGATTTGGCTGTGACGTGGACGACGTGGCAGCCGCGCCGCCTCTCGATCCCCGGATATAGTGTATTCGAAACGACGAGTGGGCGGACTCGTCGTTTCGAATACACTATATCCATATGGTGTGGTTCCTTCCATTCTAATATTTCCCCACTGCCATCTGCTAAAATATCCTTCCAGACGCATTCTGCAGGCAAAGTCGTAATTGCAGACAATGTCAGATCAGGCGCCTTCTGTGAGTATGTATGTATGTATGTATGTACAGGAAGCTCCAAATGTCCGCAGTCAAGAGGGCGTGGCCACGGCGCGGCTCCTTGATCAGACACAGGCGCTCTCTATGCTGCCTCTGGCTTCTCTGACTCTGCAGCCAACCAGTGGCAGCATGCCGAGCGCCTGTGTCTCTGTCTAAAGCCGCGTCGTGGCCACGTCCCTCTTGACTGCGAACATTTGGAGCTTCCTGTATGTATGTATGTATGTATGTATGTAGCGATTGATGATCTTCAACAAGAACAGTCCTCAAATAAATGTGTGCGCTAGACGTTTGTATGAAAACTTGCGAATGAAATGCAGAGCAGCAGATGAGACTTTAAATGCTAATATATGCTCTTTAGTACATGCTTTAAAGGCAGGGGTCCACCTCATTTTCGTAGTTTAGCTAACAGCAGATTCTGCATCTACTCGGCGCGATGGTTCCAACGGTATACATAAATTGTCTCAGAATGGTCTATGAACCCGTCTTCTAGGACGGGGTCTGTAACAGTTTGCCAACCCGAGGTGACATGTGAAACCGTTGATCTTATCGATTGGACACGCCAGGACTCGTTGACCGACGCGTCAGCCGTGGCAGGCAGCCAGCACAGCTTGGAGCGATCCGCCTCCGGGCTCCAAATTTTTATCCAGTTCGAGCCTTTCAAAAATGGGGATTTCGTCGCTTCTGTGCCTGTTGATGTACATCCCAGGGAACAACATTATGAGGAGGTCTAGGATATGTTGGTAAATCCAACAGGCAGAACGAGGTGGCCCTCTGCCTTTAAGTACCGAGACTGGATAGGATAATAAGCCCTGAATGGTAGCGGTTATCCTTTCTTGGTTCTGCTGGCTTTTTCAGGACTATAACCTGCGACATCTTACTGAGAAAAAAAACTGAAAAAAAAAACATTACAAGCTAGTCTCACTAGTGCTTCACGAAAATATGTACGGTGAGAAAAATATTTTGAGGAAACGTCAGTCGTGATTGCACCCCTCGAAATGGTGACAGCGACATAACACTGGTAAACCCTGGTGGATATACGTTAACCTAAACGTTTAACCTGTGACTGTTAACACGTATCAAAGTGGGTGATATGGCGCTGTCCCGACTGCGAGAGGTGCACTCACGATTGAGGTTTCCTTTACGTAAAATAAACATAGAAAATCAGATCTGGAAGCATAAAAAGTCAGGTCTGAGTCTCCTCCAAACAGCTGCCATCGCAGCGAACGAGATGTTTTTCCGTTGTTTTTTTTTTCAGAGTGATTAACGATGGGTTATCTGCCGATATCCATTTATTGCAATGTGGCTGATGTGCTCCACTTTCAATCCACTGCCGATTCTTTCCAAACAAGAAAAAAACTACAGATATATACTATACAAAAAGTAAAAGATAACTCAAAGTCAGGGGAGACCTGCAGCTGCGGAACTGCAGTAAAACCCACAGAACTACGTGGTCGAGGGCGAGATTTGCATGAATATGGTCATTGATCGAGGGAAGAGAAAGAAGAGTAAACAAGGTGAAGGTAGAAATGACGTAGAAAGGATGGGACAGGTAAGTGGATATTGATGGTACTTGACAGCTGATGTTGACTAATGGTAGACAGGATTCCAATGACAACGTCGAGGAAACTCTTGAAGTTCGGGACAAGTCTTTTGAATCAAAATACCATAGTTGCGAACAAATTCTGAGCGTATACAGACGAAATGTTTGGAATGAAAAGTGCGTTTGCAGCGGGAAGTGTGCGAAGAGGGAAGTGTGCAGACAGCGGGCGGTCACGGCCGTCGTTAACCAGTAGAGAGGCTGTTACTTGCACTAAAAACAAAATCATAGGCCGTGGAACACCAACGGGGACACCAGCAATCTAGGAGGAAAAACTGTAGCCACAACAAGGAAAAAGACAAGGGTGGAATGACAAAGATTCTCGGCCGGTTGCGCTAAACCCCGCCCTTCGCGTTTTTCGCGATTGTCACGTACGCACATTACGTTGTTTACGCAGCTTGCGTTGTACTCTGATCAGATTTTCAGAAGGATCGTAACCACCATACTTAGGACCCAATAATGCTAGATGATTAGATATATTCGGATTCAAAAATCCCCTTTCGAACAAGTCGGTAATTCGGATTTTTGAAAAAGAGCGAACATTACAACTCCTGAACAGAGGCCGAGAATCTTAGAGCTATCTCCCTCTTGAAATTCCAATTTTTGGATCCAGTTCTGAATTAATAGTTTAACTGATCATGCTATTCGATTTTCATTCCGTCCCAAATACAGTAACTACCGCAAAAGTACAATAAACTTCACTGCTCTCACATCTGCTTTGTCTTTCGCTAGTGTTTCTCTTCTTTAATTTACGGCAAAACCATCACTTATTTCGATGCTTGGCCCCCGCTACCTCACCCCTATCTGCTGTTTTCGTCAAGCTGGTTTTTCTTCCGTTCGCAACTGTCAAGAGCAGTTAAGCTATCAAGGTGTTAGGTGCGCTTTTGAGAGTAGTAATAAACAGTAAACAAATATGCATCAAAACCCGGAAGGCTGTAGACGGAAGGACGAAAAAAAGGCAAATGGCAAGGATTCACAGATGACAGCAACAGACCCCGCCCGCCGCGATTATCACGTACGCACACCACTAAGTCCCGCCCCTCGCGGTCTCTCATGATTGTCACGTACGCACATTACGTCACGAACGCACGCTACTTTGTACCATGATCTGCAAATCATCGCAAGGAAGTGGCGGACGCAGAAGGCAGGCGGGACGCGGGGGTAGGGAGGGCGTGAGACAAAAAATTGGGGTCTCCGCCGCTTTGGGGATTCAGATGGAAAATAAAATTAATAAAAATATTATTCATAATGAAAAATAATACGTAGGAATCATTTTAAAAGTAATAACAAAGATAAACCAATTAAAAATAAACTAATCGTTCAGATCTTAAATGCGCCCCCGTCCCCCTATAGACCCAATGAAAAATTTTGAGTTTTTATGCCGAAAAGGAAATGTAGAGCTTCATCAACATTATTTTGCTTCTTATTTCAATTTTCTTGCCAGAATTGATTCACATTTTCTCTTTCGTTCGTGCCGTAATCCCACAACAGCTCTACAAGAAGGTAACGGTACAAAACGAGGGGTACAATTCTCGTGATCAGGGCATCAAATAACCAGCAGATCTCATGACGAGTAATTCTGTCGGGGAGAGAGCAAGGATTCTCCGCCGGCTGTGATAAGCCCCGCCTCTTGCGATTTTGCGTTTGTCACGTACGCACTTACCCGTCGCGGCTTTTCACAATTGTCACGTAGGCACATTACGCTGTGCGCTCAGTCTCTGTTGTGCCTTTATCAGCGGATCTTCGGAAAGATAGTAAACACCATAGAATTGTAGAACTAACGATAAAATGCCGCAAATGTGGAAACGCAGTAGATGGAACGAGATTGTCAAGAATTACTTGACCAGGAAGAGGAAATGCGGCGGACAGGTTCAGGAAAAAGAATGATCCGCTTCGAGTTGAGTATTGTTCGACTCTACTACTATGTCTACTTATTATTCTGTTCTTCAGCCTCAGCCGCCTTCGCCTCCCAAAGTCATGTGTTTTGAGCATATACACATTGTTTCTTTCACAGATAAAAGATGAAAGAAGAATTGATATGGAGGCCTGGAAGGAGCGCACAAAATGATAAAAGACAAAAGACGGCCACACACGCACACAAATAATTACGATGTAGTTGTACGAAGACTCTTCAAACGTGCGTAATCGTACACTCATTCTCATTTTTTTTTAAATTCAAGCTAGCTCCTACGTGATTCTTTCCTCTTTCTGAAAGAAACTTCCGATTCATGTTTTACAAAACACAGAACGTTTTGTTTGTGCCTCATCCTACCATATTTTAGCCAAATCGAGTGCGATGGGATCTATGTAATTCATTACTGACTAAAAAAAAGATAAGATAGATAAAAGAAAATCGAGAAAATACTAATGCTAATGTTTCAAAGACGACAACAACCAATGGGAGAGCAATCGGCTCCACAGTGAAATAATTTTTCTATATCACATTTGCTTTTGCTTGTTTTCATGGCCAGAGAGGTGAAAAGACAAACGAGGATAATCGATACGCGAGCCACGTCCGCCACGAGATCGACGCCAGTGCGAGTCGTCCATGTTTGATGCAATTCGGAAGAATGCTCACTTAGTGATTGTTACACTACAAGTCCAAACCGTTCACCATTCAAATATGCTGTCCGCATAACCAAAAGTGAGTTAGTTCACCTACACTGCTGAATGTGCAGCAGCAACACAGCCCAAACAGCGTTATAAGGGCAATTTATGATAGTCAGACACATGCATCCAAATTTGTAGTAGTCAGGCACACCCATCCATTTGCGGAAGATTCTCCATTAGGAAGTATCAACGCGGCATGTACATCCTCAATGAAATGAACGCGTGGACGCCGTGAGGTCGTAAGCTCCTGCGTCTGAGCTGCGTCAGCGATGCGCCTGCCCAAATTCTTCATCGTATAGACTCATGCGCGTCAAACGCAGCGCATCTAGTATGAATTGCCTTATAATCAGAGATCTCTAGAAACCGAGTTATTTCTGGTATAATCTGTCCGAAACGACGAGTCCGCCCACGCACGCTAGGATCGAGAAGCCGCCACGTTTGCCAGCGCTCCACGTCATCATCCTTGATCTGCGTATCACGTTTCATCGTTATCTTCATGGTATTGACCATGGTTTGGCTGTGACGTGGCAGCCAACAGCATCCGTCTCAGCCGCACCGCCTCTCGATCCCCGCGCGCGTGGGCGGACTCGTCGTTTCGGACAGCCTATACAATTTCTGAAATGGGGTGAGGTTCGTTGCTATTTGCGATGCAGTTCCGTTGGTTTCCAGTCGCTATTTGATTGCTTTTCAATTAGCAAACCAACCTTGTCCTTTCCAGGATTTGAACCCGAAATGACGTGGGAGGCGGTTAGGACGTATGCCGAGGAGAGACCGCGTCGCACGCTTGTGTTTTTTTTTTTTTTATCCGGGTGGCTCCTTCAAATTCGACACATTGAATTTCATTGATGGACAACTCACATTTTGTCGGCTCTCATAGCACTCACCCGTCCTATTAAGCTCTGTTAGAAAAATTTTCCAGTTCCCATTTACCGCACTACTGCTCGTACTATTAAAGGCTGCAGCCGCAAAGCACACATGAATCGACCAATCACGGCCCGACAGGGTACCGTTTACCACGCAGCCTACTGGCATAAGGCTTATTGGAATGCCTGACTACGTCAAGTATGAAGCCTAACGGCCTCCTCTTAGTTCCTGCCTTCCTCCCATCAATCGCTGCTAAAGGAAATAAGGCTTGATTCAGGGGAGGATGGTAGTAACTGGGAGGAGATGCCGCGAAACCTTATATTCGATGTATTACGCTGTTCAGGCTGCGTTTCTACTGCATAACTGTCAGAGCAGGGTTCCATGATTTTCCGCTGTTTGTAACCACTCAAACTCACTGAAGCATCGCACGTGCGTGCAAGAAATTCATGACGGACCAAAGGCCGCACGTACCATTGAGATTACCCGAGATAAACTTGCTAACGTCCAGCAAATTTACCTGTCGTTAATAAGGGCGACAACAAGTTTACCCTGGGTAATTTCATTAATGCATTTAGGCCCAGGAACTGAGCAGAGGTTCCGCGAACTTGGGCCACAATTTGGGTTGATATTAGCGAAAGTTTACCCAAAACCGTAGAAGCACCAGGGTACGGACTTGTGTTTTTATTTACTGCCTCAATCTTCAGGACATAACAATGACGTAGTCCACTTAGCCAGGGACGATGGTTGGCGAGGAAATAAAGAGAAAGAGGAAAATGTAAATCATGCGGGACTAAGCTGGCATTAACGGGAAACTCGGTTGCTTGGGATTCTGTGTAAAAAAATGCAGCTCTACGCGCAAGTACTGAAGCTTCGTCTAGAATGATTATTACAAAAAAGAAAGAGAAAATCGTGAATTCTGTGATATAGGAAATATACTAGTGAAGAATCGAGTCAGAAACTTTTGAGAGGTGACGCAAACCATAGCAGCGGTTGCATCACCCTAACTGGAAGACTTCTGTCAGACGATTCCACCCGAACCTGTTCCGATCCAAAGTGCAAAGAACGGACTCGCAGCGATCGATACTACCACCTGCACCACTAGATCGGGGTCATTTTGATTTCTTATCTAACAATACCGCCTACCTTTCACAAGTGGTCCACTCCCAGGAAAAACCAATTGGCCAACGAAGTGGGTCTATGTTTTCTAACTGTAGGTTTTGGTTATCGGGCAAACTAGTCGTAGAAGTCTTTGCAGATGGCCACAGTTGCTACGATAGTGAGAAGAGGCCTGAGCGTATGCCAGCGTCGAGGCATCGCAGCACGGATTCTCGCTAGCAACCTCAGATCCTTGCAGAGCGCTGATGATGCCTTAGAAATCGTCGTCCAGCAAGGTTCGAGCCCTTTTAGCGGTGATTTATAGAATTGTTTTTACCTATGCAAGAGTACAGAGGACAATCTTTCAGTCTTATTGGGCTTCTTCTATTTATGCGCTGGAGCTTCTAAATGACTGCAATTCTAAAGGAAGAAGCAAAAAAATCTCTGTTATCCCAGTACAGTTATCGTTCCTCGGCTAGAGCAATCCCCCGCGTAGAGTAGAGAACGCTGCGTCGCCCATGCAAAGTCGACATTGATACCAGTGAAGCACGCAGAGATCGAGAATGGATCTCCAAATACAAAAGCACTTTACAATATTATCAAAGATTTCACACCAGCTCATTTTGATTCCTTATTTATACAGTTATTTTTTCACATGTTTTTTTGTGACCTTATTTTTGAAATTCCGGTTATCCTCAAATTCTTCAAAGTCCTTCAAGAAATTCTTCAAAATAGCGGAAAGCTAGTTTTTTTTCCACCACACCTCCCCTGGCCATTCATTCCTGCAATCGCCACTAATTGTTGTGCATTCATTATCGATGGCTTGTACAACAGCGACGACAGCGATGATCCGTCCAAAATCGATAAGTATCGAGTCGGATGTAGCTGACATCGACAAGGCAGGATAGCGATAGCCTTCGCTAACACCACTTTTCACGAGCGAAGTATTCCGCTACAGCGCGTTCGCGTTTTCGTTGAGGTTCTGACACATTCTGACACCTAACTTGTGGATGACAACGAGTTACAATGGAGGAGCTCCGCTGAAATCCATGTGGTGCTCGTCCGGACATGTGAGAACAAAGGAGTCACAGCATCGCGACCGTGCTGCTCAGCTGCTGTCGTGTTGCTGAGGCACTACCAGTGAAGGAACTATGATTGAATCAATATGGCTGCGACTAAACTATGCAAGCAACAAATAAGAGAAAAGTGCTGTCAGCACATACGAAAGAGAAAATAGCATAATGGCATGGAATAAAAAGGAACAAGGCCGTCAATCGATTTTTATGGAGTACACAACACGCCACAGCACCCTAGCAGGTTCCACTCTGCGCGTCAGCGGAGCCCTTTTTTCTTGAAAAAAAAACGAACGCCGGAGTGCCTATACTTGTCAATTCTGATGCAATTTACAGCGGTAAGGTTTCACTGGATGTACAACTATTAATTCCATTGCACTTAGTAGACAAAATCTCCGGAAAAAAAGATTAGACACGAAAGCGGAAGAGAAATAGGATTGACTCTTCTGTGGAGCGGCCCTGGATCTGTCTCGGAGAACACTGCCTGCTAGTGTTGGATTTATCCTTGCTTGGAGATCAAAATGGGGCGCTCGTGGCAAGGTAACCGTTCCTCTCCGATTGAGTTACTGCTTGTGATAATTCCTCTCTACGTCTACACTGTCTGAATAATGTGTAGAGAGAGACTCCCGACTTGAAGACACTTCCCCTGTATGCATTTGCGCTTACGTGCACAACCGGTTGTGCACACGCCGTCTATTGCTCGGATAATCGGGTACATCGGTAATATCCAGAGTGCAAGAGGTCATTACGGAATAATCAAGTTATTTTGAGCAATCGAAACCATAGACAGTTTGGCTGCTCGATAGTGGCGATGACAGACAGATAGCGGAGCGTTTTTTTTTTTCGATTTCACTGTTGCTCGTTCATTGATTTGGATTGAACCTGTTTATTGCCGTTGTTTGTTATCAGACTGATATGGCATTGTGAGAATTTTTTTTCTCAGGATGCCGTTGGCTTTTTCGATCACTACAAACTAGAAAAAAATCCTCGTACAACTGCGGTAAACACTCAACTGAGAGAATACACAGCAAGCAGTGGGGGGGTCTGAATTTTTTGAAAGAGTTGCTACCTTATGTGAATTTGAGGGTGAGTTACAAATTTTTGGAAAGAATACAATGAAATTCGATGTTCTCTTCCCGGATTCTTTGAAAATTCATGGAAGTATTCTTTTCGTGGTTTGAGAATGAAAATTACCGCGTTGTTTTCGTGTAAAAAATATGAGCAGTGAGAATCATAGCTCCATAACCCTGGGTTTCGACAATTCCAACAAAGATAAACTGGGAAACGGTTAAGAGGTACCCGATTAATTAGCACCACCTATGGAAATGCTCGGTCGCTACCAAACTTGAACTTTGATGTTTATTCTGTCGAAAGATTTCAAGGAAACATCTTACATATCATAATCAAAATCTATTTTAGCCTGATCTAAGAATGTTTTGGCATGCCGAATCTGATTAGCTAACTGCAATAGTTTAAATTAATTCCGGTAAGTATTTGATTTTGAAGAAAAAACCTAATGGGTGAAATTTGGCAGCGTTGGACATCCCTGGAGCAAGCCTCGATGTATCAGTTTAAAATATCGGAACCATCTACATATAGCTTCCACATTACGATGAGGGAGTGTTCATACATTCGGGAAGTTTTTTTTTTCTGATGAATCGACCAATGCACGTGAAAAAGTACACTCGTGCACAGATGTTTCACGTGATTTGCCCAACGCATCAAAAGACCAACCGGAACGATTACTACGTGAGAGAAGTGCGTCTGAAAAACCACTAAAGATTGACTATTCCAGGGAACGTCAAGAAACCACTTGTGGTTCCACTGGTCTGGCTGCGAGACCACTGTCGCGATCCAAGGAGTTACAATGAGGCCACGAACCAGCGCAAATCTAATGCCGTGAATCTCCTAAAGGACGCAAAAATAAAAGGAATGCAGAGTGTTAGCATCAATGACGGAACGAAGCTAGCTATTCTTTGGAAAGATGGCCTGCAGTCGGAGTTCCTCATCGATGATCTCCTCAGCAGTTCGCAAGTGGATCTAAGCGCGGATTTGACGGGATATGTGAAGCCATGGAAGCAGCTGAATAAGGACGAATTGCCTCGGATGCAAATGTGAGTTCATTTTCTGGAAAATTAGCGCTGCTACTGCGAATCGTCGCTCGAGTATTAGCAGAGTGCTAGTGCTGGGCGAGTGCGAGCTTGTAAACACCCAAAGGGCATAAAAAGTCCTCTCACGAACGAGGACTCCCTGAGCATAACTACTCGGAACTCCTCACACATATCGACTTAGAGCCGGAATCTGAGTGAAATTTAGGCCCGTAGTAAGGTGTCGTGGCGGTGAGATGTACTCCAAAACTCACCACCATTGATGATTGCACGCCAGCTCACGTCCACGGGGTATAGGATAGCAGATCATTACCACCCACTTCACTACTAGAGCATGCACGTGGCAACAGAGGAGATTATCGTCCTTCTGGGAGCTGGTCGCCTTCTTATGCTGTAGAAAGAGTGGGAGAGGTGAGCAGACGCAGAATTAGCTACCCCGACCATCTCCCCCTGTTGTCACATTCATGCTCTAGCAGTGACGTGGGTGGCAATGATCTGCTATCCTATATCCCGTGGATGTGAGCTGGCATGCAATCATCGCCTAAAGCCTGTTGGTGAGTTTTGGAGTTCACCTCACCGCCATGACGTTTTACTACGGGCCTTAGTTTCAAAGCTGGGGTGTATCACGTACATGAGAACCTGTTTGCTAGGAATGGGTGCTCTGGAATGGGGTGGGAGAGCAAGGGAGCTAAGAGTGGGAGAGAAAGAAGGAGAGAAAGAGAGAGAGAGAAAGAAAGAAAGAGGAAATGGTCAGAATGTCAGAAATCTTCATAAAATCGTTTTATGAATGAGCGAAGATTTCGTCCAAACCACCACTTTTGATTCCTCAATTCTAACACTAGTCTGTGAACATTTTTAATAACCACTCATCTCAGAAGCTATTTTTGAAAGAAAGTTTCAAATTTTCCGTTGTTCACGCCTACTATGGTCCACCTTTTTCGCATCCCCCCATTCCCTTCCACCTCCACCCCATACCAATCTCTATGACATGGTCTGTTCAGAGCGAAGATAGATTAGTACTCGTGTTGAGTATTTGCCGCTCTGGCGTTCCTCTCCAAATATTGCACACTTTTCTGTGTTTACCCTTCTAATAAATACGTACATATCAATTTAACTATCAGCAATTAAATGAAAGACCATAGTTATTCACGCCAATAATGTTCTTTCAAGATTGTGATTTGGTGTTTCGTGAAATCGAAGGACAAACGGGATGATTCCCACGTTTGACTGCATGGCCTGGCCAACTCTTTAGAAGAATATAATGATTTCATCGCAAGCCCAGTAAAAACTACTAGGCCACGCCCTGCTCTGTAAGCACTATTTTACGTCGTTGAGCACGGCGATTCAATCGAGGACTACGCTTTTTCTCCATATGATGAAATTTGATCAATCCCCGAGCTTCATTGTTCCTGTGCTCCTCATGTAGTACATTTACAGTTCGGTTTGATGAAACCTTATGTAATTTGCAGCTTGCATTTCCACATTATGTGATAGTTGTAATTGATGTTTTTTTTTTTGAAAATAACTTGAAAATAACGTGGGGAAGAAAAACGGCGAAACTGGAGACAATGCCGGAAATTCCAAAAAGCGAGCGGTTGATGACGGAATAAAATTAAAGCAGATCCTAGAACTTAAAATCCTCATACAGCTGACTGTAGAAAATCCCAATGCACTGAAATGTGACTGAACACACGTGGAAGAAAAGTGCCTCAGACACCTTTTCCACTGTGCGCACGTCAGTTCCGAGAGCGAAAGTTTTGTGGGTCGGTGTGCCTTTATGTATCTCCAGTCGAATCTTAAGCATTCAGTGTAGCTCAGGCAGTGTTCTGTGGTTGAACATTTTCCCATTCTTGTTTTGCTGAGCACCTCTTGAACTAGCAGCTGCACCATTATTCGTTAAAGGCGAGGGTAGCACAGGACTGCATTCATCACAGCGCGCAAATATATGTGTATGTGTGCCTCATCTCTGATTCAAAATCGATGAATCGCCAGAGGATCATGTGAAACACGTAGGGAGCGAGGTTTCATGGAGACGAAACACAAGCAAAAAACAACTGCAGTGTGTTTACATGCATCGATCGAAGTGAACAGACAGAGGAAGAAGAAAAAAATGAGTGTCCTCTTGCTGCGGGAATAAGGGGAGGGGACTGATAAAAGTTCAAGAATAAAATAATAATAAGCCACTAGAGAAGGAAAGAAGAAAACATAGTGGAGAAAAGAAAAAAAGAAAGGAGGATACAAAAAAAAGAAAATGAGGGAGAGAAATCATCTCATGGACAAGAAGAGGATTTGTATTGAATGCTATCGAACAGCATTGTCCATTATCAATTACGAGGGTGGGTTGAAAACTTTCCAGAATGACTGCCAAAGAGCTGCTGTTTTTCAAATTTTTTATGGGAGTGTTGAGCGAACCTCGACGTGAATTGACTACAAGTGTCAAACTGATTCGAGCAAGAACCTGCTTTTGGCACATATTTGATGTCAGACAACTCCAACTCCTCTCAATTAGAGATGAGCGCGAAAATCGTGTGGTTGAAAAAATTTCCATATGGAAATGAAAACCGCAATTAAACCAGAAACTGTCTGAGTGATGATTTTGCCGATACATCAGCTCTGTGTCTCCATTAGTTCCATATTTGGAAAGTTAACCGAACCTGCAGGGAACAAATAATGACCCATGTGAGAGAAGTCAAAAAAAGTTATCGCACTAGAAAATGTAGATGAAATTTCTGATATGTATTTTGCAGACGGCGAGCTGCTGAAATAGAGAAAACTTTCAGCTTCTTCTTTCAGCCGTTAGTTATTATTTTAAGGAGCAGATTATGTCCAGAAATCTTTTCAAAAGATGGGTGCCGCATTTGCTCAATTCCAAGCAGGATCGCAACCTGAAGTGAATCTCAGAAAAAATTTTGAAATTTTTCGCTCGCAAAGGGGACTATTCTAAGCCAAAAATCGTTGTTGATGATGAAGTTTATTTTAAGTATTGCAAAAGTTTAGTCAAATCAATATATTTTACCTCTCAAACCAATTTCGAAAGAGAAAAGTTCAGCTCATTGAGATGAAATGGTAGTGGCCGCTGTTTTTACTCATACCAAAGCAATTCTGGTAAATGTTGGAACAACTATTATATAAATACTACCCAATTATAGGCAATATTCAAGGACATACTATGTAGAACTGAAAATTCAAGAAAAGCGCATAGGTTTAGCGCAGAAAATAAAGCTGAGTATTTGTACGATACTTTAGCCGCTCAACCGAATGCATCCACCTGGCAAAAATGATAAAAATTACATCTGAAATTCTTCAGCATCTATCGATTTTTCTGTATTAGCTTCCTTGTACTTGTACCTGCTGCAGAAGCTCAAATTCTCTCTGTCTCATAGAAAATTAATTTTACACGACGCGCCTGTTTTTGCCGTATACGTTTGTATCGAGGACTTCGAAAAAATTCTTCCCAGGGAGAGGAACGAAAATCGGAAAGAAAACGGACCACGTGGTTTGAGCTTCGAGACGACTGTGCTGAGAAATTAGTTATTGACTGCACCCGATTTGTTTCGTTTTCATTGTCATTTCGGAAACTTTTCAACCAGCCTCGTACTTATTAAGTCATAAACGGCTACTCTTTCGTTTGGTTGACGGATTATGAATAAAAAAAAACCGTTTTTACTAATTCCTTGCCGTTGAAGAAAGGGGGGAACTTGAATAATGTTCGCGAGAAAATGTAATTTGATCGAAAGTTCAAACAGTTTGATAGCTTCAAATTCTGTGGAAGTTCTGTGGGTTCCAGGAAAAATAGCACAAATAACATTTAGGCGTAATAAAAAAGAAAGAGAAGTAGTGATGTTTGATTAACAAGGACCTTTGTTTGTTGGTAGCACGCTTCGGTCCATCCCGCAGTTGCTGTTTTGTTTAGAATAATCGCGTGACAGATACATAGCTGCTGCTAAGCGATAAGTGACAATACGTGAAAGGACCCAACATACAAGCAAAAAAATGAATATGAAGAAAAAGAAGGAAAGTTTCTTACAGCAGTGTTGCTTGTTGTGTAGCGGAGGGAGAAAGCGATAATCTTTACATGATAATATATGACAATTCATACTAAATGCGTCATGCTTGCGGTTACTGACAGCGAGATGCAGCTCAGACGCAAGTCAGGCACAGGTAACACGTTCGCCCTGCGGGCGTCAGCGCTATTCATGACTTTCGTGTGCAGTTCTCATTCCTAATTTAACATAACAGACTGCCCCAACCGGTCTTTGTGAAAAATCTCCTTCCAATGGTTGCGTGCGCATAACACGCGCACGTATCTATCATAAACTAATCTTCTGGGACGATTGTTACCAAAAATTCCTTATTGTTTGAAGGCGGGTTCGCTATATGCCTCATGTGCCAGCCGTCTCATATCCACACTATAATGGATAGGTGTGAGGCCACAGACTCACGATCCGACAGTCATATGAAGTCGAGTTTTGAATAGAATCAATTTCGGGACGCCGACGTTCCAAAAAGGCGCGAAAATTGGAAAAACACAGACCATTCCGAAAAATTGAATTTTTTGTGGATTGTTTCTAGCTGTCACTTGATACGGAACGGTCGTTAATGATTTTTGGCGTCCTCGACAATAATGATAAAGATACAGAGGAATTCCTAGTCTTCCATCAGTTGTGCAGACCCACGCCACCCCCTCCCCTCTCCCTTCCCCCCGCTTCCACCCCCACCCCTCAGGCCCTTCCCTTCAGCCCTTCCCATTAACGGAATGTCGGGAGATTTTCCGAAATGATGAAACCGACAAGAGTTCTGTACTGAATTGTTTTTGGATTTCTTGCTCGTTAATACTTTCACTTTCCTATATTAAAGGTCTACATTCAAACAGTAAGCTTATTTTCCAAATTACAGTTCTGTGAGATGTGAGGCTGGGGTTTTGGTGTGGGGTGGAGAGAAAGGGTTTGTTGTGCAGTATCAGTGCTGGGAGGGTGGAAACCATGCATCAGTTGATTTTTGCGTTTGAATGTGCTTTGTGGGGGAATGGATGGTCATTTCGGGTCGTCTGTCGTTAAATGGTTGGAGAGAATTGGAAATTGGAAAACTGGAAATTGGAGCATGAAATCAGTTGGTTATTTGCTTACAAAGGTTGGCCATAGAGTAATACTAGATGCGTGAGTTCGCCCTATATGCAATCTCATTAATGCTGAATATGCGGCATCGACAATGTCCATGGAAGATTCTCCGCGAATGACTGCGCGCTTCTGACTTGCGAAACAGGCATCTGGTTTAAACTGCCCCAGATTAGAACTGGAAAAAAAAATACAAGAAATTCCATGAGGAGTTTCAGGATATGAAGAATGGATTGGCGAAGAGATGGCGGGGAAATTCGGCAGTATCAATCTTTTGAATCATCGTTTAGGTCTAGGTTAAGAAAAATCGTCGCACTGCGCGCCTAGACCTTCATCGATAGGGCCCCATTAGTGTAAATTTATAGGTGACTTTCAGCAGAACCCATTGATGCGGACCCGGACGCACGCGGCGCAGCATCTGCTTTTTGGCACAATTATTATTCTTATTCTTCACCACTCATGTGGCGCGGTGCGTACGGGCGGATCTGGACACCAACAAGAACCCTCACATCCTAATTTCAATTCTAGCTGTTAGAATCACATAGAAATTTGCAGCTTGAAGCGCGTAAAAGCACTCTCACCTGTTCTATATGTTTTTGCAGATGCTACTGTGGCATTGATTATTGCAGGTCATCGTTCAGCATGAAGGAATTCGCCGAGCTCTTCGTCAAGTACGGGATGGTCATTGTAGACGGCGTGGAGGCGACCTCACAAGCGACTGAGACGCTGTGTAGGAGGGTCGCACCGATCCACGATACGTTCTTTGGTGCCTTTTGGGTGTTCAGTAACAAAACACACGAGAACGGGGTGCGTGTCTGTGCCACCTAACGCTGCAATTCGTATTGATTTATGGACGCATCCAAACCGTTCATTTCCTTCTCGAAGGCTTACGTATTCAGGAGGAGTATCATGAAGACACTGCATATGGGAACGAGGGTATAGGACCGCACACCGATGGCACGTACTTCAACCAGACGCCCGGAATACAGGTAGATCGAGGAGTACTCATCCAATAATTTGTTAGGAGACATCCCCCAGAGTTAGATAATCGATAAGCATCTTTTCGACTAAATGTTTAGGTAGACGCCAAGGCGCAAACTGTGTAAAGCGTGACTTCTCTGTCTCACTTTGTGCAGAGCTTATGCCAGAAAAAAACCGAGACAGAAAGATAACTATGGCAGCTAATGCGTTCGGAATCTGAGGAGAATCACGTAGTCACCAAAAAGAGTTTTGTTGAAGAGCGTTATTGGTGGAGGTAGCTACTCGAAAGAGGGGAAGGGCGAACGTGCAATACAAGCGACGCTGCAGACATTGCGCAAAACACCTGACGCCGACGGCGCCAGCGTGCAACTCGGGATCATAGTCTGGTTAAAGCAGTGCCAAGTGCGACACCGCCTTAGTGCCCTTGTTAAGGGCAGTGTGTCACCTCGTTTCATGGGTTCTAGACATCAACAGTTTCTAGACCTCCTCGTCAGGCTGATTCGAATGATGTACGTCAAACGACATCAAAGTGACGAAAACCCCGTTTTCAGAGGGTCCGAAAGTGTAGTTCACGGACCACTTGGACTGAGCGGTCCGAGTGAGTGCTGGCTGCTCACCACGCTGCAGCGTTGGTCAACCTGTCCTGACATGCTCGATCGATAAGATCAACGGCTTCACGCGTCCACTCGGCTAGACAAACTGCTACAGATTCCGGCCCGAGAAACGTTTAAAAAACGGGTCTAAAGACCGTTTTGTAACATTTTATGTATACCGCCTGAGTAAACATGTCGAGGTCCAGAATCTGTCAATAACTCGAACACGAAGACGAGATGACACACTGCCTTTAAATTCAGGGTGCATTGACCTTGTTCGTAAGTACACGCTGTAATGAGGGTTTTGAAAGGATTCCGATGGTTCGCTTCAGTGGCTCGTAATTTTGTGGGTTTTTTTTAAACGCTGAAACGAGTCAAACAAAAGCTGCATACAATACATTTATCCTTGGGAGTAAAACACAACGGTTATGTGTCCGCTTCTAATGATCTTTGCCCGCTCTGCTATCCGAAGAAATTTGGCTTGACTTTTTTCGCTACTCTTTTTCTCGACAAAAATTGTAGCTTTTCAAATGTTTTTTATCATGAAAACAATCCAGTCTTTCTACTCATTAAATGCGCTATCGAAAGCCGCATCAATATCCGACATGATATGCTCTATCACTTCGGGAACAGTTGGAATGCAGCAGAGTCATTCCGCGATGTCAACGAGCCTTTTAAAGATGGACCAATCAGCAAGGCTAAGTTGAAAGATTGTTCATATTCATAAGGTACGAGCTTCACAGATGAACAATGTAGAGGTTGGCCATCAAATTTCAAGCACCAGGAATTTCGGGTAGACAGAAAGAGGACGAATGCTTGACAACGGGAATGCTGTCCGAACTCTTCGATATGGATCATTCGATTGCGGTTCTTCCTCTCAAAAGGCTCAGAAAAGCATGGACATCGGCCACCGGTCCGAACGAACTCTCACACAGGAACAAAGTTCGAATACCCACCGTATTTCTATAGCAAAACGAGCAGGCTCCAATTCTGAGGAATCTCGTCATTCCCCTCACTTCCGCAGCTGTCAAAAGTTCGTGGCCGTGAAAATTTGATGGTAGTGCTCTTTCTTCTTCATCTGTAGGATTGTACTTGAGATGGTGAAGGTGAATACATACAATTTTTGATAGCACTGTTACTGAATGAAAGAAGAGGATTATTTACACGAAAAAACCGTCTAAGAAGCATTATTGTTTTAACGAGAAAAGAAGTCGCGAGAGAAGCCGCATTAATTATGCACCAACCTAATAGATTCACACATCTGATATCAACCAGATAAAGATGTCCTGCGACAAAACAGGTGGATACAAATAGCCGCCTCATAAAGAATTCACCAATTCTAAATGAATGGCTGTATATTCGACTAGCGTCACATCCATCAGCGCATCTGTTGGTCTGAGTAAAATGACTACATATGAACGATATGGACCCAGGCCTACGTGTTCAATTTATTTATATTTATGGAGTATTGAGTGGTAACCTGCTAAAAAAAACACTTTAGTAGGTGAAATTGTTGCGTAACACTTATTTCTTTTCCCGGTGAGCAACAAGGATGTGAGCACAAGGATGTGACAAGGAAACATGTGTTCTTGTTATGCTATGTTTTGGAGATAAAACTGTTTTGTTTATAGATTTCCCTGTCCTTATATGCCTATTAGTTTTTTTTTCCTTTTTTTCATGTCCAGCTTCGGTGGGTATTAACAATTGAGATCACATAACTTTGGGGATGTTTGAAGGGACTGCGATTTTTCTTGAGTTATTCAAGTTGAATTGACTTGAGAAACCCTTTAGTCGGCTTACTCATGCTTAGGATGCTGCATTCCTCTTATTTTTGAGCCTCAGTGCTTGTGATTTATCTACTTATCTGTTCAATTCCTTTCAAGACTTATTCAAAGAAAAATAAGTAAAGTTAGACCATAATGTCCACATCTACGCTGCGTTTCATAACTATACGACCACCCTATTTTTTGCAGTACTAGAAGATGCAGCCAAGAAAGACTTTTTCTGTTCCATCCATCAGATTCAGAGATAAGAATAACCTCTGAGCACCAATTTTCATTGCGCTAGTTCTTCGTTTACCTTTTAATTTTGAACTTATCAGTTCCGTCAACGTTTCATAACTATACGACCACTCGTGAACAGTTCAATTTTCTAAAATAATCTAGCGATGAAACAACACCATTTACAGCAAACTTAATAGGCAATCAGCCCTTTAGCTTGGAAAGCACTTCAAAGAGGCGATTCAGCATACTGTTCATCAGATTCTTCAAGAAATCGCTCTCTACATCTTCCCAGGCGTCGATGATTGTTGTTTTCAGCTAATCAATTGTTTGAAATTGACGATGATTGCAGTACACCCTTCGTGCTAGGATGCTCGATTAATTCTCCATTGAGTTCAGGTCCGGGCTGCACTTGAGGCAATCCATGGCGTTCGCGCCGCTCTCTGAAAGCCAGCCTTAGGTTGTCTGGCTGGCATGCACCCCGGCGTTAACTTACAGGAAGGTCTACTTCTGTCCACGATATCCCTCACAAATGACAGTCACCTGTCTATGTAGAGAGTCCTGGAACTCCATCGAGTCCATCGGACCCGAAACGAAGGCTATCTCTAGTCTGTTCCCGGCAGAAAAGTCATTCCAAGCCATGAATGATCTGCCTCCAAAGTTGCGGCGACTGAAGGAAATGGGGTTCTTTCGCAAACCGTTCCAGTAGCTTCTCCTCTCGTCAAGCCCATCCAAATTGAACTTCTGCTCATCTGTGCAGATGATCTGAAAGCATTTCTCAAAGCTTCATTTGAACTAATCTGACCTAGAAAGTTATCACTGGTTTACTCCAATCTGTTGTCATGTTCCATCGAACGAATTCTTGCTCAGTCGTCCTTCAAAGAAAAATTGGACATGGAGCGCTCTTTGTAACTTCTTCTACATCATTTCCGCTGCGGTGGAGCGCTCTTCACACCTTGCTGTTTGAGAAAAGGAGTTTCAATTCTGCTCGGTTCTGGTTGAGCCACAAGCAAGTGTAGGAGAATTGCCTGCAGATCTTCCTCTCGTCGTAAGCTGTGGGACGTTTCGGCTTCTGGTATCCTTCTTCTTGTGGTATTCATCAGAATTTTACAAATAAGTGAGAGCGGGGCAGTGAGTATGGCCAGTCTTCATCCCGATGGTTCAACCACTTAGTACTGCATTGTTTGGAGGCCGGAACTGACCTTTCTCCCCTGTACTTAGGGATGTACCGCGAGGGATAATGAGAAAATTGTAAAACCCAACATTTGCCATCCTTAAACACCCAAGCTGGGGTAACAAACTTTCACAATTTTCATTATTCGTTAGTGGACGTATAGATATGAAACGTGGGACAAGCGGTAACACCGCATTTTGAAACTCAGAAATAAGTGAGCGGTGTAGAAATTTGTGCTCCGTGGTTATTTTGTCCGCTGAATCTACTGTCAACCATATAAAAATTGCAAAGTTGCTGCATCGCGCACAACTGCAAAAAATGAGGTGGTCGTATAGTTATGAAACGCAGTGTATGCTTATATTTTTGTGATCATGCAGAGGTGAGCAAAGTTGATAGATCCAGCATGTTAGGTAAATTGATGATATTTGTTGCTTGGTGTGAAGGTTTAGTGGAAAAATATTGTATTGGATTAGCAGATCCATTGTTCTGCCCCTTGGTGGATGTAGCGTCATAAGATCCGTGTAACGTACTTTAAAGGTGTTCCACTGTCTTCATCCCGCCGTAGAAGGCGGCGACACTGTGTTGGTTGACGGTTTCAACTGTGTGCGTCAACTTAAGGAGCAGAATCCAGAGGCGTTCGAAATCCTCTCCAAGCGGAAGGTAAGTTCTTGGCCCATCACATTTATAAGTCCATCTATTTGCACAACAACTCATTCAGATCGAACATCATTATGTTGAAGTTGGCAACAATAGTGGTGGGTTATTTTCAACATCAAGAGAGAAATCGGTGATTGAACTCGATTCACATGGGAACGTTGTGCAAATAAGGTGAGTGCCCACATCTTTTTACCAGTAACACACACTCTAGTGCTATTTTCCCGTGATTTGTTGTGAGTTATGAGGGAATTTGATAGATTTGGGTCTACAAAGAAAAAATTTGTGTTATACTCAGAACTGGCAAGCTTGCGGTAATAATTACCTTATTATTCTGTTATAATTCCGAGTGTATGGCATAAGAACGAGGATTATCCAACGAGGATCTTCCAATCTTGTGGATTCTTTTGTCACGCTGTTTTCCAATCTTGAGGCTTCCTTCCCTTACTGAGGAGCTCTACGGAAAGCCCCAAGTTTTTGATCTCGCTTCCGTTATGGGGAGATAGTACATAACGGAATCTAGGTGACTTTTCGGTTTTTCTTTGTTAATATGTTAGAGCTTGATCAAAAATAATTAAGAATGGAGGATACATGCTGATCCTTATTTCGCACGGTGTTTATACTTTGGCGTGGCACCGAGAAACAACATTGTCAAAAGTATTTGACAACGTCATAAGGACATACATAGCGCTTTGACAGCGAAAGAAGGAAAAGGAAACTGGTTCAGATTAAGGACGGAGAATGCCCTTAATCGGCTGCTAGCTGTGACTTTCGCTGCCTACAACATTCACGTGAAATTCCGGTGCCGGTGAAAAAAAAAACTTCTATCGTCGGTCGCTTTTAAAATCGTGCTAGGACGAGGAATCCGAAAAAAAGTTCCAGAAAGAACGCGATCTGAGAGGTCGCCCTTCGTTTTAATGTGACTCGTAAAACGCTGCATGGGGAACCACCCAAAACTGTTATATTTATGAGCGTCACAGTAACTGTAATTTGGTGAAGAGAACATGGAGAAAGATTTTGGTCTTTGGTAACTATCAGAACTCTTCGATAATGACTACTCCTTAACTCTATAAAGCTATAATTTCATTTAAAATTATCTTCTTCTCGTCATTTTTTATTAGTGATGTTGTTGATGCAAGAACATCAGTTAATACCACTGTGTTGGCGCATAATCATCTGACGTTTTCTTTTTTTCTGATTATATTTCTCTTGAGCAATTTATTGCTTTGTTTCTTTCTACACCAATATTCTCCAATGTCCTCGTAATAATAAAACAAGTAGATCAATATATTATGTCATGTTCGCTGTCGCTTAATACTCCACCACTTTGAAACTGAAAACGTACGAGCTGAAATTGGTGGGAAATATGCTATTCCAGACGACTTAATCCATGGATTGCACCATGAATGTCTGCAATTCATAGTGATTATTATAGTTACCCCACTTAAATGTACCTAGACAGTTCTACTCAACAGCGAATCTAGCCTTGTAAGAGTCTGAGTCTTCTTACTAGGTCGCCACCCATTATGTAGATTTCTTGTTTGTACTTAAAGCTTCATCATAAGCGCAACTTATACTGGATGTGTGCGACTAAAGCGCGTGCGTCTATATGATGAAGAATAAAGCCCAATCGCATAGCAGTCGCATCGCAGTCGCAGTTCAGACGCACGCCTTTACGGCTTCGCGGCTGCCGCGCGTTCTTTTCATTGACATGCCATGGATATACATGCCGTGTAGACCGGTCTTCATGGAAAATCCTTTGCAAATGGATGCGTGCGACTGATGCGCGACTGACGCACACATCTAGTATAAGTACTCTATAGAGTGGAGTATGTCCGCACCAGTTTCGAGCGATGGAACTGGTCCCAAGAAGTGTAGTCGCAGCATGTGAAGCTCATTTCGTTTGCACTGCCTAAACCAGGATTTTTTTATTTGCAGCATTTACGCTTCATTCGGTACACAACGTTGAAAAATTGGCGAAACCTTCCTTTGATTTTTAGAAGTTTGATAAAGGTTCCTTTAGTGATTTAGTTTGTGATGTCAGCGGCGGACACAGAAAGTGGGCGGGATGGGGTCGGAGGGGCAAGTGCTCTCTCCGCCGCTTTGGGGACCCGGATGGAAAATAAAATCAATGAAAATATTAATTATAATGATAAACAACTAGTGAAAATTATTTTAAAGAAACAATAATAGGAATAAACATTTAAAAATAAGCTAATACAAGGTATTTATTTCTATTGTAGAGTAAATTCAAAAATTTGGCCACCATTCTCGTGTGGAGGCCCCTCCTCCCCCTCCTGCTTCCGCCACTGTGTGATAAGTACATATGTACAGGGTGGATGTTTGGACAAGCAGGACCTGCCCTCTACTTATCACAGCATTTGGATAAGCGCAACTGTTGGGTAAAAAATGTGCAGGCAGAAGAGAAAACCCAAAAATCCTGCAACTTACAATTATACTTGAAAGAAGTTTAGAGCATAAATCCTATTTTTTTCTCACGGCTCCACCCATGCTAGGGGCAGTGACTCAAAAATAAGGAATGGAAGCTATATTTGCCTAGAATTTCGTTCCACCACTTCTCTTCCTCCTTGTACTGGAAATTCAAATTCTTCTGACAGATGGACGAAGCTTCTTCCTACAAAATTCAGGAAAAATCTTCCAAAGTTTTGGAACGTAGGTAGAGTTAGGCCACCTGAGTGCCACAGGAGTACCCCCGTCCCATTTTCGCAATGGCCAAACTTTTTTGCCAAACACGAAAAATGCACAACAATAGCTAATTTTTCACGTTGTAATGCAGTATTCTGGCTGTTTTTTTACTGGCTTGTAGCCCTGACCTATTTGGATAAGTATACGCTAACAACAAGTTACCATTTCCTGGATAACTAAAGTACAAGATGAAATGATCAATATCCTCTTTTGGCGAAAATTTGGACAATCAGCGCCTCCAGGCGTTTCCCCACTTTTGGACACCGACGCAGTCTTATCACACCATTGGGCCCGTATCCAGGCGTTTCCCTATTCTCGCATCCGTTCACAGCAGTGGTCTTCATTATTACTGATGGCCACGCATAAAGTCACAAATTTTCTATATGGCCAGGATATGATTATTGTATTTGTCTGGTATTGGCTTCCAGTGTGTTTGTCATTTTCATATGAACAAGTGCGTAGTATTCGACTGCTCATCACTCATCCTCAATTGATGAGTTTTCAATATTCACCAACTGCCGCCGATGCACTTCGCTGCAGAACAGTCATGTGTTAGTAGCAAACAAATTCATAGATGGTTTCCTCGAGGTAAGGGCTAGTAACTCTCCTGGTTACTTTCTGGAATAGCGGATCTCTCACCAGAAATTTGGTTATGAGTTCGTTCTCTATGCTGCTTCACTCGTATTCCTTCTCCGCACCTCTTCTCTGCGGTAACGAAGTAGCGTCATAAGCTTGTATTTGAAGACAGGTGATATGGAGGCAGCTATTTGACAGAACTTCAATCCGAATGAATATCATCGTTAGCTAGTGAAAGTAATAGCTTCCTTTTATTTGAAAGGGATTTCCACAGCGAAACGGCATGATTTCTACATTGGAATAGTTCTAATGTTTTGTGTTTTTCTTCAGTCCACTTCTCGTTCATGTATTTAGACTGTTGTGCAAGTGAGACACACATTGTTGTGGCCGGCATATGCAGGAAGTGAGAAATTCTCAAAAAGGATGCGCCGAATGCCGAGTTTGTGTCTGGGCCGGAGTCAGAAGTATACGAGAATTTTTCAGAATTATACGAGAATTTTTAGTTTCAGGAGCTGTTTTTGAACTGATGCTCACGTGAGCAATCCGTTGCCGGCATTCCATATACATTGTTTTGGTAAATCCCATGGACCAGGATGCATCATTACGGTTACCTATGGTAAACGTGTTAAATAGACGAAATTTACCTTTTAGCTTGCACCCATCAACACGTTTATCTATTTACCGCTTACTTCGTGACGTCGCCTATACCATGCTGCTATCCATGGGTAATCTTATTTGTGGGCATGCAATTACCAACATTCCAATGATGGATCCGGGCCCTCGTCACGAAAATATCGAGAACGAAGTAATTAGACAGATAGTCCCGATCTTAACTGATTAAGAATAAATGTTTGGAGTTAATGTTAAAAATAATGAATCAAACGAAATTCTGTGCAAGAAATTCTCTGTAAACAATTGTGTTTTTGTTTGAACTCACTTTAAGATGTTTATAACGTTTTCTCTGGAATAGAAATGTCATGGGAAGTGTAAAGAGCTGTGAGGTCACACTCAGAAGGGCCATAGTGATCCACATACATCATACATACATCGCTAAACCGTGTTTGCTAAGAGAGTTAATGCGAACCACCTTATCCTTATTCTAGTGAAAGATGACCTCATCTGAAAGATTGCACTTTTGCGACTTTGAAAATAGTTGAAAGGGTCTCTGTTCAAGACCAGAAAACAATGTTTTCCTGCGATCTCAAAAGACGGTCTTTTCCGCTGACTTGTCGTTAACATCACCATGATTATGCATTCGTTACCGGTTTGGGAATATTCGTTGGTGGGTTTGGTGGGTTATGACTAGGACTGTTCTTTAAATGGGATGTTCTTCTCCATGTGAGTTATGGGTCTCGTCAACGAGATGTGTTTTTCCCTGGCGGGGGGCATTGTCCTTTAAATTTTGAATATTCGCCTCATTATTGATCTCGGATGAGATGCAAGTACGTAGATACCTTTTTATATTTCTTACACAACAAAATACTCTTTTTCTTCCAGTTCCTCGTTATCATTCGTTATCATACTAGTTTGAAATAAATTTCTTGTTTTGTTGCCAGCGACTTTGACCATTTGCCACTTCCTTGTTGTCGTGTGGATGGGTGTTTTTGTTGCTGGTGTTAGGAGACAATACAAGTAATGATAACGAACTGTGATCAACTGGGCAGTGCTCATCCAGGTTAACGACCGATTCGCTTGGTAGTGTAAACATGTACTTTGTTGAGTAGGTAAGGCTTTCACATGGTACCGAGTTTGAAAGGGAAGGTTTACCAGTTCATCTATTTGTAGAACTGACATTTTGATATCAATTGACCGTTCGTAGTCCGTCTCAGATTGTCAGATGGTGCGCCCGAGAAGTGCGTCGGGACCCAATCAATGGATGCTGTGAGAGCATTCTCCAGGTGAAAGTATCGAGTAGATCAAGCCATCCTTCTGACGACGCAGGGTATTCACCGAGCTCTGTTTTTTTTCTAATTGTTTGACGCTATTGGAAGCTGAGATCCTGCTCAATATCGGCAACAGTGGTACGTAGCACCTCCTAACCGGTGTTGGGACTGAAGAAGTTGGCTTTTACGATTTTGAAGATGCAATTTATATTGCACGGCCGGCCGGGAAGAGCCTGTTGCCGTGAATGCGAATGTCTGACCTGCTTTCGGCTTGCGTATCGAGCGCTTCTGAGCATTCAAAGGGGTAAAGTATTGTAGGATGAAGTACTGATCTATTTTTATACTCTCCATTATATATGTACACTGTTCGCTCATACGACGCGCGTACGCATCCATTCTAAGGCGCTAAATTTGGCAATCAAACAGATTTCTCCAGGCGGGGAAACGTGAGACTGGTTGAATTTTGCCATCATGCATCATGGAGGCTACATGGCTACTTACTACTCATAATTTTTTATTCATCGTAGGAGAAAGGCGCTTCCACAGATGTAAAGGTTCGAAACTAGATTTTAACACATGGTTTTTCAACTAGCGGAATAGTCAATAGTTTACTATATAGTTAGTAATTCACCCTTCTTGTCATTTCAGGTTTAATCCCTACGACCGTGCTCCTTTTCGAGCTCTCCAAGCAGGGGATGACACGGTCCTCCGCGCCCAGGATGTCCTCTCATTCTACCTCGCATACACCACGTTCTCTTCAATTTGCCACAGTCCGGAGAATGCAACAACAATTTCTCTGCGGCCTGGAACTGTAGTATTTCTGGATAACTTCAGAGTACTGCACTCAAGGACGAGCTTCAAGGTTTCTCTCTCCATGATTAATTTTTTAAAAGTAAAATCCACTCTGGTTTGCTTTCTGCGCATTTTCCTGGATAGAGGCTTCAGATGAGCTGGATCTAAGAGTAACTACATATTAACAGATTCTAAGCGGCACACATCCAGCCTGCGGCCATTGGTGACATCACTCACTCGCTGCAATACACTAACACTTGCCTGATGATGGGATTAAAATCCCGAAACGTCGCATGAATAAAAAAGAAGAACTACCATCCACAAGCTTCTTTCCACTTCAACAATCACCAGTAACTACATAGTTCAAGGAAAACAGTATAAAATCAAACATTGGCCTGACGTCGGGAACTATAAACACCTATCTACGTCTTCTGAAGCGATTTAAGTCAACATAACAAACCAGAACTTGACTCCCCAAAGTACAGATAGAATGATGTCATTGCGGAAAAGAGTATACTTCTAGTGTAAAAAATGTCCTTGAATGACGTGCCTATTTCAGGGATGGCGTCAGATGTGTGGATGTTACCTTTCAAGGGACAACTTCATGGCCAAAGCCCGCCCTCTGCTCCCAACCGGGATTCAACGCTTCATATGAGACGAAAAGGCTATACCGATAGATTTATTAAAATGGGTGAAGGAACATAAGAAATCACAGTGAAAGCATCGGAATAACACAATGTACAATATGTAGAAGGCCACAGAAAAGGCTCCCTAAGAAGTGCATCTGAGAACTGATACCTAGAACGACGTCCCTTGTGTTCGTCGCGCACAAACGAAGGCTACACGAGTGTCCTTATGGAAAGGGCCGCCAACTTATTTCGACTTATTTTTACGGAATTTTTCATCCGAGAAAATAATGAGACTAGCAACAAATATATGATATGTCCCAGTTATTAGAAATTTGAAATAAATTTGCAAATAGGCACAATTGACTAGAAACAGGTGAGCAAATGATCTGATGGCTTCTCAAACAGACCCGTCGGATTTCGTACCTGACATACCTGATTAAAAAAATAAAAAAAAATAAACCGCGATAAAAGAAAGATCTCGTTTAAGTACATTAATGCGACGCTCTGCGCAGGATCACAGCGTTTTCTAGTAGGCTCAATTCAAAACTGCTAGCATTCCATGAACTACTAGTTGTTGTCTGCGATTTTGTGAGGATCTTTCCGGACGGAGTTCTGGCCCCGTAGCCAGCGATCCTTGTCTCGGACGGATTGCCGAGCTGAGGACGGCCGTGAGGTGTCCTCGTCGGCGGTGTCGTCCTTGTCATAGATGCGGTACTCGGGATTCGTCATGTACCAGTGCAGCATCACATCATACAGATATTTGTACTCGTCCTGAAGAAGACATATTTCCGGTTAACTTCAAATATCTAAATGAGGACAAATGCGTACTTTCATGTCGATGAGCTGTGGTCGGTTTATCCGCATCATCTTCACTGCGTGGAAGACGTCCACCTCGTGGTCGGTGTCCATTTGGTCTATGCATATGTTTGCTCCAATGTAAACACCTACACGAGAGACGCCGTTGCTGAAAGATATAATTTAATGATCTGGATTCGAATTCCTATCATTCTATGGTGGCCCACATATTCAAAAAAAAAGTCCATTGAATCTACATAGTTGTGAGCATAGCTATATATTACCGAAGTATGTGCAGTAGTCTTCTAGAAGTATAGCACCAAGCGCAGCCGTCTTCGGCTACTTCATTTTCTCCCCTCCCCCCTCCTAAGAATCGCCGAATTTTTTATGGTACTTTATAAAATAGATAAAAATATTGTACAAACTTGTTTTCAAGCTGATAACTGATAGGCTGATATTTTTAGTAATTTTGTTACTCCATCTGGGTTCACGTAGTGGCGGACCTGCCCCCCCCCCCTTCTTGGCCAGCAACTCTTACGTCCGGCACTGATGTGAACATATCTCAAATCCTGGGCTGGAAACGATAACGAGGCAAACCCAGGCCAGCAAGCCAACTTTTGCCGTCTGCGTCTCTTAGCTCTAACTATGATAACTAATCAGGCTAGCCATCATTGGTTCGCTTGGTTAACGTTTCATAAATCCCAGCCCTAAGATCTCATGAAGTGAGAGAACCGTAGTTGTGGAGGGATTTACAGCAGTCTTTTCTGATGGATCCTTCACGCGAATATCATGCCAACTTCACACAAACGGCACTGAAGTTGACGTGGGAACGCTATGAAATGTGCATGACGTGTGCATGCTTATATGAATTCAACAATTCTTAGTACCACACGTCTCTTCATGATGCCAACTTGGTGCATGCTTGCAAAATTCGACCACGCTCAGTGTCGTACTCAGGTGATGTATGTGTTTAGTTCCATGCAAACTTCTGGTGCAACCATATACATGATGGAACTCTGAATTTCTGACTCGAACGTTATGCAAGCACTTAGAACCCCACAATATTCTCCTGTAATTGTGAGTTAATCCATGCAAACGTTCACCATTTCATGCGAACCAGAATGGTTTGGGAAAATACTGAACAGAAGGAGTCAATGGCTCTAGGACCAACCGTAAATTTGTCGATTCATTCCTTACCCGACCCCAAGAAAGTGCTGGGAAAGATGGCCCATCAGAAGCGCTTGTAGTCCTGCTTTTTTTTTCTGAATAGATTGCACGAGATTGTGCTGTAGTATTTCTCCCTGGAACTTTTTTCACATTGGTCCTAACTATTCTAGAACTTATCCAAGCAGTTTCTCAAAAAATTGGTTGTTGTAAAAAAGCACTATGCAACAGGTTGACCTTCACCTTACAAGGTTAACATATGAATATTCTAATCAAATCTACAGACACCTCAAGGATCACGTAGTCAGTGCTGATGCTCAAGTCCCCAGGCGAAGAAAGCGGCAGCGATGAATTGGTAAATGTAAGTAGCATGTTGGCTGGACATTACAGCACCAAGGAAAACTGTCGACATGATGAAGGGCGTTCTTTCGCGCTTGCCTTTGATAAGAAATTAGCGAATCAAACTGATCTCGCTTGGTTTTTGTGTTTGTCTTTTTTTACGGAGCAAACGAAACGTTCATAGAGCTTTGATTTCAGCATGCTTCTATAATTGTTGCTCTAACTTCCATGCGTGGAAAATAAAGGTTTCGCAGAAATTTTCCAGATGGTGATGCGTGCGACGATAACCGTGAAATTTTCGTTAAGCAACAGAGCTTTGGACAGATCCGGAAAATGCGAACGTGTGACAAGTTTGCTAGTGGGCTACGTTACACCACGAGCATGGAGACTCACATGATGAATATGAACTGCCTCAGAGAAATGGTACACCAAAAACTATAATGTTTCTTCGATGCTACTTCTAGGGTCTTTTCTTCCCGATTTGGTCGAAAATCCTTAAAATCGGGTGGAAGAGCTGCTAGAAATTGCAAGACAGCAGCAGGGTACATAGGTGACGACCCGCGTGGCGCAGTTGCGCGACGTCCTTCTCGAGGCCGCGGATGATCCAACGCCATTGACGTACACTGTATGCAAAATCGCTCAATAACATTTTTTTGAAAATGACATAGAAATTATTTACTTATTTATTTGTTTATATGTACTATACAATCATAGATCACGAATATAAAGAGGTAATAGGGAAGCCCACCAGGACCTCACAAGTAAATTATTATAGAAGGCTAATTCAAGATGTTGTTAATTTATCGATTCTTTGTTAATCATTAGCTAATTACTCAGTTTTATTAATTATTAATTATCTGGAATTATGCGAAAACGTCTCATCAAAGCGTGTATAAAAGAAAATCGGCAAAGATATCATATATACTTTAGCGAAAATGGAAACCATCTCCTGATACTGTGTAAGCTTGTTGAGCTAAAAACCGCTAGAAACCCACTGGGACATGACAATCGTCGGTTTTGTCTCCGGTCGATCTGGAGCTCTCCGTCGCCAGCTCCTGGCCATTTTGATAACGTCCATTAGACCAGTAGTTGAAAGTGGGACTTTGTTCTCAATCGGCCACATTCTCACCTGAACACTTGGCCCTGAGGAAATCAGATCATACTAATGACACAGTGGAGCTGTACGTTAATGAAAAACAATTCAATCCATTTACAGACCAGATCATTAAATTAGTAACTAGAACAAGGATTGAGCTGAATATAGACACTCCAGTGGTTCTGGCCTGCTTGCCGCGCCAGACTGTACATAGCATCGACGAAGAACGGCGAGAGCAATGAAATGTGCGGATGCGCAGACAATCAGTGTGTCAAGAGGCAAATTCGGTGAGGCGCGCGAGCGAGTCTGAACCGCTGGAGTTCAATCTTAATTTTTATGCATGGGTACAAATTTGAAGGTAGTGACGAGAATAAAACGTGAAGAAGCTGAAGCTTAGTTTTCCCTCTAGTCTCAGTTTTCCTCTTTTTCCGTACTTCTGCATAGCTATTGTCTGAACCCATATGTGTTTTCACGGAACGAATTCTCCACCTTCACTAGGAAGGGCCATAGTTGTATTTTCAAACGCCACCTCGTCTCAATAGCAGCTAACAACTAGAGGTCCCAAGAGACTGACCATGGAAGGTGCAAGGGCTACCGACAGAATATCCGCACACAGGCTCTGTTTCCCCCAAATATTAGGTGTTAACATAAATCCTTGCGCTTCTTTTCGGATGCACTTCTCTCCACATATTTGTTATGTGCAAGTCATATATGATTCAAAAGCGCTAATCTTCCTCTACAAGAGCAATACAAAAGCTTCTTCTACAACGATAGCTTGCTTGGGGTTTAGGCCCGCGAAGTGGAGAGATGAGTCAATGAAAATAAGCGCAACCGATAGCTATCTACCCTGCCATTCAGTTAAAGGAAATCAAACCTGAGCGAGCGACTTCTACTAAGTATGAAAAAGATGCTTTGTTCGAAATGACTGGGCATCAGCGGTTTTTAAGCTCAAAGAAGAAATATTTAGTCTCAATGACACCGATCACTTTCTTCCGCGAACACCTGGGAATTGCTCCAGAGGAATTGTGTGGTCTCTAGGAGCGTCATACTTCTCGAAACTACCAGATAACTGAGGAAGTCCTGTTGAAAGGATTCAACCTTAAGGGTCTACTAATCTTGCTGATAACGTCGGACCCTAGCCTTGGCGACACGTCAAACTACCCCTAAAAGAGTTCGATTGGTGATGTCCTTCCGCGTGTACATTCCACAAAGCTTACACGTTCCAACCCTATCGGGTGCTTTGTGGACCCCGCCGAATACAAGGGGAAAATGGTGTTTTAACTCAATTTAGCTTGCTTCTTCCCAAGTCTAATAATTAAGTAGTTCAACACTTGTGAAAACGCATGTTGACTAGGTTGTAGAGGAAAGAAAAGGCTTTCAGATGATGTAAAGCTCGTTATGGAAAAATGACAATGTGTGAGGAAAAATCGCCACTGAAACAGCGCAAGGACTTATGTTAACATCTAATATTTGCAAGAGAATTTACATCAATTTTACGCGAATTTCTTCTTGTATTCTCAAACAGCACGACTTCAAATCGGCAGCAGACCAGTATCGTACCTGTATAACACAGCAAATCCGCACTTCAGTGTCTATTTGTTGATTGCTGGCTCCACTTGACATGATGTCGGAGATCATAAAAGTCTGAAGAAATAGTTAAAAAATGACTTGATTCAAGAAGGAAATAAAAGACATCGTTAGTGGGATAATGGTTAAGACCGAGATAGAAAGGACAAGTGGGGGTAGGCGGCACCAGTGCAATTAGTGGAAGAAGCGTAAGCAGGGAGCATAGAACCACGAGCAGGCAGAGAGGACGTTGTGACACACCAGCTTCTGAATCTGCTTCGTCGTCTCCTTCTGCAGATCAGCCTTCTCCCTTCGAATGTTCAAAAGTCGCTTAATGTCAGCGGCTCCTTTCTGAACAAAGCACACTTCACAACGCCAAACACAAGGACTCACAAAGGGCATTGCCCGACAACCGTTGGTGTGAGGATAACACGGGGGTAGGTAGGGGGCAACGAGGATACGGCACGCGGTGTGCGCACCTCTTTGTACGGGTCACGGTCGTGCAAGGCGTCCGCCGAGCGGGACAGTCGACGTCGTGGCGGGCAGAGTCGGCCGGTCCCGTGGGAGTAGGAGGTTGGAGGGATGGGGCTGGGAGAACGCGAGTTCTCGTCGGTGCTCGCTCCGTGAAGATGTCCACGATATTGCGGTTTCAGCCGGAAGGACTGTCCCAGAGGCACCCCATTTCTCCCGGGAGTTTCCTCCCGCTGCAGCGATGGAGTTTTCGAGCGACGACCTTTCGGAGAGGAACGTGGCGTGCCAGTCGTCTGCATTTCAGCACTTGATTATGGGAACTTGAAGCTGAGCAATAAGCTACTGACCGCTAGGTCCTACTACGCAACTATGAACAAAAGTGCAAGCGGAAAGCAGGTCTAAGTAAATCTCGTGTTGGAAATAATGAATTATGAACGCATGGAATACTGATAAGCAACGAACCCTTTTCATGACTTTCACCATGTGTGATGTCATTGCTGGATACTGGTGATAGTTAAGAACTTCGACGATGAACGGACCATAGCTGGCTTTGCCCTTGTTGTGGATAAAAGTCGGGTAATGCTGAAATAACCCCATCAATAATCTAGAGAAGAGACTTAGATCCGCTGGAATTTCAAATTCACCCGTGGGTTGCCCTGGTTGCTAAGGTTAACCACTGTGTGACACGAGTGGTCGTAAATCAACGTCCAGAATGAGTCGATTGTACTTTGTTTCGGCCACTCCGTCACGATGAACTCAGCCTTCCGTGTGAATCCGTCCACCTCAATTGCAACTGTTTTGTAACTTATGTTGCTTGAAAAATGTAGTGACGTACTTCTACTGCATTGATGTACGTGTAGTCCTTGCTTTCACCGTGCAGGGTTTGAAGGTAAGGACGTGCATGGTCAGCTAAAGAAGTCAACATTGGAGATAAAGTGATTCTTAGATTTGTTTATTCATTTATTACTCATACGTGTCGACCATGAACACCAAGCATAAGACACTAAAACACATGTAGCTGAATTGGTTCAGGATAGGAAGGTTCAACTCACGTGGAACAACCATGACGTCTCGATTTTTCCCTCTGTTCTCCAGACGATGACCACCTGCACAGTCGCCGATACGAAGAGGATGCGTCAGATGTAATAGCAACTAAATAAGAAAATATGATTCGTAGCAAGGACTTCAATACACCAGTGTAGATCCACAAAGAAAGACAGACACATGAGGCGGTGTGCATTACGCTCCCTAGCTAAACGAATATAGCGCGCAGCTGCCTGACCGCAGAGTATCCTCAGAGCTCGCTAGTTCAAAAAATTGGATCACACCGGCCACATAAGCGATAAGGACCGTGAGACATATGCATATTAACTACCACGTTACATAGCTTCCCATCGTTTTGCACTGCTTTCATCACAGCAGTGAGCGGCGAAATCTGGATGTACTCACAATGTGGCACGAGAGGAGAAACATCGTCGTGTGTGACAGATGTACATGCAATTCAAGGCTGAGCTCTTATCCAGGGCTGGGATTCATGAAACGATAACCAACCAAACCAAAGATGGACAGCGTGATTGGTTATCTTATTGACTACATAGTGCTGAGAGACGCAGGCGGCAAAAGTTGGTTTGCTAGCGTGGGTTTGCTTGGTTATCGTTTCATGAATCCCAGCCCAGATGTATCAGACTGGTGGAAAGTTTTGTCGGTTTTTCTTCGTCGACTTTATTTTTTCTGCAACTTTTTTCTTTGTTGTTCCACCATGTCGTACAATCCAGGAAATTTGTACAAGTAATCTTCTTTCCGAGCAGGAGAAAACAGTTTGAATAACTTCTCCTATCCTTCTCCAAAAAACTAAACCACTGATGAGAAGTGAGGGAAAAGGCGCTAGGCTACGTAGCTCGAATGTTTTCTTGAGAATAACGACCGTGCTTTGGGAAAATTGTGCAGGATGAAAGCATTGATTTTTGCCTTGTCAGCACCGTTATCCAACGCCGAAAGCCTGAATCATGGTCCAGATAACGGAGGGATCAGAACCTACGGATAACGGCTAAAAGGATAACGGGGTACGGAGACTCCGCTCATCCCTGGTATATGCAGTTACGGTCACATATTCAGCAGTCTTGGGCGATCAACTGATGAACATGAAAAACCCGTACTTCAAGCTTGGAGTAAGCTATAAAGACAGTACTTGAGAATGTGATGAGACATAACATTCTCTTTCTTATCCCTACTCTACTCCCCAAGAAAATATTATATTTTTGGATAGATTCGCACTCACTCCTCGAATTTAGGGCTGAGAATGATGCACTTCCAAAAATATATTCGTTCGTCCCTTACTCGATCTTATCGAATCAAGGGAAAATGTGATTTTATTATCGATATTAGTGCCCATTTTGCTACACTAGTTTTGATGCGCAGTTTTTCACCTCATGGAAGAACATGAGCAGTCTTCATGGCTGAAAAATTGCGAAAAAAAGGATTCACGGTGAATACAAAGAGAAAACATGCATTTTGACTGTAGATTTTTCTGATTTGCGCTACTACAATGCATTCAGGTACTCAAAAGAAATCCCAAGTCTTGCTTCATTCTCGTGATACAACAAAATGGAATTTAAGACAAATTTGACTATTCGTTTCTGTTCCCGGCTCTAGCTGGAGAGTATGCTAATGGCGTTCATAGCAGAGTGTTAAGTAGAAAAGCGCCCAATTCACTAAACCACTTCACCTCTTTCTCCACATAAGTAGACACAGAAATTTTATATCTAGTTTGAGGAAACTGTCGGAATTGAAATTTTATTTTTTATTCCAATTCCAACTGATTCTGTGCCAGTGATAAGCAAGAGGAAGGAAGCCTCCATAGAGCCTTAACACATATTCGAGCTTGGTTTTGATTGCTCATCCTTGGGCTGAGATATGCAACAAATTCTGTGGTCCAAAATCTTGGGCGCACTAAATATGTGGCCGCCACTGTACGTTCGAAACCCGAATGGCGGAAGTAAGCCCTAAAAAGTGGTATATTCAATCGCCCTGCTTTTCTCCATACTTTTTTTGGTTGTAAGCGGTGTCGTTAAGTGCTAAGATTGCAGATTCCAGCGGGATTTCCAGTTTTTCCCGGCTTCATCAAAGCGAACCACAAGCGACCTCTGCACCATCAAGTGCTTCCTGATGACGAAGCAGCTTACGTGACGCTCATGCAATTGTGCACCGATGTTTCAACTGTTTTCTAACCTAGTTTTGCCTCTTTGTACTGTATTTTGTTTCATGCATTACATAGCTAAGCAACTTCTGCTCTGAAATACATGGGCTGCACATGTCAAAATTTACTCTGTCTCGTAGTTCGAAAAGGAAAAAGAATTAGTTTTTCTGTTTCATCAAAAAAGAGGGAAAAATGGGGCTTCTTCGCCATTGAATGATGAGATCCATCTGCTGTTAGATAAAAACTCGAAGCAATTTGTTGAGATACAAGGCCCCTAAGGCAAGGATTATGGAAACTGAATATTTAGTGAATACGTATGTATTGTAATTCCGTGTTCCCAGCATCGAAAAGCTTGAAATAAAAAACCTTCACCTTGGATTTGCTTTGTTAGCTAGAAATTTCACAAAACCATTTTGACAGCGCCATTTTTCGCAAAAGGGCTTCTATTACTTTGACAACGGGAGGTGTGTGGAGGTGGAGGAAACAGCCCTACTGCCCAGAAAGGTAACTGTCCAAAGATTTCCACAGAGAAAGATGCTTCTACATGCGGCTCACCTTGTTCTCGTGGTTATCCTGGCTTTCCATCAATTCCCTGTTCTTCTTCGCCTTGTACATGCTACTTCGATCCTTCAGCTGGTGCATTTGAATGGGCTGCACGTTGCACATCACTGCCTGAGGTGAAGTCTGTTATCGAGGTGTCAAAGGAGATATAAAAATAATATCTAAACATAAAAATAATAATACCCAGGGACAAGATGGTGTGTCCATACATAAATAGCTAATTCCTCTAATTCTTCTTCTAGGGACGTAAGACTCTTAGGAACTCTGTTCTGTATGGAAGTGAAAACACTATTATCTTTGTGCGTAAAATTCCTTATCAGCACAAAAAGTTTGAAATGGGAAAAGAACCACAGGTTATTGTCGTCTTTGAATTCTTGCTCTCCTCTCTAGTTTCTGCGGATTGGCCAAGTAAGCATAATTACTCAAGAGCACTTTTTTGCTTTTGGTTCTTTCCACTTCCATTTTCGTGGTCAACTCAATTCCGTAAACAGTTCCGACAGTGGAAATGAAAATTCGAGATTGCAATAAGTCCCTTCGCATCCTTTGGACAGGATTATAGCTCAAAGTCAGTATGGATGCGTCAGCTCTCTCATTCTCTGGTTGTTTTCAAGGATATCGGCAAAACACACAGGTCCAACGGTGGACATTTTTCAACCTGGATACCGCTGGAAAAGACCATAGAAGAAAAACGGCAGTTGTTTACGTTTTTTTCCTTTGGGAAGTGGGCGTCAGATGAATTTCTCTAAGGGCGGAAAGCGACATTATGTCATGTTCTACCAAATCATCTTGTACAAGATAATATAGGATTTATGTAGCAGCATAATTTATACAGAATAGGATCCTATACTTTATAAGACTGTTACAGCGTATATGTACTTAAACTTTACGAAAGGACAGTATCTTAACTTGCTCCCACTTTTGCTCCTCATCTTTTAGAGTGTACGGTCTTATCTGCTTTCAAGCTCTCCTCATAAACACCAATGATTGAACGCGTCTACAAACAAAAATAAAGAACCAAAAGACATCTCGTAGAATCTAAAAATTCGTCCTGTCGCACAAAAATCGTAAACCCAGCAAAGCGAACGCACCAACTTTCACCTTCTACAGCGAAAATTCCTCGATGACATGCTACTCCGAATCTTTGAGAATTATCGCGTTTTTTACAAGAGAAATTGGAGAAACGGTTGAAGAGCAATTTCTCCGCGAGAGTGTGCTCAAGCGTGAAATTCGATTGCATAAGACATTGTTTGCTTTGGGAACATCAACTCAGTTTCTTGACAGAGATGGTCTCACCAAAGAGTAGGATCAGCTCAGAACTAAAGATTCTTTCCTAAGCTCGCATGATTACCTCTTCAGTAAAGCTCATCTTTTTGGAAAATTTTAGGAAAATCATATTGGTGGTATAGTTGTATGTACGCGGAAGATATTGCAGCAGCACAAATACACCTTTTCCTCTAGAAGAGTTTTCCATCCTTCTGCTTTGGAAGAAGGAGCAGATAAGTTACCCGGGTGTGGAGGTAAACACAAAGAATTCCCCTAACCTGATCTAATTTCACGAATGTTCACCCTATCTACTCTCCAAAAAGACACTAGAGTAATACTATCGAGACAGCTGTGCAGTCTGGAGAGAATCTGGAGGTGTTCAAGACCATGTACCGGAAACCTTACCCAAATGGTTTTTCTTTTGGCAGTAGTGTCCATCTGCTACTAATTGGTGATAGAGAACTTAAAGCGGCAGAAGGAAATCGGATCCCCTTAGAGGTGGCGGAACATCTTCTCTGCATTCGGTCAGTACCTATCCCCACAAACGAGCTCTAGTCCAACGAGGAAACAAAAAAAAAGCATTTTCTGGTCCATTTTTTGTTGTTCCCAGAATTTTCACTAGGTACCTACTCCTAGCCACTCTTTGGAAAAAAAGAAACAGACACAGACACATTCAAGGTCACCTGTAGCTAATACTATTTGATCCAAAAGTTGCACATGCATTTAAAATCGCTCGAGACGCTCACAGGTCCAGTTGCTATGTGACAGCGCTCGGTCACGTTTCACCTCATTCAGAGAGCGCGATCGCACTTCGGCAATTATACTAACAAATAGTCGCCATCAATCATACTTTATGGAGATTTATGTGAGAGAATTTTACTGCGTGAGCAGCACTTTCTTCGGGCTCTGAAGCCTGGCAAGACATAGCATAAGAAATTGAAAGAGCAAGACTATTCAGTAAAGTTGCGAAAAAAAGTTGACACGAGTTCAACACCAAATTCTTGCATCAAGCCAATATATCTTGGAAATGTATCCAGATTGAACACCACACGGTTTGATGACAAAGAAGACATGCTGTTAATGTTTACCCTCTGGTTTATTCGTAAAGGCAGCACCATGGGTATTTTTGTTTTTGAGATTTTGATAGTTTTGGATGCTCAGCAGTTGTCGCGATAATTCTACAGAAATTGCATAGTCGTAGACATCAGATTTCAAGATATGAAGTGATAAAGTGCGTGCTGCAAAACTGTTCGCTGCCTCAGTCTTCACTACAGTGCTAAGCCTTGGAATATAGCAAAATCTGCGAGAGTAAAATTTCCGTGGGTGCTGCTTTTAACGTTTCCCATATAATTCCGCAAGAAGAGGGTAGCAACAACTGTTGCAAGGTTTTGAATTGGAGCGTTCAACAACAGATGGTAAGGTTTCGATGTAGAGTATAGTGTTTAGTATGCTTTTCACGAAGTGAATGAATAAATAATTATGTGAAAAAACTAATTAATTGATTAATGAACTACAAACTACAGAAAAAATTCACATTATACTTGTAAATGGACAACCTTTAAAAAGAGAGTTATACCCAGCCGCATGAAACTGTAAAGTTCAACGAGCTTCTAGAAAGAAAAAAAGGTTAGAGTGAGGAGCTGTTCGGAGTTTAGTGAATTTCAATACCTCCAGTTTCGGGATTAAGAGCTTGACCGGTTGTGCGACTTCCTTGGTGCCCTTGGTTTTTACACTTTCATCAGTAGTTCTCATGGTAGTTTACAGAATTTGCAAAATTCTGAACATCATGAATAAAGAATAGCGAATAACTACTAGACTAATTATGACTAATCATGATAGGAGTCAGAAGAGCCGGACGAACAAAGTGGTGGTAGTAAGAGAGTGGAAGCGGGCAAGCTTATTAATGACATTACTATTTGATTAAATATGGAAAATTGAGAGAAAAACTAGCGATAACTGGGCATGATCCAGCTACACATAGCTGAAAAAAAAAACTGAAAATTTTTCTCCAAGAATCTGAGATGGCAACAAGTTACTTAATGTTATACTCTGAAACTCTACGGCACTAAAGAGGTTCCCAAGTAAAAAAAAGCTGGGATACTGCTCATCGTCGGCTATCATCAAATAGCTGTTTTTGTTGAACAGATGGGAAATACAAAGAAGAACAGAACTCACGCGTACCTCGGCTAGAGCTTCGTAGATAAACTGGTACTGATCGACAGAGTCGATGAGATGGGGACGTGAGTTGACCAGCGTCTTGGCGTACTCGTACACGTCGAGCTGGCCGGTCTTCTTCATCAGCTCCAGATTCGCGTCCAACGCCAGGAATGCCCCGCTTCTCCCCGCTCCATTGCTGGAAAGAGGAATTTGTTAGCGAACACTTGTCCCATCTCTGATTCGTTCACTTATCAAAACAAATTTAACACTGTTGCTTTGGTGGGAGCGTTCCGGTTCTTCTCAGCCGTACACTCGAGCTTTTGTTGTCATGGACAAGTTGTAAATAAGCACTCCCAACAAGACATTATTTCATTTCGGCGCCACGATGGCAAGATCTCTAACCATAGCATCTTTAGAAAGCGCCCAGCATAGTTTTTGAAGCATTATATGCTTAGAGCGCAACATCCAGTTCCAGCCAGGAGCAGCGTTTTCCGACTGAGATGAAAACTTCCAGATAACGCGTGTTAGGATCTCGGCGGCAACATTCCCGCTGAGTTAAGTATCGTTCCGACATCTATCGCAGCGCCCGTTAATTCAGCCCATGCATAAAAAACCCCTTTGATCCTTTGTCGAGAGTGCTGGTGCCTCTTTCGAGCTAGCAGCCAATTAAATAGACTTCGTCGTCAAAGCGCTGGCTGGCAGCGGTGTGTGTCCGTCGTTGTGCTCGTACTTGTACTTATTACTTGCTAACAAACTGTTCCTGATGCTTATCTGGGTGCACAACCCGTTGCTTGCATCGACAAAGTTGCATTCTTCAACTAGTTACTCGTGCCTGTTTCTCTTTTCATCAGCTGCCTGTCGCCATTCTCTTTCGATATCTTCGCCCAGCAGGTTGGTCTGCGAGGCTCACCGTTCGTTAACTAATGGAGGCCAAACTACTCACTTCTCGATCTGATTCCCGACCGTGACACTTTCCACACCAATTTGAGGTCGTAAACCCCCAAGAGACACCGGTTCATACTTTACAGTTCCTCACCTTCAAACACGAGCAGCCGGTCTAATCTGGTTTTTCAAGGATAATTCCTCTTATCATAGACAGGATGCAATGAATGAAATAGTTCTTGACATTAGTAATACCAAAATCAATGTTATTTTGAGTCTTAGTTGAATATGGGTAGATTCCTCTCGAATTGTTCCCCTCATAAGGAGTTCTAGCATTAAAATGAGTTTTTTTTTTTGCAATCGTAAATAGAATTAATTGGTACCGGATGCATGTGACATTTCGTGTGATTCTGGGAAAAGTATTAAGTTGTTCCGAAAATTTCTGTAGAGGACGCAAAAAGAGAAAGGAGTCCCCCACCCGACAAAAAACGAAACTCCATTTACTTTTGCAATACTCTCTACGCCCTTTGTATTTTGGACCTGGGCATAATTGTAATATATGGATGTATTCTTCTGCGTTGTTCAGATTTAGATAGAAATTATCCGTTCGCACCTTTTTCTCTGTAAGATTTTCATTTGCATAGCTTACTATACAGTTTGCATTTATGTAAGGTTTGGAATGTTTTGAAGAATGAAACGTGACAAGAGGTTGTCCGGAAATCACATATTTACGAATTCTGATTGAAAGAGGCGGAAATTGCGAGTCCAATTCTGAGAAAAATAAAAGAGAAAAGGCAGAAAAAGAAGATGATCAGCTCCGATGACAAAGATTCCATATGACAATTTTTTCCTTCTTCATTCTCTCATTGTTAGAGTGGGAACTCTTTGGATTCACGCGATAAACTTTCAAAGTAGCCTAATATAAGTAAGTAGTAGTTGGTAGTTCTCAAGGAGTGTATGGTATAGTTACAGAGGAATAAAAACCAAATAATCTAGTTAATTCCGTTAGTGATTTAGAAACCGGCTAGAAAATTTGAATGTAAGGAGAAGCTCTACAGCCCTCTCATATTTCAGCCAGGCCTATGCTACCTTCTCCTGTAAGAACATTCGAATTCTCAACACAATCAGAATCGAAAGTTGGAATACGTCATGACGTTCTCACTAATGTGTCCTCACTAATACCCACTAACACGTTATTCAGCACTAACTCCAGTGCACAAGCTTCAAATAGTACCTTAATATGGAATTTTCTATGGACGTGCTGGTGCGTATGGACGCTTAATCATTTCACATTCGGTTTTCATTCATTTTCTTTCGTTGCTGACTTTCTTTTTCCATAGTAAATATCCTGTTCAACCACCGTGACCATCTTTAAACTAGGCAGATTTGCTTGACGTCACCATGTTGGCTATTATCCCCTCCACTATTAGCAACACCAGTACATTTTTTGCTACTAGCCCGAAACGTTTCAAGACCCCGTCGACGACGCTTAAGGACTTTTTCATGGAAAATTCATAAGCCCAAGGTCGCAGCGAATAGCCGTGACAGTGCTTTTGTACGCTTGACCTCGTGAGATGACAATTTGTTCAACGACACATGTAGCATACAAGGTCACTTCATAGGAGTCTGATTCGTTCACAAGTTCTTCTTCAGTGCTAGCGTTCTTATCCTTAATGGGATTTCACAATTGCCCCTAATGTTCTACTCCATGAAGCGCACAAATTTCCAGAGTCACTCCTAAGAGATCCTATGCAGCTTTTGTTTTACTGGATTCTCTTCCTATTTGGCACATCCTATGGAAGATTACTGAAAGGTGAGTTGTTTCGATGAAATATTGCTTGTTTTTTCCCTTGACGCATCATAAAAGAAGTTTGAAGCCCGACATTTGCAAAAAAGGCGAGCACCCTCAGCTTTTCAACTGGCTCGCTTACAGCGAGACTACGACGGAGATTACGACACCGGTGAATTCAAGGATGGCAGAGGAAAAGGTAAACAGATTTCTGAGATTTTCCACCCTTCCTTGTAGAAAACAGATTGTTTCAAGCAAATTTTCATCTTGGTTTTATGCAACCCTGCTCCACCTTTGGAGCAAAAAAAAAAAAGAATGTTCGAAAGAATTCAAATCAAATATAGGGATGACTGGAAGTTTGATCTTCTTCTGCCTGGAAGGAGGCTAGCGGGATGTTGCTTCGGGGGTCAATGCTGAGGATTTCATAGAGAGTTATTTCTGTATCACAGTCCAAAAACATTTTCTTTCACATTCTGGCTTCAGTTTCACATGTTTTTCCTATCTATTCTGGATATTTTAAACTCGGCGGGTGTGTGAAGCAGTTCAGGAATGTTCCCAGGGAAGTAGGGCTACCCGCTGTTCTGCAATATAAAGAAGTTCCCTGACGAAAACATGTGTATACTTTGTACGAACGTCTTTTCTCAGTTAATAGAAAATAAGTTATGATTAGGATAAAAAAAATATATACGTTATTTTTTGCTGGATAAACTTTTCCACTCTGAGCGGAAGGATTAGAAAGTTTCCACGAGCATGAGAAAGCTCCAACACCCGACATAGCGTCATGAGGGCCTAAGAACACCAACATTAAACATTGTGTATTACAAGATACTGCACCTAGGAACGTCAATGATCAAACAGATTTCTCGTATATTAAAACTTGAGTCATTTCCGTCATAATTTTTCAAATATTACACCCACTTGCAAGGTCAATCAGTTCACCTTCAGAAAAAGCTAGCGATGTAAAGAAGTAAACATTCCAGGAGATGATTCACTGAGGCGAGACGAAGTAGTAAGCGATGCAAGGTGCTTGGAACGGTGCAACAACAGACTCAATGTTGGTATGGATATGGTGAACGTGAGTCTACGAAAGTCATTCTGCTGCTGCTCAAGGTCCACTAGCCATTATTATTCGCGAAGTTCAAACACTTCCTTTAAGGCACATATGTCATTCGGAAGCATCGACGTGCCATCGGTGGTCGAGCAGCACGATCTGGAGTTGTTCTGTCTGCTCGACCGCCAACATAGCCAATGCGTCGACGAATGTGGTTATGCCGTGCAGTTTAACCTTAGGGAGTACGTGTGCAAGAGGCGATTCAACGAGGTAATCGGGAGATTTTCAAGGGAGCACAGATCAGCCGCGTGGATCGCCTATTGCAGATGTTGGAACACTTGCCATGCTACGCGCGAGCCGCCCCGGTTCTGTCGAGGCATTGTCGTCCGCGATGTGGCGAATACACTCCCCTTCAGCACACGTTGCCAGGATATGCGCAGAGGTAGGATGAGGGAATATTGAAATTTTATAGAGATTACACCCAACTACTTCTACTACGTCTTTATCCGGTCGTTTATTATTTTTTAAATGTTTTTTGGTCCCCAAAAGGAATCAAGGCTTAGAGCGTGGGTAATAAATGAGTCTGACACAGGACAGCTTAAAATTTCTGTACAAAAGAGTGGGTTATTTCTGGGTTTGCAATTTTTTTCAAATTTCAATCTTTTGTTAATGTATTTATTTACTTACTTATTGATTAACATTCTTACAGTAATGCAAAATGCAAGCCAAATCAAAGCGGCGACCGCAAATAATGTGAATTTCTCGCGGTAATAGGCCTTCTTACAGTACTTTTTTTCAGGCGTCAGTCACGTTGCATTAATTAGGCAGCAGCAGTGAATCGTGTAGTCGATACATCACACCGAAATTCGCTATTATTCTCTTTAAAACTTGCATGTCGCTGTCATCTGAACAGTACAATTCAATCTACGTCTATAAACGATTACTGTAAGACTCCTCCATTACCCTGAATAGTTCATTTCGTGGTCGTAAAAGGATTCTCCAAGACGTAGACCTTATTAGATATGACAAGTAAACTAGTGCATGACCTTGTGCGCAGTTTGCACTTTGAAGTAGGTTTCGACACCGGTGCCAGTTTCTGCTGGCGACCTGAATCCACTGCTTTGTGATTAACGCATTGAGAAGACCACGTTTTTGTTTCCGCCTATGCACTTACTACTGATTTGAGGAAAGAGCTACCCTAATGCAATGCGTTGGAGTAACTGTAGTGTAGTCACAAAACAGAGAAACCTTGGAGATGTTTCGTAGAGTTCTTCTTATTATTCTTCTTATTATTATTCCGAGGAGGACTATTTCTCAAACCTATTTACATTCCTATATAAATTTTACATTTTTTGAATCATAAAACCTTTCCATAACATTAACAATTTTATTGTTGCTTTTGTTTGTCGACCTCGTCCATTTTTCTGGACCTCACCATAAATATAACATTATGGAAACTGCTTAGCTCATGGAATGGGATCAAGGAAAGCCACAGATATTTTCTGGCAAGCCGCGGATACCAAAAAAACGAGGCCTGTGTTATAGTCTGTTCCAAACGCAACGGTAGTCGAGTATTCGAGCGCAACGCCTATTTTTCTCTTCTCCATCTCCAATAACAGATTATAACTTATTACGCACTTGAAGTTCTTTAGGAGGCAGTGATCCTATAATGAATAGGAAGTGAAACTAAGGCCCGTAGTAAAGTGTCATGGCGATGAGATCAGCTGCCTGCACAACTCGTCGCCACATCTGGGGCGATGATTGCACGCGCGACGACCTTCCAACACTGAGGAATGGAAGATCATCACCATCCGTGGCGGTGCTGCGAGCACGTAGTGTGGAGCGCTGATCTCATAGCCCTGGAGGGCGATGATCGCCATCGTTTGGTGACTAGGTAGTGTGCAGAGCGAAGAGACGCCGAGTGAAGTACTCGGAGCATCTCACTCGGAGTATGGTGATGGTGTGAAGGTACGTATGATCAGGTGTGCGAATTGCACAAAATGCATCTGAGCTTACGAACTCAGGCATGTCGATTTTCGCCCAACAGTACAGCACCAGCTCGAACGTGTACGATTTGTCAGAAGCACAGAGGTGCATCTGGTGCTTCTGACAAGTCGTACTCGTTCTGGTTTGTTGGTAGCAATGGTTCATAACTGTCTCACACGCTAAAACAGTCTCGGAACTGATGTGGGAATACGTGAAACAGGTACATTTGATCACTTTTCATGTACGGCCCATCCGATTCACCGTGGCGATGATCACCATACTCTTCTCCAACGCGAAGTGCGCTCATCGCCCTGAAGGTGATGTGCGATGATCGCACTGGACACTTTACTACGGGCCTAACACTAACGTCCAAAAAAGCATATATTCATAGAGGGTATTCAAGAAGAAAATAGGAATTGAAGGCAGCACTCAAGGAAATTCTCACTCCAGAAAGAAGGCCGCTTGCCGTATAGAAGGGTGCTAGAGAATCATAAGAGTAATTGGAACACGAACACTCGTCACCTATCTGCGACAATATTGTCGTGGACGCTTATGTCAACGTTACCTTTTTGGTCTCCGCTACGCCAGCTTACGCAGGCTCACTCACATGCAAAAGGAAGTGTGACCTCCGAGTGGCGAGACGTACGAGTTTCAAGGGGAGAGCCGTGCACGAGAAACAGCGCCCCTCTTCATGAGTTTCCACTGCTTTCCGCACAATTTTATCGATGGACGTGAATTCTACGTCGCTTATATAGAGCCCCGGAATGTGGCGAAATTTCCCATAAAAGATTCCCGTGAGTGCTGAGGAATGGAACTGAGAAAATCTAGAGAATCTATACAGAAATTCATTGGCAAATTTATGTGAAACTAAGCTGCCTGCGTCCAACTCTATAGAAGCGTGAGTAGTTTATTTTGATTGAAGCCTAAATTCGAAGACAAAGTCTCAGGAAATTCTCCTTCAGTTCTCCACCACTTCCATGTGACCCGTAATCCCCAAAACTCCACCGATTCCCGACTCTTTGCAGGTGCCGCCAGCTGCTTTGTGACCACGCGTGCACAAACTTCATCCTCGACAAGATTTGCCCTGGAGAAGAAGCGAAGCGAGCCGCAGCGTTTCTGCTAGAGTTCACCAGAATGCAGGTACATACCCTATGAACATCTCAAACAACATCTCTTATTGAAAGACAGCAGTTTCAGGTGGACTACTGGGTGAGAGACTTCGTCCGGACGCATAACATATCAATAGAGGAGTCATATCCGTCGTCATGCGCCCGACTGCGATGTGACGATTTCACCGCAAATAACTGTGTTGTTCGCCGGAGGAGGGCTCGACGCTACTAGGATGCTTCGTATATTATGTAAATACGGGTAAATATGAATACTCTGCGTGAACCAACGTTAGTTACTGTTTCTAACTGAGGAAATTTAGCCGTTGAATAGTCTACAGGTATAAGCTTGAATTTAATAAATAGATTTTTCGATGATTTTCTACTTGAATGGATCAATTACGGTATTTTGTTAGTTTTTGCGTGTCCTTTTTCGATAGACTTTAGGATCACTTTCCTATAGGATCACGAAGAAAGACCAAAGCGGAATGGTTTCCTACTGATATTGGTGCAGAGTAGTCGATAAAACGTTCCATCAAAAATACTCTACGCAGTCCGGATGCATTTGCTCAATCAGGGATTGTGATCCACAAATTTTAAGGCATTTAGAAATATAAATGCGTGACTGAGGGACCATAACCTGTAATTAGCGTTTGAATGCTCTTTCCACTGTGAAACTAATACACTGCATTGAGGTTTGAATCATTTGTTAGACAAATTATCTTGTTCGCCAACCTATCTTGGAAACACCGAACGACGTGAAAGTGTGAACTAGTGAAAACAATAGAAGAAATTTGAGTGTGTATTTTTGGTGAAGCATGCAGAAAAAATGATCAACTCCACATCTTTCGCAGCTATAAGGCGAATGAAACAGGTGCTGACCTCGTTTTTCTATGACAATCAATGATTCCATTACTGTTACTGAAGAATCCAAGTGAATCAAGTAACATCTACGCACCAAATCTCCGTTCACCACAGCTAAGACGAAGATGCTACAGAAGTTCGTAGGATATCGAAATAGAGACCATTTCATGATTCATGACTGAGCCATGACTGAACTTTGCCATGCATTTGCACTTTTGATATGCGATATTTTTAATCTAAATCCTAGATCATATTTAGGTCCTGATCTTAATAGGTCTCAAGTTCAACTGCTGTTGCAAACAGCGTAAGAATATGGTGATTAAGCAATACATCAAGCCGAAAAGCCTATAACAATGTTGGTGTATTTCTAAATCACTAGTGTTTCTAGATCGTTATCATTAACCTGTTTTCCACTGTAAATGCCTATGAAATGTAAAGTAAGTGAAAAGTGGCGATTAAAGAGCATAGAGTGCTTGTAATTGATCACTGTCTTTCTTCGCACTGTTTTCAATCAGGCAAAAAAAGCAGGGTTATGGTTGAAAGATAAGTGAATCCCGGTTTGTCCACCATGTCTTCCAAGCTCCGCCTTAGAGATTCATTCCACCAAACCTCATTGGGCAAACTTATTCCACACCTATTTAAGCAAATTTAGATCCGGACAGATTTTAGGTGAATTTACTGTGATAATTAGTTTGAACCACGTTTTAAAAAATTTCTTGTACAATTATAGGCGATTCACCTAGCAGTAATCGCGTTGCAGATACGCGCGTGAGCGGTTCCATTAAAGGCAGCACCCACGGAAACTTTCGCTCCTCAGATTTTCACACTTTCTGGCACTTTAGCGCACTCCGATTGGTTTCTTTATAATAACAACAACGAAAACTGATTTCGTTCATCGCAGTAACTGGTACATCTTTGTGCCACTGGTCAATTTGGACGAGTTTTCCGTTAGTTGTTTGTTGCTCGAATTGCAACAGAAACAGCTGTTTCACTGCGGTTCTGGTAAAATCCAGTCGTTTTTCTCTCCTCGTGAGTCATTTTGGGGATTTTTTGTACTTTTGCTACTTCTATTAGATGGAATGCTTTCTCATTTGTATTTCACAGAAATTGAAGCTGTTTAGCAAAAGTTCAAACTATTTTATGTTGAAATTTCGATTTTCTCCGGATTTCCTCCTATTAGAAGATTTCCCGAGGTTTTGATTTTCAAATGACATGTATGCTAAGTGCGCCACAATTTCCAGTGGTTATTTTTCCTAATCAAGTACGGAAAGCCTGCAGTATGGAACAAATAACTGATTGCGCAAATATCCAACCGGTGAAAAAAAGGCGTTATCGATCTTTTGCTGTCAATCCCCATCCCATAGCTCATGCAACTCGACCACACCTGCTACACCTAACCTTACCGTGAGCTTCTAAAAACAGGGTTTTTGGTGCTATCGGAAAGTTCCGACTATATGCAATTGTTCAGCACTTTCGATAGTTTTGGGATTTGTTGACTTTTCAGGTCGAAAATTTCCGTGGGTGCTGCCTTTAAATCAGTTCATATTCCCAGTTCAAAGATTACGTGGGAGCGGTTTTTAGCAGTTCGCACGTAACCTTTGTACTGCATCCGCAATTGCACCGATTCTCACTGCTTGCCGAATGCCCTGTAACCTCAGATGCCATATTCGGCCATACGGCACTAACAAGGATCAGAGATTGTGGCGAAGAAATACTTCAAAAAATGTGGAGCAATAATGGGAATTTATACTAGGTACTTGCGTGTGACGCGCGTGCGTCTATGTAGTGAAGGATATGGCCAGTCGCATCTCTGACGCAGTTCAGACGCACGTTTACGGCCTCGCGGCGGCTGCACGCTCTTTTCTTTGAGGTTGCACAAGCCGCGTTGATCGATCTTTATGGAAAACTAGACGGTATGCCCGGCTTCGCTCGGGTGTTCTACTACCCCGGCTATTTAACGCTGATGAGGAAATCTGCTACTACCGGTAAATCCATTGAAAATGCTCATCATTTTGGTGATTAACACGCTGACGGACCCGAATGACCTTCATACCGATATATTGGCGAAAATGGAATAGTGAGTTATTTGGATAGTAACTTTATGGAAAAAGCATGCCATATTTGCGATCAGCATCTTTGAGAACCTCAGAAAATGTGCTTTTACTCTTCCCTCAGAAGTAGCGGAGAAAGCCAAATTCGATGAAATCAGTAAATCGATATTGTCATTCAAAACGGTTGTTATAGTTGTGTTCAGCACATTCGAAAACCCCAGTGGGCATGTCCTCACCGATCCCCGAGCGAAAGTTGTAAAAAATCGATAAAATCAATAAATCGATACCGTCATTGAAAGCTGTTGCCATATTCGTGTTCAGCACATTCGAAAACCCCAGTAGGCATGTCCTCACCGGTCCCCGAGCGAATGTTGTAAAAAATCGATAAAATCAATAAATCGATACCGCCATGCAAAACGGCTGTCATTATCGTGTTCAGCATATTGAAGAACCCTAGTAGACATATCCTCGTCGACCCCTGGACAAAAATAGTGAAAAAATCGAAAAAATCGATATAATCAATAAACCAATCGATAATCCCAGGTGCAAAGTAGCCTATAACCTCCGCCGGCCACCGTTGGGCCTGTATGCAAAATTTGGTCCGGATCGGTTCATCCTCCGCGATTTCTATAAGGAACATACACACAAACACACAAACACACACACACACAAACTTTGACTTTTATATATACAGATTTTTCACAAATGGATGTGTGCTTTAGACGCAAGCACCTTAGCATAAATTCCCTACATACTTCCACCTTGCCGATTGTTTGATATCTCAACTTATGGCCTACCCTTTAGATTCTGTGATAAGTCACTCTCCACAAATTGGAAACTAATTTCATAATCTCCATAGTTTCCTTATGCTTAAAGCTTGAGCAAATCCGGAACAATCCATAAACATCCTATAGTTTGTGCTCAATTCTTTTACCTTTATATGTTTTTCCATCTATGCACATTTCCTAATAGAAGTTTGCTAATCTGATAAGCCATTGAACGCGTCAGAAACTGGCAATGAACCCTTCAAATCGTTGCCAACACAGGTTTGGTAGGACGAGAGGAACATGGTGTTGGTAAGCGTGTTAGTGTGAATCAGCATCAGATAAGCAGAAAACGCAGCAGTACAGCACAGCGCAGTCGAAAAATGTTGACAGTGTAAATGAGGGTTTGCATGCAAACACACAAGGAACTCGTTCGTTTCGAATCAAGGAGCGTATGCTCGTAATTTGAAATTCGTGACTCGCAGTAACACTACAACACAGTCTCTATGAGCCTGTTTTAGCAGACAAGGAATTAAAAACATCCAGAGGATTTCCAGTGTTGTAGTGAATGAAACCAGGAACATAGCATGGTTAACACTTGCGACCACATTATTTCCTCAAACTTGTTTGTTCACAGAGGTTTTTCGCATGGCCAAAGGGGAGGTGGGGGGGGGGGGACACGACAATTATTCTGCTCAAAGTTATGTCGGGTATGTTAGGAATTGGGGTCTTCCAAGTGGCTGGCTTTCTAGTGGGGGGAGGCTGGCTTGAACAGTGCTCAGAAAAAACAAATAAATATCCTGCGTCAATTCAGAAGAAGATAGCAGCATCGCTCCCTTGTAAGTGGTACTGAGGATATAGCCATGGCTCGAAATAAGAGGTTTACAGCTAAGTTTTGTCCCATAAATTTTTTTTTCAAAAATCAAATAATATTCCTATCTTACTCTATATAAAGCGCAGACCCCCCCCCCCATCGCCGAGCGAGGGATGACAGGTCACGCCGTCATTGATCCACTCGCCTCGCCCCACCTCTTTTGCCCGCCGCCACGGGCTCAATTGCGAAAATTGACACGCCCAGTGACACGCCCATGTATATGTATGTGTACAACATGGAAATATTCAATTAGAACATCTAATTTGCAATGAAAACGGAATATCTTGGATCTTTAAAGCAGAATGGGAGAACCACTGATGAAGCGAGTGTGATTTCGCAATCAGAGCCGTGAATCATCCAAATACAGCAGAGTTGTACGGAAATTTTCGCTGCACTGCTTCTAAAGCATTAAGTAGTAATGGCAATTAGAAACTAACGGTCAGGGAAACAAATAATGGCCTCCAATATTGTGCTTACAAAATAGGAATAGAACGTTAGCGCAGTTTATTCCTGTTAAAAGCTAATTGTGTCCGAACCATAACAATTTCGACTTTCAGCGCTATCCCAAATGAAAACGACTTGACCACGTGAGGATCTGTTTTGCTACTCATACAACGGAGCATGTAGATCCATATTGAACATAGTAAGAGATAACCTCCAAACCGTTTAGGAACTATGCAGTTTCGCAGAAAATCACTGTCATCCGCGAAGCGCGGCGAAGCTGTGCTTCGCGGCGCTCTGGCTCGGTGATAAGATATCACGCAGATGCCATGGAAGTAGGCTGGATCGAAAACCACTTCCTAATCATTCGTTGTAAGTTTTAATTTTTATTCCACAAGTGCCATATCGCAAATTGCGAGTGCGCTGGAACTTCAGAAGGACGGTGGATGGAAAGTTGATTTTCCAACCGGATCATTTCTTCAGCCTCGCTCCGTCAGATTACTCCTGATTAAGGCAGTAGATAACCACCTGCCTCCAGAAAACTTCACTGATTGCTAATTCCACATGCTAGCGGAATTCTTCTGATTCTGGCTCCTCTTCTTGAGTGACGGAATCATTGATCAATAATTCACGCATATAACACTTGCTGATAATGCGTTTACGAGACGTTATTTCATTATTAGACAAAAATTCTAGGTAGCGACAGCCACTTACGCCAAGTTAACAAGAATCAGGTGGCCAAGTACGCGGTGCCTGTCAACGACAAGCGGAATAGCATAGCACGCTATCTCAAGCAAACTGAGTGACAAGATATGAGGGCTTGTAATGTTTTGTTCTCATCATTTCCATTCATTCTCTTCACTGCGGCGGTGTTGCTATGAAGTACGCCATGGGCCTAATGATCAAACTCCGAAGTCTTTCAAAGAACGATATGATGCTCTTCGTGCTTCTTGGACAAATAAAACCCATTAGGTATTTACCAGGATACCAGCGGAAGTCACGATGATTAAGGAAACTATATTTTCTAGGTCAATATAAGCTGAAATCTTCGCCTTATTGTTCAAACTTATTAAATAAAAACGGAAACGGAATGGAGATTCAAAGAGGACAAACAGACTCGAACTTCGAATCTGTAGGAAAGATGTGATTCTAAATGTGATAAGATAGCTCAATAACAATGGCTCATCCTTGTGCAGTCGTCCGTTCAGTTTCACGTTTCCATTCCACAATGTTCCAAACTATACCTACATTTCTGTGAGGTCATGTGCAGAAAGCGATAATCATTCGCTTGCGTACTTTTCTAGGAAATGGAAGGAGTTGCTGCGAACGGGCATTAAAATTCTTCTTTCATGCGAACACATCGCGAAGAAGAACGAAATCTGTTCGAAAAGCTGTTCCGTTGCCGCTTCCCTTCCTAAATGTATCCCTCCGAACAATAAACTCAACGCCATTACCGCTCCACCTGGCAAACCATGTGCGCGTTCCCATTGAACATGTGAGCAGAAGAATGATGGATGCTAATTAACGATAAGGCCCATTAGCGTCAAACAGATGAGGTGTGAGACGAAAAAATCAAGAAAAAACAAAATAGCCACATGAGACGCACCTGCAGTGAACGATGATTGGGGCGTCGACGGGGTTTTTCTCCGTAAACTGCCGCACCCTCCGGCGCAGCTCGATGAAGGCAGAGATGTAGGGGAAGGAGTCCAACTCCCATTCCGTGAAGTGGAAGTGCTTCACGATCCTCGACTCGGGGTTCTCGCCACATTTCCGCGTCAGCCGGAATGTTCGGATCACCTGCGAATAAGCGAGATTTCTGCCAAATTTAGCGAAGAGTAGTCAAAAAATGGTAAAAGAGAGGAAACTTTGTGAGACAACTTCTTACTATTCAGGAAAAGACAAATGAACCCATTTTTAATAAATGCTCCCCCCACTCCAAAGTAAGCCAGCAAACTAATAGATTAGGTATGCAACCGCAGTGTTTATTGAAATTCATGAATAATAATCCAGAAACGTACATATATGTGAATACGCGGCAAATCTATAGAAGTATTGGGCTGGAGCAGACTGCCTCCTACTATATGGTGGAAAATTTCCACATTCTATTGAAAAGTCTTCCAAAAATGTCCCAGAAGAGAAATGCAGGCTGCTCAGGATTGACAATGATTTTTGCACTAAAGGGCAACAATTGGACTTCTCCAGACTAGAATTTTATGCGTTTTTTCTTCAACAACTGCTTGCAAACATAATCAATTTAAAAAGCAGTGCATATTGCACGAAATCCAGATTTATAGGTCCAAGAGCTTACAGAAATGCTGCCGTGTTCCTGTTCACCTCAAAAACAGTGAAGAATATGATCACACCTTGACTAGAGTATCGGTTTTGCAGCGACACTCAGCAAATGGAATAACTATGTATGAATTTTGTTGATTTTTGTGAGCTTCAGGCGATGTTGGCAACTAAATAGTCTATTTAGGCTAATGTTTCGGCATATCGCCGGCTTCAGAACCTGAAATGGGCGATTTAACAAGCCTTGCAACTATATTCATGAATTGTCTTGCCAAAAGATGTACGATTGCAGTTGTTGTTTCGATCGCTGCCATGTGTTCATCCAAATGCCATTGCAAAACTACTTGGAATTATGGTCAAAATTTGCTTAGGCGGAAAATGATCGTTCGACACGAAGGGGCAAATTTTGGACATCAGCATGTGCAAACTGAAAGTGTTCGATACAAATAGTTTGGTTACAACGATTTCTGGAACATTTCCGTAACGAACCCTGGTATTACTCTTTGTAGATAACCTGTTTGGAATATTTTTTATCTCATCCTCGACGGAGCCACATGGCACGATGTATGTTAGAAACGTAGAGGACCCAACACTTATCCCGGTATTTCGGAAACTCCTTTCGGTGTGGGCAGAGCAGGAAAAACTGATTATGGCTCAGAGGACCTCTTGTGGAATTGACGTCGTAGTTAAAGTTAGGGAATATACATGCCTATTATGAAGAAGTTCTGAGTTTGTTCTACAACTATCACATGCTAGATCATGGGTACCTATCAATAATGAAACGTTCTGGAACTTTCAAAAAAATCAGCTCAAGACTTTCTTACCACCCTAATACCATTCACAGAACTCTCCAAATCATGCATGACTTGACAGCAGCTCCTTCTGGGGTTTGGGAAAAATCATACCTTCTTGATAGGAGAAATTCCACTTCTTCCTAGATTCCTAAGAAGTTGGCACAATCAAGCTACCACTATGAAGGCATAGATGTGGTACAGGGTATATTTGGACTGCTTATATCACATCTTGGGTTGAGTTACAATGCTTGAAACTTCATCTTTCAAACATACATGCAAAAGAATATTTTTCAGTGCTGGTATAATTTTTAACCAAAGTTACAAAAGTTTCCTCCTAAGAATCTTGAGCTTCTTTTCACTTTCTCAGAGCATTTTTAATTGCAATTGCATTGCAACTTAAGTGCCACATTTGGTTGTCTAATTATTTCGAAGGCTAGTAAGGTCTTGTAAAAAGGCTTTAGGGTACCTCCAACTATGTGTAATACGAAAACAATGTAATTAATTGACGGATTTGTGGAGTGGAAAACCAGGCTGCGTGACTATAAGCACGTCCACATCATTTCCAGGGCTGTTAAAGCACGTGCCTCACAACAAAGAAGATGTTCTCTCCATGAAAAAAGTGCTTGTTGCTGCAGAAGTGCATCCAGAAGGTTTGCTATCTCGCTTCGATTACCATAAAACAAATTTTGAGAATTAGCGCGGGTATGCTTCTCTATCTGGGAAAGCTCTTCGATACTATTCAGCTGACTTAAATGCACCGTCCCATCTCTAAATCATTTTTTTTTTTGACATTTTCAAGCAGAAAAAAATCTCCAGTCGCTGCTGATCACAATGGTGTACATATGTGATTCCGTGAAAAACTGCCAAAAACACCCGTTTTCAAGTCCCAATTATTCAGGAGCCTGTGGGCGGGGCCCAGGGGCGTTGCCAAGGCACTGTCTGGATAATGCCCTCCCTCGCCAATGCGAAATTGATAGAGGGTTTTCACCCCATACCCCATGTATTCCTTTGCTCGTCACGACACGAATGGAGCGCACTTCCTATTCTGATAGGGAGTGGATGAGAAACTCTAACGAAAATTACAAATTTCCCCAGAAGATGCGCCCCGGAAGTGAATTATCCAGACAGTGCCTTGGCACCGCCCTTGGGCTCCGCCCACAGGCTCTTCAAGAATTGGGCTCTAAAACGAGTTTTTTCGGTAGTTTCGCACGAAAACACATATACAATTGTGATCAGCAGCTCCTGGAGATTCTTTTCACGCGAAAATCTCAGAAACGATTCTGAAATGGGGCGCCGCCTTTAACGGCAAACGTTCTTGCCGCTGAAACAGCCTAATCGGTACTATCATACACAGCTTCTATTAACACATTGACGACCACGGCCTTTTTCACATGTTTCTCAAGTCCTGGCTTCTTTCACTGCTTCGGAATTTTCATGAAAATTCCAGTATAGATCATTGTAATCACACTGACTTGGTAGTATCACTACATTACCATCTGAGAGAACCACCACGATCATTCATGCTCAATAATCTCTCAATCTGAAGCACACAAAAACGTTGTGGCTTACCAGCTGGTCGTTAATGAGTTAAATAATTTTGGAAATTTCGAGCGAGATCAACAGCGAATGAATGCTGGTTTGGAGCACAAAACAGTGCAAAAGTATTGGATTACAAACAAGCTACGCCGCAAGGGTCGTTCATCAATTGGTCATTGGATTCATTTCGAGCGTTCCTAAGAACTTTCAAGAAAATCAGATTCCCCAAGTGTAAGATTTATGCAATAATGCACCTGGAAGATGTCGCTGACTCGCCGCTGATTGGCTGACCACATGAATCGCCCAATTCCAGAGCTCGGCCACGCCTTCCATTGCGAGGTACAACGCTCCAAACCCCGATTTTTGCAGAAGTTTTTGGAAGAAAGGTAACTTCCCCCAGATGTTTGGTGAGGCCAATAGCCCTCGACGCTGATGGGGAGAACTTGTTGACTTCGTGTGCTTTCGCGAAAAAACTACACTATGAAAGGGGGACCGATGGTGGTTTTTCTGGATGTGGGCGAGCTTGTACAGCCCACGTCGCTCTTCACACCACACACCAAACAAACGCAGTACTCACAAAATGGGCGTAGGTGTGAGTGTCGATGGTCTCCACCTCGATGTCGCCGAATAAAAACCGTGTCAACGGCCAGTACTGGAGACACATCACCTAAACGACGGGTTGGCGAACAGTTGGACAAGCCCCAGCGCGACACAGAACAACAACATCGCTGTGTGTCGTACCCGCATGAAATCGAACACTTTGGTGAGCATAACAATGCAATTCGAGCCGAGCTCCCAGACCATCCTCCAGAACTCGACATTCATCGGCTTCGTGCGCACCGCTTGCGTCACTACGTACGCTTTTTCGCGCAACCAGCTCTGTAAGCACACGGAAAAACTATTACAGCAGCGGCACTTCAGCACAGCGTCGTCCACGCCGCCACTCTCGACCAACTCACATTCACATAGCTGGCGTTCACGTAGTGGGAGTTCTCGTCGCACGGTAAGCGCGGCAGGATGACGCGGTTGTAGTCGTAGGGCAGCGTGTCCTGCAAGCGGAAACCTTTCGCACCGGGATCTCCGGGAATCGCCGCCAACTCACGGGGTATGGATTTCTGTCGCTCAGCGTGCTCCCGACATCACTCCGACATTTGCTCGTGTCAATCGATCGGTTTATCATCTGCAACACGCACATCCGTTACACGATTTCCAGGAAAATCACTCGTTTGCAGCTGCAGAGCAGTAACTCCTCACAATTACACAATTTATCTAAACAGATGTTGACGCTCAGAACCTTACATCAGATTGAACATAGCCAACGGAATTTATGGAGCCTCAGGAAGAGTCTGTGACCTACTTCCTCAGGTTGTCTGACAAACTCATGGCAGCAAGCGTGGGACGTAATGAGGTGAAAAGACAACAGCCTTTGTTTAGTTAATTAGAGAGAGAGGGAGAGAGAGAGGAAAGAAAGGCAGAGAGAAAAAGGTAAGAAAAACCTATAAACTTGGAGGAACGACGGGGGAACTGCACCGCTTTTTTTTCAACGTTAAAAATTCAAGGCCATATTCAGATATTTCTCGATAATTCATGTTCCTATACGTTATCCGGCTCAAAATACGGACATCCTTCAACGTAATAAAAGATTTTTGATTAACACCAATGGAATAATGATAGAATAACATGCACGTATGGTTCGCTGTCTATGACTGAAACCTTTCGATTAAGTTGAGGAAAAACACTTTCTCATCACAGCGGCGGCTTCAGATTCGATTATAACAAGCCAATTGAAAGGGCAAAAGTTCTTGTAGACAAGAAAACGCTATCTGAAGGACCGTGAAAGGAGCATAAGAAAAAGAAAAGAAAAAAGGAAAACAAGATGAATAGACGTGTGTGCCAAGATTAAGTACCAACTAGCTCAATCATTTCACATGAAAACCTAGAACGTATGGTGAGAAATTTTGGACCAAGTATTTACACCTATACTCATCTCAAGGCGTTGCAACTTTATGCAAATATGCTGCCGCTATACCTCGCGCGAAGTATAGCACATTACTTCGCTGTTGTTCAGGCGAAACTGGTTTTGGTACATATCGATTATTGATGGCTATGCACAGCTCAAATGCAATCGATGCTGCATTCAAAATCGGTAGATATCGGCATCAATGTTAATGGTGCTATATTTGTTGTAGTTTTTAGCCTTAGAAGTGGAGGAAATTTGAAAGGTAGAAGGAAAATTCAAAAGAAAGTCCAGCATGAATGCGAAGTGTCTAAATCCTTCCTAGAACTGATTCTGGGTTAGCGCAGCTCTCTGATGGGTTACGCGGCAGCTTTTTTTTTCACCGGTGAGGCAGATAATAACGTGACTTTGAATCAATTGCAGCGTGAATATCTTGGGTAAAAAAGTTAAGGAAAATATACCAACCCTTACCATAATGCTGCAAAAAGTGTGTAAAGCACAACAGAGAAACAGATATTGGATAGGTGTTCTCTTTTTCTCAGCGCTTGCCCACCTGCAACTTTGCTACTCTTATCCGGTTACTAGTGGAAGGAACGTTTTTTTTTGGCGAGCCTCACATTTTACATGGTTCCTCGAGCTCCCCCTCCTAACTCTCCTACCCGTTCTTTTCTCATTAATAACCAAAAAAAAAAAAGAAATAAGAAAGAAAATCGCTGTGCTTTCAATTCAGTTTTCCTATCTTGGACTTGCATAATTACGTATGCATAGAGGCCAGACCTTTCTTCTGGTTTTTGTTAAAGTGCATCTTTATGTATCGATTCGAAAAATTGCGGTACATAAAGCGGAAGATGCACTCGATTTTCGTGACAGGTTCGGCGAGCACACCTGGGACATCAAAAGTGATCGAGCGGCCCAACAGTTGACGTGTTACTTGGAACCAGAGGCAAGTGCTTACGCAGTTCTTTTTTCCAGGTGTGCACGTTGTTGTTTATGAAGCTGTGTGCAAGCAGTAATGTATGTGCCAGTTAACACAATTAACGTTGTGATGTAGAACAGAGCAGTAAACCATGCAAGCCCGTTATTTAAAAAAAAACACTTGCCCAGCTCTGCTCTCGCAAACATTTATCAAACTGTATATGTTCCGCGTACTTTCGATGATTTTAGCAGTATATGAGAGAGTCAAGATAGAGAAGGGAACCTTCATAGAGATTGTAATTTCAACTATACAAAAGCTTTTAGAGTGCTCTAGAGAGATCACGTCACTTGCGAGGTTGCTGCTCAACAAAACTCAAGAAGGAAGTTTTCACTGTTTTAACGTCTTCAGTTCATATGGTTTTTTTTTCATTAGTTCCAAGTGAAGAATAGAAAATAACGGAGATTTATCATTGTAGCGGAAGGCGAAGGATCTTGAATAATAGCTGTTGTCAGTCATTTCTCGGTGCTACCCTAAACCTCGCTCCCGCAATAGTTCTCTTAGCAATTTCAACACGAAACCAATGTACTATAAGAACGAGAAGCGCGCTGCACTTCTTTTCCTTTCACGTACGAGAATCCAGGGCGTGGAGCTTTATACCTGAAAAAGTTGGGACGACCTAGCTCTACCATAGACTAGTAGTATGAGTGAAGCAACACCGTAGTTTTGTCACACCGCTGTTCCCAGGAAAAGTGGTCCAAACTCGACAATCCACACTTCAAAGGAGATGCTTGGAGAGAAGCTTTTGTCGTGAATTCGATACTTTTGAAGGAGAGCTCACTTCCGGTTTAGTTAAAGCCATGTGAAAATTCAATAGGTATCCTTTAAAAGCTTTACGACATACGTCTAGTAGATCCTGTTTCCCTCATCCAATAATTGAGAGTAACATTATGTTTTTGGATCCTCAGTGATATCTGTCTCGTTCAACTTGAAAAGGAGGGTTCCTCATCCCATAAATACAGACGTCCACGGAAATGGATCACTGGCTTCATCAGCGCAAAACCCTACTTCTTCTCGTTGATTAGCCAGAAGTACTATTGCGGGGCCTCCTGATGATTTTTAAAACATATGCAGAAAGTGTATGAAAAGAAAAGCCAGCAATTCCACGAAGAAATGTTTTGTTCGAAACTGTGTCATTTTATACAAACAAAGCCGTTTTCATCTGTTGACGTTTTCTCTATGAGAAAAAAAACAGTATGGAAAAGATGTTTCGTAATATGTACACCCTACTATGACCTAGTACCTTGTAACGCTTACTGGAGAGGAAATTATTTCGACTTATAATTGGTAAGCAGATTTTCATCAGAGCGCTGCTTCCGCCGCTCTGCAACGCTGCAGTGCAACTTTTGAAGATTGGGCAGCTACTATAGGACAAACTGGGGACTTGTGTAGCGCTTGGAACCGTCATGCGACGAGCTGGTTACTTGCCAGCTGTTTACGTAATGAATTGCTTTCACACTTCGCAACCATTGATATCCGCTTGATACCAGGCGAGACGCGCTCGCTCTGCAACAAAACAAAACAATCAAACGCTCGTGCCACTCTGATAGCACATTGTAAGCTGCGATGAAATTCGTAACTTGCAAGTTGCGCCAGGACACATATTTCTACTGGAGAAGTACATTAACATCTCTCAGATCTATAAGGAACGCACTAACATGTAAATAATAGTCAGAAAAGAGAAAAAAAAACGTTCCAATGGGAGGTGGTCACTTCCTCCCTTGAAGTGTGAAAGCAAGTAGAACACGTACGAGACAAGCCAGACCACAGTAAATAGTTAGCAGATATGACCAATAGAAACGCCGTGGAAGGGAACAAAAGCGATAGCCGTTCATTCACACGGAGCCAATGATAGCAGCTTTCGCTGTACTTATGCTACTGCTTTCTTCGAAACGCCAAAGAAAAATCCTCGCCAATCTTTTGCCAATTTCCCACTTTGCTTTTGCCAAGATTAATGAACGCTCCGGAGAAAGCTAAGAGTTACATATTGTCAGTAAGTGGACGAATTTTTGGGTAAATATTAAAATATTTCACATGAATGATTTGTCTCATTCAGCAATAAAAAAATGATAAAGATGGATGTGCATCATCGTGAGTAGAAAGGGACGTGACCGAGCTACTATGATAGGAGCATAAAATCAACCATCAATCAATCAGCTCTGTGCATGAACTAATAGCTTAGAACTCACCCAGAAATAATAGTCATTCACGTCACAGTAACGGCTATTAGAAACGTTTCGGAAAAGTAAACCGAATTCATCCAGAAATTGGACAGAAATAATTGAATTTGCACGGAATTTAACCTAATTCCGAAATGCATGTTTCTTGGGAAGCCGGAATAAACCTGAATATCCGGTAGAGTTTCGCGGAGTGGACGAGTGTATTCTGTGGACACCACCCTTCCACACTCCCTCCCCCCCCCCCGCTCCCAAAATGTCAACGTAGAATGATTAGAGCACAGCTTTTTAGTCACGCACTTAATTTCATTTGCTTTTTAATTGCTTACGCCTGTTTGTCAATTGAAAATTATGACTTGCGGTGTAGTTACCTAGTGAAAGGATTAATTCTAGGAGTTTAGACGTCCAACCTGCATCTACGTACAAGGGAGGAGACCAGCACAAAGTAGACAGCGAAGCACGGAAGTCAAGGCTGTCCTGACAGGATAAGTGGAAAAAGGGTAGGAGACAAACTGGTGGAGATTGACGGGCAGCTTCAGGCCTTCCGTTTGCCATTAGTCACAGAAGCTACCATTCTATTCATGAGCAACTTCGCTTAAGGACTGATTTTTTTTTGGATTCAGCACATCTGCTGTGTTAATCGCACAGTGGCTCTCACCTTGCAGCTTCAAGGCGACTATGAGATAGTGGTACAACTATCGTGAGATAAGGATAAAGAAGTAAGAGAGGATGATTGATCTTAGGCTTATGAGATTCATGCAAAACAAATAATGTTAGAAGAAATGAGGGAAGAAAACTTTGTTAAACTTTGTTACATAAGTGAAGGTGATCAATCAACGAAGATTTGGACCTAAAAATTGAAGATTTTATCAAATGAGATCATTTCTTCAAGCTAATTAATACCTCAAGAGTTAAACTCGGGAAATCGATCTTAAAAAAAGCTCTACAAACTCCTCTTTTCTCTCCGCCCGAGCTGTTTTAGCCTCTTTTTTTCGATTACAAGAACTCGTAACTTATTGGAGACCGAATATTCGGTCCCAGGTATAGTAGACTTCCGCATGAGCAGCAGAGATCATAGCATCCTTACTCTCTCGGCAAATCCTACAATGACTCTGGCAATGCAATCAAAGTATCTTCAAGGAGAGCAAGAGATATGGAAAGTTTATGGCAAATAAGTATTATATAATAAATAGAAGAGAAAAGCATAGGAAGAAGATGATGAGCCTATTGAGCATTGTACAATATCTATAAATGGAGGAGGGAGTGATAACTTACAAGGTACTCTCCCTTGAATAGTATTCGCTTCTTCCTCCGCTCCGTCACGTAGGCGACAAACTTGGAGGCGTCAATGGGCGCCGACGGCACGGCTTGCATCGCCTTCTCTTCTTGAACTGAAAAAAAAACCATTGCATAAGATGAAAAGCAGTGTTCTGCTGCTCGATTTGAACCTACTCAGCTGCCGCCGCATGTGCGTTGAATTTGCGCGAATTTCACCATCCGTTCTGTTTATTATTTATATTCTTAAGTATAAACTGAGCGCTTTTCTCTGAGGCGGACCTTTTAGTGTCGGTCACACATCGTTCCACTTTCCCACTCAGCAGCGTTGAAGCCGCGTAACTGGGCTTGATTTTCCACTGAACCATGTGTCTTTTGGCAGCTTCTCGAGCACCCTTCGGGGAACATCGCCTTCTCTCGGCCACCTCTGCCACACGCCAGCTGCCTCGCATCTCTTTCTCTCACTCAGCAGCGGTGCCATCTGTCTGCTACATTGTTTTGCCATACCTACACAAAGTCGATTGCGCGTTGCTCGATCGATAAAACTGATCATCGATCACTAGGGATATTCTGAAGACGTGGGCGAGATGTCTGGCGGCTACATGGTTACATGCCAACGTCTTCTGAATGCGTGAGGCAGTGGGAGGTAGACTTCAGAAAAGGGTATATCATTTGAAGGGCTAAGAATAAGTGAGGTAGCTGAATTCTGGAAGAACTAGACTTACTCCTACTGTACTTTGCATTTCTCTGGTTACAATTAGTCGAAGTCTATTGAAGTATAAGCAAGAATCCGTGAAGTTTGTGTCAAATTTATCTCAGCAATACACAGCTCCCCATCGATACTTACCTGTATTATTCATCACGCTTCCTTAAATAGTTCCATGAAATCATTAAAACTCTAGACAACTACGAATGAATGGATATCTTGAGGAAAAAAATGATGAACATGGATTGTTGCTCTAACTTAACGATGTTTTTGAGATTACAGGATCCGCTTTGGCTCCCCCAAGAGCAATGAAAATCGGAAAACACAGATCCAAAAGATTGAACAATACAGATGAACAACTATGCATTAGAACAGAGAGATCGTGGATTTTATTCAAAAGCCCTCTTTGTGGTCGAAGCTGCTATCAGACGCTAACAGCAGCAATGAGAGTAGGAATGAATTTGAGGATCGGCAGAAAATTTATCTGCATCAAGGATTCTCCTCCGGAAAAAGGAGATTTGTCAACGCAAAACGAGGTGCGCTTTGTCGGCGGTAATCTATTACAGAACGGAAAGCGTGGTGTAGCTAACAACGGCTGCCGGCCGGAATAAAGAGGAATGGAACGAAGAGCTCACCAATAACATACTGTCGAGCAATGTTATGAGCGGATAGAGCCTTCCACGTCCGTTGCATACGCCGACGACGGCGGCCCTTTGGCGAAGTGGGCAGATTGCCAGTGGACTGGCACGCTCTTTCCCTATCTGGATGAAGGTGCTGGCTGGAAGACGGACTTGGACCACGAAACATGTCCATGACAAGGCTCAACTCGCTGATGCTCTTCTTTCGAAGCTCATTCCACATTCTAGGCACATCGAGATCCAGTCGACGATGATGCGGACTCTGTGGACTGTCGGGAACTGTGAGGTGATTCATTTAAACAGCTCCCGCCGCACGGCGACGCTGTTCGTAGAAGGCGGACCAGATCAGAATGGCACGATCATCGTTGTAGCATAAATTAAGCAGGTTTCAGCGTAGGATGACCGAGGGCAGCAGCGATCAGATCAATGCGGATCTAGGCTGCCTGGGGCGGGGTAAATAACTCGGCGAGCCTCGCCGCCGCCCAGATGCCCCTCACACACACGCCTGTCGTCGTCGCAACCGCTTGTCGCCATCTTTTGTCGTCACATAAATCCGCCAATTTCCGCTAATCAGTGGTGAGACGGGTTCACTCCCAACACTCCTGATGACATCGCTAAGGACCTCCAGCTACGAAAAAGGTCAACATCGCGCTGTTATCCCTCTGCACCTTCCCCTGCACTCGAATCCACACCAAAGACGTCCTCCAATTCATTTCCAGGATTTTGAAATGAATTACTTGTAAAGTGGGCTGAGTATGCCAACGTGCAGTGTAACACGCTGTGAAGCACAACACAAACGAAATCAACTCCCATGAAAAATCACTGCAAACCAATGACACCTGTTCAAAGAACGTACGTAAGCAACAATTAGTCCAACACTAATTCAACATCCGCACGATTGTTCAGGATTGCTTGAAAATCGATACAATATTCAGCCAGGGATTCAACGCTTTGCGGCGGCTCTCCTTGATCGATGGGATATTCGTGACGGACGGTCATCAGCCCAGAAACCTCTACGGCACGTACGACGACTAGCAAGACGGAAAAGTAGACTTCCTCCTTTGGGGCTGGCACACCAGCAGTGAGTATATCGCGAAATTTCTACCTGAGACATCAGTACAGCTGGTAACAAAGGGCAAAGGATGACTTAGATGTTGTTGAAATAGCTGGGAAGGGGAAAGTTGCATCTAATTTACGCATGTGTGTTTCAAATGTTCAGCAAAGAAATAGAGGGGAAGGAGGGGATCGGACTAGTCTAAGATGCAGAGAAATAGTGAATCATTAGGGAAATCGTGTAAAACAGTAAGGAATTGAGGAGAATTAACCAAGACAGTAGTTGCAGTGATCAGTAGTGATTCCGTCGGATAATGGAGCTATTCTGGTAATTCTACACCACTGATGAGAGCTTACGAGTTTTCCTGAGACCCGGATAGCGGTCGGGTTCATAGTACAGAAACCACACCCCATGACAATCCAGAAAACCTGGACATGGATTTTTCTTTCTGCACAGGAGCGACAGTTACCTAACCTACCATACCCCAAGAATCTAAACTGCTGATGACACTGGACGGAAAAGTTGTCAGAATATGTACAGAGCTCAACTGTTTTTCTGTAAATGACGCCCGTCATATGGAGGAAAAATAGGAATTGAACACATTCCTGCCTCAGCCGGACCGTTATCTGATGCTAGAAGGCCGGAAAACGGCCCGAATAGGCTAAGGCCTGCGGATGGCAGCTGAACGGATAACCGGATATAAATGATTCTGTTGTACACAAGTATGTAGTTTTTTTTTGCTTGATGAAACCGAGATGGTCCCCTCCTTCTGTATTCCATGTAATTCCAACAGTTCTCATCAATTCCTGCAGAATATTGCGCCTTCATGCATAGCTCTGACAACGAACAAAGGAGCTAGCACAAGTTTTCGGAAAATTCCGCATAAATTCATTGGTATCCGCATGAGCTCCAGGTGAATTCAACTTATTTTCCTACTTTTCTCAGACTTTTCACAGTACATAGCTCAGTCGGAACAAGCCAGCGTCAAGTCACCAGAGTATTAGGACACGAAGGTATCAAGATTTAAAAAGTTACAGCCAGATGTGGCTAGTATTTCTTCCACTACGTTTGCCTAAAAACAGCAAACTGGACGGGTTCAACAGCGAAAGGTGGTTAGGGCGCTGCCTGAACTGTTAGAGGAGCGCTTAGGACTCTATTTTTGTGCGAAGACGAAAGGGGGTAGACGGACGAAGTAACAAAAAAAAAGAAGTACTTCGGAACAAAGTTGGGATAGATTGCTTGCCTCATCGCATTTCCTAAAATAGCTTACCCCATGCGGACCTGCCCTAAAAACTACATCCAATTTTGTGGAACTGACGTTAACGATGGGAAGAAGGAAGACTATCAAAACCGGAGGAACTGCACCAGCAGTAAACATCTTCCAGTGAAATTTCTACATCTTGCAAGAGAAGGATAGGGAAGAATTTTGGTGACAAACCTGCTTTAGCCACTTTTCGAGGCGGATTGCCGGCTCGCACAGACACAACGATCCCATTTTTCGCGCTCATGAGCAATTAGGAAGGGAGAATGGAGAACGAGCTCATGATGATCACAGATCGAAGGTGAACAAGAGCGACATCATGCTCGGTGACGACTTGGTGCAAGTGAGCAACATAATCGAGCAACTGTTGGCGGTGTCCCATTTCAGCAGAAAATCGGGCATTAGCCACGGCTTAGTAGAATATATGACAAGATTTCTTACTGGCGATACCAGTGTAAGGTACGTATTCCCATAACATAGAGAGAATGGGTCCACCTCGAACGATTACAGAATCTGCACAATCCTAAGTGGTACTTCTGGTACGAAAGCAATAGAAGAATATGTAGGTGGCTGCAGACGCAGAAATTCCCGGCTGAGAGGAGGAGGGGGGATGATGAGTGGCAGGAAAAAACACCAGTCTTTGTTGAAGATTTCTTTTACTGCTGTGCCTACCAGGTTTTTCGGTGGATCTTTTATTCTTGATCTGACGTTTCGACAGGATCGTCTTCATCAGAGGCCTAAAATTGGTTCGCGGTTCGTTATTTGTGATCGAGACCGTCAACGGTCTCCACCAACCCTGCTAGTTTTCGACGTTACCCCAAGATTGCTACTCAAATAGACCCCAAGACGAATGATAAACGAACCCGTTTCTGTTATTGTGGAAAGTCCACAGCGTCAAATCTTTGTGACATCGGGGACACTGATGGAAAAATAAAGTTATTAAAAACATTGATTTCGATATCAAGTGATTGAATATAAACATTTGAAAGTTAATAGCACTGAGGTTGATCTCGTAATAGATCACTGTCCAACCCCCCTCCTCCTCATCTCCTTTCAGGGGCGTTCTTTCCCTATAGTCTGTCAATCTCCTGCTAATGTATCGTATTTTTGTACGCTCGAAAATGGCATTATGACCCGGAAACTCGAACTCTTGTTCAATAAAGCCACTACTACTGTGAGCATACTCAAAACAAATGATAGAAATAAACTTTCGAAATAAGCCGACACCCTCCGCGCACCTCTCCCTCCCGCGTCCGTCACTGGCCACCCGTAGGTGATGTCGTTAAGCCCTAGCACATAGATTCAACCTAGTGTTTTTCAGGTAAGCAGGCAATTTTTCGTCTGCCAAAATCCTGAAATCCACATGGGGATTCGTGAAACGATGGCTTTATTACCCAGAGAGGACCAGTTCGCAATTGCGAGTTTACGTCCAGAGGGTGGGGAACGGTCGTACTTTTGCCAGAGGGGGAGGGTATAGGGGGGGGACACGGTCGTGCAGGAGGAAGGTGGGCGGGAAGGGTTAAGATGTCAAAGGTAGGGTGTCCTATGCACGAAGGAAGGTGTATCTTATTTTCTGCAAGGAATTGTCGTGTGTGCATCAATTTTTTCATCATCACCACGCTTATTCCTGCTACATATAAACCCCCCCCCCCATGATTGGCTAGTACAACACGATTGCAGAGAGAGCAGAGAATCTGCCTAACGGAATTATCGTCCATTTTAGAGATATTGGTAAACCTCTACCCATCCCGCAGCAGTTGTACTATGTAGCGGTAACCTACCAGTTGTAGTGAGCATGACAGACGAAGCAATAACGAGATGCTTTTAGGCGACGGCGAAAGACGCTGGCGTTGTTTCTCGCGCTAGAAGTGCTCACGACAAAATTGGCACTAATGAAATCCAGTATCAGGCAACACTTCGTTACACCTTCACGGATCCAACTACGCACACGATTCGCAGACCACTGACAAGCTCGCCAACAAAGTTAGCCGACTGCTGAACAGACGAAGAAACAACCTGAACGGCAAGGCATGTCGTGACCGTTGATGATTGGCGAGGCTCTGTGTGTGAAACCGAATAACACTGCGCGATTCGCAGACAACTAAATGCCTTTCGAAGGGAAAATGCGAAGCGAAGATCAAATTCCATCCTCCTACGGCAATATTATCGCCATGTGAACTGGGCCACATTCGCGCGACGTCTGGAAGCTCCAAGGACAATCCGTAGATTCAACAGGGTTTTGCCGGATGCAAGCGGCAGGGAATGTAGCCATACGCAGGAGAATAATCTACTGCAAATTTCAGCAATTTCGCGCATTAGAAGCATTCCAAACTAGGGGCTAGAGGAGGTAGGTATCGAGACGTTACTATAGTATACACTACAATATATGTACGTAGTTACAGAAAAAAAGTAAAAAATGGCTGCAACATCTACGCTAAGTTCATTGAACCAGGACAATTTTAGGAGTCGATGTTACGTAAAGTACACATTAAACGTTATATACAAAGGCGATTCCTGGTTTGAGAGCAGAAATATGCGTAATTACGATTTACAATTTACGAACATTCTTTACGACCTTTTAACGGCTTACGCAAGACTTTTCGATAGCTTTACGTCACTCTTGGTAATGAAGCCTCTATTGTGAGACATAGAAAAACGTGAGAAACAAGGTGGAGAGAAGGGAGATAAGAGAGCGAAATGAAAAGAATGGAGGAGAGGATTAATAGAGAAGAACCGTTATGTTAGTGAATCTGTATGTACATATCTTGGGTCAAAGGCAGTACATACCTCTCCAGATATCAATTCCTGCTAAAATCATAAAGCGGCAACATTAGAAGACCAATATAGCTCACCGGGCTTATTTATTCACTAAATTGCTCATTTAGTTATTCAAGTGTTCATTTATTCATTCATTTGAACAGAAATTAACACTACGTGAACAAGCAACTAGCCCGCAAGTACTCTTTCACTGAGCTCAAATAGCTGATTTCATTACAGTGGAGATAGAAGGTTTACGAGTGCTGGTGAGAAATCGCTCATATTTGAGCCCAACGCTATGATAGCAGCTCTTGCAAAGAGATGTCCATCTTTCAGTGCAAAGTTCGAGGAACCTTATAAAATTTTCAAAAAAAATAGAGAAGCTGTTATACGACACTTTTCGCTTCTCTTTCTTTTTTCTGCATTTGAGTCATGGTTCTAGCGTAGGTCCTGAAGTATAACAAAAGCCTCACATTGAAGATTTCATTCTTTTATTATGACTATTAGTATTAGTGTGCACCAGTGCGAGACGCAGGAAATGCTATCCATAGAGGTGGGGAAAAAAGTAGCAGCTCCGCCTCTACGTGGATCCAGGTGGGATAACAAAACTATTAGAAATATCAATTTCGATATTAAATAATTATATTAGATATTTTAAAAATAACAATTGAAATAAACTGCAATATAAGCTTATATAATATTTTCATATAGATATCTTTATCCATTTTATAAAGCTCGACCCATTCTGAAGACAGATTCGCGAAGAAGAGTCCCCGCCGCCACGTCCACTCCAAACGTCCGGCACTGCTGTGTGCCTACCATTGGGAAGTAAACACACTTCATGTTAGTTATCAAACCTTCACCTGTTGTGAAATAAACTATACATACGCACTTCGAGGTCTTGAAACAGAGAAATATTTAGAGTCAAAACAGGACTTCCGAAAAATCTGCTTTCACAGCTTCAAGGGCTAGACAATGCAAATAGCTCATGATATCAAGACATTTTCAAGGGAAATGATCTTAAATAGATAAACACTAAAGCTTTCATTCCAAAGATTTCAAAGTAGTTAATTTGGCAGCAAAAGTGACGGCTGCAGCTGTCCCCTTACAGTTGCAGCCGTCACGACTGGTAACTGAGGTAATATTCAAATGTGAAAGATTCCTGAGGACAGCAGTTTTTTCTTCTGCTGAAACTTTGCATGGAGAGGTATTTGACGTATTGGACAACGACATCGACTCCGTTTTGTACTGTAATCGCCCTTTTGAGGGCGTACAGCAGGCGTACTGTAGAAACGGTATCTCAACGAATCTTCTCAAATTTTGCGTGAAGGGGTCATCTCTGAGGGTGATCACGATTATCTCATCACTTTGTATGTCACATTTCTTTCTTTGTCGGAATCGGTATTTCCTCCCAATTTCATACCGCACGCCTAACACGGTGTCCCTCACAAAAATGGGGTTAAGTCAAAAGATGGCAACGATGTCCGTGCTCTGCCCTCAAGTAACCATCATGTGTAACGTTTTAGCGAAAAAAAATCGTAAGTTTCTGGGTCTCAAATGGAATAGTGCCAGGCTGTCTTGATATGCAGTGTTTCAGAGCCTGGAAACAGAAGAAAACACAGATAACCTAAAAAAGTGAGTTATGTAGCAGCAAGAAAAATGTGCATAGAATGTGAACCGGAATCATACATAACACCAACAATATGATGATTTGTGTGAATTGCGTCATATCAGGCGATTCATCTCGGAATGAGCATCGCGTTGCAGATACGCGCAAGCAAATCCGTTCTAACAGTTTAAATTCTTAGTTGAAACGATGGTCAAGCCTTTCCGAATGCCTTATACGTACATCCACAGAGTCAAGCAAAGCCACATTCTTCATTTCTCAAAAACTATTTTTCTTCTATGTATGCTCTCAATCAAAAGAGACATGGATATGGGGAAAATGGAGAGAATTTTATGTTCAGCAGTGAAATTTTAAGCCTAGGAAAAGAATGAGTTAATGTCCCAAGATCGTATCCCTTTACCAGATAGCAAGGCATGTGAACTATGTACATCGCAGAATTTGTTTGTGCTTGTACGAAAATTATGAACATTTTTTTTAAAAAGAAAAGTTTAGTGGAGCAAAAAATTAGAAGACGAAATTGGCCTCAAAACAGTATAAAATATTCAACACTAGTCGCTAGATTGGCTTCCAAGATTATTCCTACAGTTAAAGAACAGAAAACTTATATCATTTTTGCACAAACCTCGTTTTTTAATACATCACTTCTATATCAGGTGTGGTGATACGATAGAGGGAAAAACAGAGGGAAAAAATTCCAAAAGAGCTAGGGGTACCGGTAAGTTATGACCACAAAAAGCGGATTTTTCGGCACATGTTTTTCTGCCCCGAAATCTCAGAACTTTTGCTGAAGCGTTGTTTGAGAATGTTACTTGATATGTTTCTTACAAATATCACGCTCATTTTGTAGCCTATCACCACTTCGTGGAGTTACGATTGACATGCGGTGGGCCCGGCATCTCACGGAATCTCCCGAAAGCAAAACTTCTTTCTTGCGCTATTCACGACTGTCACATCCTTTATTTGCCAAAAGTTTCCATAAAGTTATGAGAGGATTAGTTCAATAAATCGAAAAAAAAGACCAGTTTCCACAAGAAAATTTTTATGAGATGCGAATTGATGTTGATATTCGCGACCAGCACATGAAACAGTCCCTCTATTCACAGTTTCAGAAGATTTTGCGAGATATCGTATGATGCCGTACCTTTGCCAAAAGTAGTGTCACGGTGCAAAATGAGTGTGTAATCACGTCTGCCATGCCAAATGACCCTCCTAGACAATGTTTTTGCGGAAATTTTGATCTTGAGGTTTTCACGAGGAAAAAAGTGGAGCGACGCCGACAATAACCGGACACTTGCCACTCGCGCGGGTACAGTCTCCGTTGGATGCTGTACGGAAAACCGGTGTTAGGGTCTCCTTCCAAGAAAAACAGTTCATCTTTGATCTAAGATGATGATGAAAAGGTAACGTGAGTTACGGCAGTTTTTGAACTACGTTTGGGCGTTTCTTCTCAAGCTAAAGATGGTAAAACGGCCTGATGCCACGCGCGCGGGTAGAAAGTATCCGTAAACGCTGCTGCGGTATAACCACTGTTAAAACCAATCGACTGTAGGTGCCAGAGCGTAGCGACGTTCTTTACGAGATCGGTCAGCTATAGTGAATGTAAAATAATATAAAATAGAACAGGTGTGGCATGGTGGACTGGCTGGAAAGCCACATGATATTTCGGGTAAGATGCAACGGGTGCTTTTGTTTCCAATAGTGGGAACGTCCAGTGATACAGAAGGGTGTACTGGCTACCAAACCGGGGAAATGCTACGAGACGGGTCCAGCGCCGCAATGACGGTAAGCACAGAAATGTGGAAACGGCAATCGGTGCCAATTAGCGATCACTCTGCCATGTACGTGACTTTGTTCACGTCACTTTTTTCTCCGGATCACGTGGTCGCACGGAAACGACAGGTCGTGATGCACCATGTGAACCACGACGTCTGCAATGTGTTAAGACTGGTGGGATGGGTTTCCACGGATACTAACCCAGGTGGAGTATGACACCCTGTATCGCCAATGCATTGAATCATCGTGAGTTCTTCAAGGACAGCTTGCTGATAAGTAATTATTGAACAGTACTCGGATCTTTCTCCATCAGCGAGGATACATACGCTCGGAATCTACAAAACGCCATAGCATGATTCTCGCCGATAAAAGTGACATTCTGTTATATTTCGCGCCACTACTGCACCATAGCAGAATCTTTCGAGCCCAAATTTTTGGTGTGAACTGAGCAGATCCTGCACTACAACGTAACCATGCTAAGAAGTTCGACGTTTTCGGAAACGATGCAGACTAGAGCGATTCTCCGTGCTTAGTGAAAAAGTTCGGCAAGATTGTGTTTAGAAGTCCTCAACTCTACTGAGCCGGCGACGGGAAATTTTAGCCACAGCAACTGTTTTGCCTCCATAAGGGCTATCTACTACCTAAATTGCGTTTGCCAAAAGTAAGTCTTCGTCTAGGAAGTTATTCGGCTTGAAGGCAGGGGCCCACCTCACAACCATGGTTGAGGTAGTGGCAGATTTTGCATTTCCTCGACACACTGAATCCAGCGGTGTAGGTAAATTGCTTCGAAACGGTCTTTAAACCCGTCTTCCGGTACGGGGTCTGTAACAGTTCGCTAACCTATGTTGACTGTGAAGCTGTTGATCTTATCAATGGAACACGGCAAGACTTGCTGGTCAACGCTGCAGCTGCTGGAGCGATCCGCCTCCAGGCTCCAAAAACGTAGCCAGGTCGACCTTTTCGAAAACGAGGTTCTCGTAGCTTTTGAGCCTGTTGATGTACATTACTGGGATCAACATGGCAACAAGGTCCAAGGTATGTCTATACCGCCAATAGGAGGTATGAGGTGGGCCACTGCCTTTAAGGTAGGCTCATGGGTAATTTTCGGCCACTCTGTGCAGTCTATTTGATGTACTTCTGAAGCGTTAGCAGTTACTTGCCGTATCACAGACCGATTTAGGACAAGAACCAGAATTTGAATCACAAGCTCTCTAAATTCTGCTAGTTTATTTTTTTCAACACCCCGAGCTCTTTGTTTTTTCACTATAACTAACTTAGCTTGAAAAATAATAGGGATGTGTGAGCGATCGATCGCAAGCAATGCCCATTGGAAAGCTCTTGTCATTATCTAATGAAAAAAAAGACCGACCTAGAGTGACATTTAGGCGTATTTGAGGTACTCCAATATTGGAGTTTCCAAAGAAAACCTAGAAAAAGGGACGAAAGAGGAATAAAGCCGCATGCACAGAGGAAAAGTAAGAAAATTAGGAAGAAGAAAGCGAAAAAAATAAGGAAGATAATAAGCATGAAATGGTCTACTGAAGGAGCAAAAAGTTCTTAAGAGATGGATTAGTGGGAATACACTGCCCATATAGTAGTCGTCGAGTGGTATCGCCATCGCGACTTCGTACTCGGCACCTATTGGCTCCGGCAACGACTGTTGGACAGCAATCAATACGTATCAAAAGTGAAGTTGCCTCAAGTATGGAGTATCTCTTTGACCGTTGAAGGACCTGCCTAAGTGTTTCTCACTCCCTCTCATCTTGTGCGGTGTGAATAATGAGAACATGACTGCGCTATTCTTTCTTCCCCTGTCCTCAGCTTGCGAGAAAGGCCTGCCATAGCAACAAACCCTGCTCTTTCTAGGGCCCGTAGTAAAGTGTCTAGTGCGACCATCGCCCTGCAGGGCGATGAGATCAGCGCCCCGCACATACGTGCTCGCAGCACCGCCATGGATGGTGATGATCTTCCATTCCTCAGTGTTGGAAGGTCGTCGCGTGTGCAATCATCGACCCAATTGTGGCGACGAGTTCTGCAGGCAGCTGATCTCATCGCCATGACACTTTATTAGGGAATAGGAGTTCCCGTTTATAGTCACCTTCTAAGCACAGAAATTAAAAGAGGCATAGGATTATCATCACCTACATACCACGTGCACTATGTAGCTATGGTCTGTTGGCTCAGAGAGGGCCGATGCGGTGACTTTGGTGGCAATTACGACTCCAACAGGGTGTAGACCAAGTGATCATATTTTTTTACACTCTCTTACACTTCTTCCTACTTTTTACACTTTTTCTTTGGGTTCCGATAAGTATTTGGTGTGATTCCTCCCATTTTGATGTTTCGCTACTGCCACCTAGTGAAATCTCTTTCCAGACGCAATCAGCGGCATGCTCTCATCGATGGAACCAGTCAGTCGTAACTGCAGACGAAGTCACTCCATCGTCTTTATCTCTGAGCCAACAGACTAAACGTATTCTGAATCAATGTCCGGAGAGAAACACAAAGAATCAACCTTCAGATCGCCGGAAAATCCTTCTGAGTCTCAATTGTACCATGAATGAGTATACCCAAGGCATCAGTGAATCTCCCCATTCCTGCAACAGGACGCAGGAGCGAATGACGCAAAGCACCAAAGGCTTTGCCACGACAAACACAAGTGCTCGCGGCAGTTTCACCTATTCGCTTCCCTCATAATTCGATTAGGGAGCTCCTCTTCTGCGAAGTAATGATAACCAGAAACTCTCGGACTTTTGGCTATTACTGCGAAAATTGTTTTCGACTGAAATTTTAAGTGGTGACGTGAAATTTGGGGCGACAGGGCAGACATCTGAGCTTCGATACAGTAGACCAGCTACGCGGCACGATTTCCTCTTAATTTACGACGAGTGAGTTAATCAGCACAGTGTGAGACCACAAGAAGACGAACGATATGCATAAAAATTGTATCCCAAAAAATGTTGTTGTACTTAAGCAAGTGCACCAAAATCACGACGAGCATACGCAAAGAAAGCCCGCAGGGTATAGTTTGTGAGCTCAGAGAGGGCCGATGGAATGACGTTGTCTGCAGTTACGACCTCAGCACGGTGTCAGCCAACTGATCTAGTTTTTACATTTTGTTCTGTGCTTTGATACGCACACATCAGGTTTTTTAATGTTTCCCTACTGCCTCTCGGTAAAATCTCCTTCTACACCCATCCTGATGCGTCCTCGCATCGAAGGAACCAGTGCGGCCGTAAATGCAGACAAAGCCACTTCACCGGCCTTCTCTGAGGTAACAGACCATAAGCCTTGTCAGTGAGGTCAGTTTGCATCGGTTCCCCCAACTCCCTACCACTAAAACGCTTTATGTGTACCCAGTTTGCGACCTGCTTGAGTGAAGGGGTTTTGCCTTTTTTTCTGATATTTACTTTCACGGGACGAGTTTTTCTACATTTACAATACCCTTTGAGAGCGTGCAAACTTCCACACAAAGCACGTACCAAGGCAAAACATCAAAGGGATTTTTTTAAAACTCGTCTACTTTCTACGAATTTTTCCGTGAATTTTGTTTGAATGTACACCACTCAGTGAATTGACTACCGAACAACCAGTTATGAAACTCGAGAAAATTTCCGGGATGTTCTCGGTATACCTCTCTGAGGTGGATTAGTTTACCACCCAAAAATGGATATACTTCGTTAAACGAACTCGTTTTGGTCAACAGCAACTAGTAATGATAGAGATAACAAGAAATATCACAAATTTCTTGAGGAACTCGTCCATCTTGGATTAATGGGGAAGCCTGAAACATTTCGGGAAATGTTAATTAATAGGGGCACACTAACGCCGGACGCAGAGAGTTGCTAGCCAGGGCGGGGGGAGGGTGGAAAAAATGGCAACTCCGTCGCCTCTTGGACACCGATGGAATAATGAAATTACTGAAAATATTAATTTTAAAGTTAAATAATCAACAATAAATATTTTAAAAAATGACAAAAAAGTAAAGAACAAAAATAGGCGTTACAATTTTTTTATCTGTTTAATAAGGCAATTTTAAAAAAAATTCATCGACCCCTTCACCGTGGGGAGCGGCCCCCGCTTCGGCCAGTGGGGCACACAAAATTTTGCTCGGTTGAGAACCACGCTAGCTTTTTAAAGATTTTCGTCTATTGAGTGAGGATTAACCGTCTAAGAAGACAAAATCACCAGCGTCACGTCGATACTTTCGCAAATGGTCAGCGGTCTAGACCCACGCGCACGCATCTCGTCATCTATGACGCGTGCACGTGGGTCACGATCACCCACGCTTCTAAAACATTCATATTTCTCTTAAAAAAGCCGTAGCATCGCCTGTGGATAGATCCACAGCGCGACATTTTATCTGCCAGGATATTCCGGAATTACCTAGAGTGCATCTAGAGATAAGAACTGTTTTTTTTTCAAATACACTATTCCCGGGGACATACTGGTCCCGCAAATTATTTATGTGCCTTTTGCTACATACGCAACCGCAGTGACGGTGCTAGCGGTTCTTGGTGATACTAAAACAAAACGATAAACGTGGGCGCGAGCACTCATGTTCAACTAATGTCTTCGCACTTCCAGACGGATGCGGTGGCTCTAACACTCGATAGCGCACGTCCCACATCTGGCACTGCGTTATTATATGCTTGAGAGCGCGGGAACAATGCGCTGAAAATTCGAGTTTGGCGCGTGCTCTCGAAGGACATCGACATGTTCCGCTGTAAAACAACCAAGAAGCAATGGTACTTACAACCGAGCACGAAGTCACTAAAGCTCTTGCGCATGTTCGACGTTCCATGCAGATCGACGTGCGCCAAATGTGCTGCTGCTTGAAGATGGTGTAAATTTTGAATAGTAATGCTGCGGGTTTTCTTGAAAGGGCTGCTCGTGTGACTGCGTTTTTGTCGCTTCAATGTCGCCACGGACTTGTCGCCTGGATGCCAAATCCCTTCGATGCTTCTCATTCTGGCCGAAAGGCGCGCCATTTCTCGTGACGAATGTTCGATCGTCGTCGGATTCGCTTGTACCTCCGACTGAACGCCATCCACTGATGCTGACTGATATACGATCGGATGTCGTGATGGCGAAGCCTTTTCTGACGATGCCTCCGGACAATTTGAGGATTGCAGTAAAATACGAGGCGACGGAGGCGATGTCATCTACAATTTCTCTTAAATAGGCAATATTGACCATGGCGTTAGTCAACGATGCGAACGATTAGCGAGAGAAAAACGTAAACTGCTGAATGAGGAGGATATCTATTTGGATTAAAAGAGCAGCATCCGGGCCAGTCCCGGCCATTTGCATGAGAAAAAACTGATGGAAGAGGGTGAAGGACGCCGCCGTAGCTGAGCTCTACAAGCCTAAGCCGTCGATCATTACCCATTCATGGGTTTCGGCCGGCAAAGATCTATTGCGCAAGGGATTGCTGGTGAGGAGGTTCCAGGTGAATAATCAAGGAAAAATAAAGCAGAATGAAACTTGAAGCGGATGTGCAAGGGCTGCTGGCGAGAATTCCCACTCGCGTTTCCGGTGTCGGCTAGTGAATACCCCCGAACGAAGGGATTACTAACGGCTAATAGGCAACTGAAAGACCAAACGTCTCCGCGAGGTTGTTTTGAGGTTTGCGTCGTTAGCCCTGAGGAGAATGTGCTGCGAGGAGGACGAAGCAATTCATGAGACAGAAAGGACATCCACGGCCATCCACGGCTCCAAAAACACGTCATCTGAGGGGAATTATTTGAGGCCTCATACCTGGATGAATTGGTTTAGAAACGGGAAATCGTTTGTACGCGCGCACGCTATCCTAGGCCAGGGGGCTATTTATCACCACGAGCAGGAAGCGAGGAAACAGCACGGTTCACGCGCTGTTAGGCACTACAATTTGCTCCACGAGGAAACCCGTCGTTAGCACAATGTTCCTAGTGGAGAAAATGACCACTTCACGCTCAAGAACCGCTCTCTCATAGCGGCGGCAAAGCGCTTGGGATGTAATGAAACGGCTAAACGAATTACACAAAACGCTGTCGCTCAAGTAATAACGTGGAAGAAAGTATTGTCGGAAAATTGCAGGCATTCATAAATGATTCACTACGTTTTCCGGGCGTTCTCCAAACATTGTCCAACAACAGACGAACCGCCCAGGGGCGAAAACAAAAAAGTCCATGATTCGCCGTGGGATTCCAAGCGCAATCCATAGAAATCTGATTTCTGCCGGAAAACTCTGGAACTGATGAGCCACGCGGGGGAGCTGTGACGTCATAGCTCTTCGCCACGGAATCGACTTTCGGCGATATCAGACCAGAAATGGACAAAGTCTCCAAACTACACGACTTCTTTCTCTCCACTACCTTTTTCTACCGCAGCTACTTCATGAAGAGAGTTCTGAAAAGAATCTCCCGACAACCGAGACCGAGGTGAGCGCTGCATAACTTAAACCATGCAATATTTGACCAACATTCGGCGAGAAAAGAAAGTGTAATCGAGTGAAGCAAAGACATTTTTCTCGAATGCAAGCTGTTCCTAGACCAGGATAAGCTATTAATGTGAGAAGGATGAAAAATCCAAGCGCCAATAGACGTGGAGTCAAGAATTGGAGTACGCCGTCGATGAAGTGTAAAATATGGCGCCATAACGTGAACGCGCCATCCCTTTGGGGAATTGGAAGAGAAACTGCTGTGTGGAAAAACGTCATCCATAGACCAGCTGTTTCACACCTCTTAATTTGGCTGAGACTGCGATTTTTTTGCTCAACTCACGCGTAGAAATTGCCGTACGGAACAAATGTGAACTGTGCCCAGTGGAGACAGTGTGGAAATATTCGGATTGCTTGCAAGCGGATTAGATTCGGCGAATTGACGAAAAAGAAGATGAAGGAGTGCCCCTGAAATCCATTTGGAAGCATGCCAGCCGACCATGCATCTTGGACACCTGGGATGTATTAGGTTGTTCAAAAAGTACTGCAACATTTGCAACATCCATGTTTGAAATTAATTTTTCAACTAGTATTGATGTATAATTAATCAACTTCCGTCTCCGAGCTTCATACGCTAAGTCTTCTTCAATTACATAATGAAGTCTCATCAACTGCATCCTTCTGTAAAAGCTTTCGGCTTACCGCTTTTTTCATTCATTGTTAACGTTAAGGTCTGAAGTAGGCGTTGCAAAGCTTGCAAATAAAGCAACTGACCTCGTTATACAATTAATTTTTTTGTGAACACATTAGAAAATCAAGCGAATTGCTTCCCATGATTAATGACCATCTAACGGGCAATCCATCGATTCTCCCCCTACTGGTTACGCAATGAAAACGTTGGATCTCTCACTCTGAAGCTTGTTCCCTATAGCAAAATTCTTTTTTTCATACGAGACTGACAAGGGAAGGATACTAGGTGGCAGTGGTCATTCGTGATGCGATGTGTACTACTACTCTGATAACTATGCAGCACGAACGCAGCCCGAAAGGCGTGATGGTTCGAGTAGAAACTCTAGCAGCAACGGTTCCGAGTTGCCGCCATCCTCCCCTCGATTGCTGCTCAAACCTTCGTCCCTTTAGCAGCAATTGCTGAGGGATGGCAGCACCTGAGGGGAGGATGGCAGCAATTGAGAACCTTGCTGCTAGGGTTTTTAGTCGAGCCATTACGCCACAGCTATGAGAGTAGATGCAGTTTTCGACGCCGATTTCGAAACCGAATTTCCTGCGTGGTTCTCTATAGTGAGTTACGGCTATTTCTTCAAACTATTGAATGAATTAGGAGAGATTTGGGGCATTGATTATGTGACGCCGATGTAGCTGCCTGATTCCGATTTAAGTTCGTATATGAGGACCGCACTCAAAGTCAATGAATGATACAATCTCGCTACTTAAATACGGGCTTAAATCGGGGTAAGACAGTTAGATAGCTGGCGCCACACAATCAAAGCCCTTGCTCTCTCCTACAGCACCCAATAGTTTGAAGACATTAAAGCAGCTACGAAGCACAACCAGGAGCAGTAATGCTTGTTAAATCAGCGCGAGAAGAAATAGCTGTAATTATGCAGAACTCCGTAGGAAATTCGGAAGTACACATCTCATCACGCATGGCCACTCCACCAAGTATCCTTCCCTTGTGAATACATAGGCTTGCAGAGGCGTAGGTCAGCATCAACTGTGGCCTTGTCAAGGGTTTCCAGTCAAAATCCTGAGTCTTCCAATAGTTTATCCTTTGAAGATGGATGGCAGGTATGTAAGTTGGAGCTAAATATGTAGTAAGAAATGAATACAGGTTTGTGGCGTTCTATGCTGACACTTTCGACCAGGTACTGAGTTGGATAAAGTATACGACGCTAGTTAACTGTGGTGCTACATATTTTGAGGCTACTTATACTATATGCTTGTGTCAGATGCGCACATCCATCTGCAGGAGGTGTTCCATGGAGAGTGGCGAACGCCGTGAGGTTCCCATGTCACCGACATGGAGCAACTCTGGCTAATATCACGAGTCAGGAAAGGATTCCCAGTCAAAATTCTGAATCTTCTACGGATTCTAACTGCGAGAACGTACAAATACTCAAAATCCGGGAGATATACAGTTGTCCCGGTGCGCAGGTAAACTCTGGGAAGTACCCACCCTCCCGTTATTGCTTTTTAGGAATGTGGATAGGTATCGTTGCAGAACTTTTCAAACAACAGAATAACAAAGCTTCTGTGTACCAATACAAGCACGCCAGCAGTGTAGGTCCTTTGGAGAAACCCGTCGTTTCATCTCTCTCACTATTTCCGTGAGCTCCTTTCATCAGTTCCTGAACATCCAGTACACGATAGCTTTGAAAAATTGCGCCGTCTGTGTTTGAATAACCGGATATTCTCTCAAAATTCAACAGGCGATCGACCTATGGCCATAGATCAGATAGCGTCAGAATATGCCCACGAAAGGAGAATGAAAGAAGCGATGCCAATATTAGGGTCTTAGCCGAGAACCTCCCAGGAAACTCTCATGAATCCCGCCACAGGAGTTCACCATTCCTAATGAGGAATACTTCACATGACGCCAATCACAGAGTTCAAGCACACCAGGGTTAGGCAACCCATGCGCTTTCTCCGCTGACTTTCAAGCATTTGATGTGGACTGCTTCGAGTGCCTTCATTTGCAGATCTGTGTCAACATGGTGCATGCTCGCTGCGACGTGAATTTGCTGGAGCCACTCCAAGGAATCCAGGAAGACGACGATGAACGGCACCATGGACGGACGACAAAATAGTAGAAGCCTTTTTGCACAAACAAATCCGGCCGAATAATTGAAATTGTATGGAGAGATCGAGCTGAACAGAGCTGTTGTGCACAGCCCTATATTTTATGCAGTGATAGTAACGAAGATGCAATAGTTTACTCTAGAGCGCGGTAGTGAGTCATGTTTCAGAGAAGAGGAAGATAGAAAAGGAACCTGAGCGCGAGAATCCGGAACTTGCTTTAGGAACCTGAGCCCCATCCAAGAAGCCTGGATACAAGAACAGAGAAATATGTTTACATTGTTCTCGAGCACCTATGAGACATCGGCGCTTAGTAGGGTACTAGGGATGATTTTTGGGTAAACTTGAGGGTACAAGTCGACTACAGAACTGCAGCAATTCACCACTACCAAGGTAACGACACTAATCTTCACTGTAGGCCAGAGAAGTGCTTCCTGGAGGACTTTAACTTCGGCTAATCACTAACCACTCTACTCTAACAACCATCTTTTTTCTTTCCTCGAGAGCCCCCGCAGTCTTCTTCAACCTCATCGGAGAAAAAACAGTATCTAAACAACATCCAGAAACAGTTAGTAATCGATAATTCAGTAGGAGTGGCGGAATTCCTTCCAAAAGAGGTTGAAAAATTCGGTGATAACGGAGAGGAAAGAGTGCGAGGTCGTCTCTAAAGTACGCCCAACGGTTTCGTATTTCTTTGTTTATTGTTACAACTGAAGTACATGCTATTCAGCGCACAGCGGCCGCACAACCGTATCATCAGGAGCTGTTTCTCAGGCGAGCTCTTAAGATTGAAATACGAGGAAAGGAAACATACTGTGCTGTTTCCTCTGTCGTTTTTTCATCGCCGCCTCTTCTCTCTCCCTGAATTTGAAATTTGAGTAACGGAATAGCGAAAAAAAAACAACAACAATCTGAAAGCGGTGCTCCCGTGTGGTTGGGCTGGACTCACAGCTTCTGATGCAGACCGTAAAGCATCGAACGCAGCCCAGGTTCATGCTCTTTCGGCGGCGGAACATGACTTCGTCGGCTTCCCTGAAACAGGCTAACTGCCACAACTACGACTAACTACCACACAAAACTCGTCGAAGTACGACAAACACAACAGAAAGCATTGGCGTGAGAGCAAAAAGTGCAAAAAAACTACAAACTAAGCAGACGACACTGTCTACTACATCGCCAAGACTAAAGCCACAACACCACTAGCCCTCACAAACCAACCTTTGTGAATAATTTCATAATGCTGTCCATGCTGCGCAACTTCCGAACCTGTACTGTGTAGCTCATTTCACAATTAAAAATGTCCTATATAACAAGGCACTTTCGCTGGAGACCTCATTTCCTGTTATTGCACGGTGAAGCCTTCGTTGCTATTGTTTCCGCACAATTTACACGGATCTGGCGCTGCTTAATAACCCCTGGAGTGAGAGCTATTGCCGAGTTATCCGAGCTACGAAAGCTCTCAGCGCTCAAAGAAAAAAAAACTTTGCTTGTGTGAATTTCTATTCATCACAAAAAAGAAATGCACTTGCTCATTTGGCAATATGATAGCGAGGATTGTGAGGGGCTAGCAATAAAACCCTAAAAGCTTTTCTGAAGCATCCCGATCTTGTTAACTGGCTGGATTTGCATCTAGGGCAAGGAACACTAAGGGGAAATCAGCATTCTACACATCTCTCCTACTATCGAGAGATAAATTGCTGAAAAAGGGAGATTCTTGAAACTTTGGTTGTAAGACCATCGTACAGCAATCCCATTGGTTTGTTCGGAAAGTTTCCAGAATGTATCCAAGCATTTGAAAATCCTTTCCATAAACCTTACTACAAGAAAGCTGTCTACCTACTACCATCTTGATTTGGTTTTTGCAAAACTTTCTTAACCTGAGGTTTCTTTGGTTCTTATATAACTTCTGCAAAGAATTTCCAAGAAAAATTAAACTGTTACGAGAACCACGCCAGAAAATTGGTGTTTAACAAGTTTGAATTGATTCACGTTATGTTTTGTTCACTTCGAAGGCTCGTCTACCAAATAGCAGTGTTAAACACTTCAAATGATATTTCTAGGATTAATGTCACTAGCGCAAATAAAGGTTCTTGGATCTTGGAGTGATTCCGAAAAGATTTCAAACAGCCGGATAGGTTACGTTAGAAAAAATGTGTCAGTAGACATATGTATGTATCCCACTGGTCATTCACTCGTTAAACACCAATTTTCTAGCGTGCTATCATAGCAGTTTAATTTTTTTTTGAAAATTGTTTGCAGAAATTATATAAGAACAAAGAAAATCTCAGGTTACGAATGTTTTACAAAAACCAAACCAAGATGGTAGTAGGTACAGAGCTTTGTTGTAGTAAGGGTTATAGAAAGGATTTTGAAATGCTTGGATCCATTCTGGAAACTTTCCGAACAAACCAATGGGATTGTACCTATTCATCCATATCAGGTGGAAAAAATTAAGCAGGGACAATGATTGTCCGCCCGAATTTTGTAGTTAGCGCAAGTTCAGGTACTATCAACTTAATTCACGCAAACATTGCTGAAATTTTGTTCACACTCGTTTTTTTTTCCGGTGAAATCGCATCTTTCTGGAGGCGCTTGCATTTCGATTTCGGGTTTGCAAAGTTATTTGTGTAAAACATACGAATTTTTCTTGAACTAGAAGCATTTCACCCAGTTTTCCCACCTGATTTTGATATAGCTAAATTCAAAAGCGAATACTGTCACGAATTAGTAAAGCTCTAAACCAGGGTAAGCCTAGAGCTACGTTTTCATACTACTCTCGGGATGTTGGCTCAGATGAAACTGCTGTAGCATTTTTAAGGTAGCAAGCGTTAACTGGAACGCAATGATCATGTTAGGCTTGGGTGCTATTTTTCGCAAGGAGCGGGAAAAAATGGAATAGGAAAAGCGAATACACTCTAATCTAGGGTCGAGGGCCTGGCCTGGAAGCGAATGTGAGTCTGCTCACCCCTCTAGGGACTTTGCAATATCATTTCTGCATCTTTCCTAATAAAAGCAGCTGCTTTCAAAAGTGAGAAAAACTACATAGTCCAGATAGACAGATGAGAGTAGATCAGCAACCCGAAAGCGTTGAAAAGCCGAAAACTGAAAATAGCTGCGAGTAATAGTAGATAGACTGTACCCTGGAGATGCCGGGAGCTTCTTCAATCGCGGTGATATCAATGGCAGGAGTCGAGCGCGATCTACGGGTGGAAGTACCGCGACGTAACGATCCATCGGCTCGTGTCAGCTTAACAGAACCTATACAACTGCAGAAAAAAATGAATGGAGTCAATAGAGGAACCCACATGTCCGTTTCCCTTCTCGGCTTCTTTCTCGTCCTCAGTATCGTCCACTCGGATAGTGACGCTCGACGCCATTGGTGTAGGCTCGTCTCCGGTGAGAGACTCTGCAACGGTGGTTGAATGAGAAGTTCTTCCCGAGATCCAGACACATGCTCGCAGTACGTCGCAAAGAATGACGCCACTATAATCCTCGCAGATATGAAGGTGCAAGAAGTGGAACGATAGTGTGTGATCGGATATTACGCTTGTCGAATGGTTTTCAAATGTGGTGGACACCAGGCTTCCTGACAGCGACGAGTGCAGCAGTGTGACGGGAGCTCACGCACGTATTCGTGAACGTATCTGAGAAGGTTCTGACCTAATGGCTCATCCTCCTGCATTAGGGAAGCTCTTCTCAGTCAGCGACGACAAGAGGCAGTAAATATGGCAAGGTACGGCACACTTCATCGTGAAAATCCTTCATTATAGGCGAGCGAGAAGCTCAGAACCTTTCCGGAAACGTTCATGAATAGAGAAATGAGCATTGTGCGTTCATTGATATTCAAGGTTTAATTTCTCCATACAATCCGACAATAAATCACAAACATGTACAGCAACCCAGTTCTCTCCCATAGTAAAGTTGGAATGTTGCACTTTTATTTTTTTTTTTTGCACAAAGGAACTCATACCAGAGAAAAGCACTGCTGGAATGGGCATTGCCGCTATTTTGGTGGATTTCGAGAATATCTCGACTTCTCATTTTTGCACAAGACTCACATCATGTAGAACAATTTCTAACTCGATAGTAAATGTACTAGGAGGCGAAGCTGAAGATGTTCCGGGGTAATGTTTTTTTTATGTTAAATGAAAGTTTTTCCCAATATTTTGCTATCCATTTCCGTCCTCGTACGAATTCCGGTGGTAAAAGAGCAGAGGCGTTTGAGCCCCTGACTTCGACAGTTCAAAATGACTCAGCTGAAAAATACGAAACGATGTTGGAAACTATGCGGGTTGATTTCGAGGACAACGCACCTCACTTCTCAATGCTCCCTATAACGAGTGCAGAGATAACCAAACAACGAGTTCGAATAAAATAGCATAGGCGGAATACAAGAAGATTCTCACAGTATCCATGGATAAATCTGACTTCTAATGCAACGGTAGAAATCCGGCAACTTAGACTTGGAGGTGTGCAGGGAAACCCGGAGAGGTGAAAGTCACATTAGTTGCAATCCCCAGAAGTTGTAGTACAGTATGAGGAGCAATTTAACGTAAATTTATACTTTAAGCGATGCAAATGGAGGGTATGGTGACACTAGGCCACTTTCGTGCAGTGACTGAGATGTATCAACTATGTGCTCCGCCGTGATTTCAAATCACAGAGAAAAGAAATTTCAAGACAGAGACTCTTCGATACAGAGGCTAGTCAGCATAAGTATTGCAATCACCTAGACGTATGAGTAAAAGTTCAACGACTCAAAATTCGACGAAGGATCTGAAAATTCCAGTGGGACCAGTTGCGGCTGAAGATTCCTATGAAACGTTAAAGGCACGTGTCACCTTGCTTTGTGAGCTGAAAATACCAGCAGACTCAAGACCTCCTCGTCACGTCAATTCCAAAGATGTACGTCAAAGCTCATAAAAATGACGAAAACCCCGTTTTCGGAGGGTCCAAAAGTGCAGTTCACGGACCAATTGGGCGTTCGTGAATGTGCTGGCTGCCCGCCACGTCTGCAGCGTTGGCCAACACGTCTGGACGTGTCCGATCGATGAGATCAAAGGCATCACGCGTTCATTCGACTCGACAAACTGTTACAAATCCCTTCTTGAAAAACGTTTAAAAGTAGGGTTTGAAGACCTTTTTGTAACACTTTAGGTATACCATTGGCTTCAGCGTATGGAGTAGATTCAGAATCTGTTAAAACCTCAGAGACGAAAACAAGGTGACACACTGCTTTTAATAGCCCCACTCGTAATTGCAAGCGCGCAGGTCGTTAGGCAGGTAATCTCCAAAATGGAGAGTATAAAAGGCGTGTCTCATCGCAGAACCGATTCCGAGATTCTAGCAGAACAATCTTTACACGACGCTCACCACGAACATATTTTTAGGGATGCACAGTAGAATTCCTTTTTTGAACCCCTTCCTCTTAGAGCATGCGTCGTTTTCGTTGCGACAGCTACCAAGGTGTTGTAGAGGGCAGCATGACATGACAGCAGTAATGCCGACCGCTGGCGCCCATCGTGTTGCGAGTGCAATCCCTCGTGGTAGCTGTCGCAATGAGCACCTCGAATTCTTCAGAAAGAAAGCGTTCAGAAAGGGGTTTTCGGCACTTTTGCAAAGAAGTGTGTACACCATTCTGATCAGCGCTGCCTGAAGGCTCTTTCGACCATGGAATCTGAAGTCAATTTTATGATGAGACACTGCCTTTGAACAGATGTGTAAATAATCAGCCCAAGATGCTTATGACACAAGACAAAGCGAGCTGATCAATGCGATTAATATAAATGATCCAAAATAAGTAGAGCAAACTGAAGCACATGATATGCGACGGCTCTGTTTGCCTAGCGAATTCCCTTGCCAGTGCTGACAAAAATATTTTTGGTGGGACATGCTAGAACAAATACCTTGATATCAAAACGGAGATCAGTTTTGTGGAATCACTGATACATAGAGTGTGCATGACTATCTCCCCAAAAAAGTCTAAAATACTCAAAAGGGCGTGTGTGTATTCAAGTGAGTCAGAGTGAATCCTAGATGACCATTTCGTGAAATAAACGCTTTCTTGATCTTGAGAAGTACACAATAGGCTGTTTACAGTCATTTGAATGGCGTATACAAGTTCCTTCACAGAGACCCCTTTAGCTCCTCGCTCTCAAAATAGTGAGGATATTTAAACAAATTTCAACAAAATGGCGACAGCAGCACACCTTTGCAAAAAGTTTCGTCCTAGTATTTTCCTCAAGCAGAAGGAGAAATCCAGCAGAATGAGAGCGAAAAACAAGCAAAAGGTGTTTTCGAGGGGCAGAGGAGAACTATACTACCGTCACATGTGGCCGTATTCATGACTGTTTCCGAAAAAGTTGTGAACAACCCGCCTGCAAGGGATGGTCATAATATATACCATTTTTCGATCGAGAAACTCATCTACTCGCTTAGAACCTTAGAAAGGAGCGCTTAGAACCCCCCCCCCCCCCCGTTCTCCCAGGGCTAGGATTCATGAAAGCATAATTAAGCGGAACCAGGCCAGCTAACCAACGTTCGCGTCCTGCGTTCGCTAGCCATCACTGGTTTACGTTCATGAATCCCAGCCCAGGGAAGTTGATGAATCCCACCTACATATGAAGCGATGACGCGATGGAGGGAAGAAAGGTGTGGAAAATTAGAGAAAAGGGAGATTCGCAAAAAAAAACGACCCATACATACGGATTTTCCAGAATAAGAATCTTTTGGAAATAGGGGTTTGTCGAAAAGACTACAAATATTCAGGTCGATTTCCCAAATAGCACACTATATTTAAGTTCTTCAGAAGTCAGGTTTGATAAAATGTTTCCGAGATTGCACGCGTCATTTAATTGCTAAAAAATATGTTGCAGCTCAGAGGAAGCTGCGGAAGGACCGGCAGGTATGACCAGATGCAGACCAACTGCAGCCGAAAAAAAATTGGCTGATATCGCATTCCTGCTGCGTTTCTTCTTCTCTATGCCTGCCGACTCTTCCCAGACCAGCACCCCACGCCAAAAAAGCCCCACGAAATTCGCTACAAATAAGTGATGGGTCACGGAAAATGCGCAAATCTCATTTTCTCACTCGGAAAAACGATAGAGCGAAAGTCTTGATGTGAAGTAGCGCGACAGAGCATAGGTAGAAGTGCAGAGCAAACAGCGGAAGCCGGACGACGAGACTGCTCACACCCACAACGAATGCAGCGAAGCAGGTCATCAATGCAGATCATCGAGGGGAAGCACAGGAGGGGCGAAAGACGGTGTAAGGCATGTGGGTGAAAAAAGTATGGGAACACCCTAACATCTGCTTTGATTGCGCTCAGTTCTGAAAATGACAATCAACAGATGGCGGCGGGGGAGTAGAAAGAGAGAAGGATGCTGTTTGTGGAAGAGAAAGATGATTAAGACAAAGGATAGAAAAAGGCAAAGATTGAAAGATTGACCGGAAACTCTGTGTTCATTGAGGATTAGAGACGAGCCGTGCGCGCTGCACATGACCGTGACTGCGTGGGGCGGCTAACGACTGCAGGAAGAGCTACAGTAGCTCAGATATGAGAAAATACTGTGGGACGTGGGAAGTGGTCAGGAATGACCAGCGGCCGGACGGACAAGGGGTAAAAAAGAATCCAGACCGCACAAGGCGCTGAGAGCTAACCGCTGACGAAAGTCGCCGGGCGGCGGTGGGTAAGATCGCAATAGTCGAGCATGTGAAGTGGCGGCACTTGAACCATCCAATAGAAAGTCAGCGCGAAATCGATTAGGAAAACACTTTTTCCTCTCTACTGGTATCCTCGTAAGACAGAATGAGACCCACGGCATCAATCTCGTCATCGCTGACACTATGCCTTCTCCCCTACACGTGCTCTGAACAGGGAATGAAGTCATCTGTATAGGTGATGACGTCTAGGTCGAGCTAATCTCTAACCGGTAGCTAACACATAAACAATAATAAAAAAAGCCAGAATGAACTGAAAAAAATCGTTACCTGAATTATCTGTATTCTCCATCTCCATATGTAGGAGACGAACCGCAATGTTGAAATCTGTCTTCTTGGAAATGTCACTTTAACCTAAATAAAAGTGTATTTGTCATATGGTATGAATCTGTGAGATATGACCACGAACACTAAAGAGTCACTTGTAGGTTTATTTGTAAAGTCCGACAGCAGCGCTATCCGGCTATCTCTGCCCAAAAATCTTAAAATCAAGCATCCCTAACCTTTGCTAAGGATTGGGATTGGGGTTACTTGATGCACTCATCACATAAATCATTCTCACATGGCACCGTGACATACTTCTTAGTGCCCCAGTAAGTGTACGGTGGATACAGTAACTCGTATAATTTTTTGAGCGGGACGGAGAAGTTATTTCATGCAATGCCAGTATCTCCTGAGAGGTTACTCCATAAAAATGTAACAAAATGCCAAATTTGGCACGAGATTGACAATGGAATCCAAAATCAATTTAACAGCAGCGATCAGTACATAACATTACTTCGTGGATAGTTCTAGGTGAAACTGTTAAACACAGCGTCAGTGGTATACCTACCGTAACCATAAAAGAACAGGTTATGAGTGTGGTTAATCACCATCAAATAACTTGCTTAATCAGGAAAGCTAGAGAGCGCGCTTAGCATCGGTACGCTTGGGTTCTGCATGGAATTGTGAAAATCGTGGGGTTTTCGTGGGTTTGCGTCGATTTTGCATCGGATCTGGAGACGCATGGGACCTACATGGATATGCATGGGTTTTGCATGAATTTGCCCCCTGCTGGTATAAAACTACATTGTATAAAACTACAATATATAACAACTATAACTGTATTGACTGTAAAAGAGTTTTGCACGACGCGTGCATGTCTTGATTGTGGGATTTGCATCTTTCAATCTCATGCAGGAAACGGCTCCCAGGTTTGCTGAGTACTCTATACAATGCCACTGAAGCGAGGACACCCTAAGACTACTCCATAAAAATGCAAGAAAACGCCAAATTTGATACGAGACTGACAATGAAATCCGAAATCGACTTAATAGCAGTGATCAGTATATAAAATTATCCAATGGGCAGCTTCAGTAAAAACTGTTCAACACTCTATCTGTGCTATTCCTACCGTAGGCATACAAAAACAGGCTACAGTACAAAATGAGCAGTAATCAACAAGAAATAACAGCTTTAGTGAAAACTAGTCGAATATTTTATCTTTGAAATTTTTAGAGTAGAAATAGCCGAATAGCAATTGAGTAATTGCGATAGGCATGGAATAAAAATGAGAAAAAAAAGATTAAAAACATCTCCTTTTTTCTCTGAAAATGAACGTAACGATCGAGAAATAGTAACCACGTAATTCAAAGAAACATACAGCAGTAGGAACAATAGAATCTGTCACAGCACATACGGATGTAGGGATATGTGGAAAATGACGATATGAGAATGGAAAATATGAGGTTCTGAAAACATTTACTGACAAGAACAAGTGACGATTCAAAGATTTAGCGTTAATTTGAGAAACATTTGATTTTGGTAGAAAAATGTCAAAAAGGAACTCCGGCAAGGCGAAATCGTATCCCCACAATAATAAAAAATAATCGGAAGAACCAACATGCTATGGATTGCTCAGGAACCATGGTCTGAAATTGTAAAATCCACTGCCTCGGAGCGAATTTTGCGTAAACCTGAACGAAGAAAGGGAACCATAAAGAAACGTAAGACAAGTTAGAAGCTATGTAGAGTTAAAAATTTCACTAAAAAATCGAATAAATCGCAAAAGCTCCTAATTTGAACAAGATCACAAGACTAGCTATCGTTCTGGATAAGAATTATTGTGTAAAATGCACCAAGTAAGCCAGCAATAACTTTCTTGAGTAAACAAGGTGAAGAGCAGCCGTTTGAAGTGGCTAGCGACACGCATGAGGTCAATGTTATCAATCAAGTTGTTGCTAAAGCTAGAAGAAGTAAGTTGAAAAGTTGACAATTGGCGAAAAAAAAACAACAAATAAACAACAGCGGAGGCAGAGTGAGAAGGAAGTTTTCATTGCCTCGATCATTCGAAAAAGATGTGAAAATGGTAAAAAATTATCGTCATTAACAAGATATGTGATGTAAACAAGATGTTGCTTGGCTTATGTAGTATATTATGATATTAACCAAGCAAACATCTTCAAATTCGGACTAAAAAAATGTCAATACCTCATAGCATTTACAAAAGCTCTAACGCTATACTTCAACCCTATCTTCATCGCTAATCGAGCGAGAAGCAACTAGCCCATTTGAACGAAACGAAAAGAAAACATTTTGGATGGCTAAAAAAAGTTTTGGAAACTAAAATTTCTCACAATATTGCTACCAAGCGAGTCCGAAAATAAACTGCTTTTGTATTCGCGGAAGGAAGTTGTATTTGGTGTGGTCGCCATAGCTGAATTCAGACGAGAAATAGGGAAAAAATTGTTGGAATCTTTAGAAGAGGCCGTTACTGAGTTAGACGAGCCCTGCAACCAGGGAGCAGCTCAGCGAATGATTCAACCATGCAACAGTAACCACACCCATCTGTGCACGTGCCCGAGCGAATGCCGGCGAAGAGCTTAGAGGTGCAAAAACTAGTGAGCTACCAGTTCAATGCGACACATTGAGTTATACGTGGCTTATAAATTTTTTCAACAGTTCCCTGCTTCAAAAGAAAAAAAAAGACCACTACAACAGAGTACGGGAAAGGCTGTAAGTAAACACTGAATGATTATGAGGTAAGGGACCCCTCGAAAAAATTTATTATTAAAACAATAGGTTAGCATAGCAATATCAGATCCTCAGCTTAGAGGCGGAGTCCCCATTTCTTTCGTTTCAATATTTTATTATATCCGATTTCAAGCCTCACCCACGAAGCGGTCTATGATCGATCCTGTTCGCCCAACTAAACTGTGTATTAGAAGAAAACGTCCGGCATTACTGTAGTACTCGCAGATTTTTGAAAAGTACTATCTCATTATATAATTTGAATTCTGTTCCATGCATCACCTTTGTACGCATTCTCAACACTTGGATATGTCTCTTCTGCACTTATCAGCAAGGGAAAAGACGCATTCGAATGTGTAATGGATGGTTTGTTATTTTACAAATTCTGTTGTAGCCGAATGAACGCGTTTTTCACACATCTACATTCTGGTGATCAAGAAGATCAGCTATATACAAATGTTGCAACCAGTGGAGAAACGTCAAACTTAACCGACTTTATGTTTTGCCATCAGCGGTGAATTCACCGCCGTATCTTGGAAGGGTTGTACATGAATAGAGGTGTGAAATTTGCCTGTTCTGGCTCTTGGTTATCGTTAGATATTTCCCGGAGATTTCTCACTCATTTACATTTTGGTGATCAAGGAGATCATCTTCATAAATTTTACAACTAGCGAGGAAACGTCAAACTTACGCGGCTTCACGGCTTACTTCATAGTGTGTCACTACAGGTTTGCCCATAATTCCCAACATTCACCCATTCTCGCTCAATACATTAACAACTATTTAACCTCTACTGTTGTATGTTGAAGTGTCCCGTAAAATAGGGAAAAATCCTACTTTGCTAACATAAAGAATTTCCATCTATCAAAGAGTTCAAAAAGCATTTAATGTTGCTTCAATATCTGCAACAAGAAATATTTCAGGCTAAGAAGGTGCACTGAAAATGCTTGATGATAAGCAAACTGACAGGAAAACGAAAGGTTTGGGCATGAATCTCGCTCGAGCTTACATGATGTGCGATTTCGAACGGAATTCGCACAATTTTTCAAGTGAATCTCAGACGATTTCGTTAGAATCTACGAGAATTCGATTACCCGGTTCGATTAATTTTCATTTTTTCCAAAAAAAACTCGCGAAAAGCATATGGAAAACGACGATTTCTGCTTTTTCAACGTCATCTCAGTATAATTAGGAACAGATGCATCACCAGTGCTCTGGAGGATGACGTCAAAGGAAATGCTATTATATGGTTTTTCTAGCTCTGTGGTCACATATTCGCAGTTCCAATCTCGTTGTTACATGGTCAGAATGCTAGCAGTGATGTTATTGTGGTCATATAGCAGTAATACCATCGCTAATATTCTACCCATGGAGGTTAGAATAGCAACTAGGAGGGCCAGGATGAGAATGAGACCGAGGATGTCAGTGGGCAACAGGTAATCAGATGACGATTTGTAAACGTGAGGTTCTCAGCTCTTCACTCATTCGAAATGGAAGAATTTCTTTCTAGCAAAACTAGTTGCTTGATGTTATAACTGGCTTGTCAAACCGGATGAAATGTAGCCTGGAAACTCGAATTATCAGATATGAAAATCATCTTGGTTCACGCCATGATAATTTCCTGCCTTGAAAGCTCATGTAATTGGCGTAACTAAAAGACAATTCGCGCGCAGGTACTGATTCACTGATTTTTTGGATGTATTTCGAAGGGTTTACTGTGCTCACGCCTTTATTCTTGTTCGCCACGCTAGATAGCCCCTGTGGGCATCTTTTCACCACCCTGGAACAAAAAGCATCAAAAATCAATGAATCGATTACGATCGTGCAAAGTGCCATCTGATTCGTGACCAGCACGGCGAATAACCTCTGCGAGCACGCTTCCGCCACGTTCACAACAGAACTCGCGGTAAGTCAATAAATCAATAATCAAAGTGGTCGTTAGATTCGTGATTAGCGTGGCGAAAAACCCCTGTGGGTATGGTGTCGCCACGCATGCGGCAGAACTTGCGTAGATCGATAAATCATTAATCACACCGTGCAAAATGGTTGACAGATTCGTGATCAGCGTGGTGGATTACCCCATTATGACCAATTCGATTTGGATTGGAGCTGAGCTGACGAAACTCAAGAAAAATCGATAGAATTGATCGACAGATCGATATCCGGACCGATGCTATCCAGTGAGCAGTGTCCTAGGCCCTCCGCCCTATTCGGATGGTGTCCCATGTTTCCGAGCTCCTTCTTCACCACCTTGTTTACAGATGCATTCTCATAGTTTGAATTTGGCGCCCACGCGAGTCGACCAGATTTTTGAAAAAAAAAATGTCGTAAGGGTTTCTTATCATTTATATATGCATGTGATACATCTTGCAATTCTTACCATGACATTTTATCGCTCAGAGCAAGGTATTCCCAAGAAAACTCGTCAGTTTTGGCCGGAGGGTTGATCATTATTTTCACGGAATCATTCATGGATCCCACCACAGGGTCCCATTCTACACATGGTACAGGGGTTCAATACCACCGCAACCTCTTGCAGAAGGACGGCTAAAGGACAATCTATACTAGACGTGTGCGTTAGTCTTGCGTCACACGCACGCAGCTATTTGCGGAAAAAATGAAGATTTTATTTATTTTGTTATTCGCAGCTACGAAAAAAAGTTCACGTATAAAGTGTACTTTAAAGTCGGTAGATACAATAGATTTGCCGCATTATGAACAACATATATCGGCTCTTTCTCACAGGTAAAATGTAATCTAAAAAGTAATTAGACAAATCTAGCAATTTTGTTAATTATCTTATTTGAACTCGTTATCAATCAATCTTGTGATCTCCCCTGTGTTCAACCAGGTAGCGCCATATATCTGAAAGAGAGCGGATCCCGGGTGAAGACGTCAGAAGATTTAGGAGATTTTGAGTTGAAGAAGTCGTCGACTCCTCTTTTAACCACGGCTCTGTCTTTGAATTGTTTTTGCAGCAAAAAAGACTGGAGCGACGTGAAGATGTGGTAGTCGCTTGGAGCTAAGTCAGATGAATATGAATGGAGTACTAGATTGACTCCGAGCCTGTTTCTCATAGTTTTTTTTTTTGGAAATGTACGGTATTGCATTGTCCATTAAGAATAGATTTTGTCCTCTCCCCGGATGGCGAGTTCGCAGGATTCCGGCCACGTTTTCCAGTTGGCTACAAAACACGTCAGAGTACAACATAAAGCCAATGGGAACCAGATCCCAAAAAGACCACTTATGTCCCACCAGAACGAAAGCAGCTCTTCCCTGTCACAATTTTTCCACTTCTGCTGTGGTTTTAGCGGGTCCTCCATTAATCCAGTGTTTGTGGCGTATAGTATTGTCGTAGGTGCAATACTTCTCCTCCATGGTGATTATTGAATCGACCCAACAAAATTTATGACGGAGGTTGAGGAGAGAAATAAACACGTTGGCGCTCCTGTTCATGTACGATGTGCTCAGGATGTGGCGGAGAAGTCGAGGAAGCTTCGAAACCCTCGCAGAAGTCCGAATGTCCAGATGTTGTGCGCGGTAGACTTCAGGGCTTGTGTAAGGCCTGAAAAGATTAAAAAGAGTCGGCCAGATTCACACGTGGCTAAAACGACGCTCCTTTTCTGCGTGAGCGGTCTTCCTATAAGAGGGTCTCGATAGAGTGATTCTTCTCTCTTCTTTTGACTTGCGGTACCAGATGAAGTACTTCGCTCGGAAGGGAGCTTGGTAGCTCATGGAATTCAGCAGGAAACGGTAGGCCTTGTCTGCTGCACCTTGCTGCAGAAGTAGATTTCTTCGACAGTCCTTCTTCAGATCCATTGTTGATGAACGGTTCTCTTCTCCGAACAGCTGCTTTTATAGGAAAAGAGTCGGAGTAACCTCTGTCAGGTGCTACAATAACCGCTTAAATCCAGTAGACCTATCTTCGCCAGTAACCGAGATATGACATTCAAAACTTGCAATACCGATTTGCCTAATTATTTTTCGGACAACCTAATATATATAAAACCAATAAAATCATTAATTTCAGAGAGCCAACAGATTTCACAACAAGATCGGTCAACGCGGCATCTAAATCTTCATTGAAAAGCGTGCAGTCACCGCAAGGCCGTTAATGCCTGCGTCTGTGCTGCGTCAGCGATGCGACTGGCGCTACCCTTCACCACGCACGCGCGCCAAGCGCACGCTATGCGCGATATAAATTGTCATTAGCAGATATTTTTAGGGCCAAATTATGTGGGTGCACATCGAACATTTATCATAAAACCAGGTCCATGGGAAAATTCCCTTCGAGAGTTTGAAATCTGAACTTCGAAATTGTCTTCTATTGGTACATATCCCTAAAATTTCCAGCTCCTAGACAGTGGGTCATAAGTACAAAATGAGGAAGAAGTGCTCAGAAAGACAGTCATTTCGTCCATGAACCCTCTCTTAACAAGAACTCGCAGCGACTCTCAGTGCAAAAAACAACTCTCAGCAACGATTACTGAAAATAAGAATTATGCTGTGAAGAAAAGTAGATTTTTCAAAGTTTCCATGAGCTCTTCTGTCTTGTTAAATTGCTGGTAATCACATGGAACTCGAAATACATAGTTTCGCAATCAGATGTGGCTGCAAACGACGACACCGGCACTCTCGCGTTAAACAAAGTCCATCCCAGTCCAAAAGAAAACAGCGGCTTTCTTCTGATTCATACTTCTTAACATTCCGCTTTCTCTTACAGTTCTCAGAAAAAAGCTCTCGTGGACCGATAAATGTAAAACAGCAGAGAAAAACTCCAGACATAGTTGAACTCTCTTCGCTCGACTAAACGAAGGTGCGTAGGAGTTGAATTTGGTACTATTGTACTTCAGCGGCCCCACTATCGACCCCAAACTCACAGTCATGGATTCCTCTGAAAACTTGCATGAAGGGGTAATTCGAGGTGCCGATCACGAATATCACATTCATTTCGCATGATAGTGCCGATTTTATTGATTTTATCGATTTTTCCCAGGCATTGACCTCCTCCCTGATCTCTCCAAAACTTGCATACGGGGGTTTTTGCAGGTGCTGGTAACAGATATGATAAAGGTTTGTGCGGAAAACTTCAGTAAAATCGGAAACTACACCGACCTACAGAAAAATTTGAAGAAAATCAACGAAATCGAGGTTATATCCCAAAACGGCGATTATATTCGTGATCATCAACTTCAAAAACCTCTACATGCACTTTTTCAGAGCTATTCGAGGTATTAGTCAACTTGTGAAAAATCGATAAAAATCAATAAAATCGGTATATCATGCGAAATGAATGTGATATTCGTGATCAGCACCTCGAATTACCCATGTATGCAAGTTTTCAGAGAAATCCATGGCTTTGGGTTTGGGGTCGATAGTGGGGCCGCTGAAGTACAATAGTACCTTGAATTTTAAAATTCTACTAAAAAACGAAAATTTCAGCTGGGGAGGAAAGGAAATGCTATGTACGGATGAGAGAAGAGAGTGAGGGAGGAAGTTCCAAAGGATTAGAGGTTTATGAAGTGTGTTTTTTAGAATCATCGGTCAATATGCTGCTCAATATCACATTCAAAAAGAATATGTAACATTTGTCTTTTGCTCCCTTAGAGAAACTTTTATATCTGAGAACACATGTGCTTTCAAAGTGGCAAGTACAAGTTTTCCTTATACATTGTGCTCAGTGAAAAAAATCATAACTCAGATATTCCTCTGTCCATGACACCTGCTCAAAGAGTAGAAGGAGTCAGATGTTTGTAAAGTTGGTGAGTACTCCTTTTCAATTCATAGCCACAAGCAGAACTTCCACCCCTAAGGGAAAGACATTGACAGAAGTGATGTAGCCTCATTACTTTCATTTTTCTTACTGTGGGACGACCCATCCATTTAACACTTACGTAGATGGCTCACATATATAAACGGCCACACAAGATTAACATATCAAAGAAGAAGTCACCTGGGTCGCGGCGATGCTCGTTGGTTATACTCTTTGATAACTACATCGGTAGCAGTAACACTATCTAGTTCGTCGCAACAAGTTGAAAAAAATGTCAGAAATGAATTGGCAGAGAACGTTGGATCTCCCGTGCACTGTATCGCGAGTGTGGTATGTTTCAACAGTGAAAATTGCTGAAGATACGCTAGATGGAAAAGATTTTGAGAGAAAATGGCAATTTGAGGGCGTGATGAGAACATGAAGCACGAACACTCAACTGTCGTCACTTCGGAAAAGACTGTGCGAGGCAGCCGATCCGTCAGCAACACCGGGGAACCGAGGCAATTTACCGAGCTCGAGGAAGTTTATCAGGTGAGCCGAGGCGTTGTGCTGACTAAGCTCGATTAATTCATAGGACGACCCGCCGGGTCGACCAGTGTTATTGTCTGAGCAGGCGCGACAACCCTCAGAATTATGTGTGGTGGTGATGAAAGAGATCGACGTAGCTCAGCCATACCGACGCAAGAACGTGGCAGAGTGCAGTATGCCGAAGAAAAAGAAACCAACAGCCACGAATCTGAACACCTGAGCTTGTTGTTTTCACATGATCCACCCATTCTCTGGCATTCGACGTAAAACATCAGTGGCATCTCGTTCATGGAGGCATGCGATTTCGGAGGATTTTACGGAGTGAGGGTTTTTAAGTCGTTCTCGCATAACTTCGTTCATTGAAAAGTGACAGAAATACAGAGCATATCATTCGGATCAGCACGTCCTCTGCTTTCCGAGAAAGGCAATCGCGTTAACCATCCTTGGCTTATTTGGTGGTCGTTTCGTGAATCCCATCTCTGAGGAATCTGCAGGCGACGCCAACCAAAATGGTATACGTATCACGCTACAAAATCTACAAAAAAACCCCTTTTTGATTTTAAAGGCCTTTAATTCTGGATAGTTTGGAGTGTTCGTGCTACGACATCTATCAGAAAAATTGCGCTCCCAAAACGTTAAAGGGCAGCGAACGACATCACTGTCGCGAATGCATGCTACACCTTGTGCAGGTGTGGAAGCGCGGAAACTCAAACTCTCCAAAAACAAGAGGTCCAAGTTGGGATGTTATGACAATTTCATAAAGTAATACCTATACTATTGCGATCAGAGTTGCCTGCAGTGTCGAAATCTCGGAATCGATCTTGAGGTGGGACTCTGCCTTTAAATCAACGCTCCATGTGCTAATTTGCAGAGGTTTGGCTTCAGTAGACCACAACGAGCTAAATGATACCAAACTTGAGTTGTGAATTGTTTTCGTTTCGTCTCATGCCCCGTGTCACCTCTGGTTTTCCCAAAGTCCATGGCATATCAAAGGAACCCAAGCATCTAAAGCGGTTAACTAATCAGCGAAGCTAACAATAAGAACAACCTCCAGTTGTTTGCAATAACACAACTCAAAATCTTTATGTTGAGACTGTTACGGGAGTTCAACATGGAGAAACACAAATCAAATGAGAATCGAAGAGATTCAACACTTCAATTCGATATCGATACGTTCGTTCTGGTCTGCGAGAGCCTTGAAAATTTTCGGAATATAATGGTGTATTCGGAAAATAGGGGGCATATAGTTATTTGTACGAGGGTGACGCAAAAAACGCAGGTGGTAGGAAATTACGTGGTTTCTAAAGAAAACTACTTCTTTGTATCGTATGCAAGCTATAAATATAAGAGACAGGAGACAAATGATTTTGCGACGATGGCCGTCAGGTTCTGTTTATAGTTGCCGCAGCGCGAATGTCGCGCACATTTTCAAGAGCGGTTGCCCCAATGTGGAGGAACATGTGGACAGTGTTGGCCTTATCGCGATTGTCTAAATCGGCGGTACCCGTTGCCTTGCGCACTTTGTGACCATAGCCGCGATGCCATCGCGTTGTGGTGAAGTATAAGCACAGTCACGGAATCCCTGTAAGCAGTCTATCGCTGCGGTCAGAGTGATCACGGCGTTGGGAGGAGATGGGAGCCCAAAGGAAGCGATTCTAGCTGAGCAACTTGGCATTCGACATGCACCATTTCCACAATCGTAATCCCTTCCATCTTCATTTTATTTTGACTAGTGCTGGACTATCGAAGTCGGGGAAAATTTTAAGGACAACATTTTGCAGAAAATGTTGTTATATAGCACCCACAAATATACAGGTTGAGCGCTCAGCTTCGTAACAGTGCTTTTCTGGGTTTTTTTTTGCGCGAGCTATAGGAAGCGTTTCCAGCAAATGTAAACAGAAGTTGTAGAAACAAAGTAAGGTGGCTGTAGTAGTTATATGGATCACGACACTATCAAGCACGGAAAATGCGGTGCCGCATGAGCGTCCAAATATTCTCAAAGCAGCGGAAATTAAAAATATTTGCACAAAGCAGACTGCAAAAAGTGACACTTCGTGGAGTGAGGTGTTGTGGAGGGTGATAGGGTTGAGCTGCATCATCTATCAACAAGATCAAAGCAGACAAACAGCGAAGACAACCTGTTTTTTTCTGTGTTGTCTCAGGGAGCAAAGCAGAAGCCAAGGTGCGGATACCACCAATCCTCGATGCTGGACCCTTTCAAACTGTGGATAAGACCATATTGGTTCCAAGATAGAGGTAATGTTGAAAATTAAAGCGATTGCTCAGATGTCATATCCTCGCTGGCAACATCCCTCCGAGAGCAACTGATGCGATCAATAAATTGAAAGAAAAACAAGGCTGTCCTCGTGCCGTAACTCGAACAACAAAAGACGCAGAAGTCGTCGTGTCAGCGCTAGTGACGGCAAGAGACGAGAGTTCCCCTTCACCAGATCATCAACAAATCCTGGCTGCACATGTGTTGCCTGGATTCTCCCGTGGAGAACAATGGAAATTGGCAAATGGTTAGGGAGGACCGCTTGGAACAAATAAAAGCAGGGAAAAAGGCTAATCTCATGCCCACCATGCCCATGGAAAGCAGCTGAATATTGACAACGGGATCTGTGGGTAAAGATGTTGATGGGTACCAGGTGAAGTGTAAGCTTTGGTAACTCTACAAGTTTACCGTGAGTAATCTCAATGCCGTCTCAAAAAATCTTAACTTTGGGCTCTGGAGATTAATCACGGTAAACTCAAGTGTTAGCATCCCATAATCTTACCCCATTGTTAACTCGGGCGTCAATACGTTTATTCAGGTGATCTTAATGATGCAACCTGACTCCAATTATTTGGGAATTTCCTCTGATTTTTGAGGACGCAGCTCAATAGGACTTGATACAGGGATAGCTGCTCGAGTGGTGAAATGCCATAAAAACCCTGCATGGATTTACCCACCGTTAAAGCTAAATTATAGGAACCTCAAGAGACACAGCTCAAGGACGATCATCCAGGCACTATGTACATCCACGATCGAATATATCCTAAATGTCAAGCCGATTATTACGGACCAGCCTGGCCATCCGGCTAACCCCGAACTTCCAGACTTCTATTGATGCTAGTTTCGCTCGCATACTGCACGTTGAAAGCAAGCACAAAAGTGTAAATGGATTGATAAAATCTGCATCCTTCCACGCAGTTCTATCGCTCTCCTGAGAAGTCCTTGACTCCCGTATGAACGAAGTTATACCCTTCCATATGAGCGAAGTTAACCGTGAAGAACTGAGTGTAACCAATTCAGTGCAAATGTTATCCTGAAATGATTTAGGCTCAACTGGTTGTTGTGGTAATTCAAGTGATAAGGGTCCACCGGTGTATATAAACGGGAACGAAGGAGTGGTTCATTCAGACACAAACGGAATGGGAAGAGAAGACGGATACGAAAGGAAATAATGTACATCTAGTGATTTAGGTAGGAGGGTAAAACAGGATAAGCGTACCCCTCATGCAGAAATAGACCTGCTTAGCGAATTCCTATTGCTTGTGGGAGCCGGTGCACCCTTATCAAACCATTGGACCCGGCTCCAGGCGTTTCCCCACGTTTGGACGCCGGCGCACCGTTGGACCCGACTCCAGGCGTTTCCCCACTTTTGCACGCCAGCGCACCCTTACCACACCGTTGGACTTGACTCTAGGCGTTTCCCCACTTTTGGACGCCGACCCATCCTTATCACACCGTTGGACCCGAGTCCAGGCGTTTTCGCTTCACACACACGTGACAGACGAAGTAAGCCCTTTATTAAAAGTCATGATATTTGGAGTCGAATATTCGATATCAAATGAGTCGAAAACTTGATGGTTCGAAAATTAGAGCCACACAGTCTTGGTGGAAAGATACATTGGAACCAGCGATGGACGCAGGAAATGGGCAGGAGGGAGGGAGCGTTAGAGAAAAAAGTGGGGCCACCACCGCTCCGGACGAAGGATAAAAACATCGAAAATATCAATACAAATACTCCAACAATGAAAAAGTAATGAGATAATTAATTTTGGATATCTTTAAAAAAACAAAAAAGAACGATCAAAAACAAACTCCGACAAGATTTCTGTTTATTTTATAAGGTAATTTCAACAACTCAGAAAAAAATTGATTTTGGAAAGAAATCCTGTCTTAGTATCATTCGGATTTCCATATAGCCTTCAAAGCTATCAGCTGGACTAATCAAAATAACATGCCCGAATTCAGTTCCGGGTACGCTGTTCTATGGATTTTGTGGGGAAGTGTGATGAATTTCCTGAGCGAGAGCAACGAGACCAGGAAGAGAGGTGAATGTCGAGCGTTCTGTGAGTGTTAGCGCACCGGAGATTGACAAAAACCACAAGAACAAGCGATAACTACGGAACGCTCGGGAAGAAGGTAGGGAACAAATGCTCATTGTTCGTGGATAGAGCGGGCCATTTCGGAGGAGAAGACCAGCAATCTGCAAAAGGCGCACGTCTGCCTTGTGTCCATTGGTATTTATTTTGAACAAAGGACGAGTCAGAGACAGGGGAGACAGAGAAAGTGGCTGCCAGAACGTCATTATACAATTACTTTCGAATCGAAATGTAATCCCCAAGTCGTCTCGGAGACGCTGTTGCAAGCCGATGAGTGCTTAGGAAAGAAGAATAAACATCTGCAGTGTGCGTGTGGTGGTGAGGGGGTAAAAAGTCATACACCGCCCGCCCTACCCCGTAGCAAATAAACAGCGAAAAACACTCCGAGACGGGTGCTTCCACCCGAACGTGGTGGAATCGAACATCACAAGGATTTCCGCGACTGACTCCACTCGCGCCCTTCTCCCACGGATGTGTCCATGCGTAAGCGCCGATTTCCGCGCTGAAGGCCCACAGTGTTAACTGAGGTGTTCGCACTCAGCGTCGGCGCCAGGGGTGTGCAGAATTTTCCGTTTTCTGTTTTCCGCTTTCCGTTTTCTGCCCATTTTCGCCTTCCGTTTTCCTTTTTCCATTCTACGTTTTACGGGTTTTGGCCCGAAAACGGAAAGTCCCGGGAAGTTATGGACGGAGGGGCATGGTTGTTTTCGACGCATTTCCTATTCTAAAGAGAGTTCACATGTTTTGATGCGGAGTGTACCTGACGTCACAGCAATGGCGCCAAAATTGACGTTCATACGCCATTTACGAAATTCGAACTGTTTTGATTGAGTTTTCCCTTCACATGCAATGTAAACGTCCCATCGCAATTTTGCTCGTCCTCATCATTGTTCTAAATATTAGGTTTATTGTTTTGAACGAATGGCGCCATTTTTTCCTAGGACCTATAATTTCGTTTAGACAGAGCATTACATCTAGATGTGGTAACATTCTTATGGAGCGAAGAAAGCTCTTTTATTCTATGAGTAAAAGAGATTTCTCCTGCAGTTAGCAGAAGTGAAATAATTGAAAATGTCCAGGAAACTCGTTCTCAATTTTTCAAATTTCCTCGGGTTCTCTATCACACTACAAGCAATACTGTCTATAACTCCTTCTTTGTATTAGGTCATGATGTCAGTACTTACTCCATATGTGAGCTCTGGTGCAACAGCTTCGCTGTTGGAGAAATGTGGATGAGCACTTTTTGAAGCATTTTCTTGTTATTTCTAGGATTCTTGTTGGATTCTCTGCAACCTGCTTTTCAGAAACTACACCTTCAGCAAGATCTACTGCTATACTGGCCCCAAAGAGTCGCGAACCGTACTGCTGGAAAAATGCTGAAGACGCTCAAAAGCCCACTTTCTGCAACCGAAATTTCGGCCTAAATTTACATCTGAGAGCTGGCTTGAGCTTTGATAGTTTGATAGTAGATAGTAAATGGGGAACTTTTGTGTACTCTTCGTATTCTTCAAGAAATTTGTCATATTTCTGCCAGTCCTCCCACCTCCAGGAACTCTTACTCCAAAGAAAAAATTCGTCAAACATGACGACATGAAAGCGAGGTTTTTGTTGTTCTTGGCTTTGCTGTTTAGACGTACGGCGTCAAGAACCTGATCACACGATAACCTATCGTCGCCGCTAATTAAATAACCTTAATGGTTTAGTTGCCGAAGTTATCGTTCATTAAAGTTGCGAAAGAAGATGGAGCCAACACAAAAAAGTGCCATTTCTTTTGCATCAACCTAATATGTATTCACAACCAGAACAACTCCCCCCCCCCAAAAAAAAAAGTTGTCGGCCAAGATTGCACAGTATAACTTGCAACTAATCTTTTAACTAGCAAATCGTTGTCAGGCCAGTGCACCGCAAATTACCCTAACCTAATTTGTCCTCATCTCTGTAAGTTGAAATAGTCTGGAAAGGTGATTCAGTTGCTTGCTAACATCCCTACGAATAAGCTCCAGACAGAACAGTTGAGGGGGCCACGATCGGGAATCTGCCGCGACCTTTCATAAGTTGATAAAGAGAACCCAGATACATGAGCGTCCAAAGGAGCCAATGTCGATTTCCTCCATGTGCAGGAAGTAGGCCCTGCTGAAAAAATTTGATGAAGTTACTTTGCTTCTAGGAGGCCACAATCTTGGCTATTGTGTCCTCAAGATATGAACTGACGTCAGATATTTATTAGTTTGATGAAACGCGCCAATCTATCTCAGGTACCCTATATAACTCTGATAATCTCTCGTAACTAGTTGTAACCTACATGCGAGGCGTTTGAAATATGTACCATCAGTGGACTTGAAGTTACTTACTTACTTAAAAGAGTCAACATTCATTCTCATCAAGAGGATACCTAGAAAATCCAATGTCAAAGAAGTCTTTCGGTCAAAAACCTATGTTTGGGCAAAATTTTCCTTTTTCAGCCCATTTCTGTCCTTCCGTTTTCCATTTTGCGTCTTGCGGGATTTAAAATTTTACTTCCGCACATGCCTGGTCGGCACGCGAGGCACTGCACTCGAGCCATTGTGAAACTTACGTGTTCTGTATTTGCCTGTCAATTTGGAGCGTAATCAACACGGTAGTGATGAACAACTGTACTTCTCTATAGGAAAAAACATGCAATAATTTTTTATTGCCTACAGTTAGCGATAAATTTTCCACGGCTCACAAATTCTCTATACAAATAATGAATCAACTTTATTTATTAGCACGAAATGCAACTGTTCAAGAAATCAACTATACTCTGAGGTCTAACCGAGCCCTCACAGGAGCACCTACGAAATTTTTCAACTCCGAGATTTCAACATAACCTTCGGTTCTTAGCTGTGAGGAGGGTCACTTCTACTGAAAGTCACTGGAAAGCAATTTTCGGTTTTTCATTTTTGCGACTTGCTGCGGTTGAACAAAATGGTCAAGTTGTCAGGTTTGGGGATCGAGCAAAAGGTCGATAACACTGATTCCCGACACATTTAGGGATTTACGCGGTTTTCTAACATATCCAAGTAGGAAAAGCATAGAAATCAGAAGAAAATGAAGTGAAGGCTGCACAGACGTGCTAGTGAAGAAAAAAGCGAGAAGAGAGAAAAGAAGGAAAAAGAAATTGTGCTCACAAAACAGGAGGTAAGTAGATGTTGTGTGTACAGAAAATGGAAAGCAGCCGGGCGAAAAGTAAAATTAGAAGGCATACATGCATCTACAACCACAATAGTATGAGAATGGTAGAAAAAAGTGCGCGAAAGAAAACTTTTTTACAGGGGAACTGAGCGATTTGTGGCGAAAACACCTGACTCGAATAGAGGGTCCCCCCGAGACAATTTCTGCAAACAAAATCAACTCGTACCAAAACCTCTATTCGCATGTCGCCGACAACGCCTTGTCGATAAGTCTCAAGGGCCCATATGGACAATGTTAGCATAATATTTGAAAGTAGAAGAAGATTATTGTTCCTGCAAATGAAGTTAACATTTCTTCTCGGAGATCTTAAGAGATTATGGCTTCTCAGTCAGTACGCTAAATTTATCTGATTCTATAATTTTGACCCGCCCTGTATACTACTGTCAGGAGCGCGCAATACACTTGCAGGCGCCTGACAGCCGGATGTCTGGCGTAGACTCGCTTTGGGTACGGATTACCCTTGATATCGGGAGAGGGGAGACGGCCAGCTGGATAAGTGGGAGTGTGGAAGAAAAGCGTGGGGTCGCAACCAAAAAAGTGGTCCTGGTCGGGAGTTGGGGATATAAAAAACTCTCAGAATTAAACCTGAACCATATATCAAAAACCAGTGATTACCGTGGACAAAAATAAAGGGCGCGCACGACAACCTTGAGAAAAAACAGAAGAATTTCGAGGTAAAAGTGAATTTTCAAGAAGTAGAGGGAGAATCATTGTGATTACCCACGGTAAATGCGTTAACACCCCCAAATTTACCCACCATGATGACACGGGTAATCTCAGAGATGCATACCGACCCTGGAGTTGATGTGAAAACTCTTGGAGTTGAACATGCCAAAGCAAACTGAAATAATCTTGGAAAGGAAACCCTGCGAAACAAGAAAAAGGATAGGGAATAATAACGAAAGAAATTGTGAACTATGCGTGAATTTGGTCAAGAACTCCAGAAATTTCTTCTGCCAACCAGCCAGATAAATCTGCGAAATTTCTATAGAAAGAGCACAAAAAATGTAAAACGTAAAAAATGAATATATGCAAATGAATATGTGTATGAAAAAATTAAATTAAAACATTGTATGGATAGAAAAGCGCCGTCTTGGGCAGCAGTTTTTAAGGTAGAAATTATCAGAACTGCCCTCAATTCCCTTCACCGTCGACATCGACTTTGGTATGTTTCGATTAACGGAGGCATATGCAGGACACTCTCCATCAGTGTTCCTTTCAAAGTCGATAGGTTTTGGAATCGCTCACGACGGCACCACAGAATGCTGTCCCTTGCTACCGTCGTCGTCACATTCTGCCTTCTAGCAGAAGCGACGACGAAGAGAAGTCGGCAGTTACCTTTGCAGGAAAAGTAGAAGGCACGCGAAGGGTGTTCCCGACGTCGCATCTCTAGGATAACCGCCAACCACTGCAACGCTGCACTGGTATGCGCACACTTCTAGACAGGACAGCCGACTTTGAACAGCTCGCATGTGCTCAGATAGCTCGGCAATGAAGTATAAACGCAACCTATAGAGGAAGCTTAATTACATTTCTGAGCACGTAAAAATTAGGCACCTTCATATGGTTGTTCTATGCTAACAAGCTCTGATACATTCGATAGAGTTCTAGAGGTGGTGGATTATATTATTCTATATTCCATCTTTTTTTATTTCGGCTAGTTTTCGGCACTTAGTGCCTTTGTGAGAGCTTAATTTTCAGATACACTACAACATCATCATGCAACAGAATAGAAACAAATTTGCAACCGTACTGTGTGGTGAAACAGTGATTTTAGAATGAAATATAGTTTTGTAGCCGCACACGAGGTTGTTAGTAAACCTTTTATTGGCCAACGTTCCGGCGGCTTCGCCTTCGTCGGGGCCTGAAAGGGTCAAACTGATCTATGAATGTAGCCCCACAAACGCCGCCTTGGTCAAGCAATCAAGAACCAGGCCATACTACGAAATTACAAAACTAGCGGGAGTAAAGGCGCACCTCTCTAAGTTCATCGTGGAATGATGTTCGTGACGATCGAACGCGCCAGATGTGTTAGTAGAATGAGGCGATCTGCCACAAACCATATCTCAACTTACACTCCTTCTCAAAAATACTTGCCTCACGCTTCGCCGCCCATCTGCTAAGCCGCGCCGCATCACCTATGCATTATCACACGTGGTGTGACGTGGCTAATTTGACGAACGGTTTAGCGTGAGGCAAGAATTTTTGAGAAAAACTAGGTGTAGATGATACACAGTCTAAGATACGGTAGGAGTTCATTGGTGACAGTGGGGCACTCCACTTTGCGGTTCATTTTTGGATTTTTGACATGAATCCAAAACGCCTCGAGAGTTTTGCTTGCGGAAATCTCAGTTTCAAGCTTGACGATTGTGGTTTCCACTTCGTAATGGACTCCGTTGTGTGCTCGCATTCGATGACAACCGAGAGGGGTAAAGGTGCGAGAGCTTGATTTCCCTTCAAGATGTTCTTCGACTCGAACGCAGAGTGGCCGTGCAGTTTCACTAGTGTATTTGTCACCGCAATTCCTACACTTGATCATGTAGACGACATATGATTTCATGCAGTCATTTTCTCTGCCAAACGGCCAAACTACGCAAGTGGGTGTTGTGCAGAGACGGTCGTATATGCGGTTCCGAACTATTAGGTTGTCCCATAAATAATGGCCGTTTTGGAGGTGCGCATTCCAAGGTGCGTAACTTAGCTCAAACTTGAGATTTTCCCTGAGAATAAAGAGTATTATGATCAGCATTTCCTGCACATTTTAGCAGGACAGTGGAACTTATGCAAGGAAAAAAGCCCAAACCACAGGAGTCAACGAAATGCGAAAGGTCAATTTTCAGTACACATTGATTCGCGTGAATTTTCTAGCTGAAAACTGGATTCACCGCGAGCTCAAAAAGACACTCTATTAGGCAAAGGTCTGGCCAACACAATATTACAGTGAGAGATCCAACGTCTCACTCAGTGAAATTTTTCTTGGTAGGATGTGAACCTGTGTGGATTTGCCCGCCCCGCCAGTGGACATGCACTTCTTCGGCTCACCAGAACTGAGGTATTTTCAACCGAATCTCGAAGCCAAACCCAAAGTGGTAACAGACGAGGCATTCAGTAAATTCTGCTCGTATCCTGATCTAGCTACTGTCGAACATCTCGAGTAGCATTTCATCTCCCAGAAAAGTTATCGTATTCTGAGATGTCAAAGTTCGTTGAGTATATCCAGATCACCCTCAGCGATGCAAACAAGACGAAAGTTCATTTTAATAAGCAATGTCTACTCATCACTAAAACTAGCCCATTTTTCCGGAAAATTTCGAAACAATGTTTATTAGAGGGATAAAAGTAAACGGTGTCGCAAGTTAAGCACTGACCAGCAATGCTTTTGTTCAAAATCCACTTTGCTCATTTTTTGCCATGTTTTGCTGCCAAGAAGGCAGCGTGACCAATGATTTAGTTGGGTTCTACCTGGTTGCTAGCATTTTTACGGACCGTTTCAGAATTCTCGTCTCGCCTCCAGAACTATGCTTTCTTTTGTGACAAGTCTCGTGACCATCACCTGGTCAAGTTTGAGAACTCGTATCATCCTGGATGTGTTTCGCTAGTCACAGCTTCTGCGCGTTTACAACACAACTCCTGGCCAAATGCATAGCTAACATCAAATCTGGCTTTCATCCTATTACGGCGAAAAAATAGTCTAAAAATTGGGAGAGCACAAAAACCACGTTTTGCCTCATCTTACAATTTCGTCTTCAGAAACCAAAGAAAAGGTAACTGAGTCCTTTTTAGGATACGGATAGAGCAGATCTTGCTCTTTGAAGCAGTCCAAAGTTTCTCCATTCAGCTTCTGAATTAATGGATTTATGAACTTCCAAAAAGTCATTACTAGGTTGCGGCCATTTTTTGTGGGACAACCTAATAGTTGGTATTTCAGGTTCTTTGGTGGTATTTCTATGATCTTTACCAAATCTTCCGAGTCTGCTCTCCTCAGACAGAGTCGCTTAGCTCTACTCACTTCATCGGAGATGAACGGCATGCAAAACTGGACTTTGTTTTGAACGTTGACGTGCCCCTTTCGTGTTTGATTGCTTCGCCGCCAACTATGAGGTCTTCCCGGTACATAACCGTTAGATTTAGCAATAGTGGTGGCCAAGCCAAATGACTCGTGTTTTTCTTCGCTACCTGAGCAGACCCTCCCAGCGGTCTTGAACATGCTGCCGATGATGGCTCTCTTCGTCCGCGCAGGATGAGCAGAAGAGCAATGGACAGTGATGTTCTTGTTACTTGGCTTTCGATACCACTTTGTTGGCAAGTTACCCCCGGAATGTATTTGAACGTTTGAAAATGCAAGCCAGTTTTTCGTCGGTGTTCCTCTTGTACTTTATGTGCTCTGATTGTTGGTTCATCATTTCGAAGAATCTGTCCGTCTCATTTTGAATGGAGCAAATAACAAAACAGTCGTCGATGTACCTACAGTACAGGAATGGACGCGATTCGGAGGTTCTATTTTGGCCATAAAATCAATGGCGAGTACTGGTGCAAGGCGTTGTCCCATGGCCAACCCTCTACTTTGCGCGAAATAATTACCAGACCTTCTAAAGACTGTGCAGCTTAAACACTCTTTCACTGGTGCCATTACATGTGTAATTGACAATCCATGCAGTTGTATGTTCTCTTGATGTTCAGTGAGAAGTTCACAAACTGCTAAGAAGTGCTTGCATGGCTGAGTCATTCGATACGTTGGTATAAATATCTGTGATGTAATAAATAAATAAAATAAATAAATAGAGAGAGTTAACATCGAAAGACTCCATGCCACATGTATCATCAAAGCGTGCGTTACGAAGATGGTTCAGAAACATGTTGGTGTTTTTGAGATGCGTGGGAACGTAGTTCTGTAATTGCACCAGAATCAAGTTCAAAAACCATGAAATCCTATCACTAGGACCCCCTACGCAGCTTATGATTGGTCGCACCTTGTATACTGATGGATCAGTGGACGCTAAATCATCAGCTGATAGTTTATGCGTTTTATTAAGCAAATAGAGAACGAGGCAGACTGGCAATCCCCCTTTCAACGGCTAATGAATGTTAGGAGCAAGTTGGCTGCCTTTGCAATTTTAATCCAAACTTTATTTAGCCTCCGGGATTGTGAGAGAAATTCCTGTGGCAAGGAAGGGCGATATAACATTTCATCTGTTAGGTGTTGTTTAGTTATCGCCTCATCAAGTTCTTTAGGAATGACCACGAACTTCCCTCCCTTGTAGCTTATCGAAAGTCTTATCGATTGAGACTTTATCAGGCTTCGTATTTCCCTCATGCCACATTTCTGTGCTGCACTCAGGTTGGAGCGGTGCCTCATTTCACTAAAGCGATTGAAAGTACTAAAAAGGTCAGTTGCAAAGAAACGGAATCGGCTGTCAACGTATCGCAGGGCCCTTGACGTCTATAGAACGTTTTGGGAAAAGGTGGAACAGGTAAGGAGCCTGCGTTTTCTCGTGTGGTTACCCCAACATGGTCCAGTTTCGCTTTGCAACGGAGCCGATCTTGAATTGCTTGAAGAGCCAGCAAACTTTCTGAAAACTGAGCTAGAGAAGGGTTGCAATGGTGAGAAGTTAGGGCCCAACTCTAGAACTTTGCGCGCATTTGGAGGGAGTGCGAAACCACCAACCACTGTCACTCTGGATAATTCTGTCACGGATTTCTCAACAGGTATCGCGTCGTCATCATCACGATGATGAACAACCGTTCCGCACGCAAAACTCTCGAGGCGTTTTGGATTCATATCAAAAATCCAAAAATGAACCGCAAGGAGGAGTGCCCCACTGTCATCAATGAACTCCTACCGTATCTTAGACTGTGTAACATTTACATCTAGTTTTTCTCAAAAATTCTTGTCTCACGCTAAACCGTCCGTCAGATCAGCCACGTCACACCACGTATGATAATGCATAGGTGATGCGGCGCGGCTTAGCAGATGGGCGGTGAAGCGTGAGGCAAGTATTTTTGAGAAGGACTGTAAGTTGAGATATGGTTTGTGGCAGAACATTCTACTAACACATCTGACGCGTTCGGTCGTCACGAACATCATTCCATGGTGAACGTAGAGAGGTGGGAGTTTTACTCCCGCTAGTTTTGTGATTTCGTAGTGTGGCCTGGTTCTTGATTGCTTGACCAAGGCGGCGTTTGTGGGGCTACATTCATAGATCAGTTTGACCTTTTCAGGCCCCAACGAAGGCGAAGCCGCCGAAACGTTGGCCAATAAAAGGTACACTAACAACCTCGTGTTCGGCTACAAAACTACATTTAATACTGATACACCATGCCAAGGTTCAAAGACGACCGGACTTGGGAAATGATTTTAGACTCTAGTACCAACACTGTAAAGCTAATCTGTATAGGGAGACTCATTGAAACACAAAAGAGCACAACTGAATGGCGACGAAGCAGACATAGGATCTCACCCCTTGTTGGCTTCGGTAGAGTGGGAGACCGGAACGCTAATATAGCCAATCAAGTCAATCTACGCAAGTGCTTCGAAGTGGAATGCCACTACTGTACTGAAGAGAAGATATATGATCTTTAGGGTCGTGTATATATGATTAACTGAGCAGGATGCGGCGAGAAATATATCGGGGAAACTACGAGACCGTTGCGTAGATGGTTAGACGAAAATAGACGTGCATTGGCCAACCCATTTTCTCATCCAAAAGGGAGTTTCTCAAGACATCGAACTTTATGACACACGAATGAGCCACCACCAGCGTTTTCGGTACGTTTTCTATATCGTCATCTTTTTAGCCTTTTTAGCGAAAGATAATGGAAGCTGAGGAGATAAGAAGATATGAGCCAGAAATCAACACTAAGTAAGAGCTAAGGGAAGTATTGCGGTTGTTCAGCTGATGGTTAGATTCTTTGAGCGTACTGGTCTCTGTAATCCTCACTCTTCCATCGCTAACAAGGGGTGAGGTCCCATGTCTTCTTTGTCAGTTGTGCTCTTTTCTGTTTCAGTGAGTCTCTCTAAAGGTTATATAGGGGAGCACCAGTGGCGGACGCAGAAAATGGGCGGGAGGAGGGGGTGGGAGCTTGGGAAAAGAGTGGGGTCCCCGCCGCTTTGGAGACCTAGATCGGAAATGAAACTCATAAAAATATTAGTTATAGTAGAAAATAACTAATAAAAATTTTTTCCAGGAATATCATTAAATCAAGAATATCATCAATATTAATATCATTATCTAGAATATCATTAAAAATAAACAATTAAAAATAGACCTATACATGATTTTACTTGTATTGTAGAGCAATTTCAAAAATTTGGAAAAAAGCCCATTCTTGGAGAAAAACCCACTCAACCCCGTGCTTGCGCCACATGTTAGCGTCACTATATCGGTACTATAGTTAAAAATCATTGTTTTGCCACACAATACAGTTGCTAATTTGTTTGTATTGTGTTGCATGATGATGTTGTTTTGTATCTGAGAGTTATGGTCTGACGAGGGCACTAAATGCCGAAAGCTAGCCAAGATAAAAATAAGATCACCTACGGAGAGCTTCAATAAATCAAGACTAATATATTGAAAATGAGGTTCAGAGACAGAAGCACATTGAATTCTGACATTGATAGTTTTCATTACAACTGAAAATTGTGATCCACTGATGAAGTCTACTGTGCTGTGACAATTTAACAATTGTCAACTGAAAATTGTGATCCACTGATGAAGTCTAATGTGCTGTGACAATTTAACAATTGTCACAGCACATTAGACTTCATCGGACCAGTACCGTGGTCCGCAAGGGCTTTTCACAGTAGCTCACAGAACAAGATGCGAGAAAGCAGAAACATTCCGAGTGAGATTCAAGGCAGAGCTAGGCAGTCAAAATGAGAGCACTTGAATAAAGCTTCTCACTTTTTGGACCCCTGCGATCGTTAACAGGATTAGTTCGTACGTCATTGCCTCAGCTAATGAGTCTAAGAATAGAAATCCTCGAAAGCGAAGTGGTTCCATGGATTAACTTCGAGAGAACACGTTAAATGCTGGCGTGGCTGCAGGTGCAGCCTTTATGAGATACTTTGCAGGTGCTAAAACTGCTTTAAAATTTAAAGCAAAAATCAAATCAGAATGGGAAGGAACGACAGAATTGCATACGTATACACATGAGTGTTTACAATGCACGTATGCCCGTCAACCTTTCACTTGCTCGCCTTTTTACACCCGTCAGCTGATCCAAGAAAACCATGTCTTCATTCACACGTATATTCATACAAAGACCACTCGGCAATTGCTGCTGCAGAAATCCTCTTGAGAGAGTAATGTATGAACTAAATCAAATGTTTGCAAGACTATGCATAATTCAGAATACTCCTGTATGTAGATGGAATTGGATAGAAAAAGTTAGCCTTGGATTATGTACTGGACTTGAAGATTTGCGGATTAGGGCGACCAGGTCACGTGAAAATCTCTGGGAGCACTGTTTGCCACAGAGGGGTGGCGGGTAATGAGAAAAGAGGCCTTCGAAGAATCAGGGGACAAGGCCAAGCTCTTAAAACTAATTGAATTGATAGATAATCTCAAATTTACTCAACTAGGAAAGTACTCAAAAATAACAAAAAAGGCTTCAGAAGATCAGCTATCAGGGGTGGTATGAAATTCATACAGGAGATCGTATTTCTAGCGGCTGCCAATGGTGAACACAGGGGATCGTTCCAACTGTAGTGAGAATTTGTATTCTTCAAGAAAGAAGCCGTTGTGGTTGAGGGATGGGTGAAGGGGAGGGGGACTTTTCACGCTAAGGAGGTGGGGGCGAGTGGAATGGAAAATGGGTTTCACTTGCAAGTGTGAACAAGCAAAAGCCGAAGGTTTTCAATGTAAGAAAAAACCTTCAAAATTTCATAAAGTTAACAAGTTGGAGAGTAGAATATTAAGCATTAAAAATTTATGAAGGCACAAGGAACAGGTGGGGTGGCAAGGACGGGGAGGGCGGAGGAGGAAATGCAAGGAGGAGGTTCGCGACTCTTGCGACCTCTGCGGCCCCTAAGAACTTCTTGTGAAGTTGGTAAGTTAACTACTGCGTATTTGTCTGGCTCGTCGGCTTTTTTGAGAGGACTCTGGCATCATAGCTCAAGTGTAAAGGGGTGACACCTCATCATCCACTGAACAGAGTTTATCATAGTCGTAGACCTTTCCGGATGCTCCTTGTGCTCTTCAGCCACCCATATTTTTAACATCAGTTCTAAAGTGAATGTAGGGAGCGAAGACGTTGCTTATCGATTTTCTTCAAATCAAATTGATTAGAAGAAGACATGGAGGTAAAAAGCGCGAGATGAGCTGGAAGTGTACACAATAAATTGGCACAGGATCTCGGGCAATTTCTCAGATGCATCACAGGTTCTCTGGCTATTTTTCAGATTCATTTTTATGATAGAAAACGTCTCAGTGATTCAGGGCATCCTACTGCTGCAGGATAGCGATGTTTGTCAAGTTGATTAATTGATCCTTTACTCCCTGTGGTGACCACGCAATATCTAATGACCATCCCATCATTCACCGTCTATCTTATTAGAAGTCATAGGTACATACATATTTTCTACAATCATACGCTACATGTCGTTTTGACATTCCATGTGTATTTGCCACTCTTAACTTCTGCGAAGAATAACCCTACGACTCATTACTAGTGTGTTGACCGAATAATGTATTAGATATATTCGATATTCGAATATTCGATTTCGAATAAGTCAGAAATTGGAATACTGGGAGAAGGGTGAGCCTTCCAGATTTAGAGGAATGGAAAGAAGGGCTATAAGGCTTTTTGTTCTTGGGTCATTCAAAATTTTCGGACTCGCTCCAAAAATATTTGGTGAGTTAAATAAATTTATTCGAATTTTATTCGAGCAACACTGTACTCATTACTACGTCGTAATCCATCGTTTCTCGAGAAATAATTAAATTCTACTCTACCACCAATTTCGTCACTTTTCACCATTCATTCGTTCATCTCAGTTGATCATTTCATTTTTTTTTCATTAATAGTTGCGTTGTGAATGTCACGAAAGGTCCATCTATGTACGTTTGAATTCATAAAAAAACGTTTTTCTTCGACAAAAATACCATTGCAAATTTGGAGATTTAATTGATATCACATCTCTTGATAAGTACATATTTGCTGAAGATTTATCAATCTTCAGACAAATACGTACTTAAGACAAATCCGTAATTCCGACCAAATTTCTGGAATCTCCTTTTCCGTGTCTGCTGATTTTAAAAGAGATAAAACAGAAGGGAGGCAGGCCATGTAGCGAATTTGAAGGATATTCACACTTTTCCAGATCCATAGATATAATAATCGAATTTAGGGTGTGTATCATCGTGAGGGAAAACGGGGCGTGGTATACACGGTGCGGCATAAATACTGTGTCAAAAATATTTGTGAATAACTTTTGTCACAGAAGCTGAAACTCTAATTCCTCTTCAGTATTATTCACCTAAACTCTTAGGAATTAAACACACTGGGATACGTCTAAAATTGGCCTCCTTCTGCCTTCGCGACGGAGGTTACACCTAAAGCATGTACGACCACTGAGGCCCGAAAAAGATTTCAGAGGTTTTCTTGCTCCTTCTTTCCTGTGAGCGATCACAGATAAGTAGCAGCAGTGGGTTAGTGAGCGCATGTCCACACCTCTACGATTACGAGTTGACACATCCATACGATCGATGTCAAGGAAGTCTGCACACGATTCCTCTGCCGGTATAAGTTCGTGGAGTTGGTGCACCAACGGTCACTTTTTCTTCTGCGCCTCGTTTCTTGAAGCACTGCTGTCCTAGCGGACCCATTTTTAATAGGTGAACTAGCAGCTACACCTACTTTACAAAACTACCCTTTTTTGCGCCAAAGAGCTGTTTTTCCAATTTTAATTCAACGTCAACCTGAGGCTTATGGTCACTTTCAGAAACATCAGCTTCAGTGATGACTAGGTCAGATGTGATCTGCAAGAAAGGCCTTTCCTACCCCATCTGATGTCTTGGAGAACTGCCCTTACACTACGCGATTTTCGCTGATGAAGCTCTGTCCCACATTGAAAAAAAGATCATCGTCCTATGGTGCCTAACTTTTGCGGCTCTCCAAGGTAACATAACTAAATTCTGCCTTCTCTCGTGCTGATGCGCTTCGCTGTGAACATGCTGCTCCTAGTGCTTGTAGTGTTCCGTCTGGACTTCCTCATTAGCAGGTGAATTGATCGCCCTCTGCAAAGATCACGGCTCTGTGTGCACCTAACTCTTCTACCTCGCATTTTTGCAACGAGTTCGTTTCTCGTGAGTGTTCTCGAAAATTAGAACTGCGACATCCGTGTGGCAAGTATATAGCAACAGCCCTTCAACAGCAGAGCATCGTACTGGAAATTGAACGGTGCAGTTATATTGCTGCAAAAAATAGGCGATCAAGAAAAAAGACTGTACGGTGCTGCTTCATAGCTCGATCTTGGTTCTTTTCAAATTTAGACTTGTTATAACGTGCAATGTTGATGTGAGGTTACGAAACGAGGAGGTAACGCATAGAAAGGGATAGCAATTTCAGATATGAAATTTAGGGCGAAGAGCTTTTTCGCAATGGGGATGGAATTTGCGACAAAGTTTGACACAGTATTTAAGCCGCACCCTGTAGTTCTGCGATTGGATCATTAAAATCCTGCTCCCGCCCTCATCGGTTGACTCGTTCCCTTCGCGCGCGATTCCACTATACTTTACCATGCAAAATTTCAATGCGACCGAGGACGAGTTGATCGTGATGGGCGGGAAGTCTCCGCCTCGTTTTCCCTCGCGATGATACACACCCTCGAATTTATGACAAAAAGAGACTGCGACCACTGCTGAGTCAGCCAGCCGAAATTGTGAATGCAATCGATCCATCGATCGATCGACTTCTTCAAATCCGGATAGGCGGGTCGTGCTTGTGACCGCTCCATAGCTCATATTTTCAATCTCACAGTCAGTGCTAGTAGCTTCGTCACGGCGGCTTTCCTCGGCGAAGAACGTGTCCAGGAAGTGTTTATGGAAAACCTCAGTGAGTCGAGATTAGCTCACTTCGGATTAGGCTCAGAGATAGAAGTATTGGATTAAATAAATTTTGTTTTGACCGCACATGCCCAATTTACCACTCTAGTAGTTGGAACAAAAGATGCCAAAACAGAATTTTCGGCGAACTCATTACTGCCAACCAAAACTCGGCAGCATGGAATCGTGAATCGCTCGGTGTACCACCATAGACCATAGTTTCAGCAGAGAAAATGTGAACGAATGTATTCCACGATGTTCACCCAAAATTTTGAAATGCTGGATCTTGTTTCGTAGGTAAGAAAGGCCGCGTAGAGCGATATGAAGCTATTTACTACAATCGAAGAGAATCCGTTCGGAAACACGTTGTTGTGTGGTATTCCAGAAAAAGATTCCATCATCGTTGAGCCGTGGCGTTCTCGAGTAGGAGTTGAAAGGTTGAAAAAGTTTGATGGGTAAGTGCCGCTCGAACTAGGTGATAACCAGGGAGATTTCCGCTGAACGAAATCCACACTCTTGTGGTGAACCACAAGAGATTCATTCCTCGATGATCAACTATAAAAGATAGACCACAATATCAAGCGCCATCTTCGATAGCCGGACGAGGAAGCAGCGCTGGAGCACTAATAGAAATCCAAGGTACACCAAGCGAAGGTCACGGTGAACTCTGAAAATTAACTAGTATATCTAGCTGGATCATTCACAGTCGATAAGTTTTGCTGGGGTATTAGTGAAATGAGCCCGAGGCTGAGGTGTGTGAGCGTATCTTTGGTCCATACGATGAATACAATCTTCATATACAATACATTCTAGCCATATTCCGCCAAGCAAACACCATGCAAACAAGAGCAACTCTGTCGGAGAGCTTGACTTCATGCATCATAGCCAGCAAAAGCACTCATCTATTGGCCATCACTTCCATGCAACTCGACGACTTTTCGGAAGAATTTCATCAAAAACCAGGAGAGTACTGAATATTCGATTCGAATGTTCGTAGATCTTAGGAGGCCGAACTTAAGTTGTATGGAGAGATGAGAACACATAACAACAGATGAGAAATGTTGCCTTCGACTTCCAGGTTCTGATGAAGGCGACATCACCGGAACGTTAGTCGAAGTGAGGAATAAAGAATTGTAACAATCTGGGCAAAAAAAAGCTAAAAAAGGAATACTTCACTAATTGTAGGAATAATGCCAAGATTTAAAGAGAGTCGAACTTGGGATCTGATGAGAACATACGTAATTCTAACTGCAAAAGAATTGCGATTCACAATGGCTTCATGTTCAATCGACGGGCTTGATGTTGTATCGAGTCATAGCCTTTGAAAAGGAAAGTCCAAAACGCGCGTTATTTTTGTACCAACCTAATAATACAGACAGGAACTATTAGAACACAAAATAACATAATCCCGTATTAAAGAAGGAATTGGGACTTTTGTCGCAGATTCTAAAAATCATACATTTACAGTACATGTGTATTCCACGTACGCACATACTTATTCCATGTGCTACTATATTTGGACGTGGAAGCAGTAGAGTAAAAATCGAATGACTTCATTCTTTCGAGCACGGAAGAAAGAAGGTTGAGTTATGAGAGGACCTTACACATACATAAACGTTGCACACTTCTTTTCTTTGAAAAAGTGACAAGGATCGATACTACCAGAAATAGATTTCCGGCCAATTGATACGAAAACATGAATCTCACAGTTTGTTAAACGTGCATGTTGCAGCTGAAGCAGAATTGTACATTTTCACATAACAAAACAGGGACCAGAGACGTTAAAAAACGTAATAAATGGATGAGTGCATGAAAATGCTACGTAACTGAGGCATCTCGTGTCTGCAGTTTAATTGGGAAGTTGCTTGGAGCAATGGAGAGACTTTGAAAGAAAAGGCAAGGCAGAAAAATATTATTCCCTGGTGGAGCCGTTCCCAGAAAGAACTAAGAAAAAACGTCCTAGGCAGCAGCTTATGTCCTATGTTGCAGTATGGATTCATGCAGTGAAACTACTGAACGCGCAGGAACTGATGTTTCAAAGTAAAAAATGGAAACGAATTTTTCAAATTTCGCCAGTTACGTATGCTTTCAAAATTTTAAAATTGTACGAGGAATGATTCTTTTCTCAGAAGCGAAACATAAAATGGAAAAGCCTGGAAGGAGCGAATAAGAATGATGACAAGAAATGAACGAAGACAAAAAGGATTCGGCTCCACTGAAATTAATCTTCGCTGGGGTGAGAGGGTTGGGTGTGGTGTTAGATGAAGCTTTTCCACGTATTCCTTCAAAGCTGTAAATCACGTTGTTTTGCGAACGTGTTTGCATACTGTTTGATATAAAGACCAGCTGAGATAAATGCGTAACTCTTGGAGAGCTTGCAAAAATATTATCCAATGACAACTCCGGGAAGTTTTCCTCGTCGTCGGATATTTTTGGGGCACCCTTAGCCCCATGACGAATGTCAAATTCTGACGTGAGTCTGTTTATTTATCGGAACAGTAACTTTTTGGTAGTTTCTTGAACAACTTCGACAAACACCTCTTCATACTTAGAAGTATTTAACAGTGACGTGAGTGTTAAGTCAACAAACAGAGTTCTCCCTCTCCCAACAAGAAAATAAAGATGCTTCGGGTTGACTGCATTCACAACAAACGATTCAGGGATTCGCTGACATGACTGGCTCACTTTCGAGTTAAATAAATAAACTAGAGAAAAAACGAAATCTCACTGAAGAGAGTAAGTTCTTCCTTTCGATCGCTGTAACATTATTCATTAATGATAGTCAAAACAGTTAGGAAAGGAATGGGGGATAGGGAAGTAGTGATAGATTAGACCTCAAGTGCTCGAATTCTAGATGATTTAACTCAAAGCTTAGATGTAAAGCTTGTACGCATTTATTTTGCTTCGCTGTACTGGGATCAACCTAATCAATCATGCTCTCTGTCTCCCAAAGGTCAGTAGATTGCTAGCAGATCTATTTAATCTTTTTTTTATTAATACGCTGAAGACCATAGGAGGAGAAATAAGATGCACCAAATGTAACAGAAGATAGCACTGTAGTATGTCAGTAAAATAACATATTCTAGTGAAAACTATCGGGATTGTTTAAAAACAAGTGAATGATGATGAATCTTTTTGCCAGTTGTCTGAAGTGCTTTACTTCAATGGAGATGCAGCAGTGGAGGGGCAGATGGCAGATCCAAATAAAATTTTTCTGCTACTTCTTTTTCATTTGTTTATTATTATTATTTTTAGCATAATTTTCATATTAATTATTTACTGTTACAATTGATGTTTTTATTAATTTTTTTCCCGTCTGGGTCACCAAAACGGCGGAGACGCCACCTTTCTTTCTCACGCACCCCCCCCCCCTCTCGGCCACTTATGCGTCCGCCACCGGGATGCAGTCCCTTTTTTTGCTGAGGCTCAGATATTGGGCTCCTGCATGTTTCAAAAGAAGGTTCTCTGTTGTGGATGTAATGGCTCTATCGGATGAAATTTTATTCAAGCCATGTAGAAGTGACAAATTCCGGGAAATTCGCACTAGCATGGAAACGCCAGTTAGTATTTTGTCAGTCATGACCAGGTTATTGACTCTTCCGCATGCCAAAAGTCAGATGAGATTTCGATGCTCATCACGGATTGAGATACTAGCAGTGTTGTCGTCATTGGATTCATTCATTACACTATTACTAATCCATTCATTATCAATCTTGGAAGATAAAGCGGTGAATCTGCATGCACATCGGATGCCCTGCACCGAACACATGTGGACTCAAATACAGTCGCGTCGGTAGAATGTGAAAATTTTCGCGAGATTCGCGGGATTTGCGGGATTTTTGTATAACTTCTTTTAGAATTAAATTTTTCAAAATAAAAAGAACTATGTGATGTAGAATGACATTCTGCATCTAATCGTACCTCGGTCACGTCTCACTTTTGCGGCTGTCACCAAATATTTCCGAAACTTCCTTAATTGCTTTGACCCCGCCGACTAACTGGGGTCAAACGCGGAAAACTCCATAATTTTTTCCTCTCTATACTGACAGTCTACATTTTGGAGATGTTTTATCAGGTCCAATGAGTTCACTAGGGGATGGCGAACGGTCTGATGTGAAAATCATCTAATGGCTTTACAATTTTCCAATTCTGAAAAAGAGCAGTTTTTCAATGTTATCTATCAAATTTTCAACGCATACGCCAACTGCAAGACATTCATTTTAATTTCACAATATCTAGGAGAAGGGTACAGTAAGCTGCATAGGTTAAATCTTAGCTCACCTCCAATTCCCTTTCGAAATCCGCTGCAAAGTTGGCAACGCGTCGAATTTTCTTATGAACTCATGCAGATAGACAAACAATAAATTTCGTTTGTTAAAATCCTCATATGATAATTTTGCAGTGGTAGATAGAACTCTCAGCCCTGTGACAGATACACATGTTTTTCCCCCCTGAAAAAGGAATGACGGGTCATTCCAGTGGGTTTAGGAGTTGCCGAAAATTATATGTTCCGAGATTCATTTGTCTACCTACCATGTACTGTTGATCCAGAATCAGTCTTTTCTCGTTTATCATAATCATAATCAAATACTCTATCGTACTATGGTGTTTCCAGGTTATCGTAACTACAATACCCGCACTAAGTTTGTTAAAAATGAACATTCAAAACGCGGATTTGCGTTATTTTCGTTCCAGGGCGATAACTCATCGTAACAAAGCGATTCACAGACCAAACCAAGGGTCAGGAGCAGCAGTGGAGTGGGCTAGCATATTTCATGAAACCAGCTCTAAATTTCGATTTTGAACATTGAAATTCCGGAGTCATTTATAGTGCTCGGATCATGCCGCGCATCAAAGTATGTCGCGCGCTATGCGCGGCAAGGTCACGACAGAATTAAAAACTTGCGAATTTCGTTGTTGAAAATCAGAATTTAGGGCTGATTTCGTGAAATAAGATAGCCCACTCCATTGTCGTTTTTGACCCCTGGTTTGATCTGTGAATCATATTGTTACGATGAGCTATGACCCTAGAACGAAAATAACGCAAATCCGCGTTCTGGATATTCATTTTTAACAAACTTAGTGCGGGTACTGTACTTTGACCTTTTCCCAATTCTGTTTACAAAGGTTCAGTGGCACCTGTCTCACGGGTGCTCTATGATGGCGGTATATGTTGGCAATTCAAACTGCGGATCCAAGGACATTTGACCTTCCAAATGTTGTCGTATGACTATAATCTACACTAGCAGCTTATGTGCTTCAATTCTCCCTTGAAAAGCTCAAAAAACAAAATCACGAAAAAGCGATTTTTCTTGATTTTGAAATCGATTTATATTTATAGTTTGCATATTAGCAGTTACAATTTACATCTTGAAAATAGCATATGTACGTCGCACAAGGTTTGCGAGCAAGAGCTAGAATTGAAAAGAAAACACGCTAGCCACGTATCACACCGCAGCAGAAAAGCGACTGAAAAACTTATTTCGAAATTGATTTGAAAAAAGCGCTCTGGATATTTAGATAAAGCAAGTCTTGAACGTCACGAGTAGTCATGGAAAGTATAGCTAGCTTCTGAAATCGCAGTGTTATGAGCTGGAAACTCACTAAATGGTCGTACCATTATTCTGGGACAATCTATGTAGTAAAATATTTTATGTGCATCTGCCAGCGATGAAAACTCATAATGCGATCAAAGCAGCATTGAAAAATCCGGAATATTAGACAAATGACGGCCTCGCGGGTGTAAACTCAAGGCATGAGAAGAGAGAACAAAAATATCCCACCACCCTCATGAGAGATATGTGATCAGGAAAAGAGAAGAACTGCGTTCCCGTAATCCCAATTCACCGAAACGTCCTTAAATTCAGGATCCTCTCAGCTCTTCAAGCGAAAATTGTGCCGTGGAAGCAGTAATATGCAAAAAGCTGCGAGGAATTAGCATTCTCGACGAATTGAGTGTTTGCTTTCCGTTGGGATTTTTTCCAACTTTACACACTCGACGTGACGTCACTCGGCGACGCCTGCGGTCGGATTCACCAATGACTCCTCTGAGCAAACTGATCCTTTGCTTTTCGACCATGACTGTCACTAAAAAACAACAACATAATAACACAACGATTCAAACCATCGGAAGTGGAGGTCTTCAATAGGAAAACAGAGAAGTTGGAGAATTAGTGGAACCTCATGGACTCAGACTCAAGCTAAGAGTTATTTCCAGTTGGTGGAGCGAGAACTGTGAGCTTTTGCTCAATTTTACGAACTCTGGATAGCCTTTTAGTTTTTTTTAGTTCTTAGTAGTCAGATCTCGACAAGATTTTTGCAGTGAAACCCTGGCTGCGGCGATGACCTCTTAGCTGCCCCACCATAATTAGTGGAGCAGCCAACGAAAGTAGGGCAACAACGCATGAATCTGGTTAGGACAGTGACCCAGCCATGACGTGCATACTGGAGAATATAGAGCACTGGTGTTCAAGATGTCCGCCTCCCGAGCCAAAGCTCACAAGATATGGGTACTATAATAGATGTCGATGGCATTTCGAATTGACACAGAACTTTAAAAGATTGAAGACGCCGATTTCGAATCCATTCTCCGATTCTGCCAAAGTCCAGCGTCAGAGAAGTTATCCACATCCTTCTCTGCAGTGCACACTTCATCAGAAGGAACATTTGCAGCCATCTTCATGCTTTTTTTGCTCAAATTTTATTTATGAGGAAAATTTGGGCTGCTGATCCCAAATTTGATGTTCGTTTTGTATCGTGTCTACACTTTTCTGCTTATATGGTGATTGGGGGCCGTTTTAATACAATAGTCAATGCTTAGAACTCCTTCTGCAACATAGTTTTGAAAAAAAAAGGAGACGCGGGCTACCTTCCACAACTTTACTTCTCATTCCCAAATGTCGCAGAAACTTAGCTTTCTTTCTTCTTAACTTTTGATGTATGAAGCCTAGTTCGTGGGTAGTGCTCTCCAAAAATGGCAAGAAATTGTTCAATTCAAGCTCACTTTAAGTATGGTCTAACTTACGACATAATAGTCAATCATTTTTTCCTCCTTCGATGAAGTTTTTAAAGACCATGATCTCCATCAGTACTGACTTTAGCGTTTGGAATTTGAACATGACTGCCAGTGGTGTCTGAAGAGAGGAACGCTGCTCGAGCTTGGGATATGAACCGGGGCGTTCGCCACTTCGTAAGCCAGGATGGCCGACTTTCCACAGATAGTGAAACATTAGTTCTGACATTATTCTTTATTCTTTATTAAGTCTCTTTATTGCAAAGGCACGATACGGATCGAGCATTGCTTGCGAACAGTGCCGCAGTTGCTAGATATCTCCTTTCGCTTTCTTGTCCACTTCGATTTTATATTGTGGCTTTTCCTTGGAACACCTCCTTGTCGTCCATCCTTCGTCCATCCTTCCCTCCTTTCAAAATCCATCAGATTTCGCAACATGTTCTTCTCACAAAGAATCGGTTGCCTCGGGCGTTGTTTGTCTAGCAAGCTTCAAACCAGCTAAGAGCGCCAAACCTGAGATCAATCCTAAGATAAACGTACGGAGATTTATGCAGCCTGCAGAATTTGTGGGCATACGACCGCTGCCAGCCGACGTCGTGTTGGGTCGGAGTCTTCTCTTCATGGTATCCCTTGGAAGCACGTAGATGAATGGTCGACCGCCCCAAACTTACCGTTTAGCTGACCTCTATCAACATGCTCACCCATATGACGTTATAATCTCCTAATCCATAATCTCCTACCCATAGGTGTTAGATCACTCATCCTTCTAATCACGGAGACCAGGGTTGTTATGTGCACTCTTTCTGGAATAGACTCGTTAAACGAGTGTGTTTTTCTCTCTGGCGTCTTGGAACTCACTGTCGCATAAAAATGTTCTCGAGGCTCAGAAAATAAGGGCGCTACTTTATCTGAAAGAATGAAGTTGAATATTACTCGTGAGGAAGCGGAATTGAAGCCAAATAAAAAGTGGCGCCAAAATTGTAACTATATGTTCGCAGTCACCGTAGAAGCGCTGCCTATGTACCAATTAGGTCGTCAAGTATGAAATGTCCGATTTTATGAGCGGTCAGTTTGACAGTCCCTATCTTCGAAGATTCACTAGATCTCTTCTCATTTTTATTTTCATTATGAAGGTACATCCTCTTCCTTTCAAAATCACTTCCTGGGTTTTTGATCAGTTTTCGAATTTTTGTTTGAAAGCATTTTTTGTAGAACCACTCAAATATGAAAAATCGTGTCGTTTTGGGACATAGGTTCCATTTTCTAGCCGTTGGAGCTGGGAAAGCTGGGAACATCAGGGTAGTGTCAGGGGACATTTAGCTAGTAAATGCACTGAAAAGTGTTTGCCTGGGAAGTTCCGCTCAGGTGACATGAAGCTCCAAAGTGAGCGTTATGATGAACCTGGATATCGATGAGCTGGAAGCCGTAGCCGGAACGGATAGGAGTCAAACTAGGTCAGCGTAAGCGCCAAGATGTGAGCTTTATAAACCAATAATATTTAGGTACTCAAGGCAATATGACCATTAAAAGTGGTTCGGTAAACGAATTTTTCCCAGTTTGGCCCTCAAAAATGAGTGCCATTTTTTATCATTTTTCACAAATCCACGCTGCTCAAGCCAGGAGAGCAGGGGTGAGGACCCACCTGCCACTCTATGCACTGGCCAAACCTACCTCTACTTGACCACAACTCCCTTCAGGAATAAGCCCACTTCTTGCTGGAGAAAATGTTCAATTTTCAACATGATGTTGGAAACGCTCTTCGCCACTTGATTGCTACCACCTTTCCACATTTGCAAGCTGTTGGCGCAATGAAGCTGCACTTAAGAAGGCAAGGCTGTGGGGATAGTATAGGAGCATATTCGGATATCTTATATGTACTGCATTTTGCTTTAGAAACAAAACTCGAAATCTTTTCATTCAAAATCAGACATTTCATACTTGACGACCTAATAGTTATGAGGAAAAGTTTTATAAAAGACCTCATCATGACTTATAATAACGGGCTTAGTCTGTTTTCATGTCTATCTGTATGTATGTGTGTCAGATCGTTACGAAATTCTACAATTGGTCGGTGATCGTGATTGTGAGATCATATAAAAGCCTAGAAATGGGTGTGGTATGGTTGAGTTGGGGAAGGATGAGATCGAGGAGAAGGTTGAACAATGTGCAACGGGTCCGTCAATGGAGTCAATACAGAAGGGCTACGCCGGCGTCCAAAAGTGGGGGGACATGTCCAACGCTGTGATAAGGCTTCGCCGGCACTCAAAATTGGGGACGACGGGTCCAACTGCGTAATAAGGGTGCGCCGGCGCCCAGAATGGGGGAGACGGGTCCACCACTGTTCCACCACTGTGATGAGGGTGCGCCGGCGCCAGAAGTGGGGGAGACAGGTCCACCACTGTAATAAGGGTGCGCTGGCGCCCAGAAGGAGGAGACGGGTCCACCACTGTGATAAGGGTGCGCCGGCGTCCAGAAGTGGGGGAAACGGGTCCACCACTGTGATAAGGGTGCGCCGGCGCCCAGAAGTGTGGGAGACGGTTCCACTACTGTGATGAGGGTGCGCCGGCGCCAGAAGTGGGGGAGACAGGTCCACCACTGTAATAAGGGTGCGCCGGCGTCGGAAAGTGGGAGAGACGGGTCCACCACTGTGATAAGGGTGCGCTGGCGCCCAGAAGTGGGGGAGACGGGTCCACCACTGTGATAAGGGTGCGCCGGCGCCCAGAAGGAGGAGACGGGTCCACCACTGTGATAAGGGTGCGCCGGCGTCCAGAAGTGGGGGAAACGGGTCCACCACTGTGATAAGGGTGCGCCGGCGCCCAGAAGTGTGGGAGACGGTTCCACTACTGTGATGAGGGTGCGCCGGCGCCAGAAGTGGGGGAGACAGGTCCACCACTGTAATAAGGGTGCGCCGGCGTCGGAAAGTGGGAGAGACGGGTCCACCACTGTGATAAGGGTGCGCTGGCGCCCAGAAGGAGGAGACGGGTCCACCACTGTGATAAAGGTGCGCCGGCGTCCAGAAGTGGGGAAACGGGTCCACCACTGTGATGAGGGTGCGCCGGCGCCAGAAGTGGGGGAGACGGGTCCACCACTGTAATAAGGGTGTCGGAAAGTGGGAGAGACGGGTCCATACTGTGATAAGGGTGCGCCGGCGCCCAGAAATGGGGGAGACGGGTCCACCACTGTGATAAGGGTGCGCCGGCGCCCAGAAGTGGGGGAGACGGGTCCACCACTGTAATAAGGGTGCGCCGGCGTCCAGAAGTGGGGGAGACGGGTCCACCACTGTGATAAAGGTGCGCCGGCGCCCAGAAGTGGGAGAGACGGGTCCACCACTGTGATAGCGGTGCGCCAGCGTCGAAAAATGGGAGAGACGGGTCCACCACTGTGATAAGGGTGCGCCGGCGCCCAAAGGTGGGGAAACGCATGACGGTCCAGCGTTATATTAAGGGCGCACACGTCCAGAAAAGGAATTTCGTCACGGCCTAGGTAAATTTCTTCATGAATGGTGTCCTGGCACCCGTTCCGGCTATTCCTTCTACCTATGTGACCTAGATGCACGTTATTCCATTCCATATTCCCCTCATTCCAGTCCATTCGTATCTGAATTGATCCCACCCTTCACTCTGTTTTTATACATGGGCAGACCCTTATCACTTGAGTTACCACAACAACCTGCTAGAAATAGATTATTTCAATAGAGCATTTCCACTGAATCGGCTACGTCCAATTAACAACGGCCACTAGGGCCAATCAAAAGAAAATACTTCTCCCACGTGGAGGAAGGCTACCGCTCACGCGATCAAGAGCTTTCCAAAAGTCGATGGACTTACTCGGGAGGGTACAGGACCTACTAAATCTGTCCAACTTCTTTTTTTCTTCATCGTATACGGAGTATGTGAGCGAAGTGAGCATCAGTAGAGGTCTGGAAGTCCGGCGTTAGCCGGACGGCCAGACTGGTCGAATAATAACACGTCTTCTACTTGGGAAATGTCTTTTGCAATGGCGAGGTGCACCAAGGCCAGTACTTGGTGGAAAATGCAGCGCACCCAGTGCTCTTTAGGAATCAGTGTGATGGAAAAATAACTGCGAAAAATTTGCTGGGAAATGCAAATGTTGAAAATAGACCTCAGATTCAAGCAAGATAAAACGATGTCCAGGTACTGGTTTGAGAAAAACACCATGCAGTTCATCAATTTCTCTCTAATGCGCATTACGCATTACGTACCTGTATCAGTTTCAATAGTCATAACCCCTAATAGTCATAACCCCTAAGAACATATGCATGTATTGCTGTGAAGGTACAGGAGTCAAGGCGACTCCTGAAGTCATTCGAGTTGGTCCATGTCTTTGTTTTGTTTATTTCAAAGTTAGTTCGTCCCGTCAATTTATTCTATTCTTCGTTCGCTACACGATGAATAGCCTAGCTTTATTTATTCCACTTACATTTTCTGGCGTGCGGATGCCTTGACATTGTCCAGAGAATAATTACGATTTACGGTTTAGGGCGACTTTAATGGACCTTTTCTTGAAGATTTGCGAGCAACTATTGGTGGTCACTCTGAAGAATCTACTGATAGCGGTATAAAGGATAAAAAGGATAAAGTGGTCGGCGTTAATCAATCCCGTCAAGCGGGATGCGCCACGCATTCGACTTCATCTGAACATCGTAGAGGCCGCGAATGCGTATGTGCCCTACACAGTGAGTTGTAGGGGGCGGGGCATCCGATATACTAGGTCAGTGCTTCTTCCTCCCAGACTCCTCTGGTACCAATTTAGCGACCATGGATGGATGGAAGGGTTGACTGGCCTCGGGCGGGATCGAACAATCGACCATGTGCGTGCGCATCGAGCCTCTTACCACTGCATCCCCAAACGCGCCCTGATAGCGATATAAAAAATAAAATTCATGCAACCGCCAACTATGGCGTACATCCACGACAACGTGCCTCTAACATGATTGCTACCTCTGCCATTTTGCCCTTTCTGTCCGAGTGTGATTGATTGATCTTTCGGAGCTCAGCGCAACCTCTTGTTGTTTTCCACAGTAAACTGATACTTCTGCCTCGTTGTTTTTCTTATAGGATCTTCTTAAAGAGCACAACACCTCGTAAACTGATCGAATGTTTTTCGCTGTTGTCAGAACATACGTGAACATTGGGGGTCTAGCTTGCGAATCGCACAAACACTATTTTCATCCTCTTTGATAGTGGCGTAGCATGAATGACCAGCTCAACAAATGCTCGAATTAACAATACAGTTACTCGAGTTAAGCCACAATGGAATCGTGGTCAAGTTCTATTGAGATTAAAATACATCGTTACGCCACTGTCGCCACCGTGAGTGGTTGGGTCACTCTCTAGCTCTGCTATATCCGCACTCCTTCGCATAAACGACTAGCTTTTTCGTCAGGACTACACGACTATTCTCTTCTGGATTCCTCTCGCGTCGCCTTGAGTGGCAAGGAGGCAAACCACACTACCAGTATTCTGAAAACTTGCCACTTTAGAAGGTAATCCAGTTCTTGTACTTTGAACCTTGTGTTGCTGGTTAAACTGATAAGATCGATATGGAGACCCTCGCTCGCGGTTGTGCTCTTCCAGTGAAAAAAGTGGCTACAACTTCAAGCTCGCAGGCTACATTGGACAATCAGAATGGATTGATGGATCAACTCCAAACCCTCGTTGGAAATGGAAAAGTCCCAAAATACGTGAAACTCATCGTGGAACTTCTTTTGGAGACCGAGAACGAGGTCAAAGCTGCCAATCAAAGGAATGCTGACCTGGAGGAAGAAATTCGGACTCTCAGGGAAGAAAATCTTGAATTAAAACAAAAACTCAGTCGTTCTGATACAGTTTCTCCCTCTAGAGCTGAGTGTACTTCAGTGAATACAGCGCATGACTCTACCCTGTCCTATCAGGAAGTAGAACGACGTAGATCCTTAGTTATTAGGGGAATTCCGGAACCCCCTAATAAACCATATGCAGGCGCTCGAGCTATGTATGATTATCGGAGTGTATGTAATGTACTGGATAGCTTGAATGTTGAATGTAACCCCGTGACTGTTTATAGATTAGGAAGGCAACAGAAAAACAAAGATAGACTAATCATGGTTGTTTTACCTTCAAAAAGATTTCAGCGAACCGCAATCGAACGTGCACCCCGCCTCCGTGGTTTCTTCGGGGGTTGTGTTAGCCTTAGAGCTTCACTCCCCCCGGAGGAACTAAACAGGTGGAGGGTGGCACGTGGCAGTCGGTCAGCCGCAGCTGGAAGCAATGCTATGACGTTGCCACGGGAGCATGGTCCTGGGGCGGACACTAGCATTGTTTCCAGCTGTGTAGATTCTCGTTTAAGTTGTGCGAATCAGAATAATTGACTATTGTCTTCTAGGCAGCGTCATAGTGCTTTGAATTGTTTTTATGCCAATGTAAGATCGGTTTCAAAAAACTCAGAATACACTCAGTTAATTTTAGCAAAAATTTTTTATATTGATGCATTTTCCGAGACATGGCTCAAATCCAGCCATTTGACACCTTCTTTACTAGGTAATCTAACCTTTGAATATAACGTACTGCGCTGCGACCGGCCTAGAAAGGCGGGTGGAGGTGTTATGTTGCTTGTACGCAATATTTTCTCTACATGCAGGGTTTTTTCCGAGTCAGTAGAGGATGGCTACGAAATTCTATGTGCTGACATATACTATGAGGGCACTAGTTTAAGATTCCTAGTTGCCTACAGAACCCCTTCCTGTACTAGTGCTAATACTAAACAATTTATAAAGTTAATTGGTGACCTTGTGGCGTGCGAATTAAGCACTGTCATCGTTGGGGATTTTAATATGCCCGAGCTCAGTCCGCGATTAAATAACTTGTCCACTCCAACTGATGTATCATTGTTAGAAGAACTGATGTTTTGCTATGATCTTGTTCAACATGTGAACGAGCCCACTAGGGGAGCAAACATTCTCGATCTAGTTTTTTCGAGCAGCGAAAACCTAATATCTGATATAAGTATCCTCCCACCTGTGGGACAGAGCGACCATAACAGCATTGAATTCAAAATTCAGAGCTATGATATACAGTCCATCCCCGTATATCGTAGGATGTTTTCTCGCAGTAACCTCAATGAAATATGTTCTGCCTTAGCCAGTATACATTGGACGAGTCTTTTCGCTTCAAAAAACAGTGTTAATGAGCGGTATGAGACTCTGCTGTCTGTTTTGTACGAAACCATTGAATGTTATGTACCTTGGGGGTTGGTTTCATCCTGGAAGTCTGTCCGCCTACCTGACTATCTCTAAAACATGTTAGAGCATCGCAGTTGTTTGTTTTATGAAGCTAAAAGGACGAATAATTGGTCTGAATACAATTCTTTCTCTTCGGAATTTACTAAGCATTTGAAAAAATACAATATCAGTGTGGAGAAGAAAATTATAGAGTCGAACAACAGCCAGAATTTCTACAAATATCTCAGTAGAAAGCTCCAGGAGAAGTCTCATGTTGGCTGCCTAAAATATTCTGGAATGGTAGCAACTTCAGACTACGAAAAGGCTAACATATTAGCAGAGCAATTCTCGAAATCTTTTCAAAATGATGATGGTACTCTTCCTCCAATACATCTTCATGTTGATCGAGCCATGGATGATTTTCCATGGTTTTATTCCACTCAGATCTATGAGCTATTAATGAAATGGCCGAAATCTACCTCGGTAACCCCGGATTTTTTACCTTTATTTTCAATCAATCTCTCATGTATGGAGAGGTACCACTACGTTGGAAGCATTCTTTCATTACTCCCATATTGAAAAAATACCCCGCGTCTGATCCGAGTAATTATCGACCAGTCAGTATTACATCATTGTTTTGTAGATTATTCGAGAAAGTTCTTAAGCAGCATGTACTTGCTCACCTCGATGTAAATAAAATCATTCCCGTGAACCAACATGGATTTGTTCCAGGACGTTCTATTGAGACCAATCTCATCGAATGTTTAGACGATTGGACTGTAGCCTTGGATAACAAGCTTGCATGCGATGTGATTTATTTCGACTTCTCTAAGGCTTTTGACCGTGTCTCACATAAAAAATCAATGCATAAGCTAAGAACTTTTAGGTTTCATTCAGTTGTCACCAACTGGATTGAACAGTTTCTAACGAATAGAACGTTTCAGGTGAAAATAGGAGGAGCATACTCTGAAGTAAGGGAGGTGGCAAGTGGCGTATCCCAGGGGGGTGTTTTATCACCTGTTCTTTTCAATATTTACACGGCTGATATTCCACTCATGTTCTTAGATATTGGAGTAGACAGCAAAATTTACGCAGACGATGTGAAAATCTATAGAGTAGTGGCAGGATTGGATGATGCTTCCAGCCTCCAACAGGCCATTGATAGGATGGTTGACTGGTCAAAAGCTTGGCAGTTGCCCTTATCTCCGCATAAGACATTTTTCATGCGACTGACTGCTGGGTCGTCGGTCTCACCCACGCACGTGTACAAAATTGAGGGAGCTGAGATATCAGCGGTTACATCTATCGAAGATCTTGGGTTTGTCTACGATAACAAGCTGGACTTTTCTGAGCACATCAAAATCCGATGTAAGTTGGCCATGTTAAGGACATTCCAAGTTTTCAAGGCCCTGTCAGTTAGAAGTAAACCTATCCTTCTTAATGCATACAAAACTTATGTGCGCCCAATTGTAGAATCTAGCGCACCAGTGTTCAATCCTACTAAGATTAAGGATATTTATTCCATAGAGAGGGTGCAGAATAATTTTACTCGGAAATTACTGGCTAGGGTTGGGGGATTTCTGTATTCTAGGATTCCGAGAGCGTCAATCAGAAATAAGTATCTAGGGCTTTCATCTCTGGAGTCTCGACGCAGAGTATTTGATGTCTGCTTGGTCCATAAGATTTTGCATTCATCGGTCTCTGGGGGACCAAAAAATTTCTTCAGAATGGGAAGGTCCCGGACAAGAGGTAGTCCTTCCAAAATCCTGCTGACTCGGCCAAAAACGAGCATCAGAGCGAGATCATTTACTATCCGGGCGGTTAGCGCCTATCTTCGGATCACAAAAAATTTTACCACGACCCTCACACAGAGTCAATTCAAACGCCGTGTGCGGCACATTTTGCTGAAATATGAAATCTCTTAGTTTTTTGAAACCACGGTTTAAAAAATGTTTTTTTAGCTGTATTTACCATTTCGCTGCTATGTGTGCTGGTTTTTTCTCCTTTTTGCTGGTCTTGATTGTGCTTCTATAACGTTTGCCTTCTGCAAACGTAATAAACTTATACTTATACTTAAAATAGAGCTTTCATGAGCATGTCACCTCGATAACATCATAGACACCTTCTACAACTCCACTTATGAGGGGTAAACGAGACTTAAAACGCTGTCGACTGTGTTTTCGACAAGGGTTCTGCAATTCACAGGAAGTTGCCTCTCCGGTTGACGCTCAAGAAGGGGTATGAATTAGTGGAACGATAGTGTTGTTAGTGATTCTGTCCAGTAGCGCTTAAGCTACTGACGAGAGCACTGTTCTCACATTGTTTCTGGTCTCGTTTTTTCCACATAGACATGTACAACTAAGTACCGAATACTGATCACATCATCGCAGTTTTATAAACGTTACCACAAAAATAGTGAAAATCGGAGGTCCAATAATAATGTATAGACCATATAGAGAAGATGATCCGCTCGGAAGAGTTCTGCGCTGTGTAAATAAGTAAAAGAGTTTGCCAGTTTGCCTTTATTTGCGATTTGTAGGTTACCATGATGTCTGAGGTACCAAAAGGTATCGTGAATAGTGAGCGATTGGTGAACTCATCTATCACTGGTTAAGTGCCATCAATCGGTGATGGAAGGAACACGTGTGGATAATTGGAACGAAGCCGGTCTGTGTTCTTCCTTTCTGTTTTGGAGTTAAACAAGGAGTCGTTGCTAATCCCAAAGCAGAAATCTCTAAAGGTTGACTTTAAAAGTTTCCTGCTCATCGTTCGATGTGTATTTTATATGTTATTATACATAATTATATATAAAGTGTCTGGGAATATCCGGCAAACTCCTGAACTGGTTGAATGCTTACCTAGAAGATCGACATATGACTGTAAGAGTTAGACAACGATTTTCCAGAAGATATCCATGTACCAGTGGAGTCCCGCAGGGGGGGGGGGGGGGCCTTATCACCACTGCTATTTCTCATGTATACCATTGATCTACCGCAATTACTGAAAATTTCTCCCGTAGTTAAGGTGCAAGTATATGCGGACGACGTAAAGATCTATGGTGCATTTAACAGTCAAAATAACATTGATGTCCATTCTGCGCTCTCGCTGTCGATTGATAAACTCATTACTTGGACCTTGCAGTGGGAGCTACCCATCAATCCTAACAAATGCTCTTTTTTGCACCTCGGTGATTGCGACTCACCTGGCTATACCATAAATGGAGTCAAAATGAATCAATGTTAACATGCTCAGGACTTGGGCGTTTTGATAGATACCCGGCTCAGATTTTCTGACCATATTGATGCCGTTGTTAAGAGAGCATATTCCACTTTTTTCACTGTCTTCCGTAGTGTTTACTGCTCCAACCATACTATTTTAACTAATATAACTTAATTTTAACTAATAACTAATACTGCTTTCAAGTGTGGAATCCCACTCTTAAAAAAGATATAGAAAAGATTGAAAAAGTCTAACACACATTCATGCGTATACCATTTCATAGGTGCTTTCGTGGATCAGTTCCAATAAATTTCCCTGAGTATAACAACCGCCTTAAGACTTTAGGTCTAAGAAGTGTACAAATTCGGAGATTGTTTTTTGACCTAGTTCTCTGTTTCCGTATTCTACGTAAAGAAATTGGATTGAATGCGAGTAAATATTGGATATTTAGACCAACATCCACGAGATTAGGTGGATTCAATCTACATTATGCGAAGCCCAACCGTCACAACATCTCCGCTCTCTCATCTGAAAATAGTAAAATTTTCAGGAAGAAACTGCTGAAGACTAATATGAACTGTTTCTTTGATGGCATTTAACACACTAGAATTCATCTTTTCACTTATTCAGATATATGCGTTAACTTACTACCATACTACTCTTACATGAAGCTAAGACGTATTTGAGAACCCATTCACAAGAATTTGATGAGGATTTTTTTACCATTTTGAACATATCGACTTCTTCTCATCTATTTCTGTTTCAGCCTGCATCAATCTCGACAAGCCATCTGCTTGTCCGAACTTCGTGGTATCTATGTCAAAGTCGTATCCAAGCAGAATCGTAGCCCATCTCATTAGCCTGTTTGCGGAGTACACTGGTACTCCCTTCTTGTCACCGAAGATGGCCAACAGCGGTTTGTGGTCCGTCAACAGTAGGAACTTTCTTCCAAACACATACTTGTGGAATTTCTTCACGGCGAAGACAATTCCCAGTGCTTCCTTCTCAATCTGCGAGTAGTTCTTCTCAGCCGCCGTGAGAGAACGTGAAGCATGTGCTATCGGTTTCTCCGAACCATCCGCATATCTGTGCGAAATCACGCACCCAATTCCATAGTCGCAAGCATCATCTGCCACGACGATATTCTGCTTTGGATCATAGTGAGCCAGGTTGAGCTCACTCGACAGTGCTTTCTTCAGCTTCTCAAATGCAGTTTGCTGTTTGGAGGTCCACTCTCATTTCACATCTTTTTTCAGCAGTGCATCTAGAGGTCCACGAAGATCTTTCATGGCTGCCATGAACGCCGCATAGTACGTTATCATGCCAAGAAATGCTCGAAGTTGACCGACATTCTTCGGCTCAACCATACTCTTGATTGCATCAATCTTCTCTGGATTCGGCCTTCTGCCATTCCTGTCCACGATGAAGCCCAGATACCGAATCTCTGGCCTCGCAAAGGAGCATTTCCCTATACGGACCTTGAATCCGTACTCAGCTATCACCTTGAATCCGTACTCAGCTATCCTCTCAAATAACGCGAGCAAATTCTCCATATGCTCTTGCTCTGTCCTTCCACATACTAGTATGTCATCGAGGTAGGTCGCCACACCTCGCAATCCAGCTACCATCTTATTCATCACCTGCTGGAATATTCCGGGAGCCGTCTTTATCCCGAAAGGCAGTCGGTTGTACTGAAACAACCCTCTATGCGTGTTGATCACGACCATTTTCTTGGATTCCTCTGTCAACTCGATCTGAAGGTACGCATCCGACAGGTCGATCTGCGAAAACACCGCTCCTCCGTTGAGCGTCGCAAAAATATCCTCTGGCACCGGCAAAGGATAATCAAAGGACTCAAGAGCTTTGTTCAGTCCAGTTGAGAAATCAGCACACATTCTCAACTTCCCGTTGGACTTCCTCACACAAACAATAGGAGCTGCCCATTCACTGTGAGTCACTGGAGTGATCACGTTCATCTCCAAAAGCCTGTCGAGTTCCTTTTCGACAGCTTCAACAGCAGCGTGGGGTACAGGCCTACAAGCCTTGAACACAGGACGCACATCACCCACTAGCTGCAAGTCAGCATTCTCTTTTGTACACAGTCCCAATCCTTCTTCAAAGACTTCAGGGTACGTATTCCTTAGTTTCATGGCAACGTCATCATTTTGGTCCGCTTTCACCTCAGCGACCATCATTTTCATGTAGTAGGACATGTCCTCATTTTTCTGGATCCATTCCAACCCTAGAAGCGAGTTGTGAGGCGTTACGTATGCATAGCCCTCACCTTTAGATCCCTTGATCTCAAACTCGCACCACAACTTGCCATGAATCTTCATAGAACTTCCGCTGGCGTTCTTCACAACGACATTTGTCTTCACTAATTTTGGAGCACCCATGCTCCTCCAGACATCCTCATTTAGCAAGGTTATATCGGATCCAGTGTCGAGCAAGAAGCTCACTGGATGCTGGTTCACCTTTGCTTCCACGTACATTCGCGTGGAGTTCACTTCCGCTGTCGCGTTTGCGATCTTCACTCCACGTACGTGCTTTCCAGAAGACCGTATTGTCTTCTTGTTCTCTTTATTCCTCCTGTTGTCGCTGTTTTGGCGGCTTCTCCGCCCTTCACTTCCCTTACCAGCACTTCTCCTACGATTTGCAAGCTCACAGAACCTTTCCTTGTGTCCTGTCTTCTTACACTGCTTGCAAAACCAAGGCTTGGATTTGCACTGTTGCGCGAAGTGATCGCCGCAACAGTTCCAGCATTCACGCTTCCGGCGTTCTTCCCTCACTGCTGCTTCAACAGTTCTCACATTGCCAGCTATTGTCTCACTATCCTTCTTGAGACTTGGGAAGTTTTCGCACTCCCTGTACAACTCCTGCAGAAACACCTTCCGCCCTGCTTTATATTCTCTGTCCAGCACTGCAATGAGCCGTTGTCTTATTTCGGCTTCTCTCTGTGATTTCAGACCGAAAATCCAGAGCAAACACTTAATGCCATCACAATCCAGCTCGTGGATTTTTGCTCTCTCACAAAACTCATTCACCCTACCAGTGTACACTAAGTAGTCTTCGGAGTCAGTTTTCTCCAGCTTCAGGCACTGATATCTCAAGGTGAACTCTGATGTTTTCACATCGAAAAGTTCTTTGAGGGTTGCCACTGTTTCCTCAAACCCTACTGATGTTACCTCCTTTGGTAACACGTGCCTCTGGTACCTTTCGAAAGTCTCGCTATCCAATTTTTCGCACAACAGCCTCACTCTTGCACTCTCAGTAAGCTATTTCGCATCCTCTACAAAGACCTCTTTGTACCGTGTGTACCACTTGGTGAAACTCATGTCCGTCTCAGGATCGAAAACAAACCTCTCAATCCTGTTGCTCAGTGCTGCCATTACGTTTGGGACTGAAGCCACTTCACTTGTGGCGCTAGATTGCCCTTGTTCTGAGAGATGTTTGAAAAACATCTCCATCATCTCTTTCCTTTCTTCTCTCTTGTGTCCCTGTCTATCTCCGGGAACACAAACGGTTTTTTCCAGAGTCTCTCATCATCTCCCTAAACATTGTCATCATAGTCTGCGGGTCCATCTTTCGTCGCCCTCTGATCACCTGTTCTGATCAGTGCTCACTCTGCCCACGCCGTAAATATCCTGGATTCCTTCCAATAGATCACCTGATCTATCCGCTGGCTGTGCCTCCGCACCAGTTTCCCAATATAGATCACTTGATCTATATGGCTTCACCTGATCGCCACTGTTGTGTACCCGCCTGTCTCCGGGAACACAAACCCTTTCAACCTAAGAGTCCTCTCCTTCGACTCTCACTTGTTCTACCCTCTCTTACTCACGAGGGCTAAATTGTTACTACTGTTGTAGCAACACCTCGGTATGGACCCGCTATGAGCAGCCACTCCCAAATCTGCACAGGAGTATCTTTCACATGGCTTTAGTACTTCTGAACAATACAGTGTGAATAATGCCGTGCGAATAATCACTTGAAATGATCCAAGCTTTACGTTACTAAGATAGTCCAACTGATTTCTGCTTCAGTATACAGGGAAGAAGAAGGGTGATTGAATGAGAACACGAATGAGGGCGCAGCGTGTCCCTACTCACCTGCAGACGTGCATCTTGACGCTTTCCGCACTACTGAGCCACGGCGGACCCATTCTCCATCCGTGCACCCGTATCCTGGTGTTCTTCTCACTACTGGGCCATGGCAGACCATTTCTCGATCGGTGGACACCTATCCTCACGTTTTTCTGAGCTAAGCGCTTCTCAAGTTTGCGTCTAATCGTATAGCTAGACTTTGAGCGCGATCAGTGACCTTATGCGTGAATTTGATGTACATACTCTTGTGCCTGGGCTTCTTCTGCTCGCTGAGCGCGATTGAGTGAATCGAAGTGTCAAGAACAAACCGGCGAGTCGAAAATAATGGTTTTCTCGAAACACTGTGATGAACGCAGTGGAGATTCTTCTGTGCTAGTGTCTACCTCCCTTAAAAAGTGTGCCAAATTATTGCAGTAACCCGTCAGAACAGCCTTTTTAGACTGAAGAGGAATGGGCCTGACCATTTTCTCTTATATCAGAATAGTGTGAGCTTGCTACAAAGTCAGGGATGAAAAAAGGAGTGAAATGAAGGAATTGAAGTGCCACGATGGAAAGCAATTCGAAGCGTGAAATTGTTTGGAGGAAGGCGTCGTGTGAAATAAAAATCCCAAAATAAACGACGCTTAGTTTTCCTTCGTAGAGTTTATGCGTGCCTGGGATCGTCGTCGATGCATCATAAAAAAGGGTGGTTCTTGCTTGCCACGCGTACACAGTATTTGCGACAATTTTATGTCCACCAAGACCATCCGTGAAGACGAAATATGCGAAAATATGGGTTTGGACGGAATAAATGGAATTCTGGAGAGCATCATCCTAGCAGGAAGGGCAGATCGATCGAAATCCAACTCGAAACTGGAACGGAAAATACTCGGAAATCTGCAACCAGCGAAGGCAAAGGATCCCGTCACTGAAGAGCGGTATAAAAGAGCTGGCTGAAAATGCGGCGTTGCGTTGCCCCCGGCTCCTGGTCCAGCTTGGTTTCCTCTTTTACTACAGTTTTTCACTGTAGTTTTTTCTCCATTCTCCCCATTCTCTGTATCCTTCTTAATGTCTCCTAGTTTTATCTAATTAATCTCTTTCCTGTTCTCTCTCTCCCATTCTCTCTCGCTCAAGAAGGGTCATTGGACACAAAGTGGATTGTTTTGATAATAAACACTGGTCTAAATTTGTGCAAGATCAGAAAATGTGCTTCTTTTGACACACGGGAAATATGAGGTCATGTCAAGACTCAATATCAGCAAAATTTATTCAGACGTTTGGCAGCCATGGATTTTCTCAGCTAGTTTCTTTCCCAACAAGAGGTGGCTCATTCCTTGACATCTTATTATGCAACGATCCCACCCTGGTTACTTCAGTAAGAAGTTATCCCCCAATCGGTAATAGTGATCATTCTACAGTTAATTTTACTTTGTCTCTTGCTAGAGCGCGCAATTATTCCAAATGGTGCTGTGACTTTAAAAAGGCTGATTTTGCAGGAATGAAAAATTATTTGTGCAATATCGATTGGCTTGGATCATTTAATACAGTAAACGATGTAGATGGTAAATACGAGCTTTTTCTCGCTATTTTGCATCACGCCATGGATCTATTCATTCCACTTAAACTTAAAACAACAAAGCAGCATAGGCTGCCGGCTTATCTACTGTAAATATCTGAGTTAAGGGAACGATTGTGGAATCTAGCGGTTTTACGAGGTTCTTCGTCCTGTTGGCAGGATTTTCAACAAGCTACAAGAAAGTTTACCAAAAAACTAAACAAATATAATGCTTATATGGCTAAGAGGCTTATTGATAGATTTATTGATAGAGGAGGAACAAAGGCTTTGTACAAATTGCTTAATGCAAGGTTGTTTGATAAGCCTAGGATAGTTACGCTTGTTGATGACCAATCCAACAGAGCAGTTGTCGATGCTGACAAGGCGAACATGTTAGCCAACCACTTCGAGAGTGTCTATTCCAGCTCTAATTTTGCGGAGGCTTTCTCGAGTTCTTCGGATTCGCAAATTCAAGACATTGGTCCATGGTGCTACAAACAAGATATAATAAACATACTAAATTCATGAACTTCGCCGGCTATTATAAACCCAGATGATGTACCGTACATCGTCCTGAAAAACTGCGTTTACAAAATTGCCTCTCCTCTTGAATTTCTTTTCAACCTCAGCCTAATGCGAGGTGAGGTTCCAAAAAGATGGAAACATTCCATTGTGCTCCCTCTGCCAAAAAAGAAACCTCTTTCGGATCCTCAAAATTACAGACCCATCAGTCTAACCTCGATATTCGCCCGTGTGTTCGAGGAAATTCTCAAAAAATACCTCGTTAATCATCTCACAACATTATTACAAATTGTCAGCACGGCTTCTGTCCGGGTAGGTCTACCTCATTACTTAAATCACTCAATGACTGGACCAGTGTATGATGCTGGTGGTAATCTAGATGTAGTTTATTTTGACTTTCATAAAGCATTTAATAAAGTGCCTCATAACCTATTAATTCAAAAACTGGGTCACATTGGAGTTCACCCTCTAGCTAAAAACTGGTTAGCTGAATTCATTAATAACAGAACCTTTCAAGTTGTTGTTGGAGAATCACTCTCAACAGTTCGAAACGTTTCGAGTGGTGTGCCCCACGGCGGAATACTCTCACCAATATTGTTCAATATATTTACTGCTGACTTGCCTACCGCTCTCTCCTCCTTAGCTGTTACGTGCAATATGTTCGCCGATGATATTAAAATATACCGATCTGTCAAAGGTGACTCGTGCGATCATAACCTTCAATTAGCTATAAACAAAATCTCTGAGTGGTCAAGGAACAATGGGCTACCTATATCGTCTCACAAAACCCATGTCATGTGCATTGGTAAAGAATCCCGGAATCCGGAATACTTACTTGACGGCATTAGGCTGGATGTTGTTTCAGAAGTTCGGGATCTTGGTTTTCTCTATGATCGCCACCTCAGTTTTACTCCACATTTCAAATTTCTGGTAGCAAAAGGACATAATCGAACGTTCAACCTCTTCAAAGCTTTACGCTCCAGGGATTCCAAAGTTTTGCTCAAAGCCTATAAAACTTACGTGCGACCAATCCTAGAAAGCGGTCCTACTGTTTTCTACCCATTTAAAAAGAAGGATATTTACGCTTTTGAAGGGATTCAAAATAGCTTCACTAGGAAGCTTATGCTTCGGTCATCACAATTGACATACTCCGAAATACCCAGCGGTACTGAGCGGAAAAAGATCTTTGGTCTAAGGGCTTTGGAATGGAGAAGAAAAAGGAATGACTTAGTTATGGCATACAAATTACTTAAAGGCCTAGTTAAACTTAAACCATCAGAATTTTTCCGCGTAATCTAAACCACGACGAGAGGAGCTCCATTTAGGATTTCAACCATTACAGATAGGTCTCAGCTTAGGTCGAAGTTTTTCAGCAATAGGATTTGCTCCATTTCTAATCACATTTTACGTGCTAATGCGTTTGTTGAGAAAATCAGCATGTTCAGAAAACGTGTTAAGGAATTCCTATAGGTAGCTATAGGTTCCTATAGGTGTTTTTTTGTTCGTTGGTTGTTTTACTTTTTCACATGTAATTTTATTACATGTCCAATAAAGATAAGATAAGATCATCAAATCTGTATATCATACTTCTTCTTAATTGGCAGTTCATGTGTGTGTGTGTGTGTGTGTGTGTGTGTGTGTGCACGAGAACCAGCCATCGAAAACGGAAAATACCTACACCATTGTGTTCAGCGCATCGAGTTATGTACGAAAATGTGGTAAATTTTGATTTTTACCTTGATTTAAGGGTGTTTTGTTGTTTCGGGCCACTTTTGTCATGTTCAGACATGTTAATGGCTGGCAGTTGTTTTCACCACGGTCGGAATGAATGAGATAAGTTTATGATCACAGGACCGTATAAAAGGAAGGAGAAGGGTAGTATGCCTTTATAAGGAGGACGATGAACCAGACGGGTGAGGAGTGACAAGGATGGGGATTGCAGTATAGAGTATGTTAGAGGTGGGCTAGCGGATTGATCGGCGTCCAAAATAGGGGGAACGCCTGGAGAGGGGTCCAAAGGCGTGAAAAGGGTGCGCCAACGTCCGAAAGTGGGGAAACAACTGCAGTCGGGTCCAACGGCGTGATAAGGGTGCGCCGGCGTCTAAAAGTGGGAAAACGCGTGGAGTTGGGTCCAACGGCGTGATAAGGGTGCACTGACGTCCGAAAGTGGAGAAACACCTGGAGTCGGGTCCAAAAGTGTGGTAAGGGTGCGCCGGCGTCTAAAAGTGGGGAAACGCGTGGAGTTGGGTCCAACGGCGTGATAAGGGTGCGCCGGCGTCCGAAAGTGGGAAAACGCCTGGAGTCGGGTCCAACGGCGTGATAAGGGTGCGTCGGCGTCCAAAAGCGGGGAAACGCGAGGAGTCCAAAGGTGTGATAAGGGTGCGCCGGTTTCCGAAAGTGGGAAAACGCCTGGAGTCGGGTCCAACGGCGTGACAAGTGTGCGCCGGCGTCCAAAACGGGAGGAACCTTTGGAGGCAGGTTCCAACGGTGAGATAAGGGTGCATCGGTGTTCAGGTCCAATCCCAGTTTGCACTTACTCGGTCAATTTTTACTATTTACTTCCACCGAAATGCGGCACCACAAATTGTTGGAAAGGAGCTGTCCATAGTGGGTCAATGGTTCCATGAACCGCGGTAAAGAATGCTTCTCTGTGGATAGTGTCTGTTCATCCACCTGCACTAATCTTATCTGAGGACAATGAAAATGTGCGAGCGAAGCGAGCACGAAAAGAAGCCTGAGAGTCCGGCGTTAGCCGGACGATCAAGCTGGTATATATAAAAGTGAAAGTTTGTGTGTGTGTGTTTGTTCTGAATAGAAATCGCGGAGGATAAACCGATCGGGACCAAATTTTGCATGTAGGTTCTTTGGGGGCCGGCGGAGGTTATACGCTACTTCACACCTGGGATTATCGATCGATTCATCGATTATATCAATTTCATTGATTTTTCATTATTTTTGCCGAGGGGTCGGTGGGGACACGTCTTCTGGGGTTCCTCAATACGCTGAATACGAATATGACAACCATTTTGCGCGAAATATTGATTTATTGATTTTATCGATTTTTCATTTTCGCTGGGGGACGGACAAAGACATGACTTCTGGGGTTCCTCAATACGCTGAATACGAATATGACAAACATTTTGCATAAATTTCAATTTTTCGATTTTATTGATTTTTGGCTCTTCCGCCCAATGGAGCGGTGAAGACATCTCTCCTGGGGTACCTCGATATGCTGAGTATGAATATGAACAACCACTTTGTACGAATACGTCGATTCAATGTCACCGAAATAGCTTTGCTAACTTTTCGCCCACAAGTCGATGGGAAACGTCACCTGGGCTTCGCTAACATGCTGATCACCAAAATTATGGAGATTTTAATGAATTTGTCGATGATAGTAATTGGCGTCAGCAGTATGATGTAGCCAAGGTAATAAAACACCCGAGCGAAGCCGGGCACGGCAGCTAGTATATATATATACAGGGGGGCCATAAGTTATTGTACAACGTTTGCTGGCCCATTTCTCCGCAGTAGTAAAATATTTTTTGCCGCACTAGGCACTGTTTAATAGAGCTGGATTTGCTCTATCTTTTGATCACAAAAACCTCCTGGATACTTCCAAGATAACGAAAAAAGTTTATCGGAAACATTCATTGCAGACTTTCGGTGCCGCAAAATGCACTAACTCTGCCCGCAATTTCCGAGCAAAACAGCCACAAAAACAGTTTGATATTTTTAGAAAGAGCATTCTTTGCTCTTTAAGATGCATCTAAGCAGTACACCCCACTTTAGAGATTTGGTGGATTTTTCGTAAAAAATTTCCACATCAACCCGCTTTTTTCAAAAACCTGTTCTAAGTCCAACTGCTCCAAAGCAAAACTCTCCCGGGAAACCGGGTTTTAACTGTAAGATACTTTGATCCCTGCTCTATTCGGCAGCGAAAAGAGCAGGATAATCCATGTGTTGCTGGTGGAGAAATAAATGAGCAAACGTTGTACAATAACTTATGGCCCCCCCTGTACAATGTCTTTTTTGGTGACAATAGTAGTGACCTTTTATTTTTGACTCTTCTCTATATGCTGTTGAACGACTATAGGATTTTATGGGCATTGGGGAACTACGAAAAGATGCACTTCATTCATAACTTCTCTCAAAAACACACGTGATTACGGTGATTCACAAAGCTCTGTGACAGCGTTGCATACAGTTCCAGCGGGACACATGCTGCAGGGAGCACCAACTGAGTATATGTGTTCACCGATATTGTTACCGCTGAAATTGGAGAAAAAAATACTTGTGGTGGAAATAAATATGCGGTATCAGGTTGAAAAGAGAACTTTACCCAGGTCCATAGTGGCAGACGACAAAAGAAAATCTCCCGCATCTGGAGATTCCACATCCAAGCCTAACATTGTTGTGCCACGCCATCTAAAAAAGCACGATCACTTCGGTCACATCATCACAGCAACCCTATTCATGCAGAAAAACTTGACAAATTTCCAGCATTGACCAATTCGCCTTACTCAGATGCTTAATTGTGAAGTTAACTCATCCTAATTTATCCTATTCCTAATTTTAATCAAAAAAAAGTTAACTATTCCAAGCTCATGACATAATGAGCATGTCTTCTCCAAGATAAATAGTAATAAATTTTTCATTGGCAAAGAAGTTCGTATTCATATATTCAATCACACAGTATGTCGTTGGAAAGTAGCATGACGAAATACTCAGAATGCTTCCTTCCGTTTCTTTAATTACAAAGGAAACATTGTAGGCCTCATTAAGCCCACTTCGTGACAATCCTCTAGCAAAACTCTAAATCGATGCGTTCAAGAAGTATTAATAAGGTCATCACTTCGAATTATCCGTCGAATGAAGAGGAAGGGTATACTTGAAAACACCACTTACCTCCAACTTCCTTCACCACTCCGAGGAAGCCGAACTGCAAGTGAAAAGCATGACGCAATGTAGGATTTTCAGAAGACCGTAACTTACGGAAAGAAAGAAGAGGAAGCGTGTCATTGATGGCTCTTATGCAGTTTGTTCCAGACATGGGTGTTTTATACAGTTTGAGCAGTGTGCACGTGAATCGCAGCGTTGGGCCAATTAGAATTTTGGTTACCAATACCGTTAAATAAAAATAAAAGTGCATCTCAAGTGCCACCCAGCTATTGTGCGAGCACGGGACGTGTTAATATGTAGACGAGGAAGAAAAATTTCGTTTACCTACTCTATGCTCTTTTATTAACCACATTGAAAAAGCAAACAGAACTACGGTGCCTCGAAAGTACATTCGAAACACCGGCATAGGTTGCAAGAATTTGCAAAAATCCTACAAAATGACGCAAGGTCTTCGGGTCGTCAAATAGCTTCTCACCAAAAATGAAATCAAAAACACCACAATTGAAGAAGAAATATTCAAAAAAGATTGGAAAAGTCCCACAAAGCACAACCAGAAGCTCATAAATGAGTGCACCGTACTACATCTGAATGGAAAGTAGCAGTGTAACTCATTATAAAGAACCCAGCAGGAAATCTCGGCTTCGGATTCAAGATCAGCGTGAAAAACTGCATATAGTAGTGCACATAGCATCACAAATGGCCACTTCAAAAGCGATTCCCTTTTTAGTTTCTAAGTTAGAGATGATATTTTAGCAACATTTTCCAGCTGCCAAGCAAAATCACGAGCAATGGTAATTTATTCGTATTTATTCATGCAGCACCAGAAAACCACCATGACCTTAATTTGGTGTTGATTTGGTTTTGTTCAATGCTACGGTGGTCCTTCAACGTCGAATTATTGAAAAAAAAAAACATCTCATATTGTCTTATGGGGTCTACAATTTAGTCAAGATTACAAAACGATCAAAAAATGGATGGCTATTGATTCACGATGAGAACGCGGAGCAGATGTTGTGAAGCGGATTTTCTGGGATCGCTGAATATACGCGTAATCATCAAGAATTTTCATCCTACCATTACTATCAAAAGTGGAAAGGTCCACAAACAGATTTGGTCACGCTACGGTGCTCCTTGATCTCAAACAAGATTTGAAAGCTGGTCAAAAGCCAAGGAGGCGATTTTCAAAACGAGATGATCTAAATCCTTCATTATGGAAGGGAAAATCATAAGTGCTCAAGTGAAATTTCGGAGATATGAGTTTAAAGTGATCACAAACAAGAACCCGACACTTCATACTTGACAATCTTATAGACTTTATACGAGGATTTGCAGCGGCAGAAGCAAAAACTGGAAAGTGGAGTCTTAGCCGCTCTAGGAAATCGGACCGAAAATAAAAATAATGACAATATCAGCTAATATGCCAAACAGTCAATAATAATTATTTCAAAATGATAAAAATAAGCAACCAGAAATAAGCCAATACAAGATTTTTGTTAATTCTGTAAAGTAATACGAAAGCTCGGCGACCCACGGACGCACCCCCCCCCCCAGTTGCTTATTTGAGATACTATGTATTCTGTGAATTAAGTTTGATCATTGAGATCACTGCATTACCTTGAATTCGGCTGCTGCGGCAGTACCTCGAAAATTGTGCCAGAACTTATGGGTCATCTTGTGCACGCTTCTCAAAATTTTCAACACAGTTAGGGAGAGATGGCACCTCTTTCTCCCTGAATCTACGTTTACGAGGACTATTTTGTGACCATTTGGCTTACCTCACTCTGTCAAATTTCTGAAGCATATTCGGTAGCGTGGATGTATGACATTGATTAATAAGTCATTGTTTTATTCATTCGTTTCCACATATTTCACACTGATGTGTGGATCCGTTTTAGCTCCCCTTGCACAGTTCCAGTTGCTCCCAATTGTTTTAAGTGTCAGTTCCTATACCTCCTTATCCAAAGTTCCAATTGCTATCCAGTGGATTTTGTACATGTATTTCTGATTTTGGGGTTGACTCAGAGATACCCGGGTGGCTATACAGGGGGGGCCATAAGTTATTGTACAACGTTTGCTGGCCCATTTCTCCGCAGTAGTAAAATATTTTTTGCCGCACTAGGCACTGTTTAATAGAGCTGGATTTGCTCTATCTTTTGATCACAAAAACCTCCTGGATACTTCCAAGATAACGAAAAAAGTTTATCGGAAACATTCATTGCAGACTTTCGGTGCCGCAAAATGCACTAACTCTGCCCGCAATTTCCGAGCAAAACAGCCACAAAAACAGTTTGATATTTTTAGAAAGAGCATTCTTTGCTCTTTAAGATGCATCTAAGCAGTACACCCCACTTTAGAGATTTGGTGGATTTTTCGTAAAAAATTTCCACATCAACCCGCTTTTTTCAAAAACCTGTTCTAAGTCCAACTGCTCCAAAGCAAAACTCTCCCGGGAAACCGGGTTTTAACTGTAAGATACTTTGATCCCTGCTCTATTCGGCAGCGAAAAGAGCAGGATAATCCATGTGTTGCTGGTGGAGAAATAAATGAGCAAACGTTGTACAATAACTTATGGCCCCCCCTGTATATAACATAGAAACGCTCATGACACTTTTTTCAAAATTCTGGACGGCACGCATGGGCGCCAAATTCAAACGACAGGAATACATCTGTAAGCAAGGTGGTGAAGAAGAGGTCTTGGAAACATGGGACACCATCAGAATAGTGTGGAGGCCTAAGACACTGCTCATCTGGTAGTAATGATCCGTATATCAGTTTGACGATCGATTTTATCTATTTTCCTCAGTTTAGCTCCAATCCTGATTGAAATGGGCATACTGGGGTAACCCAACAAGCCGATCACGAATCTAACGTCCTTTTTGCACGGCGTGGCCACTGATTTTTTGATTTTATTGAGTTTTCGCAATTTGTACTACAGTCGCGGCGGAACCATACCCACAGGGGTTTCTCAGCACGCTGATCACATATCTAACGACCACTTTGCAACGCGTGGTTACTGACGTGTTGATTTTCTTGTTTTTAGCAGGTTGTGCTGCAGGCGTGGCGGGATCCCACCGGGGTTTTCACCACATGGTCACAAAACATTTTAACGTACTATTCTAGATATGATCTTGTATCAGTGCCGAAGCGTATTTGATGCTACAAGTGCGCGCGCAGAAAATTATCCTTTCCTCTTCTTTATTCGACGACGCGGTAGCGACGAAACCAGAGGCTTGGTCAGCGTTAAGCGCGAAACCTACATACTGGAAATACCGTGTTTTGTTTGTGAAGCTCAATTCTCACTTACAGTAGCAAGCACATAAGCAGCAGTCTGAAAGGAGCCAAACGAAGCGGTTCGAATCAGTTACGCTTCAAAAACTCAAGCGAAAGCCAGGATATTCGCGGCACTTACTATGTCCATCAACTTCTTTCGAAAAAAAAAGTACTAAATGTATGATCGCGATGGCGCTGCATGGTGAAAAACTGTAAAGCGAGTTGCAATTCATGTGACTGCAACATTTGAGAATGTTTTCTACTTGCCGACATATACATGTGTTCGTTGCCTTATTCATAAACATCAGCTCTGTGGAAACGGATCTCGGTCGGCATCAAACACTGGCTTACCATAAGCACATTTCTCCATCATTTGTTATAATGCGTTGGATTTGCTCATACCATATGGCAGTGGCATGTTAAATATCTGAAACATATTAAATGAACAAACAAATTATGACAGTTTCTTGAAGTATTAATATTAACTTACCATGAACCAATTGGTCCTACTTAGATTCCGTGTGATCTCGACCTCTTTTCTAGACAAGAAAATTGGGTTTTGAGGGAGGATATCTCCCTCATGACCAGACAGAAGTCCGGGGACACATCGGAAGCATTAGACATGATGGCACGACGAATACGAGTCAGGCGAAATTTCGAATTGAGTAGGAGGAAAGCCCACGCGATTTTGATCACGTGCAATGTTGGTCTCCGATAACCAAGTCCAATCAAAAGAAATTGCGGTAAAGCACCAGTAAGCAATTCATATTAGATTAATGTAACAGTTATAATAATAGCAATATGATTCATAACATCATTTACTCATATATAGGTTAGGTTAGTATCTTTATTCTAAATGTAAGTTTATACTGTTCTAATCTCGCTCTCTAGTACATAAATAACAAAATATAGTCTGATATATGCAAATAGTGAAACAACACTAGATTTAGATGTGGTTAGGTTTCTACTTTTTAATCATAAGGATTAGAGTGGGTATAAGGCCCTACGGTAGAAATTGGTATAATTATTGTCATGCTAATTTATTTATACTTTATTCTTTTCTAAATGGTATATATCATAGCCATACACATCTTATGAATTAACAACCTCTTACACTTAAACAGCTTAAATGCTTGCAATTAAACACTGAGATTTGGGTTATATGGCAACTATAAAGTAAATAACTTAGGGTGTAGTAATCAAACACATTATTTTCCAAAAAACTTAGATGATCAGTGTGCTAAATATAACAATAATGTAGTAAAATTAAAGCAATCGTTTGGTAGAACCCTGGCGTAATACTGGGCACAGCGTACACCGTAGCGGTTAGTACCACAGCATAGCTCCTAAGAGATGATAAGGCGGGCCATAGCCTAGGAGGTAACACCCTTCTGAATAAACTGCTTAAAAGCAGGGGTCCTCATCCTCATAGTTGAGTTATTGGCAGATTCTGCATCTCCCTATGCTGATTAGCTGATTCCAGCGGTATACCTAAATTGCCTTGAAACACCCTTCTTTCTCTTCTTTAAACCCGTTCTCCGGGACTGGGTCTGTAACAGTTTGCTAACCCGAGTTGACGTGTGGAGCCGTTGATCTCATCGATTGAACACGCCAAGATTCGTTGACCAACGCGGCAGCCGTGGCAGGCAGCCAGCACAGCAGTAGGATTCTCGGAGCGATCCACCTCCGAGCTCCAAAAATGTAGCCAGTTCGACCAATTCAAAAATGAGAATTTCGTTGCTTTCGATCCTGTTGATATATTAGGCTGTTGTGAAAATAATTGCCGTTTTACGGTATGCTTGAAAAAAAACTTTTTTTCTTGCCCATTTCAACAACTTCAAGCCAACTTGTGCTAGCTCCTGGTAGGGTTTGCTCTGCTCTTTCAAATGCTTCTTCAATAATCTGGCTAGCTCTTCCCTGGACTTTTTTTATAGGGTCGCGAAAAATGGTGAGCCGACGCGATTTTCGAGTGATCATGTTGTACGGGTTCAAACTCAGCCATTCTGCAGCCCGTAATATAGCGCTTGCTTTTGGCACGGATTCTCCTTCCGAAAGGACAGTGAGGTGCTGGTTCGCAAAATTCTCTTCCGGCGGTTTTGACCTCGAAGATAAACCCGGTCATGGTCGAAGAATATCGCTGGACGATCAAGCACTGAGAGCAGCGGTGGAAACGAAATCCGATACTACTACTCGTACGTTGGCGAAGGCCTGAGGGTTCACTATGCTATAGTTTCAAAACATTTGGCCTCCATTGGCATGGTGAGAAAAATGCAAAATTGGACACCTCGTGATCCGACCGATGCCCAGCAATCCACCCGCTACGAGGTCTGTTCTAACCTCCTCGTTCGCCAGAAAAACGAGCCATTTCTTGACCGTTTAATAACTGTAGATGAAAAATGGCTCATATTTGATAATAAGAAACGTGGTTATGTATGGGTAGACAAGTTCTCTACCCCTCGAAGCTCCCCTAAACCAGATCTTCACCCTAGAAAGGTTATGTTGACAGTTTGGTGGTGTTGTAAGGATGTTATTCATTATAGCCTTCTGCAACCTGGTCAGGCTGTTACATCAGAGTCTTACTGTTGTGACTTAACCTGATGTGTGAAAAGTTGCGACAAATATGGCCGGCAGTGATAAACAGAGGTGGGCCTCTCCTGCTCCAGGATAACGCTAGGCCTCACACTTCAAAACTCACCCGGCAAAAACTGACGCACTTAGGCATCGAGGTTCTCTCTCACCCAGCTTACTCTCCAGACCTCTCCCCTACCGACTACCACTTTCATCGGTCTCTCGAAGCAAACCTGCGTCAGCAGCAGTTTCCTGATTTGGAGCATGTTGAAATTGCCTACCAAGAGCTCTTAAAATCTTGCGATCTCATTTTCTATTGTAAAGGTATAAACGAATTACCGGATCGTTGGCAGAGATGTGTAGAATCTGAAGGATTTTACTTTGATAAGCAAAGTTGAGATTGAACAGAGTTACAGCATTTTGAACTGGGCTGTCTATTTCGGCAGTTGATTTCGCAACAACCTGATACATTACTGGGATCGACATGGCGAGAAGGTCTAGGATATGGTGATACCTCCAGCAGGTGGAATGAGGTGGGCCGCTGCCTTTAAGAGTTACGGAGAGGCCGCCTTGGCTCAACGGGTTAGGGTCTAACACAAGAAGTTCCAACTCGATGCATGTTTCAGATTTAAGTGGAACGAATAGAGATAGAAACTGGTGCTATAGCATTCAACTAGGTGAAAAAAATGAAGAAAAAGGGACTAGATGCCAAAGGAAAAATGTTTCATTTGTGATAAAATAAATCTTACTAGCCAAGTCAAAAGCTCGATAACAAACTTTACCTTTAATATCAGGTTGGTGCGGAATTAATTGCCGAAACGAACACTTCAGTTCAGTATGTTACAACGCTGCTCAAACACAACTTCGCTAATCAGTTTAGCATTCATTCTATTCGGCAGTTCCTTCCCAACAATTTAGTGGATATTACATGCCTTTACAAAAAAATTGATATAGCGGCAATTCACAAACTTTTGGAGAGCTATTTCGGTATGCTCCAGATCAGCAATCTGCTACTGTCGCAGATTTCCATCGGTGACCTAGAAAAAGCGATATTCAGTAAGGAAAAGGTCTGACGAATAAGGAGGATGAATGCGAATCTCGATGCTTCAAATCGATGGGAAAAATCGATCATCGATTTCTCCCCAGGCATTGACCTCCTCCTTGATCTCTCTGAAAACTTGCATACGGGGGTTTTTGCAGGTGCAGGTAAAAGATATGATAAAGGTTTGCCAAGAAAAGCTCGACTAAGTGCGGAAAACTTCAGTAAAATCGGAAACTACACCGCGACACAGAAAAATCTAAAGAAAATCAACGAAATCGAGGTTGTATCTCGAAACGGCGATTATATTCGTGATCATCAACTTCAAAAACCTGTACAAGCACTTTTTCAGAGCGATACGAGGTATTAGTCGAACTTGTGAAAAATCGATAAAATCAATAAAATCGGTACTATCATGCGAAATGAATGTGATATTTGTGATCAGCACCTCGAATTACACCTGTATGCAAGTTTTCAGAGAAATCTATGGCTTTGGGTTTGGGGTCGATGGTGGGGCCGCTGAAGTACAATAGTACCTTGAATTTTAAAATTCGGCTAAAAAACGAAAATTTCAGCTGGGCAGAAAAGAAATGCTATGTACGGATGAGAGAAGGGAGTGAGTGAGGAAGTTTCAAAAGGATTAAAGGTTTATGAAGTGTGTTTTTTTAGAATCTACCTGTTCTAGGTTCTACCTGACCGACGTCGGAGTTGTACCAAAGTTCCGCCCCGGATCAGAGCATCGCCTCCTTGGTGCAAGATTCTTCTTCTCACGCAAACGAGAGAAAATAAAATAAACAATAAAAAAGACCTCAAGGAGAGATGAGCAGCACTGTTGGCCGAAGCCGCAGAAGCAGGGAAAGGCATTCGCAGCGCCCGCCGAGAATTCACTAATCGCAAGACCAAGATGTCCGACCGGCGCCCGGATGGAACAATTTCTTCATCAAGACGGACAATGGAGAAGGTCATCTACGACTTCTACTCGGATCTCTTCGATAGCCAAGTCCACCTTTCTCAGTGTCATCTTAGGGAGGATGGGTATGTTGTCCCATCGGTTCTCCCTTCCGAAACCCGACATGCCATCAAGTCGGTGAAAAATCGTACAGCACCGAGCCCCGACAGGATTCCACCGGAACATCTGAAGAGCCTACCGCCAGTTCTCATCACCACCTTGGCTAGGCTTTTCACAAGTACCTGTCGGAATGCAGGGTACCTAACCAATGGAAGACCAGCAGGACCATGTTGCTGTACAAGAAAGGAGACCCGCAGGACATTGGCAATTGTTGCCCCATCTGCCCACTGTCCGTCGTCCACAAGCTTTTCACGCGAGTGATCCTCAATAGGATCAAAAGGACACTAGATGAAGGACAGTCGTGCGAGCAAGCAGGGTTTCGAAAAGGATTCAGTACGATCGATCACATACACACAGTCACTAGACTCATCGAAGTATCGCGAGAGTATATGATGCCCCTCTGTCACACGTTCATCGATTTGAAGAAAGCCTTTGACTCTGTGGAGACAGAAGCGGTGTTGGAAGTCCTGAGCAACCAGGGCTTACCTACTCAATACATCAAGGTATTTCGTGAGCTCTACAGCAACTTCATGACCAGGATTTCTCCATTCTACGACGACATCACCATCGATGTCAAGAGAGGGGTTTGGCAAGGCGATACCGTGTCGCCAAAACTATTCAGCGCCACTCTCAGAGACGTCATGTGGAAACTGGAATGGGATAGTATGGGAGTGCAAGTTGATGGCCGGCGACTTTATCATCTTCGCTTGGCTGACGACATCGTTTTCAGCAAAGCGGAACGTATGCTGCCCGACCTCGACGACGTACGAGAGAAGATCGGTCTCCAACTAAATCTGACGAAGACGGTGTTCATGAGAAACGGATGAGTCCCGGATGCCCCATTCTCGCTCAACGGAACTACCATATCCGAATGCTCCAGCTACGTATACCTAGGTCGGGAAATCAACATGATGAACGACCTCGCTCCAGAGCTGGGCAGGAGGAAGCGAGCGGCTTGGGAAGCTTGCAAGAGCATCGAAGACGTAGTGAAGAAGTCGAAGAACACCAGGCTCCGTGCCCACCTCTTCAACACAACCGTTCTCCCTGCCTTGACCTACGCTTCAGAAACCTGGGCGTTACGCAAGCAAGATGAGAATGCGGTCAGCGGCTCGTCGAACGCTCCATCGAGAAGGTGATGTTAGGAATAACCCGCCTCACGCAAGTGAGGGCTGGAATACGGAGTTCCACTCTTCATCAAAAACCGAAGATCAGGGACGCTGCCGCCTAGCCAACTTGAATAAGATTGGGTGGACCGCACCCGTTATGCGTTCTAACGACAACCGTTGAACAAGAACCGTCAGCGACTGGACTCCACGGAACGTTAAGCGCACGGCAGGAAGAGCACCGATCCTATGGTCAGACATGGGTCACCCGAATTTTACTGTAGCGAGCATCATCCTTCGTCAGAATCGTTTTGTGCAAAAATTCAGTTGGCACTGTCTTCTACATAAGGAAAACAATGCGTGAAATCCCATACAGTGCGTTTCGTAGCTATAGGGCCACCCGAATTTTACTGTAGCGAGCATCATCGTGAACCAATCAATCTGGCTTTTTCTCTAGTCGATTCAGAATGTAAAATAACCTCTATAGTCTTACTCTTCATTAACATAACCGATATGTAGGATTTTTACCAGAAGGATAGAGAACTGGTCTTCCCAATCATAGGGGGACACTTGGTCTTGATTAAACGATTTAATCAGAAAGGTGGAATTAACCGTGCAATTTTCACCAGTAGGCTCTTCCGTTCTTCCCTAATCAGTGATGATCCAAATATCCTATTCTCTAGAATGGTGAAGAAGTTCCAGATGAGGTTCGACTCAAAATTTTTCTTAGTTTCTTTAACTGTCATGGAAATTCTAGCTGTATTAAGCATGGCTCAATCTAGAATTCGTGCTATAGAGATATCAAAAACTTTTCGGCCTAGACTACTTCCAAAAGGCCTACAGCGACGGAATTTTGTCGTAGTAAAATATAGGTGGGTTGAACACTGACACACTTTTACTAGCTCCATTTCAGTTTTCTAAACCATTCACAGAGCTTTCTTATCACATGAGGCAGAGTGTCTTCCAAAAGCCGACTTCAGCTCATTTTCGACCCTGAATCTCAGGAAGTGAGACTTGGCATGGTGGCTTCAAAGACTTCGGGCTGAACGAACGCACTTGGAGGCCTATTTCACACGTAGAAACTCGCTTCGAAACCTCATTCGAATTCCATGGTAGGCTTTCTTCTGTTGGGATGATACAAAATATTGTATCCCACCTAACATTTTGACATCTAGAGATTCCTCCTTCATCATGATTTGTTGATACAGTTCTTCCTTCTTTGTGAACTATCATAAACACATCACTATGGTTACAGCTTTACTCCAGATGCTCAGTCCCTTAGCATAAAATTATTGGCGTCGTAGTCCCAGCAGTGTAAGTCAGTTAAACTCCAAGAGCACGGTCTTCACCGATTCTAACCTTTTCACTTGCATTTGGCGCACAGCGCCTCCTCTGTTTTTGGCCTGATCCCGCCGCGCAGTCTTCACGCCGTTGTCACAGGGGACTCCGCGGCGCGGTTTTTTTTCCCGAAATCAGTCGCTCCTTTGCGATCACGCCGAACGGTCGGGTTGCGGTTTTGCTTTTACCTTTCGCTGTACCTTGTTATTGGACGTATCGCATGCTGATGTGTGATTTCAATACGCCGTAAATACCATCATCGCGTTTCTGTCATTCCTTAGATGACAAGATTCGAGCAAATTTCGCTCATTTTTCGTGTACTTGTTTTGAAAGTTCATTTCCGAAACAAGTACATGAGGGATTTTGTAGTTATATTATAAAACTTGTAAGTTATGCAATTGACCCTGTTTTTTTCTTCTCCCAAAATGAATTGCATTCGACTCCTAGACAGAGTTCCGCTCACTAAAAAATTCGACCAAATTTCGCTTATGCTTTGTGGAGAAACAAATACACGAAGGATCTTGTAGTTATGAAAAATAAGCGAAGAATAAGCGAAATGCGGGTATCTTTTGTTGGAGCACGAGGAGAGGACAAAACATGAGCAATGAATAATCAGCGTGAGTGAAGATCCATTCTATTGTTTGAATTCCGATCATGTGCAAGAATGTTGAAGTAACCATTTGCGTCGCATCCCCCAAGATCGTTCAGATGAAGCTTTTGATAATACTTCTTGCGATTTCTTTTGGATTATCTCACCGGCTTACTGGAAGGGAGAATGAAGAACGCAAACGTCACTGTGGATTATCATACTTGCGTTGGTCAATTTGAACGAAAATTTCCAAAAGACAAAATATGGAGGATTGTGTACACACAAACCCAAAGAATTTAGGTCTTCGTGGAAGATATAAGTCATTTGGTGGGCGACGTGTGAGACCTAAGGAGTACCCGTGGCTCGTGAGGCTCTCCCACGTCACAAGTATCGGCTCTGTCTATGAGCGTGCGTAATTTTTGTAATGAATGAGATTAGTACTACAGGAATGTACCCTCGAGAACTTCGAGAAATCAAATCCCGGTCGTGCAGTGGTGTCCAAATTTCCCCACGTCATATATTGACTGCCGCACATTGCGTTCTCGAAAAAGACTTAAAAAGGTGAGTACAGAGGACGTGTTGGAAAAAGTCAGACGCATCGAATTATATAGACTTGCTTTCTCATAGAATGTTGAGCGTGAGCGGGTTCAAGATATATTTTGGAAGCGACTGTGTCCGTCCAATTGGTTGTGTGACGCCACATTACGCGGTTAAGGTAATCAAGTGCATTATTAAGCAGAAAGCGACCAAACTTTTCGGTCCTTTATTTAGATCACTGCGAAAAAGTATACTGGTTATTCCGCCGATGATTTGGCTATTATTGCATTGCGAGATAACGTAAGTCCCAGAGAAGCACTACCAATCTGTATGCCACAAAAGCGCACAGTTTTGGCCAAATTATTGAAAGCTGCAGGAGCCGGAATAGACCGTAAGTTTTGCAAAGAGCATTATCACAGACAAAACAATTTAATGTGCATGTCCCTTACCCTGTCTCAATCTGCAGTCTATTGTTTTTTTTTTGACGAAACTGCTTCTGAGATGATGAGGTTGTTATGTGGAAGACTCCACTCTGAAGTTCAAGGCGATCCACTAAAGTCAAATGGCTACGCTTTTGGCGAGACATTTTACTGATCAAAACCTTGCTTGGCAAGTGATTTTTCAGGAGAATGGAGCTTAAGTTTGTTTGACAATAAAAGCCTCTCTACCCCGCAAATGTTTGAGTATGAGCATTGAATCCTCTGTTCATTACATCGGCGAAACCCTGCAAACACTCACTGTCTCAAAGAATCCACGTTCCCAAGCTTTGAACTTTCATAAAAGAGATGATGAGCATTAGAATCTCCACTATATTCCAAACCAGTGGAATTGATGAGCCGATTCAAAATCCTAGAGCCTACAAGGAAAGTTTACTTTATCGAAGTAGTCCTTCGTAATGCGATATGCGCTATCACATGCAGTTTTCAACGCTGATCTCGAATGCATTGTTCAAAAGCACCGCGAGCTTCTCTACAGGATAATTTGCACTAGAAGCATGCTTCAGTCATGCGTCAGAAGCACGCATCCTTTTGCGAAGGATTTTTCATGAAGGCCGCGCAACATGCCATGCACATCCTCAATGAAAAGCGCGCGGGGCCGCCGAGAGGCCATAAACGGATGCGTCTGCGTCAGCGATGCGATTAGCCCTATACTTCATTGTATAGAGAGAGGCATACGGCTCGAACGCACGCAGTATAAATTCTAGTAATAAAAAGTTGCACCTATTTTTTTCCTCAACTGGTTGGGAGTAAGGGTTCCCTTGTATGAGCTAGAATCGCAATTAAGAAAAGGCATTGACTTTATACTCTAGTTCTCCCTATGCGCCCTCAGTGGTATGGCTGGCTTGTACTCTGAAGTTCATTAGCGACCTGTTTGGCGAGAGGATGTATTCGGAAGACATTTTACGGGTTCAAGTCTTGCTTGACAAGACATTTTTCGGGAGAATAGGTCTGGAGACGGTTTGGCAACAAAAAAGGCGAGAGAATGTGTTGGCGACCCATTTTCCGGGTGTTTGGCAAGACAAAAGGCGAGAGTATATGTTGGAGACCCATTTTCCTGGACAGGTACTTACCAGACACCGGCTTTCGAGTCGTTGAGTCGGCTCAATTACCCAAGTTTGAGGTACGTATTCCAAATGGAGTCGTACATCAGAAGAGTGGCGGTGTCAGTCCGAAGTAACTGCTAGGCAAACTAACGGCCAGATTTTTGCGTGAGGATATCTCCGTGGTCCTTTTTGCATGAGGACATCTCCCGCAGGCACATCGCATGCGTATTGATTGTAGCCAGTGACATGCCGCCAGCTACATCAGCAGCCGCTGGAATCCGGGACCGCACCAGCGCATGTCCGTAGTAACTGTGCTTGCCCACAGCACGCCAGGTAATGCCGCTGGCAACGCGCCGCCAACGCCGCTCATGCCGCTGTGACCCCAGCCGCTCGTGTAGTCCACTCGAATGAACTTCATCGGCGGCACACGCCAGCGTCTTGAGCCTCACTTTAAAAGATTTACTTCATATCGACTAGTACATTGCATAACTTGAAGTATTTGTACATTAACTTGGATACAGCCATTATTAAGTTGGTATTTCTTACTACTATTAAGGTTCTGTGAACCTAGGATTGAAAGTGATGGAAAACCTCTGAAAAATTGCTCTTTTTCTGTGTTGTCAAAAATTGATTCTAATATTTGACTTATTGTAGAGTATATGGTGTAGTTTCTGAAAGTTAGAATCGAAGAGACATAACATAAACGCTAAAATAGCCCCAGAAGATTTAAAGTTGTCTTAAGTGATCAATCTCTTCTTCACATCTCCAGGTAATATACCAGGACTGTGGTGGCAATGACGTTACATATATTAGAATTGCGAATATTTGACGGTATTTTCACTGGAGTGACAAGAAAAACTGCTTAATACAGGGTGCGTCATAAATATTGACGCACTGAAGTTGTACTGTAGAAAGGACAACATCCCAAAAGCCACTATATATGCATACCCAAAATGAAGGTCATGTCTCAGCGAATACAAAAAATCTACTAGAGCGCTCTCCTTGTGAAAGCAGCCACGAACATATCGGTAGAGAAAATCGCCGATACGCCGCAACTGAAGTTCGTCCATTATTCTTCCATATTATAAAGAGGATAATCTTTAGGAAAACGACACTCTTAAGCCAAGTAGGGCAGGTCTTGCTCTCCAAGTATCCCATGAAACCATATCCTTGTTCGCAAGTCTTGTCGTGTCCCAGCCAGAGAAAGGCATCTATGTTTTACTATAGAAAATTTTTTCGTTTTCTTGTTTCTCATTCAAGCAATCTTCTAAGGGCACATTTTCTCGCTTGTCTTAGTTCTCATCACAAGATGAATTCATAGGTACTTTGGCAGGGCTTGGCTGTTGCTCAGAGACAAAAGTGGCACGGGTCCAGTTTCAAAAATCTACTTGAGGCACTTCAACTTGGCGGAGAATAGGCTTCCTTGTGAACCGAGTTCCAGTCTACGGATGACCCCATATGGATATCTTAGAGAGCAAGAGCTGCGCTATAATCCACAAAAACATCAAGCTCCCAAAGGCTTATCTGTTCAAGATCTGGGACAAAGTCGACCTGAGTTAGTTGCGGCGCAGAGGCATTGCGATCCCTCGTCGTCTCTGTGACTGCTTCAGCAAAGAAGGAGCTTGCCGTGAACAAGAGTGCATTTATTCGGATCGCCAAGACTTGGGCTTTATTCTGCATATGCTCATTTGGAATGTTTTTGCATCTTTTCTTTTCTACAGACTCATTTTAGGTGCGTCAATAATTTTGACGCACCCTGTAATTGACCAATTACAATGTCCATCTGCGAAAAGCTGCAACATGGTTTTCTGAACAATCTTTTTGAAGAGTCTTTAAAGTATTGCTCGTTTCTTTGCCAATAGTTGGGAAATAACTAGCCAACTGCAATGACGACATTGCAATCGCTTTATGAAATGATAGGGGTCTAATAGAAGAGCAGGCAGGAACCCCCTCAAAACTTCTAAAGAACTTTTATGCCTAAATACATGGCGCACACTGTGTTCGGGTCCGAGAATTATAGTATGTTTGTGTGTTTGCTTATTGTTATTCTTCTCCCACTGACGTTCGAATCTTTGTAAAGTTCATGTTCATATTCATATTTAATGCCCACTTCTATCTGATAGTGCCTGCAAAAAGTTTATCGTTTTCATGTAGCTCAAATTTCTATTCCAACTTTTGTCTTCGCGACGCAATTTTGTCCTAGCGCACACCAATAAACCTGGCTGCGTGAGGATGCCGCTGCCGTTGCCGCCGGTGCAGCCCACATGCCAGCTGCCGCTTGTTTTGTCCTCACTTCGCTGGTGTACTCTGGACACAGCCTAACCACTTCACTTCGTTCGCCCGTGCGGCGCTTATATGCAATAATTATTAGATGCACGCCTGCGACACACACCTAACAAGAATTATGAACGATGCGCTAAATCACAATCCTGACGCAATTCTACATGCCGCATTGGCCCTTCCTCAAGGATACTCTCCAAAAGTACGTGTGTGCGTCTTACGTTCTCTATATACCAAACAGGGCTGGGATCCATGAAAGCATAACCACGCAAACCAACAATGGTTGGCGTGATTGGTTATCGTATAGACTACATAATTCTGGGAGACGCAGAATGCGAAGGTTGGTTTGCTAGCCTGATTTCGCTTGGTTGAGCGTTCATGAATCCTAGTCCAGCAGTTCGGTGAAGTCGTTGAATAGCTATTTTGTGGGTTTCGCGTATCATATCACTGGAATCAGCGCATCGAGCTAGTTCAAAATCTGCTACCGTTTCAAACTTGAAATGAGTTGACACACTGCAATCTGAGACTCATTAAGGTTTCCGATAATACAAAATATTGCAATTTTAAGTGTGGTCGATGGTCGGTCTGAGAAAATGGGTCATCATATATGGTTCTATTCATAACAAAAAGAGTTTGCTCACTCATTTTTGAAATTTCATGTTCTTCTGATCATTTTATGGTACAAATGACAAACAATATCTCTGACGAATGTGCACTAGGAAAATAGCCTGAACAGCATAATACGTCGAGTACAAAGTCTTGCGGCATCTCCTCTCATTTGCTGCCATTCTGCCCCCAATTGCTGCTTACGCTGTCGTCTTTTCAGAAGCAATTCCTGAAGGAGCAGTTGAGGGGGCTATGGCACCAATAATTTGCTGTTAAGCTTCGTACTCGACTTATTACGCTGTTCGAGCCGCGTTCCTGCTGTACAGTCATGAGATGTGGTACTTTTGAATTCAGCTACCCTCAAAGGAGACTTGTTGGCCAAAGGAAATCAAGTAGTTGATCTTCCTCTTGATGAACAAAACACGAAAGATGGAGTGATCGCTACGACGAGTACAAAAGCTTCTGTGTGTGATGTATGTGATTTAATCACTTACATCTTTAAAATTTTGCTCATGATTGCTACAACAAGTGATCGTCAGCTTGCAGTTAAGAACAATCCTCGTAAGCATTGTTTCCACCTCCAATACCTCGAGCTATTGAAAGTGGAAGAAGCTCAGTCCGCTCGAGAGAGAGAGCGTTGCGCAATTGTCTGAATAGATGACATTAATTGTTGTCGGAATTTTAGGGAGACAGTGGCGAACCATTATTTCAAGCTAGCAAAGATAACAAGCAGGTTCTTGTTGGGATCTTATCTACTGCATCTGATTGTAAAGAACAATTGAATGGTGAGTGTTCAGTGCTATTCCTTTGTCGTGGTTGTTCACCTGTTCCTCTTTTCTAGAATAATTCCAAGTTTCACTATACTATTGAGTTAAGCAAAAAGTACATGCAGTTTTCCATGAGCAAACTAGTGTTCCTCGCAAACACATCATTCACAAGGAGTTATCTGTACAACACATTTCCTCGTCTACTGATGCTGGCAGAGGCAAAGCAGCTTCCCTGTTCCATCCATGTGAGAAGCCACATTTTCCGAGACGACTCAGATTGTGGTGCTTGGCTCCAAATTTCGAATGGTCTTTAGGAAATGTCTGAGACAGTGAACAATTTAAGTAGTTGGGGACTTCTTAAGGCCTGTAGAGCTAGTTGAATTAGGATTGCCTCTAATCCCATCATCTCGCATTTTGGTTAGCGTTTTGCAGGAATTAGTACGGAGGAGTCGAGCTTTAATAGTACAGGGTGGTGCATAATTACTGTCCCATCATTGCGCGAGTGCGAGGTTTGATGTACCTGATAGACTCAAATCTGTTTTTGTTATGTAATGTTTGACATATCATTCTGCATATATCTGCCTCACATGAACATATATCTGCCATTGGTGACGCCCACATGAGAACGGTCTTCACGGATGAAAAACTATTCATAGTTGAGCAGGTGCACAACCCCCAAAATGATAGTGTGTACGCAGAAAGTAGTAGAGAAGCCGATGCAGCGGGCCGGATTGTATCACGCAACTTGCATCCAGCTTCTGTGATGGTTTTCGCTGGAGTGTCACCGGGCGAACTCACCTCATTTTTGTGGAAAAAGAAGTCAGGATTGACAAAAACGTGTATATCTAAATATTGAAGAATCATGTGCTTCCATGGGCCACCGAGCACTTCGAAAACGGCCACTGGATCTTGCAACAGGACGGAGCACTTGCTCATCAGGCTAAGGCCACCCAAGACTGGTGCCTCTCCAATCTCCCGGACTTTATCCGCACATCCGAATGACCAGCAAATTCGCCTGACCTGAATGTCCTGGACTTCTCATCCTGGGCGTTACTGGAGCAGAAGGCCTTTCAGAAAAAACACACCAGCGTTTATGCTCTGAACAAGTCTCTGGAGAAAGCCTGGAACGAAATACCGCAAGATCACGTGCGCGCCGCGGTGGAGTCATATTCTGAGCGTCTGAAGGCTGTCATCCGCGCCAATGGAGGCCACATTGAATGATATCTTGGTTTTTATTTTCTTAGATGTTAGTAAATAGTTGTTGGAGAGATCGTCTGAATTGATTCATCTATACAATTATTATGCGTTTTTATTTAGGAACAGTAATTATGCGCCACCCTGTATGAATGGTTACCTCGTAAGCCTTTTGATGTTTTTTTTGCCGCAAAGTGGATCATTAAAACTTAGGTTTTGCTGAGAGATGACATCCGCGTGGTTCTTCTTCACATCTGGAGCGAAACCTTATGGATGATCTTTTATTGTTCTTAGAAGTGCATGTTCAGAACGAGCGACATCCTCCAGGCTATAGTTGTCCTCTCTTAGACGGACATCTAATTCTGTAGCTTCCTTTCAGCAGTGGTGGTTTTCTTAGATGTCATTGAAAGCCCCCAGTGCCGAATTTAATCCACAATCGAAATCAAAGGAAAGTAGTCGAATTGGCGGATCACATTCCAAGTGATAGTGGCATGGATGCGTCATTGAGATTACCCATAGTAAACATGTTGAAACTCGTATCAAGCATAGGTGAAGTTGTGCTGTGTTGACATGTTTGCCCTGGGAAATGGCCCGGGAAATGAGGAATGGCGGGAAAATGAGGCAATCGATTAGAATTTTTCAGTAGAGTAAACTAAAAGCTACAGTCTGGATCATTATATATATATATATATATATATATATATATATATATATATATATACGACTGGATGTAGTTTGAATCAGCGTGAAGGAACAAGATGGAAAAAGACCGCACAAACATATTGCCTAACAAATACAACCAGTTTAGGTGTATGTATAACGCCAGACTTCCAGACTTACTTACATAGCATACAGGCTAATTAGTAATTTAGCAGCGCACTTTTCTCTTACACGCTGTCAATATAGCAAACAAGGGGATGACACTTAATTGCATTGATGAGTATGGCCATTTATAGCGTGTTGAATGCTGCCTTATGCGACTTGTGAGCTAATCTCGAATCCTTCTTCAAAATTTTCTGAAATGCTTTCTGCGATGAGTTATGCTCATTTCGGTGCTCATGCACAAGCACTGAGATTAGTCTACGTGGTGGGTTCGTGGCAGACATGTTTCTCGTCCATCAGGGAAGCACTTTCCTGTTCAGATCTTGCCTAAGAATAATGCAAGAGAGTCAGAGTATAAGAATTTCTCACAGTGAGAGAGACGAATGGAAAAAATACCTGATTACCACCGTATCACCCCTACGTACCTCTATGTTCGCGGCATCCACTCAAATTCACTGGAAGTAATACTCAACTGTAGTTGCCCGTTCGCCCAAGTTTACGTCGAAATACCGAGATGGGCAAAATTTTTATCGCTGAAAAGTTCCTGATTTCTATCTTCTGCTTCAATTTGTAGACCAAGCAAGTACAGCTTCTCTCCAGGTTTCGTTCAGTGTTGTGAGCACTGTGACTGTAACCAGCACTTCATTCACGGTTGGTATTGCATTACCTATGTAATGGCCATTCTGGGTCATTCCATCGTCATTTTGTGTATAAAAGTTATCTAATTTTGATTTCCATACGCTTAGCTACATGAAGACTCTGGTAGTATAGCGGCTCCTAAACAGCGATGTATTGGGAAGTTCCTCAAGTGCTCGCAAAACTTTAGCACATCAAATTGTAAGCGACAGACATCATAAAACTGCTCTTCGTGGACTTTCTAAGAAAAACGGTGAGTGAAACATGCAGAATCATCAGCTAAAATAAGTTGCGAACCCTCGATGATGTGCGTAAGGAGCAATCGCCTTACCTTTCCATCATGACTCAACTGTTTGAGCTGCCTTTGTGTGTCACTATACTGAACGCTGCAAGGGTCGCTTTTATTCCGCGCAACTTTCTGTTATTCTTTAGCAGGACTTGGACTAGTGAGCACCTGGTCTGTAGTCAGGAGACCTGTCTTTTTTCCACGAAGGCATCTAGGCAAGTAAAACTTGTCGTTTATACGTGAGCACCTCAAATGGGCATGACTCATCACGGAGATCAGTTTGGAATATTCTGAAGACGAACGATATATATGGAGAAATGCAACATGCTGGGAATGGATATACGGAGCAAGTATCCTTCACTCGCAAGACAGCTGCTTCTAATCGATTCAACGCGGAATGACTCAAGGAGCCTTTGTTTTTTTTTTGTCTGCTTTGGTACACTAATTGACAACAGTCAGTCTGTATATGTAAAAGCAGAGGAGGACAACGCGGAGTGGGACGTGATAAACAGAGAGTCGGATGGTTTACGCACTAACGCTGGTACTTGACATCACAAACTTTTTGCAGGCGTCAGCAAACATGTCTCAGGCGCGCAGCCGACTAAGCGGCGAGCGATCTTCGGCTCAGTGTATGTCGGAAAACCGTGAGCTAATGGAACGCGAACTTTTCTTTCGTCGATTTCGAACCCCAAGTCAACCATGGTCGTAACCGCAGGTTGTTCCCTAACGATCAAGCGTTGGGAACAGTCGTGGAACCCAAACCAGGTCCTACCATTTGGACGTTGATCGCAGGAATGAATGCTCACTACCTTCGGTTTTAAAACATTTGTCTTCAGTCGACATGGCACGAAAAGTGCGAAAGTGACTACGCTACTGACGACCAGCGTCTCACCCGCTGTGACATCTTTTCTAACTTAATTTTTCGCCCCCAAAAACTACCCATTTCTAGAGCGTGTAACAGCTGCGGATGGAGCTTGGTTCCTTTAGGATAAAAAGAAGCGTGAGTTTTATCGGTAGACACGTCGTCTCATCTCTAAATTTTTCCTAATTGAATCTTCACACTAGGGAGGTTTTGTCAGGATTTTGGTGGTGCTTAGTAGTGTAATCCACTGCAGCCCTCCACAGCCTGGAAAAACATTGACAACAGAGTCCTAGTATTGTAATTTCGAGTTGCTCTCCGCAAGTCACCATGCATATGGTCGGCAGTGGTGAACAAATCTGGGGCCGTAGAGCCGTGCGCTATAACTGCCGGTTAACCAGGAGGTTGAACCGGCAGTTATACACCTTATAACCAGGAACCATTACTGTCTTGAAATGGTCTGGAAGAAATGAATTTCGACTTGGTTCCAATAACCGTGATATAACCATCAGGTTATACCACAGTTTGTATGCTGGTCTCGGGCGCTGCAAAACCGTCGGATCGCAAAGGCACTGCCATATTGATATTGATAGAGCGCGCGCAGAGAGCGCGCAAATGTCTTAGACGCAGACAAGGGGACATCACGGTTATTAGAAAGTCCTCCAGATGACTTTTTAGATCCCAGTTATACAAGTGCGTAAGTGGTATCGCAGCATGATTTTGCGTTAAAGTTTGGGCTTTCCTAACTATACGCTGTAACCGTAAAGCTGATATTTCAAATTTTTAGGAAAATTAAGCAGTTTCCTTCCGTTTTAAGTTCCAAATTATTCTTTTTGCATTTAAAACAACCGAATAGCCCTGGCAATGCATTCGGTTCCATTTTACAATTTTACAAGTGCGGGAGGTTAATGAAACAGATTGAAATGAAACCTACATGGTTTGAAGCTTTGACTGACAAGGTTCTACAACATGTATACCAGTAATTGGCCAGTCGATTTTATACTATACGGTTATGAGGCGCTTCCCGCCAAGAACGACAAGTTGCTGTGTGGTAAAGAGGGTTAGATGATAGGATATGATCGAGAGGGTACAGGGTTCAAATCCTGCCGGTATTCGTAGCTTTGTATTTCTACGTTTGCGCCGTTAACCACGACTAAAATGACCGAAAAGGTTCGAACACATTAGTTATGCACGTAATTCTGCACTATCTGCGAAATAGTTGCAATATTAGGAATGTGGTTCAGATGCGATGCGCTATTGCTTCAGAATTGTAAAATGAACACCCTTTCATTCGAAACTGAAAACGGATCAATCGTGGAGAACATCTACTAACAACGGCGCCTGGGTTTGAAATAGCATATCCATGAATACTGTGGCTCAGTGCGATGACTGTTGCCATCAACGAACTTCGCACGTTCGTTTCCTCGCTAAGCTCGTTTTTTGCAAATAAGTGGAAATGAAGTGGATGTAGTTCAAGTGATGACGAGAATTTGGTTATAACCTTGGTTATGAGTCGGTTAACCTCGGAAACCGACAGTTGTTCGAGGCCACAACTTTCTCTATAACCGTCGGTTCCAGCGCAATTACTACGACCCCTGGTTTTCCCCTGCTCCTGGGTAACGTTAAGCCTCACATTCCAGGTCTCACCCGGCAACACCTGATGAAGTAAGGCACCAAGGTTCTCACTCATTGTCCCCCTTTGGGACGCTAGAAAGTGGGGTGGAGCAGGCACTTGAGGTACGTAGAAAAGCAAAATGTGAAATGCTTAGAGAATCAACAAAAAAGCAAGACTAATCATTAAAGCTCAAATACGGAAGCCTCTTTATAAATTACGTATATTCTACCAGTCTCGCCGCCTCACCAACGTCGGCCTTCCACACTTTTCGTGGTCCTTGCCTTCTTGCAAATTCTCAATCACAACTTACATGCAAAACTATTTTCCGATACAATGGTACTACCTACTGTTTTTCTTTGAAAGTGCATTCATTCAACGCCTATGGACCTGTCATGGCCAGCCACTCCCAACTCTGCACAGAAGTATTTTACAGTTGGCCTAAAAAGCTGTGTACAACTCAGCATAACCAAAGTAGTGCGAATAATCATTTTTTCTACACTACTGGGCTACTGCAGACCGTTATCCTGGCGTTTCCCCCACTACTGGGCCAGGCCGACCTACCCTCCATCTGTGGGCCCGTATCCTGACGTTTTCCCCACGGTTGGGCCAAGACAGACCCATTCTCCATCCATGGACCATTATCTTGGTGTTTTCCCTAAAATTGGCCACGGCAGACCCACTCTCCACCCATGGACACTCATTCAGATGTTTCCCTACTATTGGCCACGGCGGATCCATTCTTCATCCGTGCACCCACATCTTTGCGTTTTCCCCACTACTGGCCGCAGGCAGACCCATTCTCGATCTGAGGACCCGTATACTGACGTTTTTCCCACTACTGGAAGAGGTTTGAACCGAGCTACAACACTTTGAACTGGAGTGTCCATTTCGGCAATTAATTTCGCAACAGTCTGATAAAAAATCATTCGAAAATTCGAATACTTGTAGTTTCCTTTTTTCAAATGAATTCGAATTTCGAGTATTTAAAAATCCAATTTTCGAGTTAGTTTGATTATTCGAATATTTGTAGTGCCCCTCATTCTAATGCGTCGCTCGAATATTCGATATTCTAATCACATAAAATGGCTCATAGGCGTTTGCCTTGCTTGCTGGCCTAGTCTTGAACCAATTGAAGGCATCTCATATGAGTATAGAGTGCAGCCCGACGTCGATCTCTTCCGAAACTGACAGCACGCAACGCCTCTTAGTCATCCACTATGCTCATCCACTACGACCCATATTCGAATATTTGAGTGCTCAAGATTTTCATTTTCCGAATATATTCGGAGTTTTTCGAATATAATTGAAATTTGAATGTTCGAAAAAGTCAATTTTCGAATATACCCGGTTACTCAAATATTAGTTTTTTTCAAAAATGTGGAAGTCTAGTTCACAGAGGTTTGGTATTTGTCCCCGCCCTCTTGCAGGCTCGGATCAGAGAGATCTCTTAATGGTTACACGTGGTTCGTCAACCTATTCAGATGACTCGCGGGTGTCGATGGGATCTTCTCTGGAACACAGGCAGAGTCGAATAATAATAATAATCTGTCTGGCTGTGTCGGACCCAGGAGTTGCCTCCAGACAGAGATGGGAGCGTGGTAGAAGATGTGGCAACTCTGCCACACCACGGACCCAGACTGAACAACAAAAAATACTAAAAATATTAATTTTGACATTGAATAAGAAATAATAGATATTTCAAAGACGATTTTAGGGATGAACAATTGAAAATGAACTTATTTAAGATTTTTGTTCGTTTTATAAAGTAATTTCGGAAATTTGGCCATCCACTCTCGGGGGAGGGCGGAAGGGCTTCGTCTTCTCCCTGCTTCCGCCGCTGCTACGCAGTGCATAAAAGCGGAGAAAACAGTCTTTTGATTTCACCCATATTTTCTTCGATCCTATTTTTTGTTTTGATTGAGGAGATTCGAATCCCACGATCGTTCATCATTGATAGTTAGTCCATTGTGTAAACCATGCATCCATCCTCACCAGATTCAAGATTCACCTTTCGAAGTGGATGTATGACCAGTTCACCATGAACATGTGAAGGTTTATTGTCGATTGAAACGAGTCCTTGGCTCTTGATTCGCATGCCAATACGTGCTGAAGTGAAAACATCTTGGTCTCTAGATATTGGGCCCATGGTGCACTGCCTGCGCGTACACTGCTCGTATTCGCTGTTGCTACGCTGGGACCAGAATTTTCATGAGCTCTTTACTGAAAACTCGGACATATCCAAAATTTAATGGAATACATGACCATACTGTGGCATCATCACAGTGTGGATAATTTTAGAGTGCGGTGGCAACAGACGCACTGCCTGGCGCGCACACGGTCGATTGTTTGATCGCGCCCATAGCTGACCAGACCATTCATCCCTCCGGGATTGATAAATTGTTACAGAGGAGTCTGCGAGGATGAAGCACTGATTTGATACATCGGATACGTCCCTCCTCTCCCTCCCCACACGTCACCGCACAGGGTGCAATTTCGCAAAACTAGCTGCTCAAAATGTGGTTTTCGACGTATTATAGCAAGTCACGCTTCCCGCACTCTGATAGTCTGCGCACACGATACAAGTGGTTTTTTGGCGACCGATCACCTGGTGAGACAGGATTAGGTATCGAAAGATACCATTTCAGTCGTACACCACGTTAGTAAAATCCACGACGACTTTTTGCATGGTCTTTTTTCTCCACGTTGACTTCTGATTTTCTCATGTGGGATTCTTTTGATGGATCTTGGACCTAACTCTCATATTTCCTTTTGATTACAACTCTCAGGAATAGGGAAGATATCAAAACCTTTCCGAGGATTGAACGACTAAGCACATGACCTTCTTGCATTTTCCGTTAGCTCGAAAAAAAGTTCCACTTGTTTCAGCTACGAATATATCTGTAATACCTAGCCCTCCTGCAAACTCCATGTGTGTTATTTTTCACAACCGCCTGCTCCTACAGAAAGCACTTCTACAGTCATCGCCGTAGAATCTGAAAAATTTCGCGGGATTCGCGTCTTTCGCGGGATTTGCGAGATTTTCTCGTAACTTGCTTAAAAATGATTTATTTAGAGAGGGAAAAGAGCTATGGGGACTTATACAATATCTTGCTCATGCTCACGCACTAATCGCTTCCGATTTCCAGCAGCTGTCAGCAAATATTTCAATAAATTCGTTAATTACCTTGACCCCGCCCACTGATTGGGGTCAGACGCCAAAATTTTCACATTTTTTGCCTGCAACTAACTAAATGGACATCTGGGACAGACTTTAATGGCAGGGCTGTTTTCAGGATTCGACGACGGATAGCTTGACGCAAAAATTATTCGGAAACCTTACAGTTTTTTCATCCGCAAAATAATGCATTTTCCCCAAATTGCATGGCTTTTTTCAGCTGATAGAAGAAGTGTGGGGAGCTATGCTGATTGCATCGGAATTTTCAGCAAGCACATATTGATGTGCTGTGCACTGTGGTCAGCTTGCTTCGACTACTCGGTTATAAGCTTGCTGCGAAGTTAGTGATATGAGCAAAACCATTAGAATTTGTGGCAATTAATCAGCAAATTTTCTCCTTGGTAGATTTCCTTTTTAGCTGTGTTTAGGGGAGGAAGTAAACTACTCTACGCTTTAACTGTTGCACAGGTTTTCTACTGTAATCACGCCACCCGAAGCTGAATAACCCTGCTTCAAAAAGGCCAAAAATTAAGTGTGTAAAAGTATCAGCACCAGATTTCGAAGTTAGGTTTGCTCAGAAACGCTCACTACTCAACATTTGCGCTAAAACTGATGAACACTACCAAACAAAGTTGATTGCTTATTGTATTGACCCCAATGACCTTTCCTCAATTCCAGGTGCAAAGGGTTCGTCGCGCCCTGCACGCGGGCTCAGTGAGGTGGCGGGGGTATGTTAGCACCTCAAACATTGTCCTCAGGCATATTTGGTTGTTTTCACGTATATCAGTGAACTCGGTCAGGTACTAGGAAACACGTTGTATGGTCTCTACAATAAAATCTTCAAGAAAATTTTTTCAAAAAAATTCGCGTTTTCATCATTTCAAAGCTTCTTTTCTAGTTTCACAAGTGTCCACTCGGTTCCTCGCTCCTCATAAACATTAAAAACAACATCTAATATCGATGAAATTTCACAGATCCCACTCATACTCCTTTAAACAAAAAAAACCTGGTATCAAATATGACAAGAGATGCACTTTCGCATAGCTTCAGCAGCGTAACAGCGAGGTTCGGCAGAATTTTTCTTCGTGATCGTGGCGCATCGATGTGAAGCATTAGTCATTTGAACTACTATGAGATGTGAGTACCGTGTATGAGGAGCGAGGAACCGAGTGGACACTTGTGAAACTAGAAAAGAAGCTTTGAAATGATGAAAACGCGAATTTTTTTGAAAAAATTTTCTTGAAGATTTTATTGTAGAGACCATACAACGTGTTTCCTAGTACCTGACCGAGTTCACTGATATACGTGAAAACAACCAAATATGCCTGAGGACAATGTTTGAGGTGCTAACATACCCCCGCCACCTCACTGAGCCCGCGTGCAGGGCGCGACGAACCCTTTGCACCTGGAATTGAGGAAAGGTCATTGGGGTCAATACAATAAGCAATCAACTTTGTTTGGTAGTGTTCATCAGTTTTAGCGCAAATGTTGAGTAGTGAGCGTTTCTGAGCAAACCTAACTTCGAAATCTGGTGCTGATACTTTTACACACTTAATTTTTGGCCTTTTTGAAGCAGGGTTATTCAGCTTCGGGTGGCGTGATTACAGTAGAAAACCTGTGCAACAGTTAAAGCGTAGAGTAGTTTACTTCCTCCCCTAAACACAGCTAAAAAGGAAATCTACCAAGGAGAAAATTTGCTGATTAATTGCCACAAATTCTAATGGTTTTGCTCATATCACTAACTTCGCAGCAAGCTTATAACCGAGTAGTCGAAGCAAGCTGACCACAGTGCACAGCACATCAATATGTGCTTGCTGAAAATTCCGATGCAATCAGCATAGCTCCCCACACTTCTTCTATCAGCTGAAAAAAGCCATGCAATTTGGGGAAAATGCATTATTTTGCGGATGAAAAAACTGTAAGGTTTCCGAATAATTTTTGCGTCAAGCTATCCGTCGTCGAATCCTGAAAACAGCCCTGCCATTAAAGTCTGTCCCAGATGTCCATTTAGTTAGTTGCAGGCAAAAAATGTGAAAATTTTGGCGTCTGACCCCAATCAGTGGGCGGGGTCAAGGTAATTAACGAATTTATTGAAATATTTGCTGACAGCTGCTGGAAATCGGAAGCGATTAGTGCGTGAGCATGAGCAAGATATTGTATAAGTCCCCATAGCTCTTTTCCCTCTCAAAATAAATCATTTTTAAGCAAGTTACGAGAAAATCCCGCAAATCCCGCGAAAGACGCGAATCCCGCGAAATTTTTCAGATTCTACGGCGATGACTGTATGTAGGGCGAATCCGCTTTTCTCCAGGACAGATTTTTTTGGCATGTTTCAAGAAACAGAGCATAAAACACTGTTGTCAGAATGTCGTTGCAGGTAATGGTACGCAAAACTGTTATGAGTCACGAGATTCATCTGAGCAGCTCCTAAGACTCGTTATACTCGCGCTAATAGCGACCATCATGAGAGCGAATGAGGAGGAAGAAAGAGTCACTTTTTAGGTTATAATTTGTACAAATGAATACTGAAATTAGGGAAGTAGACATCACTCAGAGTCAAAATAACAGGAATGGAAAAATTGGTTGAGAAAACCTTAGTTAAAAGTACAACAGTAACATCTTCAAAGACTTCCTATGTTGATCTACCCTAAAGGCGATTACCTTCATCGAGCCCAATCTTAACAAATCTCACCTTCTAAATGTTTATAGGATTTCTCTGTTAATTAACATTCCAGGACTGAATAGGCTATTCTTATGTGCAACAGCACTAGTATTACCGTTTTCTTGATCGCGGAACCTCATAAAATATCTAGCAGTTTAAGACGTGAGTTCATATCGGGCTCATTATGTGAAAATGTATGCAAGCTTAAAAGTGGAACGCGCATACATATTTCATATGTTTACTTATAATTCTTTGTGCAGCAGTTGCGCTACATAAATTCAAGTCCTTATGCAGACACGCATAAGGAATTGAATTTATGTGGCGCAACTGTTGCACAAAAAATTATTCCTCAGCACATGGTTTTCAGTAGGGTAGATACTGCCCTAAAACCTTGACTGTCATGGGCTATGTGGAACGTACAAAAGCAGCATACTGGACAGAGTATAAATACCAGTGGAAACTTTATCCATCGATCCTACAGAAAATGATTTCGATCGGCTAGATGTTCAAAATTGCACATCGTGCACCGTATAACATACGCCTTCAATGCCCCTGCGATGCTTAGATGAAGTCGAATCGTGGCTCATCACACAAACGGGATTGATTAATGCGGTCTCCTCAATCCTCTACGAGGGCCGTTTGAAAAGCTTCCGGAATCGCGTCCGAGGAGTTATTCTTTTTCAAAAATTTTAATGTGATTCTGTTTGAGAGTCCTTCACATGAATTAGCCGTGAATTTCAGATCTATCTGACAAAGCTTCTGCTTTTGACAAAAAGGGCAACTCAAACAAATACGACTACGCTCAGTTACTGAGAAGTGCTGAAATTAAGTGGTCATTAATTTTTCTTAACTGGAAGAGAAGACCGCAAATTAACCGAACATCACTTGGATGCTAATTTTCAAGGATCATCAACTTCATTTTTTAGCCGTAGTTTCTGGGTTCTGAAAAGCAAGCGCAGCCTTACGCTTGCAATCAGTAGGCCATGTGCAAAATGTTAGGAAAAGGTGACCACACCAGAAAAAGTGAATGAAATCGTTGACAAGGATTTGACAGATAGATTACAAGTGCGTGCTAAATAAGGGAGCCTAGCGCATCCATTATTAGTCATTGGTTTTTTTTTTGGCTTACGAACTAAGTTTAAAAAACGTTTTCAAAAAAGAGTGCGGCATTTGCTTAATCCGGAACAAAAACACGATCAACATGAAAATCAAAAAATTATTTTAAATAATTGAATGTGATTTCAAATCGAAACTGTGATCCATTTGTTGAACAGATGAAGCGCTACACTTTAGCCACAAAAGATGAAATGTAAAAAGTAGGTGAGACACGAATAATGGATTCTGATGAAGAAAGTAGCACTCACTGAGGTGGAATTGTGATAGCGTCTGTTTTTGGGAATTCCAAGAGATCGATGGAATGGTCATTAAAACTGAACATCAAGCGAAATTTTTAAAAGCCCTCCGTGTGGTAACCCGTGCGAAACGCGCTGATTTGAAGAGGGAAGAAGAATTGTCGCTTCATATCGGCATGACCGCTCAAGCAGGTGTTATAGCTCACCAAAGAGCTTGTAATAACGAAAAATAAACTCTACCTCATTTAGTTAAATTTCTGCTCGCTGGCAGAAATTTAAATAAATGAGGTGGAGTTTATTTTTCGTTATTGGCTCGCTCGTACCTGCACCTGTCTTAGGATCTTAAAAGCTTCCCGTCAAGGACAAGATTCCGGTCAAGAGACGAGCTAATCCTGACTTTCTCTCGTTTCTGATTCCTTCAGAGAGATTCATTCTAGATACAAAATGAAAAATTAAAAACAGACCGGACCACTTGTGTTGAGCTTCGAGGGGACTGGGTTATAAAATAAAATATTGAGTACATTAGATTTATTTTGTTTTTATTGTCATTTCGGAAACTTCTCAAACCGTCCTCGTGTGCTTCATGGTTATGTTTGCTACCCCACCAATGCTCTCGGGGATAACGGAAGAAAACCACAGGATGGCTGACAGTCCACGATCGAAACAAGGCGCATCCTCCTCTGTACTGATGGGTCCGTCGTATTATGTTTCATTCAGTGCACCGTCATTACCCACGCATAATTATCGGCGGATCCATTGCGTGATTTAGCCCCATCTTCCGCTACCAGAACACTCGGTAAGCATCACCGGTTCCGTTGCTCTTTGTGGTCTGCCTTCTTTAGCGTCACCGTAAGTTGCACTTTCCAAAAGACCGTTTCTCAGACTATTAGCACCTCACGCTACAGAATTCACACGCGAGCTGCACAGCCGGTCACTTGGAATTGCGCGCCATACGTCCGGCGCGAGTGCCTGAGTATCGCGCAAGGATTCACCACACATATTTCCACGAATATAACAAAGCGCAATCGCGAGCTTCAGATGTCCTGTAGACCCTGCCCGTAGCGATTCCTCATTTTCCAAACCAGGCGCACCCTTATAACACTGTTGGACCATTTCCTAGCGTCTTACCCAATCGTATGCTCGCGTACAACAAATCACGCCACTGCACGCTCTCTTTCCCCAAACCTTTTGGATAACGGCATACTCTTATCACACCATTAGACGCGTTTTCAGACGTTTTCCCACTTTCAAACACCAGCGCCCCCTTTCTTCATCGCTGTATATATTAGTAGATATCTTTGCACCACTAGAAGGCGTAGGTGTCGCACTTCACCCCACAGTCATCTCCACGACTAAGCACATTATCAAGTTGTTATTACACTACCACGGTAACCACAAAGCACACGGTAATTACGACATTCCACATAATCTTCCGAAACTTTGGGTGGAGGGGTTATTTCATAAGATGATTTCGACCATTATATCCGTTTTGTACCGTCACCTCGTCTTTACACGTTTACAGAGTGAGAGTGCTGCAGAAGATTGGTAGAAAACGCCAGAATCGATAAGAAAATGGAAATTTCATGAGAATTGGTGCTGATATTCGTGATCAGCACATGAAAAACCACCTCAGTGCAGACCTTTGAAAGATTTTGTGAGATACCGTATGCTATCGTGCACCTACCGTAACCCTACAGAAATGGTGTTACGCTGCAGATAAGTATGATATTCGTGATCAGCATGTCAAGCAATCCCCATGGACAAAGTTTCTGTGGAAATTTCTATCCTGATACTGTAGTGCTGTCATGATCATTATAACAAAGAACTAATGCAAATTTGAGGAGAGCTTACTTCTGAGAGTTTTTTTCAGTGAGAGACGCTGACTTCGTCGACATTCGAAGTAATCTCGTCTGGATCTGCAGAGAAACAGGTTGAATATGTATTATTCTGAAAAGCCTGTTTCTGTACTTCTTGATCAGTGCAGCGATTTTGGTCACGGCGGTCGAGATGGTTTGGTATTTATGAGCGGATACCGATGGCTACTGCTTCGGTGACGAGCTATCTCCGTTCGTTACAAACCGGTCTTGTCGCGGCCACAGCGACCATAAACAGTACATTTTTTGAAGAGTATGATGACAGCCTAGGTAATCAGAATCCTCTGAATTTTTGTCTGTCGCACATCCATTAAATTCATAACAGATATGATGAATGACTCCAACTACATGTTGTACGCTTGCCTTTTATTGCTGTTATGAAACGCTAGCTGTCCTAGTTCGAAAATAAGTACAATTACTGCAAAGTTTCAGGAGTGTGTGGGTGAAGAGACGGAGTCGCAACATGGCCTCGAATTGGTACAGACGTTATGTCGATAATAAAAATGAACAATTATATTATAGCATTTGCTTCCACTAAGAAGAATGTATACATTCTAGACCTATAGGACACAAGTCGTGCACAGGGATGAAAAAAGGGAAGTCATACGAAATTATGGCTAGTAAACAGTTATTAGTTATCGGTGGCAGTCTACGGATCCACCTATGATAGGTCTGCTGTGGGGAATGTGTGGGAATGGCAGAATACGGTTATGCCAATGGAGTAGGGGTCCGCTGTCGCCGAATTATTATGCACACCACGATACGGGTCTCCCCATGGCACATAGGTCTGCTACGGTCTAAAAATAAGAGGAACTCCAGGACACGGTTCTGACTATGGAAAGGTGGCTCAGTTGTTAAGAACGCCAGCATTCGTGGCCCGAAACCTAAGGGAGCTGCAGGAAACCGGTTCGTGGATGGAGAAAGGGGTGGGCTGTGGTCTAAAAATGTGGAGAGATACGGGTTCGCAGGTATAAGAGGGGTCCGCTGTGTTCCAGGTGCGAGGAAGGCCAGAATATGGGGTCTGCATTCTGCTAAAAGTGTGGGAATGCCAGGAAGCGGTTATGCCGGTGAAGAAGAGATCCGCTTTTACCCAACTGTGAGGAGCAAGAAGATACTGGTTCATGGATGGAGGAGGGGTTCGCTTTGGCTCAGGTGTGAATAACGTCAAGATACGAATTCAGAGATAAAGAAGGCGTCCGCTGTAGCCGACGTGTGAGAAACGCAAGAATGTGGGTCCACTACTTTGGCCGAATGATGTGGAAAACGCCGTGTAGATCCACTAACGGAGAAACGAGCGCTTGCGCCCTGTAATTTGAAAAACGTGTTCGGATACGGGTCTGCAGATGGATGATTGCTCCAGTACAGTCTATGAGCTGGAAAAACGCTAGAATGCGTGTACGCCTATTGAGAATGGTGGGTTTACTGTGGCCCAGCAGATAGGAGAACTCCACATTATGGGTCCAGCGAAGGAAGAAAGATGTGCTGGCGCCCTATAGTGTGGAAAACGCTAGGAAGAGGATCCACTGATAGAGGAGGGGTGCAATGAGGTCCAAGTATGATAAACGTCATGTTACAGTAACACGATGTGCGCCGGCGCTCGAGTGGCAGGAGAAGGCGACTTAGAGGAAGATGTTCGTAAGCATCCTAAGGTGATAAAATTGATACCAGCCTTGCGCAGCGAGTTCACTTTCTTTGGAAGACTATTGCGGCTCCAATTTGTGCTTACCTTGTTATAGTTATGATTTGTTTCTCACTCTCTTCTTCACAGTCAGTTGTTTCTGAAGCGACCTCCCCTAATTTCTCCTAGATGTAGAAGCAGATCCTTATCTGTTGGAGTATTCCAACAATAATCTCGACTCTGATTAGTTCGAGTTCTCATTTACACTGTGTCGGTTACAGCAAATAGTTGACAGCTAGTAGATTCATACAAAGGATATTCTCGCGCAGACTTGAGGATGACTAGCCATGATAGGTCTATGGGCATTTAAGAAATGCGGTGACAACATGTATCATTACATCGGAAAGTGGATTTACATGGTAATGTGTGATGACGAGTGCTCGAGCAAGGCGCGTACAAGAAGTCCGGAGTTGGTCAGGCGGCCGGACTGGTAGAATACACGCAATCCATAAGGAGAATTTCTTACTCAATTAATTAATTTTTCAAACTCAATTAATTACTATTTTCGCTTCTACTTCATTTTCCTACGGGGTTCATAGGCGCGATACTTTTGCTTATGCCTCAAGGCCCCACCTCACTTTCTAGCGACCCGTAGGGGCGCTAGTAACAATAAACTCGGACAGTGCGGCATTTCTCACTTGTCCGCAACGGCAGTCACGAGTGGTGCAGGCTATTCCGCAATGACCGTGGATTCAGAGTGCGCTTATCTTTTGTCCTGGGTGCTTTTCTAGGTAACAAGTTTGGGAGAAGGCTGAGATTTAGCAGAGTGGGAACAGACGCTTGGTGGTCTGAGACACAGATAAGAACTGTGAGCCACTTCTAGGCCTCCGAAGACGACGAGTTGAGCCGAAACATCAGGCTGAAGAATCAATCTGCCCATCAAAGAAACCTTGCTGGCACAATAATAATCTGAAAGATTATCGCAACTTTGTTCTTAGGCTTGACGAAATACAATGATTAAAAACTACTCAAGAAATCACGAAGATAGATGGCCATTCAGGAACACCTTGAATGGTGCAGCGCCTTTTCGTTTTGGTGACAGTTCCGTTGTTTGCCTTCAAAGCAAGGACTTGCGAATGAAGTCAATTTCTCTATTACGAAGCTTATCCTGAGCAGTAACATCGTTTTTCCCTTCAGTAAGAGTTTATAAGCTACAACCTTGAATACACTGCTGTTTGCCGCGAAAAGGATTGCTACAATAAAGAAACTTGAGGAGTTTACTCTAGCACGTTCCAGAATTTAGCGTCATTTACCAGTCGCACTAAAATAACTGTAACAACTGGATGCCCGCACAGGCCATTCCGGATTTTAGGAGCCGTGCGCATTGCCGCCTGCTATCATACGTATGATGCAAAAATATGGCGAAAATTGATATGTCAGAAACTAATGAAATTTGTGAAATCTCTCCACTCATCTTTCACATTAGTTACAATTTGCTAAGTGATCTACTGGCCAGAATTTGGAGGTTCATCAAGACCTTCAGCGGACAAAACGAGCAATGATTTGTTCATGACATCACTGTTCTCGGCTATGAACACGTCTAACTACAGTCGCTTCGGGTCATTCAATAATCCCTTATGGAAAGTCACATTGTGTGACGAGGGTCAAGTCGAAAGTCGGAGGCGCAACTTCTTTTATTTGTAGCCGTTCGGTTTTTGACGAGGAGGGATCGTAAGGCTACTCAGGAAATCGGCACTGATTACAGTAGCAGTGACGAGTGTAGATTTCGTCGAGACTTTAACTCAACAAAGAAATCTAATTCCGGGTAGAAATATTGCAGGTGTCACAGGACTTTTTTAAACAACCCAATAGAAGATTTGCAGCGGTTGCGAAATGACCCCAGCTCTCCAACATCTTGCGAAAAGTCTGCCATTTACTTCCTTCTTCTCCGTTATCCCAACGAACGTATGTATGTACACCTGAAAATCAATTTTCTGCACTTTTATGACGGGATTATTCATCGTTGACGGGCTCAGGGCGTCGACGAGCAACCAGTTGCCGGTGGTGCTCAGAATTGCGGACCTTTTTCGATTTTCTCTTCGGAGACAAAGCAGGCGTTGACTCGGATATCTCGTGGAGAAATCTCATTGAACTGAGAATGCTGTGCTTCTGTCATGCAGCGAAAAATCCTCCTTGTTTCATCCCTTTGTCGTATGTTTTCTGCGTGACTAGGTGATCAAATCGTATAGATTTAAATTGTAAATTATTCGTGCATTGGATGTCACTACAAAAAACATTTTGTAAAATAAAAAAGCCGTGTCGATCTCCGCATAGCTGACCGTCACTTCACATCGCTATCTTTTTGTGCGTATCATGGTCCAACCTCACATCTATTTAGTTGTGGCCACTATCCTAATCAATCTTCCAGATGATGGCGATTAGCGTTGCCGAAGCGGCTCTAGCACGGCTTATCCTGGAGGATTATACACCGAAATGGGTCATCAGTAAACAACGTTGGAGGCATTTTTGAATATTGTTCACTTGAGCATGGATCTGTGTTATTAATTTTGGGTTTAGGCTACAAATATGTCGCACAAATATTGCTCAATTGACGACTGATTTTAGTGATTTCATCCTTGACCTACAATCATAATCGTGGTACAAAGTCAGTGCATGCGTGTAGGACTACATCACAAAATCTTCCTTTGTAAATCTTGTTATACATCCATAAATTATAAAGAGAGGGACGCAACAATGGTCTAAATTGGTCATAGTAAAACCGAATTCAGAGCTAAGATGCAAGGAATGCAGGCTGAAACGCAACGTCTATGTAAATTTTCAACTCCGCCATTTTCATATCACCTACATCTCCTTGGTTAGCCGCTTATCCGTGTGTGAGCCGTCCTCTAGGGAATTTGGATCCCCGCTTTTTCAATTTTGAGGTTAACAACACGGCTGAGTGCTGCTAGAGCCGCAGAGAGACCAAAGCTGTGCTTGGAATACCACACATACATAGGTTGTTTTGTTGAATTTCTTATTGACATGTGTTTCATTTTTGATGTTTTGAATCTATTACTCTGTCTAATTATGTATGAGCCTCGAGTTAGCGAACAAATGAAGAGCTGAACAGATATGCAAATGACTGTCGCTAGCTGCTGGTGAGTGAAATGGCGGTGCAAGTTTTCCTAGGATAATTACCACCAACATCGGTGGAACAATAAATCCTTGGCTTGCAACCTGTCATCTCATACGAAGCGAGAAGATACTACATACGCACATGAGTATCTCCAAATAGATGATGGATATTGAAAATGTTTAGGATGTATCCATATCTGCATGCATGTTTGGTGGTATTTTCACTGTGACTTTCACAGTGATAATGTAGAGGTCTGACAACACCTGAACAGTGGCGTGTTGCTCATGTATGTACAGGGTGCGCCATAAGTTCTTGCACACCATATGTATTGATCTAGCTACAAGTAAAACTCAGAATCTGCTCAACAGAATTATAAAAGGTGAATCAGGATCGGACTCGCATTCTTCAGAAATTCTAGCCTGGACCTCACTTTAGAGACTTTATTCGATTCGCTGATCACGAAAATCGCACCTATTTCTTTTCCTAGCGCCGTTTTCGTAAGTTTACGTGGGGAATAATGTAGCAGAGTGAAATAAAATGCAATCATCGACAAAGAAATCGAAGTAATGGCACTACCAGATGCTGTAGTCTGGCTAACGTACGCGGTGTTACAGTACAAAGTGGCTACGATTCCCATGTTTATGACATTCTAAGGAAATTTCGAGGACTTTCTGAGCAGGAATGCGAGAAAGCGCCTGATCAGACTGCCATTTCCCTGAAATGCTTGACATTTTCTCTTTGTTTCTTACTATGACCTCACCACATCCCTACAGAACGAGAATAGGATAGGAAATAAGTGCGATTTTCGTGATCAGCGAATCGTATAACCCCCTAAAGTGAGGACCAGGCTAGAATTCCTGAAGAATGCGAGTCCGATCCTGATTCACCTTTTATAATTCTGTATCTGCTTATGGAGCTCCGTGAGTGGTCTGCGGAGGAAATCATGTGCTGAGAGGTAACTTTCATGCAGCACCAATCTGAATACGATGGATTGTCGCATGCTGCCGAGGTTCAAGAGCAAATCAAAAGCTGCATTATATATGTACATACATGCGCTTGAACTCGTACCATGAAGCTGTGGGAAAGCCTTGGCAGGATTTGGACAAGAAATAACGCTTGCAACTCTACTTCGAGCTGACAAAAGCAAATGACGACATACATATTTCCTACCTATTAGGTTATTTGAGTTGCTATTGAGTTGGCTCAGGGCGGCCATAGTGGTCATTATGTTGAATTGCTGCTGTGTTGGTTCTACATAAATATGCTATGCAAGAACCTACTGCGCACCCTGTAAAATGCGCCCGCCTTATATCTAAAGAATTTGGTTTAAATTTAGAAATGATGGTTATTGCTACAAAAGAAACTACAAACTCTCCATATTATAAAGTCTAACGCATTTCCATTTTACATGCTCTATACGAGAGTATCAACAGATTCATTATTTTTTCAGTTCGTCAAATCGCTTTCTTACTGTTAGTAGCCTGAAATGGGCAGTGCTACAAACATACTACTCGAACCAACCTCGAGACCACAGAAAGAAATCCTAGACATGCTTTGAAATCCCATTTCCCAACCTTTCTTTCAATTGAAACGTCAAATCCAGGGTTCCTGAGAAGTTCTGGATGTGGAACTATAAGGAACACCCATCACGAACTCTTTTCAATTCCTTTTCAAGAAATTATGTGCTTGTGCATAGGAAATCTTTCTCAGCGACTCGCAACAAAAAAAAAAGTCCGTGAGTTCGCGTTGCGGCTTTAGAGTTCACGACGTTGACCAAACAATAATGGCACACCGCCTCACTGTTTACCCTGACCGATCGATCTTCCTCACAATCGCTACGTCCTTATTTCCAGCATCTCATGAGAGATCTACGCATGAGATCCCACGAACTGCTGATAGCTGGTTGTGTCCATACCATCCTCAAACTACAATTTTAAGGCCGGTTGAGAGAGATTCCAGCATTTTTTTAAATTTCTAACTGTAGTAAAAGATTTACTGCTCCTATCAAAATTACGACTTGCTCTACAATTCCAGGCACCTTTGTTCTACGTACAACGTATTACTTTATGAATATTACAAATAACGAAGCATATTATGAGATGCGCAATCCTTATACTTGACACTCCGGTCATATCAGCGGTTGGAACTTACGGCAGTTGACCCCAAAATCCACAGGTTGACAGCTGGAACCCTTCGTGTGAGTAACTGCTTCCTCAAATATGAGTTATAGGGCAAAAATTTGCACCAAGCGGAGAGGTGCCTGGCTCAAAATCGTCACTGAGCAAACAGTCACGAATTGAGTGAACTCCCGCTGGCTTCCGGCGGAGGACTGTTCGTCAAGGTGAGTCACCTTCTCCGCCGCTGCCGCTCCGCAGAAACAACGGCTACGCCAAAGGTCATGCCATGACCTTCCAATTTATTTCCGTTTTTAGCTCCTGCCACTGATTCTTGCTCACTTTTTGACTAAAAATACCATTTTTTACAAACTATAGCTATTTTGAAGGAGCACTTTCCAATCGTGCAGCAATTTTTTATTTGGTAACAGTGGCTGTGCCCTTCCATCTATAGGATGGCTACGAAGTTTACCAAAATTTATCATTCGGTCCAAAATTTTTTAATTCAGTTTTGAAATTTGTTGGCAATAGAATGTGACAAAAAGTTCTTCTACTTCTCAACTATGAAAATTGAGAGACAGGGTTCCATCAATTTACAATTTTGTTATGATTATTTGAAAATGTGTGAAATTTATTGCAGGACTTTCGGACCACAACCTATTAGTGGTAAGAGACATTCCTGTCTCATTGTAACTCATAGTAAATAGGTGTCAAGGAAAAACATTATGATTCTGTAATAACTCTATAAAACTTTTTTCTTCAGATAATACATAACGGGTGTTTAATCTTGCGCTCGGGTGGGCGTTAAATTACTGCGGAAAATTTAAAAAAAAAGAAATGAAACTCATCCTATGCAGTAATAGACTTTAGATGTTAGACTCGTTCACTGTACAAAATGATGCTCTTTTTGGTTCTCAGGGAAAACATTGAGGTCGTTCATTTTTCCCGGTATAGAACGATTTGTGAGGTAATGTAGCTGTTTATCCAGTGATATAGCAGCTTATCTGAAAGAAGCCACGACCAGCGGATGAACGCCTCCCCCCTCCTTAAGTGACAGCGGATTATCTCGAATCTACCCCCTTTTTCGCATGTTCTCAGTTGGATTGTATTTTTTGTGAAGCGAAACGAAAAAATGATCTTGTGAGGCGACGAATATCATAAAATATTGATCAGCCAATAAATGTAAATGTATTTTTTATAATTGCATATCTCTCTTGCGTAAAATTCAATTCTCCTCAAAGTTTCCATTTCCCCTCCCCCGAATTTCTTGGGAAATGCATGTAATCAGCTATACATCCTAGTTATAATTAGCTATCTCATCAAGTGCGGGTCAACTAATTTGCTAGCAGATGTGCGAAAATGCTTCTGGGACACACTCATCACTAGAAGGGACCGAACGAAAGGATTATCGCCCACTTAATAGCATAGATTCACGCATACGTGTGTAGGCCTTCAATAGTGAAGGTTTTGTTTCGTCTTCATTGTTTCACTTGATTCCTTCTATGACAGATAATATCCCTAGTACTGCAGAGCAACAACCATACCACTGTACTGCTGAAGAACTCTTCTTCAAACTTGCTCTGCTCAAAAATTTTATAACATGCGCAAGTTTTTCTCAGCTCATCCTATAATCATTAAAGTGCAAATATAATATTTATGACCATTCTCTACCTGCCTCCTTGAGACCCTCATATTTTCTCTTTCTCTTTTCTTCTCTAATATATCTAGAGCTATCACAGCTGGTAATGTGAACCATATAATTGTGATCGACTTTTAGACAAATTCTGAGATGTTCGTCTTATTTTTCACATGTTCATATTTTTGTAGCTTGGTTTGCGCTTAGGGAATTTGGCTTGATTTTTTTAAAATTAGATTTCATTTTAGGTAAAGTCCTAATTCATTGTTAAATTGTTTCTTTACTTAACAATTCACCATTATTTTATTCCTCATTAGTCCCATTCTCGTGGTTTTGCTCCAGTTACATTGACTATGCAACTTGCGCCTTGAGCATAGGAATGAATTGAGTTTGAAAAATATAAAAATAACAAGACTATTCTTTTTCCGTTCTCCTCGGCATGTGAAAATTAAGGAAAAGCTATGGAAAAGAGAAAAAAGCTATGTATGTGCATAAATTTCCTGATTCAAAAAAGCCGATCTGTACAAAAGGAGAGCAGGGATTCGCGACTGTCGATACCCTCTCCAGCTCCTTTTACTAACGTTTGAATGACTGCTTCGATTTATTTTGACGTGTTTTTTTGTGTTTTAACACATGTTTTGGTCAGACCTCGTTTTTACTCAAGCGGTTGAAGGAGACTGTCCAAAATATAATGAAGTCTCTTAAAGGATCATCTATTGCTTATGTTATAATTTGTATGATATTTGTTCCGAAACTCTTGTGAATCATGCTGGATTTTTGATAACATTTCTCTCAGTTTTCACCTACTGCCTTAGTTTAAGAGTAACACACCCTTGTGTTGTGATGACTCAAGAACAGCCTGAACTCTCTACGGTCGTTCAATTCCGGCACCTGTTCTGATAAGAGCAACTGCATGTGTTCTCTGGTGATGCAAGAAAGACCAGCAGTGTGCATTTTTGGTGAACTCTCTTCAGATCGGTAGAAAAACTCCCTTTACCAAAATTTCTCCACGTGCGAGCGTAAGCTAAAGGTTTCAACGTATGTAAGTTTTCGTGCATAGGTTGTATATTAAGCGGATTCCTCCAACTCCCTGAGTGAATTCCAACTGGACTTCACACAAAAGTATTAATGCAGGAAATGCCCCATCACGTGTTTTTTTTTTGGTAGATTTCAAATGAATCCCTTGCTTTCCTGTCAAACTCCGTCAGCCTTCCTGTCGCATTTCTCATAGTCCCTGCCGGTATTGGTGTGCCTCATGTTCAAATTCTTCTTGTGGGAGGTCGTGAAATTTTGCCAACTCGGCTAGATTGTCGTGGTTTCTGTTACAAAGTCACTGTTATTGTTACTCTTATTTACCTATTTATTTATCTATTTGTCTATTTATTCTTATGTTTATAATGTTCTACACGATGAAGGCATTATGCTTAGCCTAGTCTTTCTTCCATAAAATTTCCACATAGTCATTGTATTTTTCACTATCGCCATGTTTGTGCACGCTGTTTGTGGAAAATGCTAAATATGCTCATCTCCAATTCCAGAGCCAGTGTCGGGTTGCCGCAATTCAATCACATGTTCCTCGCGCTGTATGCAATGCGCGCCTGGAAAATATAGTTCTTCCGCCTCCCATTTCTTCCTTGAAAGTTGGGTCGAGTGGTGGTCTTAACAGTTCGTTCGTGCGTCTTCGAACACTACAAAGGTCGGAACTTCTACGTGTTCTTTTGGAATTTTCTTGAGCGTAGAAGTTATCGAAGGTTTTTGGCATATGAAGAACAAGAACGCAGAGTAGATAAATAAATACAGAGTAGCTGTTTCAATCAGAAATGCTCTACGTCGCTGACTTTACGCTGTTGGTATCTCTCAACTGAAGTACTGGGATTCAGGGATGTATTCCGCTTCTAGATCATAGCTTTTCTTTGAAAGGGTTTGCCTACATGTAGGACCACGCTGCGTCCTTGGAAGAACCATTTTCCACTTGTCATCATGTAAATCTTTCCTAACATTTCTCACTTTTGTGTAATATCGGCGCCTTTCACAACATTGTTTTCTCATCAGAGAAACGGTCTTGTGATTTCTCGACTTCTCCACTCACTATATTTACTAATTCATTCGTTTATCATGGTTCCTAAGTCTAAGTCCAGCGTATGAGCATTGGAAAGAGTACAAAGAGGTGATCTTCAAAGGAAGATATAGATATTTCTTCAAGGTATCTATGGCTCAAATAGTTTTACAAATGTAATATTTTTGAATGGACGAAATTTTTGTAACAGTTTGTATAAACGTCCTCAAATATACTATTAAGCATCAGTTTATGTAAATGACGGATGGATTAATCTGTAGCAGAACACCCACCTGCTCGTTTCCGTCATATGAAAAAGAAAACGTAACCCACAAGGAGGCCATTCCACGTTTTGTGGCATTTTGGTAAACAAAGAGAAATTTTCGGACAAAGCGAACCATATATCCTCCTCATCGGGCCAAAATCGAAACGAAATCATCTCTGAAGGATAGAAATCTCCCGAAACCCTCAAGCGTATGACGATTTGCCTCGTAAATTTCCTCTTCACCACCTACTGTTATTTCCTATGCACTTTTGAAGCGGACTAAGTAAATTTTGAGTTCCACGAATTCCCCGTTCTATGTTTTTACAAGCATAAATTCCATAAGGCAACTCAGACAAGCCACTTTTTTTCTGGCGATCCTCTCCCATCCCATAGAAGAATTGCCTTCTTTGTCCTCATCACAACGCTTAAGTTGCCACCGAGGCTAAAATGTAGCTTGAGAATGAGTCATCCATGGAAATAACGACATTTTTCGGTGTCGATGGAAAGATGATTCTGAAACATTGCTTGGGCCCCACTGGGCGCCGAACATCCTAACGAAGCTGGGACAAAATAGTCAAAATTAGAGGAATTTTCGATTTTTGGGCGAGGAGTTATTTTGGAAATTGTGGGACCAAGCATTATCGAATTATCGATATGCTAATCGTGTGCCACTACTGGTTTGCTTGTCTTTCTTATGTAAGGTTTAGGTCACCTAGGTAAGGCCGAGTTTCCAAAATTCCCAGATACATACCTGTGAACGAATTTTCATGAATTTTGTGTATTTACTACTTGTATTGACTTCCCTGTCATCTCCTCAAATTTTTGCTCCCTCAAAAGAGCTGAAGCAATTGGCGTGAAAATTTCCTCATACGGAGCTTTCTGCATTAAAATAGAGGCTTGGAACTTCGTGAAGACCTAGCCAAGAAAAGCTGAGAGTGGTGCTAGGGCAGTATTATGATAATTTTCTTCTATTTCTCATTATTCGTTGTTTTTATGTTTTCCTATTTTCCTAAGCTCCTATTTTCCAATATTCAGTGAACAATTGACTGAACACTGCCGTCTTTGTATACAATACCAACGCTAGGCACTGCAACTGAGAGTTGCGGGAATCCCGAATGACTTTCGTTACATTTAATATTTCAAGAAACTGTGGAAGTAATTATGTGCAGCAGACTGCTGTCTGTCCAGCCACCCAAAATCCTTCAACCTTTTAACATTCCGATAGTCACCAAAACTTCACCATTTTCATCAACTGCTCTTGCATTCTATTTATGCCAAACGAAGTATGTCTTGTAATTACTCAACCTTTTCATCCCTCATACTAGACCGAAGCATCGTCTACATAGCTACGCTTTCACTGTCCTATTGGTTTCTCGATTCAGTTTAGGTGCCGCTTTCAAAAATTACTACATACTTCACTTACTCAGGGAACTTAAAAACTGTGTTTTGCATGAGATTAAAAGATGCAAATCCCACGATCAAGACATGCGTGCTCATGAAAAACGCGCTTTTTTAAATCAATAGTTCTATAGCAGCAATAGTCAATTCATGCAAAACCCATGCCCATTGCATTTGATGCATAGGTTTTGCATGGATTTGACCAATGCTGGTATAGAACTATTGATTAAAAGATTCCATGTCTTAATATGGGTTTGCATCTTTCAATCTCATGCAAAACACGGTTTTTAGGTTTCCTGGGTGGTAGTTGGAGCACCTCGGGTTCATGAATAAGTATTAATAAATTTATTGTTGTTAGTTTAGCGGATCAGTTCGTGCCTCCATTCTAGTAGTGGATGTTACAGTTTTCTATCCCTGTCTTCCTAACACTAATCGGAGTACCATGGGAGCGCTAACGGCTATTTAACAAGATACGTCAGGGCAGTGATTTCCAGCGTTAAAATAAGGAAAAAGAAGAAAATTATGCCTGATTTACGTTTAAAAATCATCCGTATCACTTTTTGCGTTGTTCCTCTTGCTCGTTTACGCCCACACATCATTCGTAACCAAGTTGCTCAGCAGCAAATTGTCCACGCATCGTTGAGGAAAGCGCTTGAGAAAGTGCGTGCTCGTATTGATCCGCCTCCATGTTATGCCCGTTCGCATTTTGGAAGTGTTGAAAAGTGAAACTGGGAATTTGTCACAGAACAAAGGTCACATTCGATGAAAAATCACCGAATGTGCGCCGTTTCTTTTGTGGTCTTGCACTTTCCAACATAAAAACATCATTTGTCGTAAATTCTCTATTCTCATTCACACTACTTATCCTCATCACTTTTCTTTTTATACGTTCTTCCGAACTCCCCGTATCACTCTAAGAATCCAGGCATTTTTTGCAGGAGAAGCCATTCCTTAAATTTCTTTCAATTTCTATGCAATTTCTGGATTATCCGCTCATGTGCATTACAGTCCAATGCATATGATTGCTTCTTTTAGGCCCTAAGGCGTCTGAATCTCAATGAAAAAATCTTGCCCTCCTGCAAAACTTTCAGAAACATATCTTCCTACGAAACTTCCAGAAACCTATCTACAAAATATTATTTTATTACCTCCATTTAAAGGGTACATAGCATTGTGCCTCCATGTTTTTAGTGAGCAAATGAACTGTCCAGTTATCACTAGTACACCCCACGCCAAGGTGTCACCGTTGGATCTACTCTTATTGCTCTTCGGGTAAACCGAGTGCGCGTCAGGGATCCCCCCCCCCCCCCATTTGTCCCTTTCGCGTGCCAAGGCTGCCTAATGGGTTCTGTCCACTCGACGGCCATGCAGAGCATTGTATCGTTCATTAATGGACTATCCAGTCACATCCACATAAAACTCTTCCTATATCTCCTGCAATTATTCTGTCTTAAAATTAGTATTGAATTTTTTTTCGTAGGAACATTGGAGATAAGTTGGATTGACTGTCTTCAATATTCTGCACCACTGAGCATTGGTGCGGCTTCTAGTCACTGCAGCAAAGTTCATCGCCTCATGGCATTCCCTTCGTTCTCATCTTCTTCTGCTCTGACTCACATCTTACTCATGGGATACACCTTTGAACACATTGGTCCAAGGACAATGTTCTGCACATAGTGCATCACGCGAAATGCAATCTTCATATCCAAAAACAGTTCCCTGTGGACAGAAGGTGCACACGGTGCAGTAACAAAAAAAGTGTTCTTTAGCTAACCACGCTCATCATGCAAAAAATGGTTCCCAGTATGTTATTGATGGGTTTGACTACTAGACACGAGCATATTTTGTGTTGTTGAAAGAGTCTACACCTTCATCATAATGTCCACTATTATTTTCTTTCTTGCATGGATGTACAGTTATCAAAACAGATAACTTTCTACTCAAGCCACTCCGAAATGCATTATTTCAATGAATTTGCATAGCTTCGAAGAGGTCAACATCTTTCGAAAGCGCAGAGTCGAAAACGTAATTCTGTGCTATCTCTCATGGCTTAACCTGAGCCTGATTGTATAGTTCACATTACCCACGGTAAACGTGTAAACTTACCCAAGTTTGCCCTTTACCTGGCACCCATCAACATGTTTACCCAGTTGTATCTACCCAGCTGCTATCCGAGTTTGAGGTGCTTCATAGATCTGACGCAATGAAAATTGTGGCTTTGAAGTTTGGTTATTTTGGAAACCATAGATAATCATAGCCATGGGAATGAGATTACCCATCCTCTCATGATGCATCCCGGCCCAGTTGGGTGCGGCCAGCATCCCACTTACAGTCTGTCGGTGGTGTTTGATGGTGCGTCACTGATTCTGATGAAGTTTTCGTTGCACATCCTGAACTGAGATGGTGTTTACTCGTGCACTTTACGTGCTACGTACTTAATTTGTCTATACCCAGCTGCTACCCCTGGATAATCACAGCAATGATTGTGAGATTACCCATTTTTAATGTACGGGATCAGTATAGGGCAATTTGTACTGGCTGCGTGCGACTGACGCGCGTGCATCTATATGATGAAGAATAGTTCCCAGTCGCATAGCAGTCGTATCGCAGTCGCAGCTCAGACGCGCGCGTTCTTTTCACTGATTTGCATGCCGCGTTGACCGGTCTTCATGGAAAATACCTTGCAAATGGATGCGTGCGATTGATGCGCGACTGACGCACGCAACTAGTATAAGTTGCCCTTATGGAGATAATTCTTCGCAATGAAATTACAATGCGAGCACTCGACCTTCCCACTCTCTGCTACGAGTGATTACTAAAGGGCATTGGCACTAACCTTCTCACGCAGTATGTTTATGTGAATGTGAGGCCTGAATCGCATTTCATTCAAATTGAAAGTGGCGCTACTACTCTTTGCTTCAACTTTACTGCAAATTCTTTCCGTTGTGCGTTCCGTGAGAGGTGGTACTGCTATCCATAGATTTTGCTTGAGCACATCCTGCGATTAATTCGGAGAAATTGACGGCGTGACCAATTAAACTGACACATGAGCAGTCTTCCTGAGCAGTCTTCCCTCTATGTCGATGTTCTATCATGCATTCTTGGGGAGCGCTGCATTCTGCCATTTGCTGGAAATAACATAGAAACCATAGAAATATGTGTTGTGTCATCTCTTGTTGATAATGATTTGCTCGCGATTCTGCGTGCCTATCTGACTCTTTACGTTGTGGACATTCTTTTTGCTCGGTGACAATTTAGAAGGGAAAAACACATGAAGATTCTAACCTCAACATGATAACTTTTTTTCTGCTGCAGCTAATGGAAAATCACATGGCTAAGTGGCATTAGGCGTGTTCTGGCATTTTATCCTCATGATTTTACTGCATATGCTGGTTCGCTTCTGACCTTGCCAGTACATAGTTTTCAAATAGGCCAAAAACTGCGAAGCTCATGAGTTTAGAAAAAAACGTTGTCCATTATTTCTCTAACAGATGCGATAATTTGTATATGTCACAGCGAGCTGTATCGAAATCCATAATTCGTAATTTCGTTCCCAGAAAGATTGTCCCCTTCCCGCTGGCATAGAAATTACTAGATTTCTGGACAAAAAAATCACTGTACTTTATGCCGTGAATGCTCTTGCTGCTACATGTGCTGCAGTGCTGGTGTACAATGTACATGTTTTTCTTCAGAAATCGGCTCACCCTGGATTTAGGGGTACCTAACTGAGAGCGTTCATGGATCCATCACTGAATGAGGCGAAGGAAGCAGTTTTTTTTAAAAGTAGCTATCATTGCGTAGCCTAACATTGAAAAGGTGTCCCCCAAATTACTGGTGATAAAAGTTGCTGAAAGTGACTACCTCGCTGTTACGCTACAACTTGTGATGAAAAATTAAAATTGAGCGACTGGTTTCAGAATGACTTATTTGTTCCTTGGAATAGCTGAAGTGGTTCTCGTTTGTTGTCGAACTGGAACACGGCCAACACCTTGAGAAAGGCTGGAAATTGCACACTGCATTTAAATTGAGCGAGTTTGTTCCAACATTCTACCTTCTTAAGACCAAGATGGTCGCAGCTCATATGTAAGAGAGGAAGGAGCAGTTCGCTGAATACTGTACAGCAGGCACAGAGTTTAAAGCAACATAGTTCGAAGCAAGGAACCATCTACCTCCTCTTGTAAAATGCCATGTCCTGTCCCATTTCTATTCTAGACATTTACCCTGAATAATTATTTAACACTCGCTTTTGAGATATCCATTGTTTTCAGACAAAACAAACGTGTATATATTTGATACATCACAATATTGTTTAATGATCGCTCGCTAGTGAAGATTGTCACATCGTTACTGGTGAACAGATTAGTGTGATTCCAACCAATCGGGATGTCATTACTGGAAAAATCCTCATATTTCGGCAATTATCGGATTTCTATTCGCATTTTGATTGCAGATCTCATGTGTGACGAACTTGGCTCACTCTTGTTTCTCGATTGCATGAATCATTTCTTTAATATAACTTATGCTTTTACTTATTCCACTTCACACTCAGTCCTAATTTACTGCTCAGATGACCGCCGTCGAAATATCTGATAGCGATCGGCGGCTCATCGATGAACTGAGATCTAAAATAAAGAACGAGTTGGAGCTGGTCCCTTCCTACTCAGACGACTTGTCACTGTTGCGTTGGCTTGTCGGATGGGATCGAAAGATAGGTTGGTGGTTTGACAACGTTGACCTGAGTTGATTGATTTTGCAACTCGAAAAGTGACTTTGCAGACGTGGTTTTGCCTAAAATCAGATTCTCGCTGCGTGCCATTCATGCACTAGGATTACACAAAGAGGATCTCTCAACGTTGGAAAAGGTTACTGCCAAATGCGATGAATGCAGTAAACCGCTTCAATACCTCCCAGGTTGGTACTGTGTCATTTCACATGCTTGGAATCGATGTAGTCTAACCCATTCTGTTTGTTTCGCTCAGAGCATCACATAAAACAAAAATCCATCCTTATCCATTCACTTTTTAACCACAAACGTGCCCTTGGAGTTGTTCTGTGAAGTGTGAAACTTTCGCCTTGATCTGCTTGTACACTAGCAGTTTTTGCAAGATTTGCCAAGGTTTTCACGGATACACCTCACATTTTGTGAATTTTCTTAGCTTAGCTTATCTCCACAGAGATAGGCGTGCTAATCGGTTGTCATCTTTCATTCCATGTATCATCGTTGACGACATCCATAAGTGAAATGTAAATGCCAAAGTTCCCTGGAGATTACAAGTGAAGACTAGCTATAATTCCATCTCTTAGCTCCCTAGGAAATATTAAATTGTGAAATGTCTTCAGAACGGCTGTAATACATGGACAGCTCTCAAAGAATACCTTTTCCTATCGCGCTCTACCTTGCTATACAGGATCGCTTTTGGGCTACGACAAGGAGGGCAATGTGATCTCACTGCAGATGATTGGACGGCTGGACGCAGCCGGACTTATGCCGTGCACCCGTAACTCTGATCTCTATCGAATGCGAATAGCTGAGAGCGAAGGAGTTATGCAAATCATAAGGTGAGAAGCCGTGGTAGTCACCCCTCCTTATAACATGACAGAGCTGTTGAGAACTGTGCATGGAAGTCAGTTTCTCAGCAGTGTTCCACCTCATGGTCCTTTCTGAGATTTTTATACGAATAGAATCTTCAGAAGACGCTGATCACAATGGTTATGCCTTCCGAAAGGCAAAAAGGCCCGTTTTTACCCCCCCCCCCCCTCGTGGAGAATTCCGGCGCCCATGAGGCATCTGCCACAAGGAGGTAGTTGATCTCAACGATCGATATAATCAGCTGTACAACCTTGTGGCGGATGTTTCAATAGGTATTTTCGGATTCTCCGCAAAGCAAGGGAGCTAAAGACGGGGTTTCCTGTACTGCTTAGGGGAAACATGTTTTTTTTGTTTTCAAGCGTCTCCTGAAGATTTTTTCTCGTAAAAAAATTTTGCAGCTAGACAGCACTTTTAAGCGTCTGATTTGCGGACTTTGGGAACAACAGGTACTCTGAAACAGAAAACACTTGCTAGATTTTTTTCCACCCCTAGGAAATGATGCTGCAGATGTTTCTAAATTATTGCCATTCTTGTCTGTAGTATATATGCGAAAAAAAAATAACCCAAAGTTTTCTGCAGGGCCATGGAAAAGAAACATGGACGACAGTTCGGAACATCGGTGATTTTCGACCTGGACGGCCTCAGCTTCTCACAACTGGATATGCAAGCAATGAAAGTCGTCACTACAATGTTAGCGCAGTTACAAGTGGGATTCCATTTTATTAGAGCAAAAAAGGCTTCCTCCTTTGTGATACACCAGCATTTCTATAATGGTACAAAACCGTTTGGTACGCCGATGAGGGTCTTTGAGCAGTTGTTGCTAAACAAGTGAAGCTCAGTTTTTAGGACAGTTGCACTCTAGCAGTTTTCACATAAAAGTACATCACTCTCCACATTTAAGTACACATTCATTGAGCAAGTCGAAATTGTGTGCACACTTTCCTTCATTAGGGTGATTTCCAGCGAAAACTGGATTTTTTCCAAACTATAGCTACTGCACTCCAATTCAAATGCAGATTGCAGGTTATTAAATTCTCGACAATATTTCAGGAAATGTTCCCTGACGTGATTCGCAAGATATTTGTCATAAACGTCCCCTCGTTCATCCAAGTACTGTGGGGAATGGTGTCGCCGTGTCTGGCTAAACAAACTCAGCAGAAAATCAGAATATTGGGAGATGATTGGAAGGACGTGCTCCGTGTTAGTCATCCTTCAGAGAATGTTTGGTGCAGTGCGGAGAAGTCTTTGTCGGCTCTTCTCTGATAATTCCGTTTTAGGATGCTATAGGGGAGGATGTTCTATATGAGAACTGGGGAGGAACACGCAAGGCGGATACACCCTACGGTCACGTCCGAACGGGAGGGAAAGTCCCTACAGAGCTTAGGTTTGTAGCTTCTGTCAGAATCTATCTGTCCCTTTTTTGTGGCTTTCCACAAATGTCCTTTTTGCACAGGTATAATCCGTCAAACGATCTGCCAGCAGACCGACTTCAAAAGTTGGTTGTATCTGCCAAGTCAATGAACTTCATTCCTGTGGTTGTGGAAGGTCAGTTTTATCTCTATTCAAATCATTGGAAGTCACTTCATTCGTAGATATCAATCAAATTCTTAAACACATATGCTGCTTATAATTATGATCAATTACGTACATCCGATTCAACGGTTTACAGAAGAGAATATTTTTCCTAGAAAAAGTTTACAGAACATCAAGCTGGTCGGAAAATATCGTGGTGGTGGCGGTTGGAGTCCAACGATATCGGATTTGTAGTATACCGTGCTGCTCCTGGACAGGAGCAGGTAAGCTATTCTTTAATGGAATTACATGAGGACTATCTCATCCGCCTTTCTCTCATTTAGCCTATATATTCGCGCATATTTTCAGGTGGCAGAACATGTTGATGATTATATGGTCCATCCAAAGTTCAAACTGCAAACGGATTTTGTTCCTGAGGATGGTGAGGTAAGGTGGCAATGCGTTGATCAGCATAAAATAGATTCCAACTTCTGATGTTCACCTTGGGAAAATTTGTTCCAGGAGAAGCAAAATTTTTACATTCACTATTCTTGACTATGTACTTTACAGTTCCTTCTTTCATAAAATTTGTGCTTTGTATGCTATATTATCTCCTATTTCAAGAATTTAGCTATATTAAAAAATTTTTTAAAAATCTCAGTTTGGCCTTTTTTTACTTTGCTCCCTTTTTCAGATTCTAGCCGAGGAACCAGGTGTCTATAAATTCGTGTTCGATAACACGCACAGCAGATTGCGGTCAAAGACTGTGAGGTATTGCATAGAGGTGAAAAACTGATAACATCACACAGACTATGTAATTGTTTTCAAGTGTTATCTGTTGTGCTCAATAAATGTACAGATGTTTGTTACCCGACTATTCATGCTATCACTGCCTGCTACTTTCGCAGAACGAATTCAAAAAATGTTTTGCTATATTTTGCCAGAAAAACAACCCGAAATGAGAATTATTTAGGCACATGAAGTTAAGTCCTCATTGTTTTAGAGCTTGCAACTACAATGCGTTTCATAAGTATAGACGCACCCCAGAAAATGCCGGTACCCAGTTCATCACAGGTTCATGAGAAAAGTTACAAACGTCAATCGATTCGGCGTGCCTGAAAACCTAAGTTTGCCTCGTTTCACTGGTGATTATGGAAATTACGGGTTAGATTTGGCACAACACTTTAAATGTGCCGTTCCATAAGTATAGAGGCAGTCTATGAGAAAATACAATTAGATCTTATCTTTAGGGGAAGAAGTGGGCTTAATATTTTGATAGGAACTAATAAGCGTCTACAACCTAAATACGCATTTCAACTGGGATCATAACGTTTTGGAGTGAGGCTGGGGCAGCTAAAAATTTGCATGCTGCAGGCTAGTGAAAGCGCAGGACCTCCGGGTAGAGGGGAGGTTCTTCGAGGTCCACCTGCAAATATGTATAACATATTGAGTCCTACAATCGAATGAAGAATTTTGGTATGCAAAGGAAGACATCGCATCAAAGACAGCGTCGCATACCCTGCCTGAACTCGAAGCAAGTGATGTGCGTTAATTGTGTCTGAGCCATTGCGTTGGCTCCGTCATGCACTGCAGGGGTTAAAAAGGCATTTAATCGCTGCATCACCATTGCACATTGTTGACTTCATCTCATATCTGGGGTTATCCCGTTCCAGAAAGCTTCACAGCTTTGTTTTCCCGGAAGGAACGTGGTGATCGCCATGTCGAAAAGAACGAGTTGGTTGTTTTCGATCTTTTGAAAGCCCGTGCTATGTTTAAATGATTTTATAGGATAAGGAAAGCTTTACATTGGACTGCAGTATAATGAGTGCACGCCGCTGGGATGACATTTAAGGAGAGCCAGGCTCCCTCAAAACGAGCACTTTTGGAGGTCGGAGCTGCCAAAGTTGGAGATGTTTCCTCCCATGACGAAATCCTCGATATTATTATATTTCCATTTTTACATAACCGAATTCTTCAAATCACAAGAGCACCTTTAGTGTTCAATTCTTACATTTTCTTGCAGCACACAGAAGGGAAAAGTTCACTTTACATTGAAAAAACGGCGTGACCTATACCAGTCGCTCAACAAATGAGCATTTTGAGAAGCCCTAACTGAAGGTGCTATCTGCCCCTAATACTAGCAACATCGAACATCCGTGGAGCATCCTTCCAGATGACATTATGGCCGGAACCAACATCTTCCAGCACAACAAACCTGAAAAATGCCATTGCCTAAACTAAAAGTACCAAAAGCCGTTTTGATGGCCATTTTCTGGAACGGATGGGTAAATCTATGCCAACCCATGTTTTCTGAGTTGCTTGGGAATTGTGGAGACCTAGCAGCTACAAATTTGATGTTGCATAGAAGTTCCCTCTGTGAAATCATCGGTTCCTGGAAGTGCGCCTATACTTATGAAACCGTCCTTAGGAGGGGAAGTGCTGGATCTACCTATTTTTTCCACAACTTCGGGTAAGAAGACGGAAACAAGGGTTTTTGGGCATGCTGATTCGATTGGCACTCGTTGTTTTCTCCAAAAGTTACGTGCAACTGTGTACCAGTGTTTTCTGGGGTGCCTCCATACTTATGAAACGCAGTGTTCAATAGATGCAAAATATCCTTGAAGGGCACTTGGAGTCCACATGAATACATTTGATGAGAATTTTGGAGAGCCGCCTATACAAAGCATGTATCCTGAAGGATGAAGTTATCTACGGAAAAAATTTGCTCATTTTCAAGAAAAGTTAATAGTGCACACGTACATAGGCTCGATGAAGGAACTGCGATCGTGACAACTAAAGAAATTGGAATCTGAGAGAAAAATGACCTTGCACCGTTTCCGTGACTGTGAAAGCAGAGCTCTTATGAAATTCTGCAATAGGTCACACATTGTTTTATGAGAACACTTTCATGTTCAGTATTCTGAAAGAGTGCTATGTTCTAGGTCGATTTCTTTCGAGACAATACCAAATTTAATTTAATTTTTAGCCCGGTTCCACCAAAGCTCTACATGCTCAGTCCGGTCTGTTTTCAGATTTTTAGTCTCTACCTGGAATGAATCCCTTGTAGTACTCAAAACAACCAAAAGCATGCCGAACTCATTGGTCTTTCGAATCTTACCCGAGACGGAAACTGTCTGAGTCTTATGAACAAGAAGAAGCACTAGAAAGCCAATGCGAAACATTCAGCGGGTGCAGAGAAATTTGGTGTTCTATATTTAAAAGTTCTTTCTATGCGATAGCACTTGTATGAGACTTACGTGAAGTTTTTTTTCTGAACATTACTAGCGCATGCTTCCTGAATTTTCACTTCTAGAGCTCTAAAATATCGACTAGTATGTATTAAAGAGTAAAGGGTTTTTTTAGCAATTAATTAATTTTCCTTATCACGCCCGAAAATGATGCCATCACCGTCCCAGCTCAGTAAATGGTACCTGCCTTTGTTTCCATTCAACATAATTGCTCGAACTGCATTCTTGGGAGCGATTCGTGTTCAAGAATGAGCAAATACGGGACCCAATTCTCGGTCACACCGAAAAACTCCATACGGAAAGGACATTTATCTTCGTGCCTTGAAAAAAAACGCTTACTATTAGTTTATTCAAAGGCGAAGCAACCATGGGGCAGTCTGCATATAATGCACCCGGATAGGAGTGAATATTGGTGTATTTACAGACCGAAGGTAAGCGGTGGGGCTGTGCCAGGTCCCAGCACGCTAATGCGTGCCAATAGGCAAGCTGCACTTCGTGAAAAGAGTAGAAAGCGAGATAGGCTTAGTACAGGTGCGGGTGGGGCCCTGAAAAAGTTCTTTTCTGTGGTTTTCGTTAGTCTTAAGAAAGGGACTACATTAATAAAGGCAATGAAGGACGAAAAAGGCTTGCGAGAGAACTGCTTGTATCTTTAGCAGAACAGTAGCGTGTGAGAGCACTAGGCTCTTTAGGCGCCGAGTTTGAATGAATTGAACGGAAAGAAAGGGTTAACCAGTAGTATTCCGTAGCAACGGAACGTTATACGAAAAGACTACACAACGTAAAGCAATAGTTTATTTCAAATGAACGGAACGAAACAATTATATCAATAAAGTTTGACCGGAACAGTAAGATTGAGTGTGGAGACGCGGATGAGGTTTTGAAACAAGAAAACTCCTTGAAAACGCGGAGACCGAAAGGAAAGCTTCCTAGACTTTGCTACTAAAGCAGTGCCACACAGGCGGACTGGAACCCAGAAAACTCAAAAGAGGCTCTCTTGCTCATGCGAGGTTCCATTACATATGTTTCATGTTCGCGCTCACTTCTAGCCCTCCCGCCTTAGGGCGCCATCTATTGGAACGGAGGTCGCGCCGGTTGATCAGGATGGCGTCCTCTTCTTCAGGTTGGCGTCCTCGACAATCGCTCCTGCCTTATCTTTGGCAAGCAAATATTGGGGGCCCTTTTCCTGATCACCTCATGTAGATGGTTCGCTGCCACCGATCTCACGGAAAACACGATCAACGATACTTTTACTACATTCTGTAATTACAAGTTGATCTGGATTTGCGGACTTCTTTACAATAGCTTCTATCGTCCTCCAAAGTTGCTGCACGACGATCCATATAGCTTTCGCTTACACCTCTAAAATCTCCTGCATAAGTGTTTCTCCCCCTAACTTTTACCTTTCCTCTTCTACGATCTCTGGTAGGTTCCGAACCTAACTTCCGAGGGGGGGGGGGGTGCTAAGGAGGTCTGCAAGCTCTCCTCAACACAGCTACCTCGTTTTCATCCCTCTTTGAAGAAAATATTTCCTCTTTGGAAAGCGCTCTGTTCCCAATGCTCACCCTCACACCCAGACTTCTAAGTGCGTTCGTTTAGAGGAGCACCTCATTTTCCTACTACCAGGGATATGGAAGGCTATTATTAAAAGTATTGAGATGGGGAATGAGTTCCTGCGGTTTTTCATAAACATAGAAATATAAATACTATTTTCCATAAACAATGTCAATCACACTAAATGGGTTGCGAAGCTCCTTATCTCTTCTATCAATGCTGGCAGGAACAGCGCAGCTTTTCACCTCCATGTCTACGAAAATCTGCGTTGCCCGGGACGACTCATCATGCATCCTGCCAGCACAATTTGTGAAATGAATGGTAACTAAACAAAGTGAGATGTATATGACTGCATCAGACCTGTAGAGTCGGCAATGGTATAAATCCTCCACATTCGAGTATCTTGCTCGTCGTATTGGTGAAATTTGCGCAGAGAATTTGAGCATACCGATTGTGAACGACCACACCATATCGGGCATTTTAGAGTTTTTGAAGGAACGCATTAGCTAGACGTGGATATTGTCAGGAGTTAGCACAAGTGGTGACTTTTTCTTACGTTTCAAGCAACTCTAACGGATAATCTCCATCTCTCACAGGTGGGCTGCCAGAACGAGAAGCAACTTCAAAGACAAATTTGCCCTGTCTAACGTGGGTATACCATTTCTGTGCTGTCCTTCCAACAGTAAAGCTTCTTTAGCAAACCTTATTGATATTTCTCGCCACTTGAACCACATTTGATCCACCATTGAAGACGAACGGCAGCCGCTTGCCGGGACGTTCAGTCTTGTCAACTTGGAGGGTCACATTCCACTAGAAAACAGGGTGAAGCGACAACTGAAGGACGCAGTTGTGTTGCCGGTAAAGAGCACATCAAAACCTACAAAACTCCATGATGCAAATTGAGCGATGTTCAAATCACCATGAAAAAAACAAATTGAAGAAAAGCGCATGAACTTATTCTCCAACCCGAGATGTAAGCTATCGACAGATCCTTGGTTTTCTTGATACGCTGTTCATAGAAGGTTTCAAGGTGCTTTTTGACCCGTCTTTCAGGACAGTGTCTGCAACACTCTGCTGAACAATGCTCTTACCCCGTCTTTAGTTTTTGTTCCATCGTGTTTTTCGCGTCACTATGCCCACTTCTCTGGGATCACGAATTAAGACAAGCCAGCAAAGCTGTTACCCTGTGATTAAAGTTTGCAGGTTTGCAGGTGATAATATGTATGAGCAGCCTTTGTTATGTAATTTGAAACAAGTCGGGTTCGTCTTCTACACGGATCTTGTCAGTACTGATCAATGTTTTCATTAAGCAATCGAGGAAAAATAAAAAATGAATAATGATGCATGCTTGTCGTTTGCATTCCGTCAAGGTGGCTCAATTGCTTAGGGCAAATCATAATATGTAATCCGTGAATCTTGGCAATGTTTTCATTAAACCGATTATTAGGATCATGGATGCTCGAATATTCGAATATTCGAATAATCGAATATTTCGACTTTTCAAATTATTCGAATATTCGAATAGCGAAAATTCCGAATTATTCGAATATTAGTTCGAAAATATTCATTCGAACACCAATGTATACCTCTCACTGATAACTCTAAAGACCGCACAAAATGTTCTTCCCTCACTTGTGGGTTGCGACTTGTTGCACTCTATCTGGTTTACCACAGTCGCTCGTCTAGGGCAGTCTCGCCCAATATGACCATGTTTGGAGCAATTGCAACACTTTCTATTTTCACTGCTTCCCAGGTTTTCGAAGTCATCTGTCCCTTTGGACTGACTTGATCTTCTCACACTTTGGGGTTCGTAACCTCCCGTTCTGCTCCCATTCAAACATATATCCGCTCCCTCTCTAGTTGGTCCCATCCTAGTGGTGCCCACTGAGCTGCAGTCTGGCTGCGCACGTGCATCGTCTCACCTTTCTCTTTCAAAATAACGCGAAGCTCTTTGCCTCCAATCTAACATTGTTGATTTCCTTTGTGCATTTAGCATCAGCTTCGACTGCTCAATGCTAAGAGCCAACTGCTTAATCTCTTCGTAGGCCCTCCTGAGTTCTACGCTGTGGTGTGCTCCCAAAAGCTGGAAATGCTCCAGCCAGTAAATCAAGTCGTCCAGGAGTATCTGTGCGTACTCCATGGACCGATCACCAATGGTGCACTCTGGGCTCTCTTGCCTTCCAACCTCCTTCAGGACTGTGCAGAACTCGGCCACCTCTTGACTTGGCCCTAACCTTAGTCTCCTGAGTCAAGTTAGTGCTCTCATCCTACCAACCACTGTGCCACATGATAAAAGCTTGGCCATATCCCCTGTCACTGCCTCAAAACCGTGTTCTTTTACGTACTTTGGCAGCGCTGCAAAAATGCTTCTCGCTCTCCCTCCTATGTGGTCATCACCCAGTATGTCGATAAGAGTTGCTTCGCACGTTATCACATCTTCATACTTTCGTTTAGAACGGCGTACAAATTCACCAAAGTTTTCATTCTTGTCCCCTTTGAAAACCCCTGGGTCGGAACACCCCAGAGACCTTAGGTACGTCACAATCTGATGGTCAACGTTCGTATCTCCATCTCCTTGAGCTTGCCGTTTCGATGATGTCGACCTCGGAAACGGACTCAGGCCCTCTTGCAAAGTCCTTTTTATCGATACGTGACTGTTGATCTGCAATGGATTCATTTGAGCTTCTAATACCTTATTTGAATCCAAGCCATAGACTGCTTGAGACCTACCTTCACACTGACACGTGATCCTCCCAATTCTGCCAATTCCCATTCGTGCCTGTTGCTGCAGTTCCACCACGGCCTCCTTCATCTAAGTCCATATTCATTATCACGCACAATTCTTCAATATGAAACATTTGTCTAGTAAAGGCACTAGACAGCGTTTGTTTGGGAAGTTCCGATCAGATGATATGAAGCTGCAAATTGAACCTTACTATGACCCTGGAGATCGATGAGCTGGGAGCTGTAGCGGAAGCGGATAGGAGTCAAACCTTGCTGCCTAAGCAGCAAGGTGTAGTCTTGATAATCCAGTAACATTTGGATTATCAAAGCAATACGACAACTGAAAATGTTTTGATAAACGAGTTTTCTACACTTTCTACACTTTGGCTTTCAAAAATGGGTGCCAAATTTTGACCACTTTTCATAAATCCACGCTGCTCAGGCCAGAGGAGCAGGGGTGGGAACCAACCTCCCACATATTGTACTGGCCAAATTTTCCTCTACTTCATCACCACTCCTTTCAGGGATTAGCCCAATTCTCACTGCAAAAAATATCTAGTTTTCAATATGATGTTGGAAACGCTATTTGTGAGTTGTGGTCAGTACCTTTTCACGCTTCTAAACGGTTGGCGCAACCAAGCCCCTGTTGAGGTGGGAAGGCTGTGCCGAAAGTACAGGAGCATATTTGGATTTTTTATTCTTCTAGTGCACTTTGTTCGAGAAACAAAACTCAAAATCTCCTCACTCAAAATTAGACATTTATACTTGACCACATAATACATTAACCTACTCGGTTGTTTTTATATTCCGTTTATGTTCCATATCTGCAGTTTTTATGTTCAATTCCTTATTTGCTTTAGTTAGTTTTTGTACCTTCCAAACTCATTGGTTATTCCCGACTATGTGTACAGGTGATATTAAAGGCAGAGGACAGAAGCGTTTAAGACAAACCTATGCCTCCTAATTCGGAGTCCCCACCAGTTGTAGTTTTTGAGGAATTAGGTACTTATGCAGTATTTCCTATTAGACTAATCTTTCGACTTTTAGGGATTACCACCCTTGAGCAAGTAGGACAGGGATTATCAATGGCATGCTTCCTCTTCCGTCTTTGATGGCTGATATTTTGCACTGGATCAATAACATGCAGGCGAACCACTCTGTTCAGATAATCAAAATTTCGGCCTTTGTGCAGGCACCAAAATTGCTACGTAGCAGAAGAAAGAATGTTTCCATCACAAAAATTCTTTGCTCTTGAACTACAAACATTCATAACATTATTGAAAACAACCAGAACTAGGGGTGGTAGTAGCCCCTGAAGCAGTGAGATAACGATGAACGCTATCTCACAGCCAGGTGCCAGTTAACGTGGAACGCCGCCATAGTGAAGGAAAGCTTTTTTTCACAGTTTGAAATTGGACTGTTGCTCACCGTGATGCTGAACTTCCTGTTCTCACGAAATAACAAAGACACTGGCAGAGAGTGTGTGTGTCGAATGTCGTTTTTTTTTCTCGTGAAAAAGTCTTTCAGAGGACTTCATCCCTGTGGTTTCAGTTCATCATTATAGCTAGTGGAGTTAATGACGCGTTTTCAGCGAGAACACAATAACGTGTGTATCAGCTGATTGGTGTTGCCACTCTCCCGATCACCATGACCTTCCGCCGGAAATCATCGATGATCCCGATTTTTTGATGGAAGACTTTGACTTCTGACTCCCATACCTCCTCATTTTATATCAGCCATATTTTAAAAGCGTTGCTTTTCAAGCCTATTGCACCGAATCTAAGCTCTGCCAGGCGGGGCGGAAACCAATGGTAGACTGGGTTATAACGGCCGTATATATTGGATTAGCTGTGTAATCCATTTCACAGTGGAATATCTGCAAAAGTTGGGGACAGCGATCTTTTCATGGGTTAAAGTTTGGGAGCTCTGTGGTTGGAAAGTTTTCTAAGAGCCACCTCATTGAAACACCATGGTTATTGGTTAAAGCACTCACGGAAATTTTTGGGTTGAAGATTTCGTTGTTAATCGGGGTTTTTAGGGACGATGAACTCATTGATAACGATGAAGTAGCGTGAAACACGTGAAAAACACAGAAAATGGTGACGGTATTTCATGTGCGTCTACAGCGCGGACGAGTGTTCCGTGATGGGTCCCGCCACGGAACCCTGCAAATGGTGCGAATTTCATAAACAAGCCCCCGCTGAACCACATGCGCACACCCTGTCAACGGCGTTAGTTGGCGCGACGGAACCCTGATGTCTAGAGCGGCAGATGTGTCCACGGCAGTATCTTCGCAGGTAGGCGGCCATTCAAGGTGTTCAACTCACTGTTGCGATTGTCCAGCGGCTGGCTACACGGTAAGCGACTCATTTCAGAAGTGAAAATTTCCGTTCGTAGCTTCTTCGTAGTTGCAAAAGAGAGCCGACAGTTAACTGCGACCTTCTGCTCCGTTTCGTCGTCGTTTCAAGAGCGTTACCATCACTCCTGGTGCCTTCAGGCCACATTCAGAACATTAGAGTCGGCAATTAATCAGCTGATGCCACAAGAGCTCGTCTCTACTCTGCCAGTTAGTCACAGCTCGAAAAAGTAAAGAAAACTAATTCGTTTTTGCAGGGTGGCCCAATAGAATTGACAGAAATTTTTGGGTGAGGTAACTTCTTTAACCTTAGGTTATAGCTAAGGGTTCCAGCGACGGAACATTATTTTTCTTGTTTTGCCTTGCCAGATAAGTGACAAGAATACTATACCAAATCCATTTTCTTCGTTTTTTTTTTGGAACGGAGTCAAACTTCTCGGTAATTGTCGCATTTTCTTGCTGGGCAAGAAGCCTCGAAGTTTTTGCAAGGCTGAGAACTGTAGTAGCTACTCAGCGGCGGGTATAACGTATTATAAATGACTTTCTTGAGAAAACTTCTGTATAACATTGGACGTTATAGTGGAAGAACAATTTCGGTAGCAGCAGGACCAAAAAACTAAGGCGGCTAACAAGAAGTGGCCCTGAAAAAGACTTGAATAGAAATCGAAATTCTGACGGGAAGGGTCATAAGTTCTACCTGATCTCACATGAGAGTCAGGCCTTGGAAAACTTTAAATACCAGGCACTTTCTGTATCGCAATTGAAGGTTAGGGCTATGTGATGAATATCTTATACTTTTCTCTTGGTGAGAAGTTATCCACAGTCAGTCTCGAATGGACTTGATAGGAAATATAAGGAAAAATGCTCTTCTCCCAAAAACATCCCGTATGATTTCTTGAAGAAATTGAAGAAAGGTGTTTTGAGATTAGGTCGTGTTTCGGTTAACAAATTTCAACCAAATTTTATGTCTTTCCCAGCATTAATCAATGTATGGTTTACAATAAACTTTATTGACGACAAATTGTTCTACTAATATAAATTAGAAAGGAAAAATGACATGCCAAAAGACAAAAGGGAAAGAAAACTTGTCCCTTCAATTGGACCACCCGATGAACGTTGTTCAAAAGTTCTGGCAAAGTCGAACAAGTACCTGTAGAATTAAAATCCAATAACATTTTGCCTCACAACAATTTGTATGTTAATTATCTGTGCAATTTTATATCGATTTGGTTTTCATTAACTTCTCTGTAAATGGGTGAGATTATTATGACATTTTTCTATGATCTGAAGTAATTATGAAGGAAATGCACGTAGTCGTTTACAATGTTTCGTGAAAGCACACGTGATTACGGTGAATCGCAAAGCATCGTGGAGTTGTTGCATGCTGTTCCTCCAGGACACATACTGCACGGTGAACCAACTGTGTAGAACGGCTCGCCAATTATGTTCCCACTGCAGTATGAGAAAATAGTAAACATAACGAAACTCCGTCTTCTTAGATACAAGCAATCCTAGAACTTACCCAGGCCCGTAGTGACAGACAACGAAGTAGAAACTAGGACACCTGGCAATTCCGCATCCTAGTCTGACATTGTTGTGCCATGCCATCTGCAAGATAAGTGTATTTTTGAGCACAATGGCGTCAATATTAGTTTCACTTTCTCATGGAAAATGACTGACTACTAGAATTTGCTCAGATGCAAATGCTTGGTCCAGTTATTGAGATTTCACGGAAACTCACACATCTTTTACATGAAAATTTACTGGTGTGAAATTTCCCCTGTTATTAATGAAGTTAAAACAAGCCTTTCCAAAATGTCTGACAATCCTAGTAGTCGCTCGACGCATTTGAGCAGTGAACATCATGTCAGGATTCACACCGTACATTGACAACTCCTTCCACCACCTTTGCGAAGCCTGTGAAAACTCTTTCCTTCTAGTACAACACTTTTCTTTTCTCAGCTGAATTTCCTTTTCCAGACTGCTACGTAGAAAATTCACTTACATGTCTCGCCGTCTGTGGCAAGTTCATATAAGTTTTGTAAATTTCGATAAAATTCTCTTTTAGTCCTGGACGTGTATCTGGGTTCGAAAGCTTCCCGGAGCAAGTTCTCGCATGAGCTAAGGCTGTCGATTCAGCGTAGCAATCGTAGCTCTGTAAAAAAATCAGTTCTGTAGCTAGGATTAGCCGTCGTTCGCAAACGTACAAACCATTTTTTGCATATTAGCAGCTTGTGGGGCGAAACCAAAATTGCCGTTAAATTCCTGCCCTTTCGCAAGTCTCGACCTACAAAAGGCGTAGCTAAATATAGTTCCATCGATTTCGCCAAATGAAATATCTACTCAACCTCAAGCGATTATGTGTGTTTAGGAACGCTCTCCTGGCGGCGTGATTCATACCACTATCAGGACATCGAGGAACTGGGACAAATAACTTTTTTTAAAAAGCTCACACTCTCATGCTCGTATTAATTCATGAATTTTTCACATACTCTCAGTTGTCGTTGATACAGATGTGGTGGTTGCAGCCGTTGTGGTGTTCGCGCTAGCTAAAAGCAGTGAAATAGACTTTGTATGGGAAGCTGATTCTCAGAAAAAGATGAGAACAGAAATGCGCAGTTAGTGACTTAAACGGAATCGTGATCACAAGCTTGAGAAAAATTTTACGACTCTCACTGATTGAGACAATGACAGTGTGCAAGGATGAAATGACATCTCTTGCTTCTCATACCATTTGTTTTTGCTTTATCATAGGCGAAACTGCAATTTTTTACTGGTCACGAGCACATGTGTGTTCCCGAGCTTGATGGTTATCACAAACAGTGCAGTACTTGTTAGGTCCCCTAGCACAGGCTGGGCCTGCTGCAAGGTAGGTCCCGTCTTAAATTTGACTTTGACAAAACAGATTCGAATAAAGTAACGCCAAAAAATATGGCTCCATCGTTAGAACCAGAGTTCTGAGACTCTGAGGATTGATATGACGGAAGCAGAAACACTGTCTTTTTTTCTTCAAGGCTGAAAGTACAGCACCTCGACATAGTAATCCTATTCATGGAAGAAAGAAAAACTTGACAAATTTCCAATATTGACCAATTCCCTTACTCAGATACTTACTTGTGAAGTCAACTCATCCTAATTTACCCTATTCCTAATTTCGATTGAAAAAAGTGAACTATCCCAAGCTTATGACATAACGGGCATGTCTACTCCAAGATAAATAGTAATAAATTTTTCATTGGCGATGAGGTTGGTATTCATATCGTATTTCATATCGTATTCAATCATACTTTATGTCGTTGGAAAGTAGCATGACGAAATACTCGAAATGCTTCCTTCCGTTTCTTTAATTACAAAGGAAACATTGTAGGCCCTCATTAAGCCCACTTCATGACAGTCCTCTAGCTAAACTGTAAATCGATGCGTTCAAGAAGTCTTAACAAGGTCATCCCTTCGAATTATCCGTCGAATAAAGAGGAAGGGTACACTTGAAAACGCCACTTACCTCCAACTTCCTTCACCACTCCAAGGAAGCCGAGCTGCAAGTGAAAAGCATGACGCAATGTAGGAATTTCAGAAAACCATAACTTACGGAAAGAAAGAAGAGGAAGCGTGTCATTGATGGCCCTTATGCGGTTTGTTCCAGACATGGGTGTTTTATACAGTTTGAGCAGTGTGCACGTGAATCGCAGCGTTGGGCCAATTAGAATTTTGGTTACCAATACCGTTAAATAAAAATAAAAGTGCATCTCAAGTACGACTCAGCTATTGTGCGAGCACGGGACGTGTTAATATATAGACGAGGAAGAAAATTTCGTTTACCTACTCTATGCTCTTTTATTAACCACATTGAAAAAGCAAACAGAACTACGGTGCCTCGAAAGTACATTCGAAACACCGGCATAGGTTGCAAGAATTTGCAAAAACCCTACAAAATGACGCAAGATCTTCGGGTCGTCAAATAGCTTCTCACCAAAAATGAAATCAAAAACACCACAATCGAAGAAGAAATATTCAAAAAAGATTGGAAAAGTCCCACAAAGCGCAACCAGAAGCTCATAAATGAGTGCGCCGTACTACATCTGAATGGAAAGTAGCAGTGTAACTCACTATAAAGAACCCAACAGGAAATCTCGGCTTCGGATTCAAGATCAGCGTGAAAAACTGCATATAGTAGTACTCATAGCATCACAAATGGCCACTTCAAAAGCGATTTCCTTTTTAGTTTCTAAGTTAGAGATGATATTTTAGCATCATTTTCTAGCTGCTAAGCAAAACCACGGGCAATGGTAATTTATTCGTATTTATTCATGCAGCACCAGAAAACCACCATGCATTCAATGCTACGGTGCTCCTTCTGCGTCAAATTATTGAAAAAAGCATTTCATGTTGTCTTATTGGGTCTACAATTTATTCAAGATAATAAAACGATCAAAGGATGGATGGCTATTGATTCAAGATGAGAACGCGGAGCAGATGTTGTGAAGCGGATTTTCTGGGATCGCTGAATGTACGCGTAATCATCAAGAATCTTCATCCTACCATTACTATCAAAAGTGGAAAAGTCCACAAACAGATCCGGTCACGCTACGGTGCTCCTTGATCTCAAACAAGATTTGAAAGCTGGTCAAAAGCCAAGGAAGCGATTTTCAAAATGAGACGATCTAAATCCTTTATTACGGAAGAGAAAATCATAAGTGCTCGAGTTAAATTTCGGAGATATGAGTTCAAAGTGATCACAAACAAGAACCCGACACTTCATACTTGACAAGTTATAGACTTTATAGGAGGATTTGCAGCGGTAGAAGCAAAAACTGGAAAGTGGAGTCTTAGCCGAACTAGGAACTCGAACGGAAAATATTATAATGACAATATCAGCTAATATACCAAATAGTCAATAATAATTATTTCAAAATGGTAAAAATAAACAACCAGAAATAAACCAATACAAGATTTTTTGTTAATTCTGTAAAGTAATTCGAAAGCTCGGCGACCCACTGACGCACCCCCCCCCCTCCCCCAGTTGCTTATTTGAGATACTATCTATTCTGTGACCTAAGTTTGATCACTTAGTTCACAGAATTACCTTGAATTAGGCTGCTGCGGCAGTACCTCGAAAGCTGTGCCAGAACTTATGGGTCACGCACCTCAAAATTTTCAACACAGTTAGGGAGATGGCACCTCTTTCTCCCTGAACTTACGTTTACGCGGACTATCCTGTGATCGTTTGGCTTATCTCGCTCTGTCAGGTTTCTGAAGCATATTCGGTCGCGTGAATGTATGACATTGATTAATAATTCATTGTTTTATTCATTCGTTTCCACATATTTCATACTGATGTGTGGATCCGTTTTAGGTCCCCTTGCACAGTTCCAGTTGCTCCCAATTGTTTCAAGTGTCAATTCCTATACCTCTTCATCCAAAGCTCCAATTGCTATCAGGTGGATTTTGTACATGTATTTCTGATTCTGGGGTTGACTCGGAGATATCCGGGTGGCTACAATGACTTTTTTGGTGACAATAGTAGTGACCTTTTATTTTTGACTCTTCTTTATATGCTGTTGAACGACTATAGGATTTCATGGGCATTGGGGAACTACGAAAAGATGCACTTCATTCATAACTTCTCTCAAAAACACACGTGATTACGGTGATTCACAAAGCTCTGTGACAGCGTTGCATACAGTTCCAGCGGGACACATGCTGCAGGGAGCACCAACTGAGTAGATGTATTCACCGATATTGTTACCGCTGAAATTGGAGAAAAAAGTAGTTGTGGTGGAAATAAATATGCGGTATCAGGTTGAAAAGAGAACTTTACCCAGGTCCATAGTGGCAGACGACAAAAGAAAATCCCCCGCATCTGGAAATTCCACATCCAAGCCTAACATTGTTGTGCCACGCCATCTAAAAAAGCGCGATCACTTCACGGCAATCATGTCAGTGATTTCCTCGGCTTGGAAGGGATCCGTTGTATTGCCCTTTCAGATTCAGACTGCCTGTAAATTCAGACTACCTGTGAATGTGTGTGGTTGCTGGTTTGGTCATCTATTGCCGCTGGATTCTCTAAGTGATCAGGGATACGCACTAAATGTGCACATAAAAGACAATTGTGATTGTGAAGAGGTGCCCAGAGTGGGAGCACGCATGAGAGCAACAGATCTGAGCAACAGATTCTACGTGATTGGAGCGCTGATGTCCAGTAGTTGGGATGTGGGGTGGGTCGGCGGCGAGAAATGGAGATTTCCAAAGCGCATGGCTTTTTGATGTGAAATCCTTCCCTGTGTTCTGCTTCTCTCTTTACGTTTGGGAACTTTGGGAAGAGCTCATCATACTCATCCGTATATTAAAGCTAATCGAATTGCCCACCGTTTCTTAAATGAATTTCACTCTGAGTAGGTATGCTGTGTATGATGAGGTTCCAAGCAATTCAGAGGCACAGTAATAGTGAAATATGAGGTAAGCGCCTCAAAAACTGCGTAATGATGGGTTGAAGAAGGCAGTGGGAGGTAAGTGGGAAACAACGTTGTATCTTGCATTTGTTTGATTTGAGAAATTTTGGTTAAGCAAAGCCAGCACGAGCAAAGTGAGCTCTTCGAGGCACCTGGAAGTCTGCCGACAGCAGGACAGCCGGACGCTTTAAGAACAAATTTCTACAGAAACACTCGGTTTGAATGTAAAAGAAAGTTGGAAAAAGTTTCTCACTCTTTATCCGAGACTGGAACATATCATCTTTTTTCATTTTCTGAGACAGACATGCTGTGAACGTTTAAGATTTATATCTTACCGGCCCGATCGTCCGGTTAGCGCCGGACTCTCAGTCTTCCTTTGAACTCGCCTTGCATTCGCGCACATAAAGAGAACTCCAAACGGACGCAGTCAAGAGTCAGGACCGCGGCGCGGCTCTCTTGGGCAGAGTCACGGGAGCTCAGCATAGCGTGTGCCTGCGTCTCTGCCCAAGAGAGCCGCGCTGCGATCAGGACTCTTGTCTACGTACGTTTGGAGTTTCCTATACATGTGCTTCCCTCCACTGATGCTTCCTTCGTTGGCAATTTTTATCGGCAGTGGCTGGTTCTCGTGCAGTTAAGCACACACACATAAACTGCCAACTAAGAAGTGAGATCTTTCTAGTTCTTTTTAGCTCATAGAACATTACGCAAAACATTTGCAGAGCTTCGCTCTAGTGTCAAAAAATCAATGGAATAATTCCTCGAAACTCTCCTGAGATGTGGCTCTTCCCTCACTACCAGTTACGAGCTAGAGCACACAGCTCACTTTTCAAAATGACACAACTCACCTTTCCAAAATGTCTGACAATCCTAGAAGTTGCTGTACGCATTTCAGCAGTGAATAGCATGGTAGGATTCACTCCATACATCGACATCTCATCCCACCACCTCTTTGAAGCCTGTAAGAACATCTCACTCTCATTGTTTTCCTCCTTTACTGCGCTGACTTATTTTCAAACAAGGAGCGAATAATCTTATCATGCTTACATGCCTCGCCGTTTGCGCCAAATTTAGGTGAATCTTGTAAATTTCTACAAAGTTCTCCTTGAACCCTGGACGTGTTGTCGGGTCCGAAAGCCTCCCGGAGCAGGTTCTCGCGTGGGCCAGAGCTGAGGACTCCGCAGTGCAGTCGTATTTCTGCAGAGGAAGCCTTCAATCGTTTAGACAGGTGTTCGTTCACATATACTCAATAAACCATATTCTGCATGTTAGCAGCTTGTGGGGCGAATCCAAGATTGCCATTGGACTCCAATCCCTTTGCGAGCCTCGACCTACAAAAAGTGAGCGAAATTTTTCTACTCTGTGAATAAAATTACTAACAAACCTGTAGCGGTTATGCGTGTTGAGGAAAGCCCTCCTTGCCGCATCGGTCATTTCATTTGGAGGACATCGAGGAACTAATAATAATGATTTCAAACAGCTGTTTTTTTTCCAAAAACTGAGAATAATGGTTTCAAACAGCTGTTCTTTTTTGCAAAAAAAAGTATGGAGAACAAAGCATACAAAAGTCTGAAAAAGTTTTGCTTCAATACAACGATCTGCTCATCCATTTAGCAATTCATAGTTTGTTTATTTACTGTTTTGGTTGTGGGAATTGCAGTTAGCCTGGTTTCTCTAGCTTCAGCTGGAAACTGTGATATGATATGTGCATACATAGTTCCTTACTTTACTACTAGTACGCAGTCATTGATTTCGGTAAATTACGCCTAAAACAACGGGAAACAGAACAGCAGAATTACGAATTCGATGAATTTTAAGTTAACTTTTTAGCTGCATCCTGTTCTAAAACGGCTCATCTTTCGTTTTCATAAGTCGATCTACAAAAGCTTCCTTTAAAACGTAGCCTACTTATCTCCACAATAGGACGTTTGCAAGTGAGAACACCGTCACCTACCTTGAGCTTGTGTCGCCACCAGGGAGACCACAATAGCCTGAAACTGGAGAACGTAGGGCTAAGTCTTGAATTTCAAGGAGCTTAAACCTACGAAAAGAATGGGCAAGCCTGGCATGAGAAGTTTCTGTGCTGTTTGTTCCTGACACAGCTGTTTTATACTGTGTGACGTGCATTCAGGGGGGTTACGGAAGTAAAGTAAACTCGATTCACCATAATTACGGAATAAATGTCAAAGGCCACCGTGAGTTCGTCTAGGCCATTGTGCGATTACGGAAAGCGCTAGTAGGTGGGTGGCAGCTGTTGTTGCCACTTTGAATAACACGGATTGATGGCAATCTGTATCCATGATGAAAAACAACCAGAACAACGTTCCCCCCATACAAGTTCGAGGCGTCGGGATTAAGTGTACTTAGCAATTATTTGTACAACTCCTGTATTTTACGCCGAAACTTCTGGATTTTATGCTTGAGTGAGTAATGAACGACTAGTCAACTAAGTCTACGTTTCATAACGATACATTTACTCTATTCCTTTGCAGTTCGGAGAGATGCAGCTGAAAGGGACTTCTTCTGTTCTTTCATCTGGTTTGATGAACAAAATAATCTCGTGTTCTACACCTACATTACTATTCGCGAACAAGGTGACTAATTAGCAATCTACATAAATAAGAACAACATCATTTTACAACAAATCCAATAGCAAATCGGTCTACGCTGCCTACAAGCTACTTCAAAGAGTTCCTTTACTGGCAAGCAAATTCTTCAGGTTATCGTCCTCTACATCTTCACAAGAATAGATGATTGTTGTTTCCCGCTCCTCGTCTCTCGTCTTGAATTAATGATGATTGCTGCAGATCTCGCGTGCGAGGATCCACTCCAGGCTCAGGTTAGGGCTGCATGTGGGCCACTCCATAACGTGCACTCTACTCAAAACCCCAAAAACAACTTGTTGACAAGCATTTGGCCAGCAAGTTTCCGATAGCATCTGAAACTTGCTCGCCCAAAGGTTATCGCCAACTTGCTTTCACTCTTCGTTGCCGACAAGCTATTGGCCGTATGAACCTGTCGACAACCTGTATTCGCCCTTTCTCCATTGACAATCTGTCAGATCTACAAAATTGCCCAAAGACTTTTCGGGAATGCCGCAGCTGGTTATGAGTTGCTAGCCTAACTCTGATAAATGTGCAGGACGAACGCAGACCAAATGGCGTAATGGTTCGAGTAGAAACCCTAGCAGCAACGGTTGTCAGTTGCTGCCATACTCCCCTTGATTGCTGCCGTCCCTCAGCAGTTGCTGCTAAAGACCTGACAGCTTGACCAACAATCGAGGGGAGGATGGCAGCAACTGGCAACCGTTGCTGCTAGGGTTTCTACTCGAACCATTACGCCGTTCGGCCTGCGTTCGTGCTGCACAGTTATCAGAGAAGATTTGTCCTCTGTGGTTGCATCATAAGTTACGCGGTAATCAAACTTGAATCTCTCTCGTCGACAAACTGATTGAAGGGTTGTATGCATCTTGCAGCAAAATGTTTTAGAAATCTGGTCGACGCTTTGTTTTTCTTCCTTGTCGGCAAGTTGTCGGGAGAAAAGCTTGTCGCCAACTCGGTTTTCGGTGAGGTGAGGACGTCAAACTTGTCAGCAACGATTTGCTAGTAAAAGCTCGCTTGCGAGTTGTTTTTGAGCAAAGCTGGGCCGACAACTCGTTTCTGGGGATCTGAGTATTTTTCAAAACCATGCTTTAATTGACTGGCTGGCATGCACGGTGGCGCCATCCTCTTGAAAGGTGTATTCCTGAACAGGCCCTCTAAAAACGTCAGTAGATGACTCTGGAAAACTCCGTCAGTATCCATCTGAAGCAAGACGAAGGCAATCCCCAGTCTGTTTAAGGTACAAAACACGCTCCAAATTACTAAAAATCTGCTTCAAAAGTTGCGCCGACTGAACTTGATAGGGTTTTCTGCTTGTCGAATGGATGGCCTTCACGCTATGCCCATTCAAAATTAACTTCTCATTTGAAAAGATGATGCAAAAGCGTTGCTGAAGGACTCATCCGTTTCACATATATGTAGAAAATTATTATTGCTCTGCTCCAGGTTGTGGTGTTGTTCCGTTGAATCAATTACCGCCGAACCGTTTTGTGAAAGGAAGTTGGATGTGTCGCCTTCTTCATCCTTCCTCATACAATAGCAATCGAATGAAAACCACATAGCACACACGATATTTCGTATAGCACATTGTGGCGCCCTTTTTTGAAATGGAGGCAGGGTGCTGGGCAGTTCAAGTCCTTACCGGGTTGCTATTCGTCGAGTTTTCGAGCATGCTCTGCCACAAATCTTTTTCAATTATCGCGAGGAAAAATGACCCTGCGCCTGTAAGTGTAAGTGAAAGTTGCTGTTAAATTCCTCTTTAACACGATTCCTGACCCCGTAAAAGCAAGAGTTTTTGCGAGCCATGAATAACACAGGCATTTCTGCTCACCACATTAGAATAACTCTTGAGTTGCACAGTGGTAACACGACTGTAACCTCGCCTCTCCACAGCGATATCACTGTCTATGTTAGGGGTGGGTCCAACCAGAAGATAATGTCCACCAACGAGAAAAGAAGCTATATCATCCTCATAGTGACGTTGATTATCAGCTTGCAAACAAGTATGTAGAGTACGAAAAATTCATATACGCAGGCAAGAAAGATGGCAATATTATGGTCAAACCCTGTAATTGGTAGCAGTTCAATCCAGAAGTGGAATTAGACTGGTAACGAACACATTCTTGTACTCTTCTTTTTTTTTTCAAATGAAGCTAGGTGTAACACTACCACACATATGTCGAAAAAAAACGAGATGAATCTTTGGTTACTCCAGGGCCAATTATTACAAAATTTAGGTGAGACGGGGATGCAGTGAGTTGTACATGGGATGCCCTTAGTCATTTTACTTATCATAGAGAACAAATGATTCCTCGACTTCATATCGGAGTGTTATAGATCCTCTGACACACTCTAAAAAGGATTGTTCAGTGCCGGCCTCCACGTTGTCTTTTGCTTCACTAGAGAAGCATTGATATGATGACTTAAAATGTGTGCTTGATTGTGCTGAGCACAGTTTGTGACGCTGTGTAGGCAGTGATAAGTGAGACATTTCGTTCGAAGCTCCTCTGTTTGGTTTCGGTTTGCTATCTTCACCGCTGAACAAGTGCCCCTCTTTTACCGCACACCGTTCAACCATTCCACAATTTTCTTCAAAAGCCTGAAGTGAAGTAGCACTTAAATTTTGATTAGTTGGCAATTGTGGTGTTTTAAAATCCTTTCAATTTCTTTCATCATCTCTCAGTTATCCTTCTTATTCATGCAAACATCAACGTACTTTTAGGTATGAATGAGAAGTCTACGTCTAAGTACAAAGTGACCCAGCCTGATAAGTAGGTTTTCCAAATTTTTTTTGAAACATCTTGTCATTCTTGTAAAGAAAATGCAGGCTTGAAAATACTTTGGAGGGATTGCGGAAATTTATCACACAAATTCAGGCTTATCAGCAGACACAATCCTTTACAAGACAAGTCGAAAGTGTTGTAATTTTCCAGAAGTAGCTTTTTGTAGTGGTGATTATCTGTTTATCCGTACATCATAATTGGTGTACTCGGTACTAGGAACACGTGAAAGAGTGGATAAACAAGAGAACAACTTTTTGTATCTGAACAAATATGTATACGAATCTTTCTGGTCCTGGAAGTGGATTCAGTTGTAGGAATTGTCTTATTATTCTTCAATATACCATTCTAAATACATTATGAACACAGATTTTGGATTCCAATGTGTATCCAACAAGTTTTGTGGATTTGTTTTTGAAACTGAAAATCACTTGATGGCGATCATCGACATCAACCTTTCAAAGTAGAAATGGTCACAAATATGAGTGCGGTTTACTAACCTGTCTTGACCGCCACTGATAGAGCCACTGAAAAAATTATTTCTGGTGGAAAGAACAATTGTCGTCACATAAAGCAACATCAGCAGCTTTTCAGGATAACGGCTTCCCCGCCGACAGAACCAGACAAGGTGCCACTTCCAATGCTGGTGAGCTATTGATTCAAAACAGTCTGTGTCTGCTGCTAGAGTGTCTATTTTACCGCTAACTTGGTATGTGTTGTTATGATTGCCTTCTACAAAGATGATAAGATAACATCTGATGAATAACAGACCGCAGATAAAGTCTAAAAATAGTTCGACTGCCTGAACTGTGACAGTGCGAAATTTGTCTTTCTCTTTTCTTTTTTTTCTGCTAACGCCATGAAAGCATAAAATGAGTGGTGCAATGGCCGACTGTTCACAATTGGGGTAAATGTTGATCTGTGGTCAACTATAGTGCTGCTCCAAAAGCTTGACCGCAGTTAGTTATTTCGCGATTTCTGTGTTTTCGCGAATTTCTCCCGTTAGCCTAGTAGCCTAATAGGTAGTACGGAATCCATGAGCCACTTTCCATCCAAAGATTAGCGCCTTGATAAGTTACGGCAAGGAGTGTGGGTTTCAAGGCGACGAGACCAGAGGCTACCGCATTCATGTTGCCGTGCTCTCTAATGTTTTGTTGAAAGAAGGCTGCCTCAGCGAATGAAGAAGATAGTAAACACAAAGCGAAATCTCCTGCGAATTCGATGGAATGATAAAGGGTAAGAAGTTGAGTTCAAGGAATGTGTCCAGGGCCATTCTCAAATGCGAAACATCGCCAATTTCCGCTTTGCAAAAACAGGATTGCTGAGTGTCTCAACAGCTTTTCTATCGGGGGATAGACAATACCCTAGAATATATCAGTGAAGAAGGTAGCAATGAAAATCTTTTTTCGAAGTAACAGGCTAGAACAGATCGCGTTGCAGAAATCCTAATGTTGAAGAAGCAGTTCCTGGGGGAATCGAAAACAACTATGCACCACCACTTTCGAAGTAACCAGATGACGTAAGATTCCTTATCTCCGCCAGAATTGCTGAGCAGCGTGATAAGATCAATACATCATTTTTTCGAAACCTACGAATAAGAGGAATATTTTCCCTCGTCTACATAATGTGGTAAGGGGTAGTAGCGCTAAAAAGAATTTCTGCGTCAGATGCTTGGCAGAACGGCATGAAAGAGGTGCACAAAAAAGGCAGATCACCAAGTGGTTTCACAGGCATTCCCTGTACTCTTTGTGGGAATGTCCAAATTTCCCTTACATGAAGAATCTGTTCGTGCAATATTTCACAACAAGATTAGAAATACTCTGAGAATAAATTGTGTTAAATTCTACTGAGGTGGCATTCATTCCATGGCAAAGTGTTCGCCACAATATGTATAGCGGTCTTCCCAATCACTTGAATATTGAGAGATGTGTGCGGTTTAGCGGCCCGAAATTCTCGAAGTTGTCCCACATTTCCGTTCCAACCGCAGCGTTGCTACTTCAGATATGCCGCAATAATGGTGACGATACCTTCTTTCCACGTTTGCCGTGTAACATCTGGGTAACTACTTCGATTAACTCATTAACTTTGACTCATCAGCCAAATCAGAATAGAATCACGGAAGGTTGGAGTAATGCTACCACTACATTATCACCAGCATTCTTTCAACCTTTCATGCTCCTATCTCATACATTCGTCATGGCTTCTCAGCCAAAATAGACCTTTGGTTAATTTTCATCCCGTCAAAACGAGGCTGATGAGTTTTTTGACCACAGTGCAAAGCATCTGTGAAAGAAGAACTCCGACGACTCAACCAGCAGGTGGAAAATTCACTTTTGAGAGCTAAGCATCATAATAAAAAAATAAAATATCAAGAATTCGACTGCAGTTTCCTTTGACGCGCTGTTTTTCTTAGTATTTCACGGGGTTTTAGAAACATTCTCGCCCTTGGCTTGCCTTGTGTTAACCTATTCCAAGAGGTTTTTCAATCCATGTGAGCACGAGAACGTACTATTGCGAGAATTAGCAAAAACATGTGTTAGGGAAAATGCTTGATTTGGTGAGAATTACCGCAACGGCCATGGAAGGGAATGGAAAACAGCTTCTTGTCATCTCCTATTCGAACCATTTGAACTGGAGGACACCCTTAGCTGCATGACCCATGTCCAATTCTTTTTTCCTCTCCTTCACCTTGTGTTAAGAATTCTGCTTCTGACTATTGTGATTATCACGTTTCGCAATCCCCACACGATTGATATCAGAGAAAATCAGTGGAGAAATCAGAGCTGTAGGACGAGTTGAAATGTGTCGCGCTAGAAAAGCAGGTCATTCTTATGTGAGCCGTCCATTTGTCAATGAGCTTAAGAAAACGAAAGGAAAAGCTTCTCTTTGACAAATCATAGCACTACATATATGTACGTGAGTACGAGTTGTCTTTTCTCTACCAGTCCAGCGTTACTTGTTTCTCAGTACTTTAGCAATGTTTGTCATTTCCTTTGTATGAGATAAGAGATAGGGAACCCTCTTCGTCCAATGTTATTAGACATCTCATTAACAGCTCTGTTATAAAATGTACTCGTACAAGATGAAAAGACTCTCAACTTGCGTAAACGGTACGTTTATAGCTTTCTTACAGTTTCGTTATGCAACCAAGCTGGACTTCTGCCTCATGTTCTGTGGTGCGCTGTTGGCTGCAACACAGGGCACCCTCAATTCCACCTCATCACTAATATTCAGACATCTTATGGATGCGCTCATAATAGGTGAGTAAGCGCGGATATACTCCATTCATTCTAAGCAATTACTTTTAATAAAGGTCAATTTGAATGGGATGTTGGTGTGTTCGATGATTACGAGTTCTCCCAACTGGCTATGAATGCTGTCTACAGTTACACGCTATTTGGTGCAGGCCAGTTCGTCCTCGGATTTCTTTCAGTAAGTGGTATCGGCAACGTCACCAAGTTTTTTTTTTCAATCAAAGGTATCTACAAATTGCAGATGTGTTGCTGGCATACGGTCTGCCAAAGACAAGTATACCAAATAAGGAATCGCTACTTTGCAGCAGTTCTCAGACAAGATATGGCGTGGTTTGACAAAAATGAGAGTGGAGCTCTCACTACGCGGATGAGCGAGTGAGCATCTTTCGCCTATTTCCAACAGATGCTGTGCAGATTCCAACTCAACCACAGGAATTTCTCGCTTTTTTGAGACAACAACGAATCAAATCCCACGTGCTCTGTGAAAAAGGTTTCATTTTCTAAGCATACAATTTGACGTCGATTGGGGTGGGGAATTTCTAAAAACGGCTAAGGTTGCATGGAAAGACTTGCAACCACAAAAGTGCGGAAACATCTGGAAAAGTCCTATTCTTATGCGTATACATTAAATGTAAATCCCAAACCCTCTTTTTAGCAAATAGGCATACTCTTGACAAATAGCCATGCACTGTAAGTCCATCTACTTTACAGTGGTGATGTGAAACCTGAAATCTTTTTTTCTGCAGAAAGTTTTCGGTGCAGGAAATCCGATGATTGAAAGAATTGATAGAAGTAATAAATATACAGCGTTTTGATGGGCTTCCTATTCAGTGGAATTGATCGGATTCGGGATGGTATAGGAGACAAACTCGGAGCAATGTTCGCCTATGTAGCAACTTTCATCGCCGGAATGAATGTTGCTCTTTGGAACAGGTAAAAGTTTTGAACTTCAGGGATGCTGAGATCAATTTTATCATCGTTTTATGTATACATCTGCTATGTCATAATTATTTTAAATGGCAATAGTTTTTTACACATATTTTATGTCTTTTTCAAGTACGAAATGTATTTCAAGACCTACAGAATTTTGATGCTCCTCTTTTCTCTTCTTCAGAGACGTGAATGGTTCAGAGCCAATTTTCCTTTTTTTTACCAAATGTATTATGATAAAATCAGAACTACTCTTGAGGAATTTTGTACGATTGCACAAGTTCCACTTTCAGCTGGCAAATGACACTAGTGATGATTGCTTTCTTTCCTGTTTTCTTCGGGCCGTTAACGGTTGCCTCCAAGGTGAGCTGCCGTTATTTCCACGATATTGTGTGTAACAATAGCATTTTCTTTGCTTCACTATCGATGTGATATTTATGATCATTAACCTATTCGCAGATAATGGCGGCGATTGTACCAAAGGAACAGAAGGCGTATGAGAGTGCTGGTGCAACTGCTGAAGAGGTGATACATGGCATAAGAACAGTGGTGGCCTTCAACGGCCAGGAAAAAGAAATCAAGAGGTGCGAAATAATGCAGTGTTCGAGGCTCCTACGTCCTGGAAGAATTTAATTGTTAAGATATGACAGTCACCTGAGCAAGGGAATGAAGTATGGAGTGAGGAAAGCGTTACTGACTTCTTTTGGCACCGCATTCATCATGGGCGCCCTCTTCATTGCAATGGCCGTCTCATTCTGGTGAGTGATCATACATAAATCTAGTGAAATTTAGTGAAAACTTCAATAAATGAGTAAGTATACATATTATGGTGAGCTTTCTCAAATATCTGAATTGTCAGGAATGAATGTAGAACGATGACGAATACTCTGAAAAAATCATTCCAAAAACAATCAGAAGGCAGAATCTTTAATCTCGTCCCTAAGAGTTAATAGCAGCTACTGTTCGTTTCCTTATTTCTTTGAGGTTGTCGATAAATTCTGAAAGCTGAGACATCTCGATCACTATTCTGAATGAAAGAGCGCAACAGAGGCACATATTTTCCGAAGACTGTAAGAACGAAGAAAACCTAATATTTCTGGAGGGGAAAAAACATAGCTTCTAGAAAACCACTTTCAGGTTCCCGTATGTGTACGACGTTACATTGCTCTAACTCAACATCCACATACTGATAACGTGCGCACGTCATCCCAGGTTCAATTTCTAGAATGAGGCGGTGGTGCTTCGTTAGTGTTGCTATTCATTGCTCAGTTGCTACTCGTTTAGGATTCGATTGATATCCACTTTCATGCAGATATTGAGTAGTAATAAATTGGTACCCAGATAGAAAACCAAGTCCGACCGAACAGCAGTCAAATCACACTCCAATCCTTCCCACTCATTTTAGGAATCGGAGCCGAAAAGACAAATGTAAATCCAACTGCCGTAATGCCTGAGACAAACACTTCCACTCCTCCACCTGGGCATAAATGAGCGGAGATTTGTTTTAACTTGGTAATCTGAAAAAAATGCTTCCCTTTCTCTAACCTTAACTGACGCCCATTGTACTGTGCCCATTTTTGAATTGGTGAAGTTTTTCGTTAATGTCTCTAACGCATAGTATAAATTCTAGCATACAGCGTTTTCTTCAGAGCTTAATTTTCAGACTCAATGCAAATTAGACTTAAATGTTACTAATTAAGAACGACACCATGTCTCAAGATGTCTAGGATGACTCTGAATGCAAACACAGTGTTGCAAACATCTATACAGATTTCTTATTGAGAGCGAGCGAAAAGGTTTTCGTAGAGATAGTAAAATGTGAAGTTATCATGAACGACTTTTCAAACTTTGTACATTTGTTGTGATGAAGTGGGAAATGTTATGTGACTGTTTCCAATTTTGTTTGTTTATTAAAAAGTCCTATTTACAGGTACGGAACAAAACTTGTGATCTCCGGCAACATAACTCCTGGCACCGTCTTTGCGGTGTTCTGGGCAGTGATAGGAGGAGCATTTGCAGCCGGCCAGGCTGCTCCGCAAATTGGTGTCTTGATATCGAGCATGACCGCAGCTGCTCCGATTTTTGCCATCATTGATAGGGTTCGTTGTCAAGAAAACATCCCCTGTATTCCCACATCGAGTATGTGCCTTTCAGAAACCACCAATTGATTCCCTGTCGAAAGCAGGAAAAAAGCTCGACAATGTCAAAGCCAAGATATCCATTGCAGATGTTCGGTTCAGTTACCCATCTCGACCAGAGGTAAGTGACATCTTACCGAAATTTTTCGCAAAAGCCTACATTGTCTCGCATTCTAGGTCGAGGTCTTGAAAGGAGTCACAATCGATATCGAGAGCGGGCAGCACATTGCACTTGTCGGTCACAGTGGGTGTGGCAAAAGCACACTTGTTGGTCTGCTTCTCAGGTTTTATGAGCAAACATCAGGAAAGGTGAAAGAAATCGTGTAGTTTGTTTCACCATCAAGTTCTCAATTCCAAGGGGTATTCTTCTGTGCAATACATTTTATTCTAATGCTTTATTCCCATAAGGTTAATCCAAATATGTATAGTAGTACGTAACTAAAATTCCTACTGTTATCATATTCAGTTAACGTTGAGAACAGATTATCCAATTATTAGAGATTTGAAGAGTGAAACAGACTATACATGCACACTAGTTGCAGGCCGTAAAGAGGAGGCAGTTTTAGATATTTATAGATGATGTTCCGATAAAGGATCTCAATATCGAATATCTGCGGACTATTGTGGGGGTCGTTTCGCAGGAGCCTGCCCTCTTCGCCGACACGGTAACAAAGATTGATGATTCCAATGATCATTGTACACGCCAATTTACATTATGTTGTCGGAAAAGTTTTCCGCCACTTCATCTACTGTCTTGCCAAAACTTTCAAGATTTTTCTAGAAATTTCTCTTTAAAACATATATGAAGGACATATAATGTTCTACTTATACCAGTTTTTTCTTTCTTCGCATTCCTTCGCGATCATGGGCGAGAAAATCGTCATTGACTTCGAGCGTGTCCGGTAGGCCCTCCCTTGCGATCTCAGCAAAAACAGCAACCCGAAGCGCCGGGGAATATAAGCTAGACGATAGGCCCCTCCATTGTCAATAACTATACTCCATAAGTAATTCATGTAATGATATCCATATGATGGCAGAAGAGCATGAGAGCTACACAAAATAGCTTCTCATCTATATCGCCTCGAAAGGGATGGTAATAGGACACACCGTTTCATTATGGTCTGAGTGACCGTTAGCTCCAAGAAGAGGGAGATGCATTCTTTAAATTCTATACCTTTCCAGAGACGTTCGCTTAGCTCAACAATTTAGACAACAGCGACGATAAGTAGGTTCCTTAGGTAAATTACATGAGGAAGTGTAGGTGGCTCGGACACTAGTAACCTTGGGTTTCACTGCTTAAAGAAGAACTACCTCTTCAGAAGACAGTACTCAGTGTTTGGTGCAATTGTAATGGAGCCACTCACTCTCAGCTGCTGCCAACAAACCCCACTCGTCACTGGCGGTGTTCCTGTGAATGGTTGTGGCACGCAAGTTGCGTAATTTTTACTTGTACTGAAGTAGAAGAATAAGTTTTAAAGGGTAACACAATAGTGGCAGGAAACTTTTCCGACAACCAAGTACTAGATGCCTGCGTTCCACGCGCACGTCCAAATGGAGGGATAGGTGCAGTTGCAACCCTGACGCAGATCAGACGCAGGAGTTCATATTGGGATATGTAACTTTCTTTCCTTTGGAGCTAAACTTAACATCATGCATTTCCCTTCAATGCTTCTAAGGAAGTATATTGGCACAAACCAAGACACTGATAGGGTAATAGTGAGGTATTTGAAGGTTGAAAACAACATCAAACTGGGACGCAGTGATATATCTCAGGAGGAGATGGAAGCCTGCTGCAAGATGGCGAACGCACACGAATTTATAATGAGCCTTAGTCAGGTGATTGCATCATTTTCAAAATATTCTCCACATTGTCTGCCACCAACAAAGGGTTACAACGTGTACATTAAACTACGAGCTACGCTGGTGTAGATTGCTGTGGCATCAACCCTTGTCACGATAAGATATTCAATTTCACTTTAAGGGGTATAAGACGAGAATCGGAGAAGGAGGAGTGCAGTTGTCAGGAGGTCAGAAACAACGAGTCGCTATTGCTAGAGCGCTCGCAAGAAATCCCCGAATTCTACTTCTCGATGAGGCCACGAGCGCCTTGGACGCCGAAAGCGAAAGCATTGTTCAAGAAGCTCTTGAAAATGTAGGTTTGCCTCCGAAATAATGAACAACTTTGCAGAAAGATCTTGGACTTTTATAGATCTCTAGATTACGCTTTCAATTTAGGCACAGTCCGGGAGAACCACAATCTCCATAGCTCACAGGCTTTCGACTATAAAAAACGTAGACCACATCTATGTTTTCGACAGTGGTCGTATTGTAGAAGATGGTGAATTCTGGGTTTTTCCAAAATTCTGAGAAATCGGTCATCAAAAAAGTTATAAGCACTATTAATTGGTCAGGAAGGCACGACGAATTGATGACGAGGAATGGTGTGTACGCAGACTTAGTGAGGGCACAGGAAATCGAAAAAGCCGAGGCCGAAGATACAGACGAAGAGTTCGGTAAGTTGACTTATTTGGATGTCTACCATCCTTGCTTAAAAGTTGTTTTTAGAGTTTACCTCTTTTGGCGCTAAGACGCAGCTCCGCGAATCATTGATAAGGAAGATGAGCAAAAGGCTTTCGAGAGCGATCTCGCGCGTGTCCGATGTCACTGACTCAGAACTTGACCATTTAGAGGTTAGATTTGACTGGATTTCGCTGGACTTCCCTTATGAAAACGATTAAGGAGGAAGCAGCAGAGAAGAAGGTGGAAGATGCTAGTATCTTAGATATTATCAAATATGCTCGTAAGGAGTGGCCTGAATTGATGGTAGCTCTTGCTCTGTCAGTGGTTCGAGGAATGACATTCCCTATTTTTTCCATAATCTATGGAAGAATGTTTAAAGTAGGATCATTACTTGGGCCATATCCTTTTATCAGTGACATCTTATTTGGAATTTAGACCTTGACAGCAGGCACTAATGCAGAAAAGTTGCATGGAGCAATGATGAATGCACTTTGGTTTACAATACTGGGAATATCTTCTGGAATTAGCACCTTGATCTCAGGCTATCTCTTCGGGAGGGCTGGAGAGTCTTTCACAAAGAGGCTCCGCATCTCTCTGTTCGCTAATATTGTTAAGCAGGTAAGCAGAGTATTCAACCTCACTTTGCTCCGGTTTTTTGTGAGCCATAATCTTTTTATTGATAGGATGGAGAGTACTTTGACCGTGAGGATCACTCGTCGGGCAAGCTGACAACAAGATTGGCTACAGATGCACCAAACATAAGAGCGGTGAATCACTTGTATATATTTTTTACAAAAGAGCTTATGAATTGAATTTACTGAAAAGTCCTCGACCTGATTGTGAAAAAACAATGGAAATAATGAATGAGAAATCTAAATAACCGGTTTCTTCACAAATCGATGCAAAACCCATACACACCTATGCAAATCCCGGTTTAATCCGGTGTAAAACCCGGTTTTTTTAATCAATAACTTTCAGCATTGCATAAATCGATGCAAAACCCATGCATACCCATTCACAACCCATGCGTCTCCAAATCCGATGCAAATCCCATGCAAAACCCGCGAAAAACCCACGATTTTCTCAAAGTCATGCAAAACCCATGCATACCAATGCAAAACACGGTTTTTAGATTTCCTGACTAAATACAAGCAATGGCACTCAACATTGTATTTTCAAACTTCACGCAGTGGTTTCATCTAAAGTGTTTGAAGACATATGTGCTTATGCATACACCTCCATAATAAACAAAAAAGAGAGAAAGAACATCAAAATCCCTTTTCGTTCTTTCCACCAAGCTGAGACCTTGGAAAGGAGAGTATTCCTCGGAACTCATAGTAAGGAATGTTTTGAAATATAGAACAAGGGACAAGAATTTTCAAAAAAAAGTCATATCCCCAGTAACCGCTGAGAGCTGCAACGCAACAAATGCAAACGTCTAACTCTCTGCATTGCGCGTAGCAATTTCGCTAGTATTAGAAAACCTACGTAGAAGACGTAGCATAGCAACGGAAGATACCTACAAGAAAGGGGAAAGGCAAAGAAAATAGAAAAAGAAACTGCTGAAGCATCCCTACACACGGGGATTGCAGATATCTAGACAAAAACAGAGTAGTCGAAGTGCAAAATTCTCTTTGATCTCTTCACTAATCGGGCATGTGTATACAGCTCATCAGGATGAATCAGGACAAGAACCACGGCTTGCCCCACCTTAGGCTTTTAGCTTCAGTATTCATAGTGCATCGGAGTCGGATGCGATCAGAGAATGAAAGATGCGAGGCGATTCTCATCGGGATACGACGCCTGTTTTACTTGATCGGAACGATTTGCCTACTAACAGGCATCATCGGAGTCTGACGTCTCATCGAAACATCGAAGCCTCGGGCGCTTACATTTAGTGCTTTTAGTCTTTTTATCTTTTTTTTTTGAATTAGTCTGATCCATGGTGAAACATGCGAAATTCATCGGGCGACACACGCGATGCAATCTTTGGACTATAAACAAAGCCACGACCCGTCGTTTCGCTTTCGTATCCGACCGTTGCAGCCCATATTCACCGCAAATCTGAGTCCCATATACTATAAATCCTCCTTACAGCTCTTTTCCGGTCGGATAACAAAGTATACCTATTGATCCTCGTCGGAGGAAAGATAAGAAGGATCGATAGGTATCTTCCTTATTTCGTTATCCGACCGGATCGGACTGCGATGCACTATAACTGCAGCTTATGACATTCTTCACATCGACACCATAGAAGAGCACGCTGGTACAGGATGCTTTTACGAAAACTGTCGCTGTGAAGTATGCCATAGCCCTTCACGTATCTACGGCGTAGACTATGATGAGACGGAACGGGGCTTGTTCTATTTCTGCGATCGGACTCGCCTTTGGATTGTCCAGGCTCAGAAGAGTAACTCGCACGGTTCGACCCACACCCAGGTCCAGCATGTCTCCCATGAAATGTCTGTTGGAGATAGCCATTGGGAAGGTGAAGATGCGTTGCGGATCTTCGGACTTTTTAAATGGCCGCACGTTGCCGGTGTTCACGTAGTACTACCCTTAATAATTTTCTTTTTCAAGGCTATAGATCAGCGTCTGGCAGATGTTGTTGGTGCCGTTTCTGCGATGATAGGTGGCATCTCAATCGCTTTTTCCTATGGACCGGAAATGGCGCCTATTGGTGTCTTCACTGCAGGAGTAGGATCTGCAACTACCTCAGAATCTATTGCACGTATGAGAATATGATTCTAGGCTCTCATCACGATTCAAACACTCGTGGCCCAATATCTGAAAAGACGTGGACAAAAGGACGCAATCAAAGCGGAAGAGCCCTCAAGGGTGATCGTCTTAAAGACGTATAGTGGAGCAGCACTTCCTTGAACAATCTCAAAGCATCACATTTCAGCTGGCTACCGAGGCAATTGAACAGCATAAGACGGTTCAATATCTCACCAAAGAGAAGTTCTTCGTGCAGAAGTTTGTTCAACAGATGAGTGGTCCTCACAAGAGGTCGATTTTTAGAGGTAAGGGGTATGTGATAGATTTTCCTCGCCCCTCCTCACAACTATATGTAGTTGTTTATCCGCAAAGGGCTGCACCTCCACACCTGCATAGGTCAAGGGTCAATTCGTATAGATGGCGCCATCTTGGATTTGCCTAATCAAAATTTCCGGATAGACAGCTCCGCATTGGATCTGTTTGTCTAAAATTAGTTGTGATTCAGAATAATCGCTTCAAAAGCAAATGTTTTGCCACATATTCGGAAGTTTAATTTTTCCCACCTGATGGAAAATTGAACAGAAAGGTTTGCTATTGTTTATTTCAACCGTCAACCAATAATAGGCGTGAGATGGGCAAACCATCTTTCGTTCGCAGAACGGTGCTCTTTTTGGTTTTTTTTGACGCGATGGAAATCAATAACGGTTTCCCGAAACGTAATAATTAATCCGAATGTATAGCGGTTCACCCAATAATGTAGCAGTTTGTCCAATGATGTAGCGACTTATGTGACAGGTAGCTGTTTATCTGAAAGAGGCCACCCCCCCCCCCCCCAGCGGATGGACACTATTATAACTGTGCAGCACGAACGCAGCTCGAACGGTGTAATGGTTCGAGTAAAAACCCTGGCAGCGACAGTTCCCACTTGCTGCCATCCTCCCCTCAATTGCTGCTCAAGCTTGCGTCCCATCAGCAGCAATTGTTGAGGGATGGCAGCAATTGAGAGGAGGATGGCAGCAACTGGGAACCGTTGCTGCTAGGGTATTTACTAGAACCATTACGCTATTCTAGCTGCGTTCGTGTTGAACAGTCATCTGAGCAGCTCGCTGCCCGCCAGTTCCGCGTCTTTCCTTCTCCTTGGCAAGATGAGACGAGTCGCGCGGGCTCGCCTGGCCCACTGAAGCCGTTTTCCATAGTAACATCTAGCCAGACGATGTGCGTGGGATGCGGTCACGCGTTCGGGAATGAAGGGCATTGTACACTCATGTTTGTTGCATCCTTGCAGCTAACAGTAGCAAGCGAGGATGACGTGCATTGTTCTTACCAAGCAATAACAGGATCGAGGCTCAAGGGCCCGCTTGCTTGAGTGGATCGAATCATTAAACGTGTGTGTGTGTGCAGTAACACCGCTTCTTGCCATTGCAGTGCACACACCTTTTGTATGAATATTGGGACTAAAAGGCTATCCCGTAGCAGTATTTATTAATATATTTACGCTTCAAATAACATTAGCCATACATTTCAATTCTTACATTTCAGGAATTATTCAGTCCCTAACTTACTCACTCTCAGTGAGTTTTGTCTGCTTCAATTTTGCTTGCGCCTACCGATATGGTATATGGTTGGTACAACGAAAAATCTGCTCGCCATACACTGTTTTCCAGTGAGTTTACTTTTTACCTGCAAATTGCGACATCAGATATACAGGGTGACCCAAAAGTCTTTGGACGAGTGAGCTCCTTCAAGCGCTGCAAAACTCTACATAATGATAACTAAATTGAACAGCTGTTTATCAAAGGATAGTACAACAAAATACGCCAATGAAATCGAAGAGGACCCTCTCATGTTTGTGTTCTAGAATACAACCATAGCAGGGTTGTGTTCGGCATCGGCACCTCGCCATCCTTTCTGTTCCAAGGGGTCCTCAGAGCTCAACGCTAGTTGTAAATACCACTAGGTCGTTGGCTTCCAGAATCTCTACGCTACAGCCTGGGAATTGTACTTAAGCTACTAGGAGGCCGACAATTTGGACGATGGGCTGAGCCGCGGCCCAGTGATATATGCAATTAATACCTCTCCTTTGTAAACATTTATCATTCGATACCATCGTGAATTTGAACCTGTGACAGCAATTAAACGTCTGCAATCATCAGTACTTGGATTTTTGCACTGATCCTCCCTGTGCGTCTGGCAATTTAGAAACTACTAACTTATTGAAATCACAACTTCTTCCGACGTAACATGACTCCCTCTAAGGGATCCGCCAAAATTGACAATCGGTTCGTTTGCGGATCCCATGCTCTCCTGTGATGCACAACCATTCTGCTTGCTCATCCTTTATATGAAAAACCTCTATGTTCCGCTCAGACAGCTTGGAAAGCGGCGCACGACAGTGCGGTGAGACAAAAGAACAGTTCAGAAACTGGTTTCTGCCTCTGTGTCGGGTAGGTCATAAGGAACGGTGCTATGGCATACATATGAGAACTACCAGATAGATGTTTTAGATATAAAAGCTAACAAGCAGACGCTATTGCTCAAGAACTGCATGATGATAAGTCTTTAGGAACGCCGGCCAAAGACTTTTGAGTCACCCTGTAGAACACTGTTTATAGTACAAAAAAATCATAGAAGAATCATTCCAATGTATACTCAAGCAATTTACGTGTAACGCACAAGAATCACTTCAGGGTAATCGAAGCACTAAACACAGCATCGATGTCGTTGATAGCGTTCGCTACGTACTTTCCTGAATATGTGCGAGCAAGACTATCCGCCGCACTACTTTTCCAGATGTTACGAGAGAAGCCTAAGATTGATAGCCTCTCACCACTGGGCAAAACTATCGTGAATTTTCTTCTTGCTTATCATTTTCCCGTTAGTCTCCTTCATAAGAGTAATTTTCTCAGACACTGCAAGGATCAATTCGTTTCTCTCGTCTTTTCTTCTCGTATCCTGTCAGTAGGAGGAATATGGTACTAATGGGAATAAATCTCAAGGTTTGTGTATTGGGAATTATTAATGGACAAGCCGAAACCAAATTCCACCTATACAGCCCCTGTCCTTTCCGCTACTCTTACTGTTTCTTCAGGTTCCTGCTGGGAAGACAGTTGCGTTTGTCGGGCCAAGTGGTTGCGGTAAGAGCACATCTATTCAGCTTATTGAGAGGTTCTACGATCCAGTGGTGGGCAAAGTGGTGCGTATGTACACAATTATTATAATAAAAGCATTTTCTCTCTACATGATAGAAACGGTTGTTGCTATTCTTCTTGGATAGAACAACTAGCTCGGGTTTCCCGTATCTCTCCCATATCTCTACTCGCTATATGTAGGTGTTGTACACCTTCGAGATCATTCTGCTTACTGGTGTCTTTGCATCTTAAGGCTGAACAGTTATAAATTCCATTCTAAGTAAGTGACTCAAAAATTTAGGTAACTTTTCGCAATTCGGTGGAGGTTTTAATTTCAGAATGAGGATTACTCTTTAATGTATAATTTTAAACGGGGTAGTATTTCGCTTTCCCAACTTCTTCGTTTACATTACACATACAATTAATGTTACATATGCAAGTAAACGACACATGGCTATGCTCCTGACACAACTATTGATCTACGTTTTGAGAAGAGTAGGTAAGTATGCATTTTACAGTTATTCGACGAAGAAGATGCACGTGAGCTTAACTTGAAACACCTCCGATCTCAAATTTCGCTTGTTGGACAAGAACCCATACTCTTCAACTACTCGATAAGGTGAGAGGAAATATATGTTCCGGTTTTTGGACCACGAGAAACGTTTCTGCTAAGAGAAAACATCGCGTATGGAATCGAAAACCCTACGGACGAACAAATTGAGGAGGCGGCAAGGTTGGCCAACGCGCACAATTTCATTGCGAAGCTGCCAAGCGTACGTACCATAATACTCCCACCTTACAAGGGTGTACTGTGGCTTGATCAACAGGGAAGATTTAAGGGGTATAACACGATTGTTGGAGAAAGAGGAGGAATGCTGTCTGGAGGACAGAAACAACGTATTGCTATTGCAAGAGCGGTAATACGGAATCCGAAGATTCTACTACTTGATGAAGCTACAAGTGCATTGGACACAGAGAGTGAAAAGGTAAAAACTCATCTAGTTTCTGAGCGAGTACAAGCGTGTATTCCACTTTTAGATCGTTCAAGAGGCTCTAGAAAGAGCAAGAAAAGGAAGAACATGCATTGTTATAGCGCATAGACTTGCCTCTATACAAAACGCCGACTTGATTGTTGTTCTCAAAGATGGGAATGTTGAGGTAAGACAGATTTAACTTGCTCAACATTAATCATGATGTGCCAGCTGCCAGCGTCTATTCGGGTGCAAATGCACCAGTTTCATCTTCATAGTGTAGAGCTGGAGGCCGATCACCGATAGACAGGATAAGCCGCAGCGTGTTAGATGAATACCGTAGAATTGTAACGGCTACGACATACTTTACTGTGACATCGTTGCTGGTCGAAACAAAATGTTTTATCTTCTCACATCTTGTTACAGAATCTGCATTGAACAGCGTACTGGTTAAGGAGCAGTTGAGCATGAACAGTTGATGTTGAGCGGTTGTGACGACTCATACAATCGCGCAGAATTTTCGCCTCGTCATTTTCTCCAATTTCGAGACAAAATCCTATTCTGTTCTTGCTTGCTTCGCCTTTCAGTTCCGGTGTAAAATGCTGTCTTCCGATGCAGTAATGTCACTGTAGAGGCTGAATAGATCTTCAGCTGAAGTGCCCCAATGAAAATCAGGATGTTGCCTGACAAAAGTTCCTGTTACCAGTGACTCTCACCCATGCGAATGAAAAGATTCTCGTTGTAGAATTGAATGTCTGAATTCGTCGGCTTTACGGTTCTATGAAAACAGTCGGTTTTCCGATGCAGCGTTAGTGATGTCTTCGGGACAGAATACGGCCCATCATCTGAGTGCACAGGAGAAAACCGAAATGTTGCGAGGCGACAGCTTGCGGATATTCATAACTCACATGGATGAACATATAGGATCAGTATATGGAATACAGAGAAAATATGCGGAATGCCTCACTCTCCGCTTGCAACATTCTTTATAGTACTTCACAATATTCCGTAATTTTGTACACTACATGAGCTCACAAGAAAGAATTGAAGTGATACATTGGTGTGTGTTCATAACTGGGCTTTTAATTTCGACTCATTCCCTAGCTCGTTCCTTGATGCATTTCCCAAGAAAATTGACTTCTTGAATCGGACGCGTGTGGGTGAGATGATAAGCGTGTCAGGTCTGAAGAGGCTTGCTGACTTTTGTAGCGGCGATTCCGTCGACAGTGCACAGTGTGCAATTTCGAAAAATCTAGCCGATCGAAATCTATTCCTCGGCCTACCATATCACGTCTCGTTTACTGCACCAAAATATTCGCCCACAGTCCGCGCATATCATACAGGTGGTTTTTTGACAATCGATCACCTGGCCGGGCATGACTAGATAAAGAAAAGATACCATTTCTATACAACACCGTCTACGTAAAACAGATTAGTGCTTCATGAGTTGTCTCTTTCGTCTAAGTTGTCTTCTGAATTTTCGGATTCTTTTAATAGATCTTGGAACAAGCTTTCATACTTCCTATTGACCACATTTCTCAGGCACTGGGAAGAAGTGCAAAAGTGTTTGAGAAATGAGCGATTAAGCGCATGAACTATTTGAGTTTTCAGGTGAATCTAAAAAAAGTTCCACAAGATTCCACTGAGAAAATATGTGCAGTGGCTAGCAGTAACCCTCCTGTATGCGAGCATGTGTGTTATTTTTGCGAACAACTGCGACCCTCCACAAAAAACATTTCTATGTAGGCCGAAACCGCTACTCTCTAGAAGAGATCTTTCCGATTTGACTGGAGGAAATGGACTTTCAATTCAGCAAACTGTTCTTTTTTCATAATGTCTTTGCGGGTAATGTTACGCAAGACGTTTGTGGATCTGAAAATCTATTTGAGCAACATCTGTGATTTGTTAGCCTCACGGCAATAGTGAACATCGTGAAAGCAAGTGAGGAAAGACAAAGCTAAGACAGACTATAATGTGAAGAGAAGGTATACAAATTGGGGAAAAAGAGACCTTTCAGAGGAGAAATAACATCAATAGAAAATTTGATGTAGAAAAGACCTGTCAAAAATACAATAATGATGTCTTCAAAGACATCCTTGTGCTGGGCTACCCTACAGGCGACCAGCTTTATCAAGCAAAAGCTTAACAAATCCTGCTGCAATCCTCAAACATTATAAGATTCCTTTGTAAGTTAACATTCCGGGCCGATTAGGCCATTTGTCTGAGCGGCAGCCCTAGAATTACTATTTTCTCGAATGCAAAATCTCACAAAATATCCAGCACTTTAATATGTTAGGTCACGCCGTGCTCATCATGTGAGAATACATGCAGTCCTGAAAGTGAAACACATATTCCTGTCTTACGTACAGATTAGTTTGCAAACACACATAAAGACTCAAATTTACGTGGTGCAGCTGCTGTGCAGAAAATCTTTTCTCAGTGCACGATTTTGTACTCTCAGGCTCTACTACAGAAGTATTAGAAATCGCCCTAAATCCTTAGCATCTATGGGTCATGTGCAGTGCATAGAAGCAGCAACCAGACAGAGTATATTTGCTGAAAAGTAGAAGAATTTATCCACTGGTTCCTCAGTAAAATAATTTTGATCGGCTAGATATTCGAAATTACCCACTGTGCGGTGCTGGAAAAGTAGGTGTACGGCAAACGAGAAAGTATCCCCACTGTCATTCCTTGCCGCGCGCCGCTGGGCAACGTCGCTGGGCGCCGCCATGATGTCGCTGGCCTACGTCTAATGATAGGCGATTGTCGCCGCGGCAAAACTCTGCATGCCCCTTAAGGGGTTGCTGCTTTGTAAGTGGTCATTTCCGGAGATTTGCTAGTTTTTTTTCCTTCTTGGACGGTCAGTGTGGGTCAAAAACAGGCATTGTCGCCTATAAAACATCGCTTATCCTGACTGTTTCTGAAGCAAATCCGACTCGTTCTTTTCTTCTCTGAGGAAATTGCTCAGTTGCAAACATCAAGAAATGCAGCTTCAATCATCTGTGGGATGCTTCATGTTTCATTGGAAACTTGCTTGTACAATAATTTTCTTTAACACATACGAACAATTTTAGGAGCAAGGCACTCACCAGCAGCTGCTCATGAGAGATGGCCTCTACGCAGGGCTAGTCAACAAGCAGGATCTCAAGTAGCAAAAACATTGAAGAAATTGCTACAGCATAGTCTTTCATAATTTCAGCAGCATTGTTTGTTTCCAAATATTTGATCGAGTAAATATCGGTATGCAGTGCTTCTTGTACACCCTTAACCAAGGCAAAGCATTGAAAAACACCGACCCAAGATCCAAAGGCAGTTACTACGGGGTCTTTCCAGTCATGAGCAGAGCCCCAACGCTGCAAATTTCAAATCAAATCCGCAATTTTCGAGGCTTTCCCAAATTTTTCCTGTGGCCCATTCTTCCAGCTTTTGCTCACTCCATTTCATCCATCGGTTCCATGTTTCAACTCTAGACCCACCGTTCTACAGCTATCAGCTAGCACAATAACAATGTTTAGACACGCGAACATCGTACCCCTTAGAGAGAGTGGAAGAATAGAAGAATTTTGCGCGCGAAAGATACTGTTCTCCAAAACCTCCGGCCGAAATCAAATCCTTTTCGTCTAATTTCGCATGAAACAAACGTTCGTCAGTGAGAACGGTTGTGGGGAAACAATTGAAGATGAGCTCTTGAAAAGGATGCAAATGTCATCCGGTAATGGAGCCTGCACGAAGACCTAGGAATGATGCTGGTAAGGTTTTTTTTAAACATCAACTTTGGTCCGTAGTCTATCTTCGACCATGCTCACCGAATGTTTTCACCTGGTTGATTCCTGGATCAAATGCATGCTAGAAACCACATATTACTATGACGACAACTGCTTGCGTGCCACGGATAACAATCTGAAGTACTTTGTGGAAATTGATAGAATGAAATTTGAGATCTAAGATAGATTACTGTTTCTGTAAAAATAGTTAACATTGTAAATCTTCTCGAGATGTACCTTCTCCATTCATGACGTGGGTCTGGCTATATCTGGGTCTGGGTATCTGGGTGTGGGCCATGATGTGGCAAAAGAGGGCTATTTGTCTGCGATTGGTTCACTCAAACGCTTGCCGCGCTCTCCAGGAGCTACTTGCACTAACTCGCGCGCGATTCCACCATACATGGCCACACAAATTTTAATGTCAGTGGGGACGAGTTGACGCCCAAGAGAGGGGAGGCACCGCCCCATCTTCTGTTATCATGACCCACACTCAATATGTCTTGTACCCATAATTTCTACGCACCCTTTATCTTCTAAAAAAATCAAAATCACCGGAAACTTAATAGGGTTCGTGTTTGCTTCGGCTCAAACACGACTATGTAGATCGAACAAGAACAAGCTGTGAAACGAATATAATCACAAATCGAATGTCCTGAGCTAAGCAGTAGCATAATAAGAATATCTTCAAATTTCGGCATTTCAAAATGAATTAAAAGAAGGAACTATGTAAGAAATAACGATAGTTAGAACGACGCGTATCGTTGCCTCGTTACATCCCCTTAGATCGTTTCGAATGGAAGTCATCGCTTTTGGTCTGGGGGTACTCTGATGTAAGTTTTTTTTAGCTGCTCTAACAACAAGAACATTCATCCAGGACTCCAGGACTCATATACATATGTCGTTTATACAGAGTATCTCTGAATTTCATACTATTTCAGGATTAAAAGTTATAAAAACAAAGCCTTGTTTCACTTTGGTCAAATTGCGCAGTAAAATAAGAAACTAGATTTTGCCCAATAAATCAGTTTGAAAGGACTGAGAATGCCTTCATAGAATGAAATGATTACCTGTAGTTCGCAGAAAACTTCGGTCATTCAGTTGCGAAATGTACACCTACGGTGTCATAAAATAAGTAGCACTTCACTCCTGTGAAGGGCCACCGGCCAGTTTTGCCGGAACGTCTTGGGGCATTAGCCGACAATAGTCGTCGCTGAGTTTGAATAGCGAAGTTGTCGCTAACCCTGACCTGAATCGACGTTGATATGAAGTATGCCGTGGCTTATCCAAAGCAATTTGTTCGCATAATATCTTTGTTGAATCAATCTGCCAACAGCAGACCCTCGCAAAGCTGTGATAGGTCTGCTAGTGTCTGTGAAGTTCTTGCAGATGATAAAAAAAGCATTTATAGCTTGGAGCAGATGCATATATCAGTGCGAACAACCAAACAGACTTGTAAGTGGTGCCTGAAAAGTATGAGCATCAAGAGAAGTGCTATTTTTCCTTGGTATAGATTATTGTTTCAAGTTCACATTCACAGCAATTAAACAACTGTGTAAAACAGTTTTGGGACTTCTGAAGAGGTCCTATCTGGCGTCGACCTACGCCTTCCAGTCTTCATGCTACGAAATCTACCGTGTGACGCAACTACATAGATAATAGACAGGGATGTGCGGAAGTAAAATTTTAAATCCCGTAAAACGTGAAACGGAAAACGGAAGGCCAAAAATGGGCGGAAAACGGAAAGCGTAAAACGGAAAACGGAAAATTTTGCTCTAGCTGAAATATGTGACCAAAAGTTCTCCTCAACATTGGATGTTCTAGGCATCTTCTTGATGAGTGGTGGTGACTCTTTCATATAATTAAGTAACCTCAAGCCCACTGATGGTACGTACTTCAAACGCGTAGAATATAGGTAGATCGAAGAGTACTTATCCTTCACCTAGTTACGAGAGATTACCAGAATTATACAATCAATGAGCATATTTCTCACCGAACTTACTTACTATGAAAAAGTGCGACTTCTTTTCTTTACTTTAAAGCAGACCAGTTCTGCAAAAATTCAGACAAAAAGGTAACTACGGTAGTTAATACATTTGCAATCTGGGGGGGATCACGTTATTCACAGAGGATCCCGTTGGAGCGAGTTAGCGAGAGAGGATGGAGAAGAACAACGTATGGGGAACGTGAAACATAAGCAGCCCAACCACTGCGCAAAACATCAGCCGCCAACGGCACCGATATGTAGCTGAGGATCATTGTTTGATTAAAACAGTGACAACTGCGATGTAGCCTTATGCTTTTGTCAACTTGAAAGAAAGCCTACATCATGCATTGTTTCGCAAGAATGCTTGACGGTCTTACCATGGCACGTCACAGTTCCATGGAAATTTTATATGCACGTCACAGTTCCATGGAAATTTTATGTAAGTCCACCCCACATTTCTGTGGAACCTTGTTTTTTTGTGAATTTTGAGGAGAGCAGGGCACTTGTATGGCATATTTGGAACAATAATGAGGATCAGCGAAATTGCGACGGTAAATGGCGATTGGACGTCAATTTTGACGCCATTGTTGTGAACTCATATATGTATATTGCGCATCCAAATACGTGGACCCTCTTCAGAATGAGGAAATACCCCGAAAACAAATAGCTCGTCTTCTCCCCATCATTTTCCGGGATTTTCCGTTTTCCGGGCTAAAAACCCGTAAAACGTAAAACGTAAAACGGAAGGCCAGAAATGGGCGGAAAACGGAAAGCGTAAAACGGAAAACGGAAAATTCCGCACACCCCTGATCATAGATCATAGATTTCTTACCACACTTGGCTGAGTCTGCAGTGTTCAAAGTGTACAACTTTGTTGTCCATTAGTTCGTCTTCCAGAATACCGAAATGCAGATGTAAATCCTGAGGAGTACAGGAAGGTCAGCGATTTTTACGTAGGTGTCCGACGGCCGGCGGTTTCAGATAGGCCATCCATACTATATATGTAGAGTCGCTACGGTCAAAAAAAATATGATCAGCGGCATTTTGACAAGAGGATTTATTGCTATAATTCACCGCTGGATTGAGCTGTACGGATAAAATTTGGATGTCTCTTGGGGCTCGATGGATTCTTCATAACGCAGCTTATCTAGACAGAAACTCAGTGGCTTTATTAAGCCTACACATCAAATTCCTCGGTTCCTTTGGTTTCGTTCAGTGTCGACAATACCACCTTGTGAGAAAAATGAAGAGTTGATACAGATTAGACACATAATTGGCTGTTTTTCCGTCAGATGTCATTTTATCCTCCCTTCCAATCTTTTTTCAAACGCTTGGCGACACTTGAAGGTGTTGGCATGGTTTTCCGTGGATCCAACTCTATCAGAGACTGCAGAATATCGTTGTCGAGTTCACAGATTCGACCACGACCTGGTTCATCTTCAAGGCTCATGTCTCCGAGTCGGAATTGCCGGAGCCAGAGTTGAGTGGTAGGAATTGAAACAACGTTTGGTCCCCATGCTTTCGCATTATTTTCATGGGCTTCCGAAGCTTTCCGTGCCACACTGAACTCATGGAGTAAAATAATGCGAACTTGTACTTTGGAGAACATCTTGGATAATCGGACAGAACCGAGCCAAGTATGAGTTTCGAAACAATTGAAAAGAAACAAATGAATGAGCGACAGATAAGCTTCTAAATGATATACAACTACGGGAACATTGGGTTGATAGTGCATGAAAAACAGCGGATCAAGGATTGATCCGCAAAAAAAGCATTTAATTTGTACACAACCTAATAACTAGTCGAATTACCAAAAAAATCTTTTGAGGGGCAGAACGCAGGTTGAACGACAGTATAGGGGACGGCAATCATGATCACTACTCCCGCGCCCTGGAGCGTGGCATCACCTACGTGGCGCTGCTCGATGCTGTGGATTTGGTGTGCTGCTTCGCCAGCGCCGCGTGGGTACTCCGGCGCTCCAGGCTGCAGGAGTAGTGATCGTGATTAACGCTCCCTGTACAGTCAATCGGGCAGCAGCTAGCCCCCCAAACGCAGCCGAAACACGAGGTGTGCTTCTCGCAGCGGTTGGAAAGCAGCAGTTCTTCCTCATGCAGCAATGTCTGCCTTCCATTTCTTGCGGGTGTGGCTTCCCAGGTTCTGCTGCGTTTGCCCAATCCAGTTACCTGAGGATGTGCTCGAAGGATCGCGGCAAACATCAATTTTTGGAGTCCCGCCCAAAATCAAACGCTCAGTGATGCTAGTGATCTGCACAATTATAGGCGTTAGCGAGCTGCGAGGACCGTAATGACCCCTGGAGTATATCTGAGTGTGGCACCTACAACTGGACCGCAGTTAGAGGCAGCACTTACAAATTTTTGGGTTGAAGATTTCACGGTATATTGGGTTTTTAGGGACATGAACTCATTAACAATGATGAAGTAGCGTGAAACACGCGAAAAACACAGAAAATAATGACGGTATTTGATGTGTGTCCACAGCACGGACGAGTGTTCCGTGATGGGTCCCGACACGGAGCCCTGCAAATAGTACGAATTTCATGAAAAAGCCCCCGCTGAACCACATGCGCACACCCTGTCAACGATTATTTTGCGCGACGGAAACTAATGTCCAGAGCGACAAATGTGCCACGACACTATCTTCGCAGGTGGGCGGCCATTCAGGGTGCTCAACTTACTGTTGCGATTGTCCAGCGGCCAGCTATATACATGGTAGGCGACTCACTTCAGAAGTGAGAATTTTCGTGAGTGCAGCCTTTAAGGCTCGCCACCCTGCGAGCCCTCCAGGGACTCCCGGGCCTGGAGTACGGTATGACGCATTGAGTGTATGCAGTTGACGTGATTTTACGGAATAGGTTTTTGAAATTAATATGCTCGTTCACCTTTGCGCTTGTGCTACTTCATTATTTTCATGCCTGTGAACTTTGTTATTTTATCCTTTATAATCACCACTGCTTCAGATGTCACAGGATGGATGGCCAGTTTTAAACGTTGAGCGATCTGAGACCTGGGTGGGCTTTGGTGATGGTGTTCCATGCATTCTCGGAATAGACGAGGCAGGACGAGGTTAGTGTCGTTTGCTGACTCATTCCTTATTCTTAGTTCCATTCTGATATTTCGGCACTATTCACTCGTTCTGCCCCAAAATCTCAAAATCGAAAACTCCTCCGAAACTTCGTCTGAGGGGCTTGTTTGGCATGCTGATTACAAATATCACACTCATTTTGTGGAATACCCGTACGCAGACGCGTTTCTGGGGTTGAATGCGAATCGAGCAGGGGATTATCACTAGAGCACGAAAAGTGTAACTTTAAGAATCGAAGTTTTTCCTGTGCTAATTGCAATTGTATCAGTTACCACGCCCAGTTATGAGCAAAAACTGTTCCTATGACCGTAAAATAACATATTTTGTCATCACACTGAAGCTTTACTTTTATTCGCCATCCATTTTTTGATTGTTGACCTCAGCTCTTGAATGAACCTTTACGAAATCTTGATAAAGTGGGAAATATAAGTTGGTGGAGAATCATACAGACCCATAGAGTGGACAGGAGTAGAATTTCTTTCATTCCATCGTCTTTTTTATCGTTTTGGCAAAATTTGTCCAGAAGAGTCGCTCCTTCTCAATGTGTAGAGTCACCTCGTACTGAGCACTTGTACGCCCTTTCACAAGTGCGATTAGTTGGATTTAGGTAATTCAGAGGTTTAGCATCCGTAGTGATTTCCCTTTATATGTAGAGCGAAACCCAACCGACAATCGGTCCGTTGTTCCTAAACTACGCGCTCAGAATGAGCAGCATTCTCAGGGCAAAAATTGACCTTTCTGAAGCAGGCATCTACTTCCACGCTGTTTATCCAGCATCGAAACCCTCTTTATAGACGTCACTTTTAATATGGGCTTCGTTGAAGTTACGGTAGGTGGTGTTGAATCGGCTCTTTTTTACGAATTGGAGAGTCACACTGCATGCCTTAGAAAACAAAGTGAAATTTTGGAAATTGATTATAATATTTGCAAAGAGTGAAGCAAGAGCTATAAGGATTTATGGAACTCAGTCGAACAGATTTCGAATCCCAGCAAAAGCCAAGTTTAAAAAAAATTGCACGAACTTATTGCTCAACCCAATATTTAGCATGTTCCAAGAGCAGTTATTCAATACCAAAAAATCGTTAGTTTTCTGGACCACTCTATTCATTGATTGCTAAATGGGAAGCTCACTTACAATGTCAAGTTATTAACAACTAATCCTTATGATTAATATGGCTTAGAAATAATACAAGATTTCACAGTAACTCTATGAAGTGCTGCTTAGTTGAAGCTCTTGGTTTCGGGAGCGTTCCTTAAAAAACACATCACTATTCAACTTCAATTTATCTTCATAACTGGGCGTAGCTATTGGTACAGTTCCAATTAACCCATGAAGGAACCCCGTTTCGCAAAGTCACACTTTCCGTGCTCTAGTGATAATCTCCTGCTCTAATCGCATTCAACCCCAGAAACGCGTCTGCGTACGGGTATTCCATTTTGTGTCGTATTCCCATTTAGGTAGGATTATGGTAGGGTTAGGGTAAGCACGGTATCTCACTGAATCATCTGAATTTTTATCTAGGGGGGGGGGGGATTATTTGATGTGTTGATCACGAATATCATACTCGTTTAGGGCCGCAACAGGGCCGCAACCCCATTTGGGTGAGGTTATGGTAGGGCTAGGGAAAGGACAGTCCATAGGAGAGCCTCAAATTGCTTTCAACGTGCAAAATCAATGTGATATTCGTAATCAGCATGTCAAATAACCCCCGTTGACAGACATTTAGGTGATTCCGTGAGATACCTTACTTACCCTAACCCTACAGTAACCTTACCCAGGTGGAGTTATGACACAGAATGAGTATGATATTCGTGATCAGCAGGCCGAATAATCCCCCTAGACGATGTTTCGGAGGAATTTTCGATTTTGGGATTTTGGGGCAGAACAAGTGGAATAGTACTGCTGTGGTGTATGCGGGCAAGGTTAGCCTGCCGAATCTTCACCTTTCAATAGTGGATTCAGTAATTATCGAGTATTCAAAGTGTAGGTATGAGATCGCAATCAACGTTTCGGACATTGTTGAACTCACTTACTTAGTGGGAATTTTTTCAAATTTTTGTCTAATTCTTGTGGCTGTATCCAAACTGTTGCAATAATAAGGGCATTAATTGATTACTAAAATAGAACCAGTCTCAATTCTGGGATGAATTTGCCACATTCAGGACCGGTTCTGGGACCTATGGTATACGGATGCGCTATTTCACCTATCGATAACGAAGAAGAGTTGAGAAAATTGGGAGTGGCTGATTCCAAGGCTCTTACTGAGGCAAAAAGAGAAGAGATTTTTGATATTATGAATAATGATGACTCTACGAAACAGGTTGGTTTTGGTGACGGAACATTTTGTCGTTTGTATTTCCTTGTAATGAACTGGTGTAACCTTTCAGGTCGTTGCATATGCCATTTCCTGCTTATCCGCACAATACATTAGCACGTCAATGTTGAAGCGGTGTAAGCACTCTCTCAACGAAATATCTCATGAAGCAGCCATCAGCTTAATCCAGGATGCATTGCAGGCGAAAGTTAACGTAGTGGAGGTATTTTTTACTCAATTATCTTTTGTTATTTCCGGTCAGGTTTTGAAACTGATGCTTTTAGTATCCTATAGCTCAATTACATTTTAAAATTCTTACAATTTTGTTTTTCTAACCAATCCATTCTAACCGTCTTCTTAGTTACGATTACACGACTTACCTCTTTGCTCTCATGTATACCTGTCCATCGTTTTTCTAAAGTGTCATTTACGGATATCAAGTGGAGAGTAAACTGTCTGGAACTGTCTCGTGTTCGCTCGTTCATTTAGCAGATTATAGTGTTTGGAATTCGAAGCGCGGCTAGGAGTTGATTTGAATTTCGAAAGAAATTTGTTAGCGTCGTTGTTTGCACTTTGGCTTGGATAATTTCTTCAAACATTCTTTGGATGTGAGAGTTTTCGCAAGCTGGCCACCAGTTTGGCATACATTTACATATATTTCGCGCCACTCAGAAATAGGATTTCCACTTAGAAGGTGGATAACTAAGATTTCGATTTTGAAGAAGGCTGTGACGCACTCAGCGTCATATGTGGTCAACCTGCTAACTGCTGTTTAGGCGAGTCTCAAGAGATCTCAAGAAATACGGCGCTGACATTTTTTTTGCAGTGCTTCCCTATAAGCACTGTGAGGCTGATCTCCTGAATAATTTTAGAATCGTAATGTGCATTTTATGGTTGTCCAGTCTTAGTATTTTTTGTTCATATGTTAGTGTCTGGTTTTACAGCCACATAATGTTTAATACAGTATCTCATGCTTCTTAGGAAATGGAATGATATGAATACCTAGCCTTCATTTTTTCTGCTTTTTTTCCAGATCAAGGTCGACACTGTAGGACCAAAAGCCACCTACCAGTCTAAGCTCGAGAAATTGTTTCCTGGAATATCTATAACGGTAGGTGTTAATGTTTCCCATAACTTATTTTCACTAAGGAACTTTTTTTTCGCAAACTTTGAAAAGAGACAAACTTGGGAGTGCAGAGCGGCTTTTAGCTATGCTTCAGTTCTTTCGCACAGTCAGGTCCACAGCATTGTAATTACGATTATTTATTATTCGAAAAATTTTTTCCAAATTGGACGACAGTTGAGGATCTATGCATAAACACTTTTTTCTTTTTTGCTTATCCGAATACCATGGAACGGACGGTAGTTCTGAAATATTGGAGGAAATCTTGTTACCTGTTCTTCACTCTGTGTTCCTTCAAATCGGTAGCATATTCTTTTCTTGTATGCTGTAATGCATTCCAGGTAACCGAGAAGGCTGATGCATTATTCCCCATTGTAAGTGCTGCTTCTATTGCTGCGAAAGTGACACGTGATCGCCGCCTGAAATCATGGACTTTTTCGGAGCCAGGTGTGAAAATTCCAGCGGATGGCTATGGAAGCGGTTATCCAGGAGGTTATTTCATTACACCTATTTCACTGGTTGTGGTATTCATCTTTGCTGCTGCATGTTTTAATTGTGCTTTTAGATCCAAATACTAAAAAGTTCCTAGTTGATGGCTTGGATCCTATATTCGGATATCCCTCATTGGTGAGATTCTCATGGAAAACTGCTGAAGTACTCGTTGATAAACACTGTGTTAAAGCAGAGTGGTTGGTTTTACTCATTTGGAAATGTTCTCATAAGATAGTCGTATTTATTGTTATTTAGGGAAGACCAGAACACTAATGAACCATCAGTGAAGGGATGGCTTTCCACTAGGATTGATTTGCCTAAAAGGCATTCCTACTTTGCGGACAGAACTATTCGCAATGTTGCAGCTCTTTGATATCATTGATATTTGCAAAATGTTATTGTATTTGTAGTGTATTAGTTTACATTTCTTCTTCATTTTTGTAATTATGTGCTTAAAAGCGGGTTTCGTTGATCTTGGAAATTTCATCACCTAACGGTATCATCTCTTATTGGCTATTAATGATTTCAAATCTTTGCTTATGCTCAATAAATGTTGTTTCGCTTCAGAATGTGTCTTGTACATGGATTGTGAACACCCTTCCTATTTTTGCGCTTCCAATCGATAACCTAAACACCTATTGTGCAGCTCCTTCCACTCCTTCCAGATGGGATTGAGGTCGTGGTTGAGCCTCTCCGGCCTTCTAACCCTCATTACCGCTTATTACATTGGTCACATGGTGAATACGTTTTACAAAATATATTCTGTACCAGCCTGTCAAGGGAGTTACATGTGTCTCAAGGTATCATTTTGACTAGTCCTTACTCCATTTTCATCGAATGAGCTGTCTCCATAGTAATCTTGGTTTCAGCCGTTGATCCCAGTAGGGAAGGACGGGAAGTGTCCACCCATTCAGCTTCGGGTGTATGCATCAGCGTTTTCTGAGTCGCTTGGGAAACTTGTGAAAGTTGTGAACGACTTTCAGTTAATGGAGCCGCAAGAAATAGAGGCATGAACTTTCGATCTTATTTGATTGCGAACCGAGCAAATTCCTAGGATGGCGTGTGGAAGTTATATCATCTCTAAATTCTCTACCTTTATGTTGTTATCCCAGATGAACGTCAACCTCCCTCTTGCGACACAAAGGAATGGCAGTCTATACATGTCATTTTTCTTCGTATCCAAGGAATTCAGCGGAGACGATCCCCACATGGTATCGTTGCTTTTCTTTAATCTTACATCTTCTTTGTCCACAAATGTTGTTTCGCAAAGAATTCACATTTTCAAAGGCCAAGTGGGATGTTCGTCAGAGGAAACTCATGTCTGCTTACCGAGAGCCAGAGCAAACGTTCAACTTGATGAAGGGAGAGGTCAAAAAGGTCGTTTATTCAATTCTAATGTTAGTATAACAGGAGAATGCGTGGGTCTATGTGTGAGTAGGAACAACACTTATGGAAGCTGCACTTCATTCGCAATGATTCCGTTTTAAGGCTACACCACCAGTTACTCATATACAGTCTGTTCTTCATATATTTAGCTTGGACAGCAGTCCAGATCTTTGGATCAGGGATTTGCCGGAACTGATGTAAGTTTTCAGGGTTCTTGTTCGTATTATTCGTGTTAGACTCAGACAATAACTGCATGCGATCGGACACCGGTCACGCCGATGGCACGCTGAAAGGACGCTCGCTGATTTGAAGTACGTCGATCGCGCAGTATAACCATAAAAACTTCTCGATTAGCTTAGCGGCCTGTGCACCCATATTTATATCACATACTTTCAGCGTGCGATCGGTGTGAACGGTGTCCGATCGCACGCTTGACGTCCATGACATGCACGCCGCACGCTATTATTGTCTGAGAACTTGAAGAAAGACATGCAATTTGAGCGGGCACTTCAACGGGAAAAAAAGAATTAGTTCAAAATTATAAGTAAAAATAGTCCTCCATATTATTGAGGAAATTGTAATAGGTATCAAAATTTGTCTCAGGTCCTTGTTGCGTTGGGAGGACGGGATCTATTATCCAATACTTTATGTGGCAGATCTGTTGAGCAGAGAAAAAGACTTGGTTGAGGTCAGTTTGATTTTCTATGGTTGTATTGTCTTATTCGGTTGAGTCGTGTTCTACATGAGTGGGTTTCTCTGCGCTGGGCAGGGTCTGTATTATGAAGCTTACCCATTCACTTGGTCTTGTTAGCACTCATATTTATCGATTTAGGGAGGATTAATGGCTGTTACTGCTTATTTCCATTAATACGTTTAAAATATCAATGGATTTTGCTCTCAGTTCATGCTGAATTCAGGGGAGTTTTGCAGTGTGCGCCATCGGGGCTGCGTCCTTCCATCTTGACGGGGAAAAGTCTCTGGAAACGTTTCATTATTTTGTGGATGGTGCTCAGTTGAAACTTTTTAAAGTGGTTCTGTTTAGAGTGGGGATAGTATTTTTGTAAAATCCACATAAAGTCTGGAAGAAAATCTTTGTTCGTGGGGCTCTCTCGTGAGCTACTTGCATATTGAAAAGCGATAAGGAATTCATCGTATATATTTGGTGATGTCGAATTCTTATTCATACATGTAGTCATGCCAATATCATCGTTCCATTAGTGGTTCACTTAATTGAATTGCACAACAACGCATTACGAAAGTAGTACATTCTCAAGCGCCTATTAATTCTGGTGTAAGTAGTCGAATGGGTTAGAAAATGTGTCCTAATGTATAATAGACGAAAAATGCACCACTGATATGAATGGATGTGATAAACCATATGACATTGTGCACTCTCCAAGTTAGTCAGAGAAGTATTCAAGTATTGGCATCAGATTTCTAACATGAATTTTTTTCAACCAGGTTTAGTATTGTGGTATCTGTGTTTTTCACCAGATGATGAAAATTTAGCTCAAACCAGAAAACAAGACCGCCAGCATCACTATTTCGTATCAGCCTGCACCTCTAGGCAAAATCAGATTCCACCGAATGATTTCCTCCTCATTGGCGCAGTTGGTTGAACTGGGTTTTACTCGCAAGGACCTCGAAGATGTAAGTGCTTACATGATTTTCGTGATGTGTTCGTTTTGCACTTTGTTCCTCCTTATTTAGGTGAAAGGGATATTTGCTGACACTAACTTATATCTTCTCGGCGTCACTGTTTTCGTTTCATCTATCCATCTCCTGTTTGATATTCTGTCTTTCAAAAATGACATATCGTTTTGGCGTGGTCGGAAATCTATGGTTGGCCTCTCGACCAAGTGAGCGTTTCTTCCTTTGCATCTTTTGTACAGAACTTGTGAAGTTCTCTCCCTTCACTCGTTTCCTTGATCTTATTCTTTCAGAGCTTTGGTTTGGAGATGCTTCTCCTACACTGTGATTTTCTTCTATTTGAAAGATCAAGAAACAAGTCTTCTTGTAATTGTTCCGGCGGGAGTCTCAGTATTAATTGAGTTCTGGAAACTCAAGAAAGCACTTAAGGTTGGTAGTTCATTGATCTCTTATATTTCAGTCGTATATCACTCACGAACAGTGGCAATATTTTGCAGGTTTCTTTTTCATGGCGAGGGTTGAAATTTGGAGCGCATTCTGCAGAAGAGGCTGAGACCGACGCGTTCGATAACGAGGCGATGAAGTACCTGGCTTGGCTCATGACTCCGCTTTGTATAGGAGGAGCAGTTTACAGGTAGTCTGGGTTATGTAACTGATTTATGGAATTCAATGAAAAGACTGTGTTGTACATAGGTAGGAGCTTTGTGCTTCTGTTTGTGAGCACAGGTAATACAGGGTAATCATCTCCCTCCTCCCTCTTTTGATTTGAAAATCGAATACTCGAACGGCATCAGTTGGAAAGAGGGCACTTTTCCATTTTAGGAGACTCAAACATCGACGAATATTTTTCTTTTACTGAAATTTTGTGCAGGAGGATTATTGAACATGCCTAGTAAGAATATCCATTTTTAGCCTCTTTCTGTATAGCTATAGAGGATATAGGTGGAGCACGGAGTCGCTCGGATTCTTCTCAACTTTTGCTCAGATTGAATCCCATGTGCTGAACTATTAGGTTGTTGCGAAATTAATTGCCGAAATGGACACACCAGTTCAAAATGTTGTATCTCGGCTCAAGCACAATTTTTTTCATCGCCTTAGCAACCGTTCAATTCAGTAGATCCTCTCCGACAATTCTATGAGGACTGCATGCCTCCACTACTAAAACCGAGATCACAAGGGTCCTCAAACTTTTGGAAGGCGATTTCAGCATGCTCCAGATCAGCAATCTGCTGCTGTCGCAGGATTGCATCTGGAGCTAGGAAAAAAGACATACAGTGGGATAATGGTCTGTGGAATAAGGTCAATGAGTGAGAGCCTTGATGCCTTACTGTATCAATTTTGCCGTGTGAATTTTGGGAAGTAAGGCTTAACGTTACTTTGAAGGAGGACGAAATCAGTTTTCGTTCGCCACTGCCAACCACATCTATAGCAGATTTGCTGGTATCAACTCGAAATTACAATACCAGGATTCTGATGTTAGTGCTTGACTAGCTTGGAGAAGGCTATGGTGGATCACACTCTTACAGCACCACCACACTCCTGACACAACCTCCCTAGTGCGAATACTTGATTTGGAAAAATTTGGAGATGGGAGGACATGTCTACCGAAACGAATTCACGTTTGCTTTTATCGTAAAGGAACTGAACTCCATTGATAGCTGTTATGAGGTGTAGAAATGGGTAGTTTTTGAGACGAGAAATTAAGTTAGAAAACATGACACAGCCGGGTGAGACGCTGGTCATCTGTCAGATAGTGGGGTGTTCACTTCCGCACCTTTCTTGTCATGTCGATTGCCCTCCAAGTCCAAATGGTTGGACCCGGATTAGGTTCCACGACTCTTCTCAACGCTTGATCGTCAGAGAACAACCTGTGGTCACGACCGTGGTTGCTTTGGGGATCAAAGTCGACGGAAGAAAAATTTGCGACCAAATAGCTCAGTGCCCATTTGGAAGGCAATTCGAAGCCAAAACAAATGCAAGATTACCGCTAGCATCCGACAAAGAGTGGTCGAGTTTGAAGTCATGAACCATAATCACCCGAAAATCACGTCGGCTCATGATTTGTTCACGACATCACAAAAATCCTCAGGAAAGAGCTAGCCAGAATATCCAAGCAGCATTCGAAAGAGGAGGAAAAGCCCTACCAGAATGTCACATAAATCGGGCTGCAGTTGCTCAAGTTGGGCACAAGAGAAAAGTTCAAATGAGCATACCGCAAAACGGCAATTAATTTCGCGACAACCCGATAGAATATGACCATTATTTTGCATTATACTCTCATTTGAATGCCTAAACTTGCTTTGTTTGACTTCCTGCAGTAGCCACACATAATCTTGCCGAACGCCAGCGAAGCTGGTAACATCGCACTCATGATACCAGCTTCGCTGATATCATGAGTGCGATGTTCATGTTGTTCACCAAAAATAGCCTTGCTATGTGAAGCTTCACTGCGAAGTTTCGGAATTTCTGGTGTTGTTAGTGTGGAACATTGATGGACAGTACTTAATCGGAGTGAGGCGAATATGAGGTTCAAAGTGAATGTAAGTGCAGCGAAAGAGATGTGTGAGGGATTGGTATTGTATGTATTAAATTCCACACCTTGTATCAGGTTGTCGCGAAAGTTTCCAGCCACTTTCAGCCCTCTTCTTCGAATTAATTTTTCTTCAGTACAACTGACAATTGCGCTGATATGTGTGCCACCATTATTGACAAGAACTCCTGCAGTAACAGAAGGGTTTGTTGGCAGCAGCTCTCAATGAGTGGTTCCTTCGCAACTTCACCAACCATTGAGCATTACTTTCTGATGAGGTGGTTCCCATTATAGAGTTGGAATCCAGGTCATAGGCGTCCCAGCCACCCATATTTCCACATCTGATTTACTTAGGGAGTCCATTCCTCTTCACTGTTGACTAAGTTGGAGAACCTGTAGATGAAAAGCTATTATAGCGTGATAGTCCTGAGGATCCTCTACCAGCTCGTGAGTATCAAGCCAAGAATTCCCTCCAATCGAGCGCCAGGAGGCGCTCGTGATTTACTTCTCCTTGTCGGCCACAACGTGGTCTGTTTCAAATCCTAGCCACCCTCTTGCGGAACCTAATCTCCACAGTATACTGAGAAGATTGGAGAGGTCTATCGTATGACATATGTTTCTTGCAGCATCGCTTTCGTTGCTATGTCTCTTAAACTCGCAAAGCTTGAACAGTATAACATGCTTGTAGTCAATAACGATTTTTTCGGGCATAATCGCATAGAAAGATAGAAAGTTCCGGAACAACCACTAAAAATTGGCAATACATGAAATTGTGTGGCGGGAAACTTTCACGACAATCTAGTGAGTATCAACTGCTTTGTTTATACCCAGAATCAACGAAAATCCTAAGGGGTCTTGGGACATATTTGAAGGTCAGGTGGAAACAACTCGAAGACAGTTTAATTCATGGGAAATATCTCAACAGCTTCCTTTTGACAATCTGCTACGTAGCGAAATCTGAACGTATCAGTCTCCGCTTCCTATTCTTTCCTCTATTTGTGTGGTAAAGCAGTCACACATGCTAGCAGAATGCGTGTTTTCATAGTTTTTTTTCCTTTTGTTGATAATTTTTGCAGTACCTCTGTCAGCATATATCTTTTCTCCAGCTTGATGTACGTTTCGCACAAGTCCTGGTACAGCTGGGTAGTCGAATCGCTTGCCAACGGAGTCTATGCGTTTGGATTCCTTTTCATGTTGCCACAGTTGTTTGTGAACTACAAACTGAAAAGTGTAGCACACTTACCATGGAGGGCATTCATGTACAAGGTACGCAATCTCACTATTGCCATATCGGAAACGCTGATTCCTTTCCATGCTTTCTAGGCGTTCAACACGTTCATTGACGATTTGTTTGCTTTCATCATCGTTATGCCCACTGCTCACCGGGTCGCCTGTTTCCGGTTTGTATAGGTTGTTCATTTTTATACATGGTCGATGAATGCGAATCAGTGTGATTGTTGCAGAGATGACATCGTGTTCTTGATCTATCTCTATCAGCGATATCTTTATCCAGTCGACTACTCGAGAATTAACGAGTTTGGGGAGTCTGGCGAGAAACAACCACCTGCGATTGAGAAATCGGATGTTTCCGCTGCTAATGACATTTCTATCAAAACTAATAATAGAAAGAGGGTATCGAAGAAGATTGACTAGAATCCCATCCTTCAAGTCTTTCCCTACACGTGATAATATTTCTTTTCTTTGCTCTCTACTGTTAGATATTTTTCCGTTGTTATTTTTTTTGGTTCGGTGTACATTTGCTGAAAACATCAAATGGTGTGGAATTAGTGATGACTATTTATTGTTTAATTGTGATTGTTTATGCTGGTTCTGAGTTCAGGTGTGGGCTCGAAGTTTCTGTATAGGGGCTTGTTATCAGTGCAATGAAGCGGTTGAGGATGTTCCCCCAGTTTCACATCTTTAGTTTCACATCATCTCATTGCTCATTGTCCAAGTTCCGGTTCAACATTCAATGAGATTTTCTCCCATAATTGTCTGGGTAATAATAAGTGAGCAACTGAAAACATCTTAGAAGCAGCTTTTCACCTCATGTTTGCTTTTGACATTTTTATTAATACTAAATCGTCAGAAAATGCTCATAGCGACGCTTCATGATCTGGGTATTGTAGTTGGAGGGAGCTTAGAGAAATGGAGAAATTGGGAAGTATGAGTTATTCAGAGAGGCAGCCAAGAAAGGTCAGCACATTATCACAAGTATTCATCGCTTTTGGAAGAGATTGTGCATGACTTGCTGCGAAAATATCTGCGGCAATTTTTTTTGTGACGTTCTGGCTTAGAACTCTAACTTATGCACAAAGTCCTTCCATTGCACGCTTCTGCTTCAGAGAGATTGAGGTGTTCTTAGCGACAGCTACCTCACTGAGTTACACTCGTAACACGCTAGCGCCAGTGCTCTATACCACCACTGCCATTGCATCCCGTATTTTCTTATGGTGGTTGTTGCAACGGACAACTCGAATTCTACAAGAAGAAGGTTCAAAAGGGGTTATTTTGGCACACTTTTGAGGGGAAATCCGAATCTTTAGGGTGTTAGTCTGGAGTACTCTTTCTCTACGGGATCTAGTGCACGTATCATTTAAATTGGAATCTTCCACCAGAGCTAGGGTTCATGGACGCATAACAAGGCAGAACCAGGTTAGCAAACCAACTTCCACTTCCTGCGCCTCTTAGTACTGTGTAGTCTGTGGGATAACAAGTTACGATAACCACCGTTTGCCTTGTTAGCATTTCATGAATCACAGCCACTAAGCTGTTAAACCAACCCCTTCCCCACCAGAACTGGTATGCATGATTGAGATTACCCGGGGTAAACGGGTTAACCCCATTGGATTACGTGACCAAATTTGAGGGCATTGAAACTTTCACCCTGGGTAATCGAAATGATGCATGCCGGCCCAGGTTTCACGAATAACAATTTTTTATCCACAGAACTTATGCAAACGGTTTGAGGTCTGAACCATTCATGATACGGGCGCAGGTGTCATTTTCAATGTTCAGAAAGGAAGATAGCTGGGGAATACTATTATCTAACGCATTGGTTGCTTCAGGCGACCGAGCCTAGCTAGATTTCCTAGGGTTTGAGCTGTTTCTGGAGAGAAGGTGATCTCAGGAGTTAATTAAAACTGAGGAGTTGTTAGTGTGAGAAGTGTAAGAGATCAGTGATAAGATACCAATTCTGAACTTTGCTGCAACGTCACTCTCTTCAAAATTGGTTTCAAAGTAGAAGCAAGAGTCACCCGGGTTGTATACAGTTGAGATCTCGATGTTTTTTCAGTAGAAGAAAGCCAACGGGAAGTCGATATATGACGACCACTCTAAAAACTGTGGTAGATTTTCCATGATCGAGTCACGGTAATGTGCATGTTTTAGTGCAATTAATTCCTCTGAATTGCTTCACCATCGCTTTATTCTGACGAAGACTTGCAGCTTAGGTGGTATAAAAAGTTTCCGCGGTTTTTTTTCTGTATATACTTGAACAGGCATTTTTTTAAAATTGAAAATCCATTTCAATCATGTACATATTGAGCATCACTGTCTTTGACCTCCGCTATTTCGCGACGGCTTGCGTGTCTGTCTTGCTCCACCAGTTGCAAAATTTCGTCGACTTTTTCACTTACTGACCAGCCAAAGCGAGGTGCATCTTTAACACCCAAATTTCTGAAACGGAATCTAGCAAACCACTCCTGGGTCCTTCGTTTGCTAACAGCATTTCCGCCGTACACTTCACAAATTCTTTGGCATGTTCGTGCAGCGATTTTGCCTTTTTATGGCAAAAAAAACATCACATATCGTATTTCTTCACATACTTCACTCATTTTCAAATTAATATAACTCTTTCTCCTAGCAACAAATTAGAGAACTATCTTACCAAAAAATGTGAGCTGGAATGTAACATTTTTAGCATGTTTTCTTTTTCGAGACAATAAGATGAGTGTTGCACGAGATTAAGTATCAGAATCGGCTTGTGGCGAAAAACCGCGGAGACTTTTAATACGGCCTAGTATTATCTCTGAATTTTTCGATAACCTGTTGAGATACCTATGGTAATGTGTCATACGTATTCTTAGTGTCAGTGTCAACGATTCTGATTCCACGACCATGAAATGGTCAGAATCATAAGAATGTTTTATTGTCGGCGTGGTCAGAATCATAAGAATGCTTCATTGTCGCCGTTTTTAACCACCATAGACAGTGAACAGGACTGTCAGATGTTCAGCACCGAGTGGGCGTATTGGTGTCCATGGCAACGACCCGGCAGCTTACCGATTGCCTTAACATGCACTAGTGGAAAATCCACTGCCAAGCCCAGTGGAAAATTCACTGCCATCCTCTAAATGGATTTCTGCTGAAAGCTAATGACGACAGCAGATGGAGAAGATCTTCTCGTGGTCACCTTGCAGTGGCTGGCTATGCCTAGCATCTCAAGTGCAAGATGCCGTACAGATAAACTTCTTCACGCATAAGGTGCGTTTCGCCACTGGTCACAAATGAATAAGATTGATACTTAAATTCCATCTTATATTTTTTATGGAACATAATTTAATTTTCGTTGATTTTATGTGTTTGTATTTTACTGATTTTCATACTTTCTAAGAGACTTATTCCAAAATTACTCGGATTGGTAGAGAACAACAGTACTGAAAAAACCTTCGGTCTTCTTGCATAGCCATCATGAGCGATTTTAGTCAAACTGTGTCTGTTATATGTATGAGCTGGAATCTGGCGCTCATCAGAATAGAATTGAACAGCTCTTACGAGATTTGATTCCAGGTCTCTCAACAAAAATCGGCTTTAAGAGTTATTTATGCTCGAAACATTATTCAGTGAATGTCAAGTAAACTATAGTAGGTATTATTTCAGTCACTTTCGCCGAATGACCTACATTGCTAGGATTTTGAGAGTTTCAGAGAGTGAGGATGACGCTTGCATGAGGACTTTGACCTTGCTACCCATTCTGGAACCCCCTCCCCCCTGTGGTTGGCGGCCTAGACTTGATTCATGGGTCATGCTGGTTCAAACTGTAGCTCGCTTGGTATGAGAGTCTCACGAAGATGGCTACTGGTAGCTCCCATCGGCGTACATTGCGATTATTTCACATTGGATGACATCTATTCCGTTTATTTCAAGGAAATGTTTTTTTTTTGGAATTTATTGTAAACACCGACATGTATTCTGATTAGTTAGATACAGAAAATATTTGCTACGAAGAAACCAACGGAGCGCCAACGTTCGTGGGCAAAAAAAGCACAAACTTCAACGCTATTGTAAGCATTGATTTCAATTCAATTTTCTTTTGATGGTAGATTTTCAACATTACGCTTTCATCGATTTGCGCCATTGATTTGTTAATAAAACGATAGAATTGAATAATTAGTCTATATAATTCGATTTTCGCTTGATTTCTACGCCAACGTGATGCTTTCCATCTAGGGAGCGCGTTCGGAGGATGTGGTGGTGCAGCGCAGAAGCGCAGTCTCTGCAATAGCATGGCATCCCACTGAAGTTATGATTTGCGTCGCATGGAGCGATGGGCTTCTGAACGTCCTTTCGCCAGAAAGCAGCGCAGGTGAAAGAAGCAAAAAGTTTACAAGTAATCAACTGCAAAGTTTATCTTTTACCAATGGTCCAACTTGCAGAGTTTACCGTGGATGAGCATCTCAACAGTAATGTACTGTTTCTACTTTGGAGCACCGATGGCAAGTCTCTGTGTGTCGTAATGGAGGTATTTATTTATTTATTTATTTATTTATTTATTTATTTACAGATACACTCTTGGTGTTCCTTATACAAAAAAGTAATTCTATGGCAAGCGAAATCAATCAAGCAAAACCGGTTCAAAAAAAAAACTAATAACACTTTGATAGGATACACGAACAGAAGCACAAACAACACTTCAAAACTTGGAATGTGTTGCTCCTCCAACTATCACGATGCCCTCTCTGAAATGTAAACACTAATCAAGTCCACTAGGCTAACTGAGAAATTTAGAGTTTGGATCTAACTTTAAAAGGTCATGACATATGCAAACTGTAGTAGTTTGCTGTTTTATTGAGATCTTCTGAGTAGTGACTGCAGCCCACTAGGCAAAATTCGACTGCTCCGACGGACTACTGCAAGCTCAGTTCATCGGCTCTGGTTCTCGGAGCGGATAGTTTCTGCAACCGTCTACAGAGGAATAGCGATGCGCGACAGTATATCGGAAGAAAAAAATCAAATACCTATCCTATGCTGTATGAGTCAACCGAGGAATCGCTTCACACTCCAGAGCATCAGAGTCAGTGGGCGGAGCTTGTGGATTCCGCCTAGTGGTCGACTCTCCTCACTGGTTTGCATATGCATTATTTTAGATATACTAGGGCCCGTAGCGAAAGGTTATATAGATGAGTGGAACTCCAAAACTCAGCACGCATAAGGCTCCCATTACAGTTTTTTTGCACGCGGTGTAGCATAGTAGATCATACCCGTCCACGTTACTGCAGGCCTGTGCAAGGTTCATTGCGCTGGTGTGAGCTGAGCGCTTTCTCATGGTGTGAAAACAGTGAGAAAGGCGAATGGACGCAAAGTTAAGTACCCCGAGTGTCTAACTTTGCGTCCCTACGACTCTCCCATTATTTCCACAACAGTGAAGGCGCTCAGCTCATAACAGTGCGATGAACTCTGCTGTGAGAATGATCACCTGTACTACACTGCGTAGATATGGGCTGGTATGTAATCAGCGCCTGAAGTGGGGCTGTGAGTTTTGGAGTTGAACTGACCGTCATGACCTTTTCATGAGCTTTTACTACGAGTCCAGACTATAATAATTAATTACACTATATTAATCACTATCCATAAAGTGTGTACAACATTAATTAAGGATGGAAAGTGTGGCATATACACACTCTCAGGCAAGAATTCCATGAAGAAGAGCGGGGAATACAATGTCAACGACAAGCCAACGGCCGCTTGCGGACGAGTCAGTTTGTGAGTAGAAACTTTAGGAGTTGTGTTTAGTTACCTCACTTTATTTCTTTTATATTCTCACAATACAGATAATTCTCGCTGGCTGCCAAACCCAGATCACTCCGGTTCAATGTGTTCAATAGTAACACTGCTGTCGCGGTACCGGAACATCTCCAAAATTCTGGCTGAGCTCGCTAAGCTACATTCTGCATGATCCAAATGCACGGGACTACCTACGCCATGCTCGCAGTTGCGTCCCTAGCCGTACAATCAACGCAGTAAAAGTTTATCCCCAAAAATATGACACCTTCTTTATCTAATGCCGTTCGTCCCTATTGGAAAAGGTTACTCAGACGTCTTGTAAAGATTAAAGCTGAATTAATGTCTATATGAAAGAAACCCATCTCATCCTGGACAAGGAACCCAGGCAAAGATGATTGCAGTGATTAGGATGCTACAACTAGCATGACTTCCGCAGTTTTTTGCCGTTTGGACATGGAGAATGTGGCTGAACAAGCGCTTGCCAGAACCTTTGCGATGTCGTATCACTACTACTGAGACGACGTCATCGACGAAACTATTCTCATGCGAAAAAGCCAAGTCATCTTTTTGAATCAGGTCACCTGACGATGGCTAAGCTCTCAGAAGCTCCACGGTTTGGGGCAACAAGCGTGCTTTTGAAGACTATTTCGAAAGTGAAATGTGTTGAAGACTGTTTTTGAGCAGAGCTGCATCCACGTCAGAGATTATCTTTGAGATGAAGTCATCACAAACGCCTTTGTGGGTGTTTGAAGCAATCTGGAGATCTAACCTCGCCCGGAACATAGCAAATATGTACGTAGGCCGCCTAAGGTGCCAATAAACAGGACAGTACCAACTGGTCATCAGTGCACGTTTTGCTGATTTTTTTCTAGCAAAACGGTCATTCAGCAGCAAGTGTTCCTATAGTTTTGATACAAGGAATTCCTGATCTTTTCTCTTCAGAAAATCATAAAAATTCTGTGAGTCGATCTTATTGACTGGAACCTTGTTTTCTAGAGCTTCTTGATCTCATGAATCGAATGGGCAAAAAAACAGATCGATTTTCGTCATGTGCAAAAATTACAGTGTCCCTATACTCTTGATACACGCTGTATATCACATACATAAATATATACGGTCATAACGTCTCGGCCTACATCTATGCAGAAGAAATTGCGCCCGAACATCCTTCATTCTTGTACGCAGTGCCTTGCTATTGTTTCAAAAATTTTTGCTCACGGAGTTTCTCATGCTCTTTTTATTCAGACTTTTGAGCAACAACGATTTTGGAGGCGAATGCAGAAAAAAACTAAATTTCTTAGAAATTCCTTTCGACTAGGCTTTGGAAGCCACCCTAAGCTATGATTCCACAGTTTGAATGTTTCAAAGATTTATGTACTAATAAAATTTATGGTCTCATAGGCCTGAAACGGGATAATCTTGACATATTCACTCGAATAAGAAGAAATTTCCCAAGAAATTTCCAATTTTCCTGCCACAAAATCTTGGATGAGTTCCAAAAGTGCCTCTAAGTTGTAATACTGTTGTGTTGGAGAAGTTTATTATGAGCATAGAAGCCACTATTTTCCATGACAACCACACCAAATGCATTGCACAGCTGCCCTCTTCTAAATATTAATGCTGCCAGAGACAGGGCAGCTTGTCAGCTCTATGTCCACGAAAAATTGCTTTGTTTGAGATCACTCAATTTGTAGCCCGCAACCGCAACTCTTGGATAAAGTTAATGAAATCAATAGGAAGCTGAATAAAATAAGCTGTGTATGACTGCACTAAAATTGTAGTGTTAGTAGTAGTGGAAGACTCCTACGTTCGAGTTTCTTTCTAGTCATTTTGGTGAATTTTGTACAGAGAAGTCGAGCATACCCAATGTGAACGATCACCTCATATCAAACATTTTGAGGTTTTCCATGGAATGCGTTAGCTAAACTTAGTCATTGTTGAGAGGTAGCCTCAATAATGATTATTCCTTACATCTAAAGCAACCTTAGCGGATAATCGCCTTTGTGTTTCACAAACTGGGCGTCCGGACCGGGAAGCAACTTCAAAGCCAAACTTGCCCTGCCTGAAGTGGGTTTACCACTTCTATGTTATTTTAGCAGTAAAAGTTCCTCCCCAAACGTCATTGACATCCCTAGCCAATTGAGCAACATTTGATCCACGATTGAAGTGGAACGATAGTCGGTTGCGGGGAGATTCAATTTTGCTGACTTGGGTGGTCACAATCCATGCTAGAGAAAACAAGGTAAAGCGAGAATTGAAAAATGAGGTTGCAATGGTTGCAAAGAGCAAATCAAGAGCTACAAAATGGACTATGACGGCAAGTAAAGTAGGGTTCAAATCATTGTGAAAAAACAAGTTGAAAAAACACCGAACGAACTTATTCCCCACCCCAATACATGTCAATCTAGTGCATCGCCTGCTAACCCCCTCATGGATGATGATCAGGTTCCTTCAAAAGGCATGAAGAAGATGCCATCGATGGAGAAGTATGGGAAGGTAAATCATTCGCTGCAAATTTGATTGTCTGTATCAGTTTTATTCTACTCAGGTCAATACAAATTCGAAGAATTGGCAGCTGAACTCCTCGGCCCGCTTTTCTTTCGTTTTGGGTTGTGAGGGTGGTGGACTTCATCTTATCGAGCAAGATGGGACAGGAGTGAAACTGTCTCAGGTTTGCTTTCTCAAGGTTCCTGAGGGATTTCAATAGTAGTGTTGTGTTCTAGCTGCTCAACAAGCATCTTTCTTCAGTTTTCACGGTTTTAGTGTCGTCCATCTTTCGCCCTGGTAATGCTAAGTCCTAAAAATTCCCTTTCGAGTGTAATTCGCATGCGTACCAAGGCGTTTTTCCTGGAAAATGCCAGGAGCATACTAAAAAATGTTGAGCTGAAATCGGATGTTGCCCCAGGAGATCAGTTGCGAGGGAATACCGGAAATTTTCCTGAATTAACCTCCTGTTCGCCAAATTCCCGAATGGGGGTAGGCATTACGAGAGAAATACTGAAGCTCTGTTTTAACAGCACTCGTGAAACTTTCATCTCTTCTTCGTGAAGAAATCGCGTTTTTTTTTTGTCCTTTAGCATAGAATTCATCTTAAAATACATGGCAATTTTTCCCGGAACTGTTTTTTGCTTGATCTTTCCAGAAGAAATGTAACTGGCTATATACCGCACTTGAAAGATCAACGACGAGAAAGTATGATTTGCTTTAGCTGGACTTCCGGGTCGAATTCCTTGCTCACTACCACCAGAAAGATCTGCTCATAGCTCTGACCAGCGATATGATGCTGTATCATCTCAACTTCATGCCTGAGTCAACAGTTGAGGAGAAACTGAAGGTGAGTGTCTGTTTGCCCGAAGATAGCCTGATACTGGATTTTCAGTTCGTCCAACGGCTAATTTTGGCCTCCGAAGATTGAAAGAATAAGTGTAACAGAAAGAATATAGGAGCTGGATTTTATTGAAAAAAAAAACAGAAATTTACTAAGAATCTCTGGCTTTTCCTGACCTGTTCCCTCAGATCTTCCCTCGAACTGAGGCTCTCAGTCTGATCAAACAATCATTTGCGAGTTTTCCTCATTTTATATCATCTTAAAGACAGTGTCCAGGCAAAAATTTCGATACTTCAATTCTGCCATGCTGTTACTCTACTCGACGAGCTGATTGCAACTGTGTAGGTTTTACTCGTAGAAACCTTGAAATATATGGTTTTTAGAATGGTTGAAAGTTACGATGTGGTCGAGTTGTCCGGTGCAAAATGAAAAGGAGGCAATAAGGCTTCTCGAACTCTCGAACCTTTGGACAAACCAGCTAATTATTGCCACAGATGATCCTAAGGAACATTTTCTTGATTGCTTTTAGCTTTTTTCCACTAGTATTTCTACTAGTGACCATTTTTTCCGAAATTTGGGGCAAGATTCTGGATGAGACTTCGGCAAAGACTTGACTCAAGACAAGCAGGGCTTCGTAAGCGATGAGGTCAGCAAAAGGGACTTCGTACCTGGGACTTGAACCTTGGTTGAATAATCATCCACTTCTTTGGAAATAAGAGCAAAGAACGGAGATTGAACCTAAGAATTTTTCTTTCATCAATTCTATTAATTCTCACTTAAATAAGAGTAAAATTAATATTTGTTCTAGAAATTACACTTTAAAAAAGTACCCAGTAGTACCCACAGCATCGCTGGTACTGAACGGATCCTGCTCAAATTTCACAGTAAGACTACGAATGCTACTACTCTTACTGTCGTAGAAAATTGGAACCAATTGATTTTGGTAAGAGTTTGTATGGTTATCATGCGAAAATTCTGCCAAAAGCACTGCTTCCAGCGCTTACAAAAGGACAGGTTCTGGACGGATATTTCTGGAAACAAGTACATGACTCCAAATGGCAATATACTATCTTACTCTGGAAAATAACTTAATTCAATTGATTTTGGTAGGAGTTACACCTAAAAGAGTACCTTGCAGTACTCACAGCACTGTTGGTACTGAACGGAACCTGCTCGAACTTTGTAGTAAGATTACGAGTACGACTCTAGCACCAGCCGCCAGAGGAAATTGGAATTGTTTGATTTTGAAACGAGTTTGACCGGTTATCATGCGAAAATTCTGCCTACAGCACTGCTGTCAGCACTCATAAAAGGACAGATTCTGCACGGATCCGCCTGGAAATGGGTGTATAGCTGTAACTGGCAATGGTCTATCCAAATCCAAAAAAGAATTGGATTCAATTGATTTTGGTAGGAGTTATAGGTGAAAAAGTACCTCGCAGTACCCACAGCACCGTTGGTACTGAATGGATCCTGTTCAAACCTTGTGGTAAGATTTCGAGTACGACTCTTCTGCCAACTGCCAAAGGAAATTGGAATTATTTGATTTTGAAGGGAGATATAGCTCAGAAATTCTCTGAACCCTAAATTTACCCTAATAGTTAGGGTTCAGCACCGGTCCAGAGAATTTTCGTCAAACAACTTTCTCTAAAATCAAATATTTCCAATTGTACTGGAGCGGTTAGCTAGAAGAGAGGCTGCTCGTTCTAGTGAGTGATAAAGTTGCCTTGTTTATTGAGTTGCAGCTGAAAAAAATAGCTAAAAAACAGTCTTCAACACCACTTGGACACAATTTCTTCAAATAACTTCTTCTAAAATCAATTATTTCCAATTTTATTCGCACTATTGTATTCAAGAAATATTGCTCTATCAAACTAATGGCAGAAGCCTCCAAAATCTCCATCCCTTCTCAAATTTTAGCTGGAAATTCAATAATTATTTGACGGTGCCACCGCCAGTGTACTTGTTAACACTTGTTAACACTGTGGACATGTCGATCTGCGTTGAAAACAAAAAACCAAGGTTCTTCGTAAAAACTTGTTCTAGCCTGTTTACAATAGGGGCTTCGTAGATTCTTGGCTAGGTCAAAGGCTGCTTCGTAATTTTTTCTGCTCGAGCTAAGCTTGTGCCGAACTCTGTTCTGGATTGATGCTATTGAAAACCTGTCAAATTTAACGATGCGTGTTCAACAAGATAGCACATGTTGGTGTGAGTTCCATCCACAACATAAGAGAATAGAGAGGAACTAGACTGTTAGACTGTAAAACATGTCTTTACAATCTTAGGCATGACATAACATGTTTTCACGAAATCTTCAAAGGGGCGGAGCGGGCCCTGGATCGGCTTTGGGTACCAGTAGTGAAGATTCTGCCTGGACACTGCCTTTAATTCAGATTTTTCAACTGGGGTCAGCTACAAATTCAAGCAACATGACCTTGTTTTCTCTCTGCATCTTGAATGCGAGTGAATAAATCGAACAAACAAAAAAAAACAAGAAGTGAATGGTTGTTTTCAGGTGAAATTGAACGCAAAAGCTGGAAACACGGTAGTCGTGCTCAAAGAAAATATTCTTCTCATATCCCACCAGGAACGAGATTTAAGAGTGTGGGATCTGGAGACGGAGGAAAATGGCATCATATCTCTGCAGTCTGCTAAAGGTTTCGATGGAGAGGACGGAATTCTTTGCATGGACTATTCGAAGCGGAGGGGTGAGTGTACTCGGGGTAAGGTGTGGTTTCGGAAGGCAGCAGCTCTGCGAAACCACATCCCTGCATTTTCAAAAAGAGACTTATCAAGGAATTATCATAAATTTTTGTTCAACCAATAAAAAATAAAAATCAGATGTGAGAGAGTAAAAATGAGCGAATGCAAAGTTCCTATTTAACAAGGTATTCCTGGTTTTTTTTTGTATCTATCAAAATGAAGCGCTCATATACAGTCGCAGTCAAAAAGATATGATAAGCGCCATTTCGACAAAAAATTTTTTTGCTATATCCCCTCTTACCTCTGGATTGAGCTATCCAGATGGAATTTGGATAAGTACTGAAGCTCTGTGGTTGCATCCTATTGCAGCTTATCTGGACAGAAACTCAATTCTAGTGGTTTTTTAGCTTAAACATCAATTTCCGCGGGTTCCTTTAACTTCGTCCAATATCTTCACTACCACCTTCTGAGAAAAATGAAAAGTTGATACAGATTAAGCAAATGAATGGCTATTCTTTCCGTCAGATGTGATTGCTGCACTTTCCTTTGCTGCTCAAATGCCAAAACCAAAGATTAGTAAGCTTTTACATTACCATGGTAGGATAAAAAGATCAACTAAAGACAAATAAGGAAAATGGGTCAGTAAAAAGGGGAAAAAAATAAATACGGAAAACCCCAGCCCAAATAATATCTGTAACGTACTTCAGATAGGACGGAGAACGAAGTAACTTCCTCAAATAGCTATTATCCCGAGTTTGAGATTCTTTACAAAATGTGAAAATATGAAGGAAACGACTACCTAAATTCAGAAATATTTTAGATAAATCATGTGGTTTCACCGTTAAGGAATGATTTAGGAATGATATCAGCCGGAACGTTGAAAGGAAAGGTGGCCAACTGGAAGCATCGCTCCGGTGAATCTACTGTGGAGAACTCGTGGCGGCTCCAGAATGGCAACCAAGTCGGAGAAAAAGTAAGTAGCTTCCGCAGGAACCTGAGCTACGGCCACACCACCTCTTCGTTTACAGATAACATCAATAGAATGGTGCCCAATGTACTCTGCTCTGGCGGTGAATACAGGAGCTGAGCTCACCATCCTTCAGGAAGAGAATAATATCGTGTGCTTGCGGAATAGGGTATTGGATTTCTGTTGCTTTGAAGACCAGGAGGCTTAGACCCATCCACCCCTTCCAGATAGCTGCAATCCAGAGTGGTCCTTCATCATTTACGCTGGTCAACGTTGTGTCCAGTGTCAGTCAAGAACTCAAGCTCAACTTTGAGGTGAAAGGCATCCACGTCCAAGAGAAGCAGCTCGTTGTGTGGAGTGTGGATACTGTAAGTGTTTTTACGAAGCTTTTGAGATATCCCGCTTCTGAACGGTGGACCCTTAGTTCTGTCTCCCTAGATTGGATAGGCTTGAGCACCTTTGATCTTTTGATCTTTGATCCACAGGAGCTTTTGATCATTATGGCAACTGAAATCAAGGATAGTGACTTATCCCGTAATACACGCTCCCGTAAAACGGTGTAGCATGAGAAAAAAGACCGGTTTCTTCCATTCTCCCGAATGATTTGTGATAATTGATTTAGAAGGTCATAGTGGGTGGTGGTAGTATGGAAGTTCGCTTGTCCGCTACTCATTAATACGAAATTTAACAGCAGCAATAGATTTGTTGTAATGCCGTTCGCTCACCATGAGAACCAGAGCGAACGAAAGTACTGTTATTCTAGGTAATGACATTCGACGTACAGTCATCGTTGGCCACCATTCAGTCTTCAAGTTTCGCATGTCGTGCCGAGGACATAGTTATCCACCAGCAGACTCTGTATTGTATGGAAGGAGACAAGATAAATGTTAGAACATTACAGGTGTGCGGTTTGCCTTCTCAAATATCCCGGAAAAAAATCTAGTGTGCCTACATACTTGTCTATAATCTGATGGCCAAGTCTAGGTGCGCAGTTCTTCAAGGGAAACAATTACAAGAGGAAAATATGAAAAAAAAAATAGAAACACTCTCTTAGGTAGCAATATTCCTTCAGAAAACCATAACAAACTGGTGCAGGGAGCTCAAAACTTACGTAACTGTTGGGAACCGCTACTGACTTGATATGATTTTCCCCCTTCTTGCAAAACAAGATAGTGTAATTTTTATCTCGTAGACATCATTATACGTTATACTCGATATTTTTGATGTCAAATGAGGATTTCAAAAATATCTACAGGAGTCCATTCAGACGCTCCCATCAATTGCGGCGCGAAAGTGCTCATACCTTGCTTAGAGGTTACGTAAGGAAAAGTTGGGGGAAAAGAGGGAGGGGGAAGGGGGACTACCGAAAGAGCTTTTTATGTGTTCTCTTCATCTCTGTAGCTTTTCTTGAACCTTCGAGGGGGAGAAAATCGAGAATTACCACTTAACCACTCCCATCTATATACGTATTTGCCCCGAAATCAGAGGCCTGCATACGAACCACCACGAATTAGAGATGCAATTAGTAAAGCGTGGGTGCTTTTGAATAATACATCTGTTTTCAGGGAACCATCCGCCAGATTCTCTCTCTTCCCGAAATGGAAGGTGATCCAGTGCTAATTCATTCGAGTCGAAATTGGCTAGCAGTAGCAACCGCGGCTGGATTCATCAGAATCTACAGTCTGAGCAGCAAGTTGGAAGCATCCAAAGTTATCGATTTATATTTTTTTGCGAATGAATTCCAAATTTTGCAGAGAAACACGTCAAGAGTACCATTCGAAGTATGTGGTGGAAGCACTCGATGAGTTTCACAGATTCTCATCCATGAAGGTGAACATTTCTGGCAATCGAGTGGCGTGCACCTACTTTGCGGTTAGTATCCTTTCATGGCAATGAACACTCTTTTCATTACAAAATCCAGCGGAGTTATAGACACCTCTCAAAAGTGGCGATCGCATTTTGGTGTGGGATGCGGAAGCGGATCTCATCGCGTACTTCTCATTCACTCTTGGAATGACTGACCAGCAGCAGTACGAGGCGGAGGCAGAGTTGGCCAGCTCACAAGGACGACCCGTCACAGCGGCAGCCAGGTTTGATTTGGCACTTTCGACATGTACTCAATTGCATTTAGGACCGAAACGTGTGTCGGAATGGAATTTCCTACAAATGAACGATTTCGAGAAAGATTTATGAGTTCGATATTCAAAAAGGAGACACCTCAGCATCTCTTCACCTTCTCTCTAGCTCCGCAGGATTCTATTCATGGACTTCTCGGATTTTCGACTCGATCGAAAATTCGAAACTCTTAATCAGAACTTCGTTACGATATATGGTCCCAATTATAAGGCACAGTTAAAATGGTGTCCATTTGGTGCTTTGTTGTTGCTTGAGCAGATGTGTTTAAGAAAGATGGAGCGGGAACAGACTCGTTTCCGCCTACCTCTCCACGAGCCGGGGTTCATCTTCTGGGACGAGACAGATGATCGCTTCCTCGTGTGTCAAGCCCAAGCTTCTTCGCAGCACATGGTATGAGACTCTTGAAAGTAGTCCTTGTGGATAGACTTTTTTCAATTTATTAAAACTAATATTCACTTATTCAACTTGGTGTGATTCAACAAATTTGCTTATTAGGCATAGAACTCCCTCATAGACGATATAAAACAAATTAGACACTTGGACTCAAAATTTAAGAAAAACGCTTCTATGAACAGTTTGGATTTTTCTTAATAATTGAATTGACTTTCCTCAAAAATCTCTAAGAAGATATCTTATCTTTTACAAGGGAAAATACGCTGACCAGCAAAACCGTACTAATTTTGTACCGCAAGGTTTGGTAGGGCTACCATAAACAGGTCATCGCCCAGAATTCTGTAGAACATTGCAATGCAGGATTATTTCATATATGAAATGAAAAACGAACACTGTATCAGTTCTGTACTGTATAGTCGAGGCTGGAGTTATGTTGGAATTACTGGCAAGAAAATAACACTGCATTGGGAAATATGCAATGTATAATACACAGATAATCGTATCTACTTACACAATCGTAATCCACAGCCCTTGCTTGGAAAAGTCTCTGGAAGATTTATTGATAAGGCGTATTTACCGTCCTTCTTGTAGATGAATACCTACCTAAAATATCTCATTGATCCTTCCTGAGTGGCGTCAGCGCTGTAACTGTGACGGTATGAAACGGCTTGTTTCTGCAGAAATAAGACTGCTGCACAAAATTGGTTTGATTTCTACAATTAAATACATAACTCACTCAGGCAATGTTAAAGCGATCCTTTTTCTTTGAAAAACTAGGGTGGAGGTGGTCGGATTTTGCAGGATTCCCTTACCTGATACTCACGGAATTAGTGTTGTTTTTTTCTTAAACATTCCATGATACTCCTTGGAAATTCTCCCACCTTTTCCATTTGTTTCCGATTCCAGGTTGACGACATGATTCTAACGATGTTCGTAACTTCCGACCACGGAATTCAACTGCAGGACCTTGCGCGCAAATCATCTGCTTCAGATGCTCTAATTGGCGTCCACGTTCCCCATCTTTATTTTACGAAAAAGGCAAGGAGAACAGTTTGGAACGCGCCAAAAGCAGGTTGAGAGAAATGTCAAATTACTTGCAGATGGAGTTTGATGAGGAGGAGGTTCGAGGAGAAAAATCAATAGGTCGCTTCTTGATTGCTCGCTCGCTTCGTGAATTTTCTGGAGTCGAAAATTGCGATGAAGCGACAAGGAAGGGCATGATGGACTTCTGTTATTATCTAAGTATCGGACAGATGGATGAGGCTTTCAAAGCGATTCGGTTCATAAAGAGGTTGGTATGTACTTTCGCAGTATCCCAATGTTATCTAACATGGGGGGGGGGGGTAACAAAAATGTCACTGTTTTTGGAAGGAAAATGGAGCGGAAAAGTGAAATATGTGTGGCTCCTGTTGTCTGTTGTTGTGGAAGGTACATAACTAACTGCAAAGCGTCTACGCGCGCCTGGATAACATAGAGATGCAAGGACTGTTTTTACGATCCTGAGTAGAAGCAATTTGGTTTGCTCTGAGCTCCAGAGAGGAATGTTTTACATCTACCTGGTTATGCATAATACTCAAAGAAATAATTTGAAACGAATATTCTGTTTTATTTTAGCGAGAGTGTATGGGAACACATGGCATCGATGAGTGTGAAGACGCGTCGCTTAGACGTTGCAGCTGTTTGCCTAGGAAACATGAAGAACATCCGGGGAGCAAGAGCTCTTCGAAAGGCGCAGGAAGCTGGAGAAAGCGAAGCTATACAGTGCGCAGTTTTGGCTGTAGAGCTTGGAATGCTGGTAAGTGACAGGGATTTGATCTAGGCATAGCTCCGTTCATTTTTTTCCGCTATATAAACTCACTCTCCCAGCTCAGAATCATTTGTGATTTTTATATGGAAAGAATCTCCAAGAGCTGCTTATCACAGTGACACATCAAATTCCGTGCAAAGTTGGCGAAAAATCCGTTTTCGAGCTCAATTGTTGGGGAGCTCCTGGGCGGAGTAGGGGTTGGGGCCAAAACGGGAAAACGAGATTTCTGGGTAGTGCCATCCCTGAAGCGCACCCTCTTAAGAGATCCGTACTCTCCATAAGAGAGTCTCATTATCCATTCCCTAGCAGAATAGAAAGTACGCTTCATTTGTAGCCTCAAAGCAGTATGCATGTTAAGGAGATGCCGTAGTCCCGCCTTGGCCCCGCCCACAAGCTCCCAGAAATTGTGGTTCGGATACGATTTTTTCGGATCTTCCGCACGGAACCACATGTACTATTGTGATCAGCGGTTCTTGAAGATTCTCTTTTCATGTAAATCTGAGAAACATTTCTGAGGTGGGACGCTGCCTTCAAATATTCGTAGTGCGCTTTTTACGACTGATTTAATAAAGTTGCCGCAGAGTAACATATCATAAATATAAAAGAAGTAGTAGTAATTAATGATGTGAATACATCTCTTTTTTCTTCTGAGGAGACTTCAGTGGAGTGGATCCGATCGCTTGCGTTTCATCACCTACAATATGGCTCTCTGCTTGTCTGCTCATCCTCATTCCATTGATTTTACCTTTGTCATTCATGATCCATCCTCCCATTTCTTGTGCAGACTCATCCACACAAGTGATGCGGTGTGTGCTAGGATGTCCACTGTATCGCAATCTCCTGTATGTAGATCTTCATAAACTGAATGGAACCAGTAATTGAATCTAGGATGACGCCGAAGCCATGTACATGAATGCGGGACGCTACGATATGGTCAACAAGATCCATCAGGCTCAGAACTCGTGGAACCAGGTACATACTTCAAACCAAGTGCTGGAAAGTGTTTGAAAAGAGCGCTTGCAGGCCTTCGAAGTTGCATCGCGCTACGACCGCATCCACCTAAGAAATACTCACTACAACTACGCCAAGTACCTGGAAAGAGCCGGAGCATTGGAGCCGGCCATTGAGAAGTCTGCTGCTTTTTTGCTGGGGAGACGCAAATTTGTCCACTAATCGCTGTTTTCTGCAGCTTTGAGAAGTCGGAGACACATCATTTCGAGGTCCCCAGAATGTTCGCTGATAGTCCGAAAATTCTAGAAGCCTACGTGAGAAGGAAGAAGGAACCGTGAGTTTTCTAGGGTTCTCTATGAAATTGTATGTAAGCCCTCCAAAGTTTAGAGAGCTTCATGCGTGGTGGGCACGTTATTTGGAAAGTATTGGGGAGTTGGATGGTGCATTGTTATTCTACAGTGCTGCCAAAGACAACCTCTCCCAAGTAAGAATAAAGTGCACACAAGGAAAGCTTGAAGAGGTAAGTGAGGTAACTCTGAAAAGGTACAACATTGTACTGTAAAACAACCAGTCTAACAGGCCTCACACTTGGCACTGGAATCCAAAGACAGAGCCGCCTGCTATCACCTTGCTCGAATCTATGAAGCCGAAGGGAACTTCTCTAAAGCGGTTGATTTCTACACTAAGGCACACGCCTATAATAGTGCAATCAGACTGGTTAAGGTGAACTTGTTGTGGATATCTCACCTTGTACGGTTTCGAGCGACGGCGGTTTTAGGAACACGACATGCGCGATTTACTCGCGAACCTCTGTCTCATGGCAGGTGGCAGCGAAATTGTGGAGGCTGCGCGATACTTCGAGGATATTCCTGGTTACACGCATCAGGCCGTCATGCTTTATCATAAGGTTTGTTGTGGAGCAAGATTCAACATTTGCCTGCTAGTGTAATATAACTTGCAAAAAATGCTGTTGAAACCTCGATAACCCCTTTATGCTTATGCGCCCTGAATCTTTCCTAGAGGAACACTCCTACTTCAGAATTGTTCTTGAGATCTCAACGTGGAAAAATTTCCAGGTTCAGGGCTCTCCAGGAGAATCTCGTGGAGCACAACGGTGTATGTAATTCCGTGCAGAGCTGCCGAAAAAACCACCTGCTGAGCACTATGTAATTGCTGCGGAAGGATGACACGCAAATTCGTGAAGCGTTCCAAAATTTTTTGTTCATTCCTGAACATATACTATTTCTTAGGGATTATGTGAGAGGGGGCGACGGCGGAAGAACCAGGACTCTTAATAATGCGCTTGCAGGAGCACGCCTACTGGGGAAATCCGTACTCATCGTGAAAGTTCCTCATTATCTTTTTCCTAACAGGATAAGAAGTGCGCTCCATAACCGCGAAAGGAGTATATGTATGATGTGAAAACTACGTAGTCCCCCTTGACTCCGCCCACATACTCCCAAGAAGTTCGGGGCTCAAAAAAGGGGCTTTCGACAGTTCTGCACGGAATCGCATATATCATTGTGAAATAGCTCCTGGAGATTCTTTTCATATGAGAATCTTGAAAAGAATTCCCATTTGAGGCGGTTCGTTCAGAAGAACATCTTGGGAGAGTTGCAGTCTGTGCCTTGTGGTCTGACGGGGTTTATATTGTCCATCAATTCTCGTGTAAAAATTGTCTACTTTGCATTCAAACCCTTCTGTGCAATTTAGGCTGGGATGGTGGGCAGGGCACTCGACCTAGCTTTTCGAGCAGAGCAATTCAGCGCTCTAGATCTCGTCACCAAAGATCTCCACGCTGGATGTGATCCAAATGTTCTGAAGGTGTGTCTCTACTAAATCTTTACCACGATCCCTTTCACATTTTTTAGGCTTCCACATTCTAAAGTGTTCCAATTTAGCGCGCAGCAGAGTTCTTCTCCAACAATCAGAACTATGAAAAGGCTGTCGAACTGCTCTGCTTAGCAAAAGATGTGTGTATTACTCCCAATAATTCTTTAGAGAATTTTGCATCGTATTCTCTGCTGGATCTGTCAACTTTTCTGAATTTTAAGTTCGGAGAAGCCATCCAGCTGTGCCGAGATCGCAATGTGAGGCTCACGGACAAAGTGGCTGAACTGATGACGCCCACTAAGGGTTTGCGTTACTCTTTTTAAAGAATTACTGAAATTGATGCAACTTTCGCTGTCCATTAGTTAAAGATAATCGATGCTCTTTAGATTTTGATAAATGATGGGCAAAATTGCAATCTCGACAGTGTGTTTTTTTTTTCAATCGCTATTCCAGAGACGACCCCCAATGAGGCAGAAAGGAAGCAGTTGCTCGAAAGCATCGCTGAATTGGGGGTTCACCAGGGCAACTACCACTTCGCAGCGAAGAAATACACGCAGGCTGGTGACAAATTGCAGGTGAGAGCCATGAAAAAATGATGCTTTTCCCATTTGGGGGCGATGCTGCTGAGTTTCAGGCTATGAGAGCTCTTCTGAAGTCTGGCGACACACAGAAGATAGTCTTTTTCGCTAATACTGCTAGAAATAAGGATATTTACATCCTTGCAGCAAACTATCTCCAGGTAAGGTAAACTGGTTGTTGTGGGAATTTCAAGCGAATTCGCTGCACTGATTGTTTTGCAGACAACAGACTGGCAAGGAAATGCACAGGTTATACGCGATATTGAGACGTTTTACACGAAAGCGCATTCTCAGCTCCACCTAGCGAGTTTCTACAAAGCCTGCGCCTTCGTAAGCGTTGCTTGCGCTTTTTATGGTTATTCCAAGTTACGTTCATATTACTTAATTCCCAGATGGAAGTGGAGACGTTCAACGACTTTTCGAAAGCAGCAGATGCTCTGGAACACGCGCAAAGGACCGTTGAGCGAGGTCTCCAGGAGCAGTCGGCCAGTTCGGAGAAGTCAAACTCTACTATCAACGCGCTGACGACACTCAAGGAAGAGATCTCTGAACATCTGTCACAACTGGCCAAGTTTGAAAAAATTAAAGAGTAAGTGAATAACTAGTTATTCTCCCTCTTTTCGACTTTTCTTCCCCAACGTGAACGTGCGCGATTTTCATGGAGAGCCGTATTCGGCCATAACCACTTTGTAGGAACCAACCGGACGAAGCGTTGCCTTACACTGTTTAGGAAAGAAACTTGCAACATTTTCATGAATTTTTGAAAGGAGATTAGTACTCTATAGATCAGAACATTTTCTGCCAAGGATTTGCCGAGGAATATCGAAAAATTTCTGCCCAAATTTTGCCTAGAAGCGTTTTTTGATTACAAGAATCACAGTCATCCTGTACCGTGAAGCTGTTTTCAGCACGATCATGGTGGGTCTGCTGTGGTACAAAATGAGTGGTTTTTGAGATCAGCGCATTAGATAAGCGCCCATGTCAGCTAAGAACAAGAAAAAATTCCTGCAATTTGCTAAAATTTCGGAAGGGTACTATAAATGTTAGAACACCTTTCCAGAGTTTACGCCGTCGATGAAAATGATGCAGTTCTGCAGTTGCAGAACCTTGTGGAAAATGCTACAGAAGATTCGATTATTCGTCCGAGCCATATATACTCTCTTCTTATCGCACACTATGTCGGCAAGCAGAATTATAGACCGGTACGGTGAAGTTTTGCTTCGCTTCACGTGTTTCCTTGCTTTTATCAAATCAGAAAATATGTTTCTTCTAGGCCTATCGATGCATCACACAGCTACAAAAGCTTCAGAAGAATATTGATCTATCCACTATTGTTGATCCGGAGCTTCTTGACAAAGTACGTTGGTGTAAGCAATTGAATGAGAAAATCACTGCGAGTGGAAAAATTTGAATGGCCAGGAAAAATTCCACTCCTATTCTTTGTTTTAATAACTTATTTTCTTCATCACTTCTAAGTACAGTGTCGGCCATATGTTTAGCACACTCACGATTCTGAACGACTGAATTTTTCATATGCCTTAGCCGTAGGATAAGCAATCAGAACCAATCCTATGAAATAAACGTGTTGGGGATCTATTTGGCCTTCTTTTCAATTGCTTACTGTGGGCGTAGTCCCAATCGAAACTGGATAAAAAAATCAAAACCTTAGCTGTTTTGGTTTTCCCGAATTTTGTATAATATTTTTATTTTTACCCATGGGGAAGGAAAAAAGTTGATGGTAAGAGAGATGGTGTAGATAAACATTTCTGCCTAACATTTTCCTCCGACCGCTACTGTCGTTCCCTACACACCGGCTAGGACTAAGGACACGAGCAAATAGTTAAATCTGAAAAAAATCCAATTTTATCGACCAAGGGAATATTGAAAGTCTGGAAAGAAGTCCTTGAGTAAGTGAGAGGTTGTTGGTGGGAAGAAAATCACATCCAAAGTGCATGCTTCCTCTTTATTATCGCCGTATATACTTTTTTCAATATTTTTTTAGTCCTGTTGAAACCCATCTATAATACTAGTGCAAAATACGCGGTTATATCGAGAGTAAAAGTCGAATTACAATCTAGTCGAGTGATACGAAGAAGAACCGCAAATATTTCCAAAAATACTGCATTTTATGCTTAGGACGGAGTAATTCCATATAAAGGTGTTTTTCGGAGGAGCGAAGGTGAGGGAAGAAGCGGCACATTATTACTTATCATATGCTCGAGTATGACTCTGATGTCTTATCCCAAGCCTTAGATACGGATTGTATTTTCAAATCAGTTCATTGCCCGAATTCTCGTTGGCGCGTTTTCAATGTTTGACCGCCACTGTATATATCATCCTTAATCCTTTGAGTTTATACATATGTTCCTGTCATTTACTATACGTTATTCCAGCCTAAGTATACAATGAGAACTTACCCAATGTTTTTTGGAGCCTCGATCTCTGCAGTTCCTGGCTTTAAGAGCATTATCTTGTTGTTGTAAACAAAAGTAATTCTCATATTGTTCCAGATCTGCGATGAGCTAGGAGTGCCGCGGGTCACAGTACGCGAAAATGAGGAAGCAGATTCCGATAACGAAGTACAAGGAGTGGAATACAGTCACGCTATGAAGAAGAGAGAAGCGCTCTTCTAGGCTTCGGTTATCACAGCGTGCTGTTGCTCTTACGGATGGTGTACGAGTAGACGTATTGGAATCTGGAAATCATAGTCATCCAACGTATTTTCTGTTATAGTACCTTTAAGTAACATAAAATATTTAAGTATTGGATTGCCTACAGAAAAAAATTGACTTCAAAATCGCTAGAACAAAGCATCGAACTGAGACATATGTTATTGAGGGAGAAGAAAGGAACGAAACGGCATCCGTATCCCATTTTTTTCGACAACATGAGGAAAGAATGGCACTGGCTATATGAGCAACCTGATTCGATAACATGTCCGGACACTCATGTACGGAAGGCAATGTTGTGTTAACGGTGAAACATGGGAGGATAAATTTACTTGGAGGTGCTGATGTAGGCTGTCGATTACGGCAGCTCTCTGCGCGCAATATTTATTCGGTGTAGACCAAATAATGTTCTCGTCAAAACAACAATTAGAAGAAGTCCTTCACGATCAGGCGCGTGTTCACATGTGAGCAAAGTATCCAACAGAGAACTAGGAGAAAGGAAAAGAAAAGAAGGAAAATTGTGTTTATGTTTCCATGTAGCTCAAATTTGGCGGCGCTACCACCCGATCTGTCTAGGACGCTTTAGATTTTTCAATAGTATGAGAGATTCTGCCACGGAGCCTGTATCGAATTAGATGTTAAAAAGCTTAAAATATGGTAAGATTTCATTGCTTATAGTGAGGAACTACCGCTTGCGGTCTTTTTTGGAATTTTGACATCAATCCAAAACGCTTCAAGAGTTTCACGTGCAGAAGTCTCAATCTCGAGCATGAGGATTGTGATTTCTACTTCGTAACCGACATCGTTGTGTAATCACTCACATTCGATGACAACAGGGAGGGGTGGATGTATGAGAAAATGATTTCCCCTCAAGGTGCTTCTTAACTCGAACACTGGCTGTGCAATCCACCTCAATGTTTCCATCATCGCAATCCCCACATTTAGTCTGTACGTAGATGACGCATGCCTCACGTCCTTCACCAAATGAGCAGATTACACAGTTGGGCTTGCAGGTCGTTTATGCGGCTGCGGAACAGATCGTGTTTCAGGTCTTCTGGTAGTAGTTCTGCCACTGTGACCAAATCTTCCGAATCTACTCTCCTCGGATAGAGTCGCGCGGCTCTGCTCGCTCCATAGAATACGAACTGCATGAAAAATTGGGATTCGCTTCGAATATGTATTGCTGCGCCGCCTCCACCTTTGTCCTTCAACCATTTATGAGGTCCTTCTTGTGGTACATAACTGCTAGATAATGCAATTGTTGTCGCCAAGTCAAGTGACTCGTGTTTTTCTTTGCTACCTGAACAGAGCCTCGATGCGGTTTCGAACATGTTTTTTGAGTAGAGCAGATAATAAAGCAGTCTTCGATGGATCATACCTACAACATGGCAGCGGACGCCATTCTAGGATAGGTGAATCCATTTTGTCACGGAAGCAGTTACAATTACTCTTACAAGGCCTTATCCCATAGCTAACCTTCTGGGGCCTCTAATTGCTAATAGTAATTGCTCTATAACTGCCGGTTAACCAGGAGGTTCAAGATAGTAATGGTTCCTGGTTATACACCTTATAACCAGGAACCATTACTATCTTGAAATGATCTGAAAGAAATGAATTTCGACTTGGTTTCAATCACCGTGATATAACCGGCAGGTTATACCACAGTTTGCATGCTGCTCTCTGGCGCTACAAAACCGTCTGTTTGTTGGATCGCAAAGACGCTGCCATATCGATATTGATAAAGCGCGCGCAGAGAGCACGCAAATGTCTCAGACGCAGACAAGGGGACATCCCGGTTATTAAAAAGTCCTCCAGAGGACTTTTTAGGTTCCGGTTATACAAGTTGTAAGTGGTATTGCTGCATGATTTTGCGTTAAAATTTGGGCTTTCCTAACTATGCATTGTAACCGTAAAGCTGATATCTTAAATATAATAATTAGGAACGTTAAGCAGTGTCCTTCCGTTTTAAGTTCCAAATTATTCTTTTTGCATTTAAAACAACCGAGTAGCTCTGGCAATGCATTCGGTCTCATTTTACAAGTGCGAGAAGTTAATGAAACAGATTGAAATGAAACCTACATGGTTTGAAGCTTTGACTGACAAGGTTCTACAACATGTATACCAGTAATTGGCCAGTCGATTTTATACTATACGGTTATGAGGCGCTTCCCGCCAAGAACGACAAGTTGCTGTGTGGTAAAGAGGGTTAGATGATAGGATATAATTTAAATAATAATTAGGAAGGCAGCACCCACGATAATCTTCACCTTCGAACTTTTGAGAGTTTTCGAACCTCTTTTCGCAGCATCCTGCTATATGACAACGTTCGCCTGCATACAGCAAAAGGGACTCGCAAAGAAAAATTGAGGAATTAGGAGTTTGAAGCTTTGACTAACAAGGTTCCACATCATGTATACCAGTAATTGGTCAGTCGATGTCATACTAATACGGTTATGAGGTGCCTCCCACCAAGATCGACAAGTTGTTGTGTGGTAGAGTGGGTAAGATGATAGGATGTGATCGAGAGGGTGCGGGGTTCATATCCTGCTGGCATCCGTAGTTTTGCATTTTCGCGTTTGCGCCGTTAAAGGCAGCACCCACGATAATCTTCACCTTCGAACTTTTGAGAGTTTTCGAACCTCAGGCATTGCCCCGACAATTCTGTGATGAGAAACCCCGCATTTCATGAGATATCACGAGTATAACATCAGTTCAACAGTTCGAAGCCAGCCCGCTAGTACGGGTTGACCTGCTGCGCAGAAATAGCCGTGAGGCGATATTGGAACGAATCAGCTGTTTTCACATATAATCGCTCAGTTTTTCTTTGAAAAATTTTGTTTCGCGGACTTTTAAGTGCCATTCTTACACTACTTTGGATGCAGCTGTCTGTTTGCATTCTAATCTTACTTTTTTTCATAACATCCGTTTCTTCCTATTTTGGGTGTTTGTACTATTTCTTTCCTATTCCTTCCCACTTGTGCTCGTTTTTTCTTCACCAGTAAGTCTGTGCAGCCCACACTTCATTTTCCTCTGATTTCTGTTCTTTTCTGACTTGAATATGCTGCAAAACCACGAAAATATTCAAATCCGTCGAGGAAATACGTAGCGATCAAGTCAGTGCTATCGACTTTTTGCCCTACCCCATGCCTGACAACTCGACCGTTTTCGTTCAATCGCAGCAAATTCAGAGTATCCGAAAGTTGTTTTCCTGTGACTTTCAAGTGGAATTGAACCTCATATTCGTGTTCTTCATGGTTGAAAACTTAGGAATATTTTGAAATCTTGGAGTTGAAAATTTCCGTGGGTGCTGCCTTTAACCACGACTAAAATGACCAAAAGCGTTCGAACACATTAGTTATGCACGTAATTCTGCACTATCTGCGAAATAGTTGCAATATTAGAGATTTAGTTCAGATCCGATGCGTTATTGCTTCAGAATTGTAAAATAAACACCCTTTCGTTCGAAACAGAAAACGGATTAATCGTGGAGAACAACTACTAACAACGGCGAGGTGTACACCATTGGATTCTTTCGTCATTGTCTGGGTTTGAAATAGTATGTACGTGAATACTGTGGCTCAGTGCGATGATTGTTGCCGTGCATGCATGTCTTCGTGCGTTCGTTTCCTCGCTAAGGCCGTCTTTTGCAAATAAGTGGAAATGTAGTGGATGTAGTTCAAGTGATGACAAGAATTTGGTTACATTTTGGTTATAAGTCGGTTAACCTCAGAAGGCCAGAGGCCAAAACTTTCTCTATAACCGTCGGGTCCAGCGCAATTACAGGTCCATTAAAAACGAAAAATAAAATGACAGACAGATTCTTCATGGGTTAACTCTCGAGCAAAGTGATATCGAAAGACAAATAACAAGAAGATCCATTGTTCTTCATCCTGCGCTGACGAAAAGAGCCATCGTATGCAACATATTCAAGATCACTGCGAGCCCGCTGCTTAGGTAGCGAAGAAACACACGAGTCACTTGGCTCGGCGACCACTATTACCAGTTGCAACGGTTACGTATCCGTAGCTCCTCACAGTTGGCAGCAAAACAGTCGAACGCAAAAAAAAAACACGTCTTCAAAACAAGATCCAGTCTTGCATGCCGCGCATCTCCGCTGAAGTGAGCAAAGCTGAACGACTCTATCTGAGGGGAACAGATTCGGGGGATTTGGTCACGATGCCAGAACTACCACCGAAAAACCTGAAATAGCAACTCGTTCATTACATCATATAAGACCGTTTCTGCGCCCTTCCCAACTCCACAACTTGCCCGTTCGGCTGAGCTGTTTGCACGAAATCATGAGTGACGTGACTGAATGCAGGGACTGCAGTGACTAATACAAAACTGCACAGCCATTGCGGTCAAGTTAAGAAACATTTCGAGGGTAATGAAGCTTTTCCGTTATTGGAGCAACGCGAGAACGTTGCCGGATGTTTTCATTGTAGACGTGGTCGAGTCGCGTAATGCCAACCACTCAGCGTGGCATCTTCAGTTCCATGGCCCTATTGCGTCGTTCTGCTTCCTGGGTAGCGCCCCAACACTCAGCGCCATAAATCGCAACACCACGCACAACCATTCGGTGTTGAGGTGCCGAGGGATTCTCTTGGCGCAAAGCACGCCAGCCATTGAACGCCGTTTCATCCAGGTGGGGTGAAAACGCGCTAAGACTTCACGTAAGTAGCTAGCGTAGCATGTAATCGTTGGGCCCAGGTGCTTGAATCCAGATCGTGTTTGTCTTCCAAGGTGAGCACAACGTCATCAGCGAATAAAAGCGTCCAGGGTGCCGTTCTCTGCAAGTCTCGTGTGACGTCGTCCATGACGATGATGAAAAGAAGCGGAGAAAGAGCAGAACCCAGGTGCAGGCCAACGGAGTTGGGAAATTCTGCAAAAGTACCGGCGGCCATCTTCACTTGACTCTTTGGGTGGGCGTGGAGAATCCGATCCCATTCAATGAGCTCCTCGAGAACGCCGCGCCGTCGCAACGCGTACCAACTTACTTCGTGTAGGACGCGGTGGAAGGCCTTCTTTGAGTCGAAAGCGAGATGTAGCGGTTTTCGCTTCTCACGGTGCTTCTTGATAACAGATAGCATCTTTAGTGCGCTGGTTATGAGGCCACACTGATTTAGGAATGATGTTGATTATGGGATAGAAATCACAATCCTCAAGCACAAAACTGAGATTTCTGCACGCGAAGCCCATGAAGCGTTTTGGATTCATGTGAAAATTCCAAAAATGGACCGCAAGAAGGAGTACTTCACTATAAGAAATGAACTCTTATCCTATCTTAGATTATGTAATAACATCTAAGTCGAAATATAGTTTGCGACAGTACCTCTCATACTACTGACAATTTCAGCACGTTCGGTAGCCACACTAACAACAACAACACCAGTGTTAGACCTGAGGTGATAAATGACAGTACCTCTGCATCTTACAACCGAAAGATTTATTCAAAATTAAGCTGTGCTAACGACTTAGTTTGTTAATTAAGTTTAATATTCATATGATTCTTGAACAATGGCATCATCCATGATTCATTACAAAATCCAAAGTGGCTTTCATTAAGGTCTGGAAAAAAGACTTTGTTAAAATCAAATTCGACCGAATAATTTTCAGGCAAGTTTTGGAGCAAGTTATTATATTTCTAGTATGGTGCCTTGTACATGACTGAGCACATTTCATTTTATGAAAAGTCTATGTATAAGTAGTCCAGCAGTGTTTGTAGCAAACGTTTTCGTTGTCGAAAACTGTAAGTCGCAGTTGTTCTAAAATCGTCACAAGATGTGCCTTTCCATTCTGTAAGGTTCTTGTCTTTGGATAAGTACGAGCCTTGTACACTGTAGGCGGCCCCTCTCCTTGTCAAAAGAGGCCTCCGATAGGTAGAAACATGAATAGTTAGCAATAATCATAATACGTCTGGCCTATATAATATGTATGTTTTTTCGACTGTGACCGTGCACACGGCGACAATGGTTGAGGATGAAAATAAAGTCAGGATAGCGGACCACATCAGAACTCAAAAAGAATGTATGAATAAAAAAGAGCAATTCACCTCTTCTCGAAGAAAAGATCGCCATAGCAGTGCGCTTTTCTCTCTTTTGTTCTGTTAGTCTGCAAGAGAAATTTGCTCAATTTGCTATTCTTTGTTCTACTAACTATCATGGCTGCTTCCTCCCTCTTGATAAGAGATGAGATGCAACAATGATTGCATGAGTGGTTTCTACTAGCGCCCCTTCGGGACGCTAGAAAGTGGGGTGGGGTAGCCACTTGGGGCAAGTAGAAAAGCTTCACACATGTGAAATGCTTAATTAACAAAAAAGCAAGACTAATCATTAATTGAGCTCAAATACGGAACCCTTTTCATAAATTGCGCATATTCTACCAGTCTGGCCGCCACGCCAAATTTCGTTTTTTTTTTGTAAGTGCATTCATTCAACGCCTATGGACCCGTCATGGCCAGGCACTCCCAACTCTGCACAGGAGTATCTTCCAGATGGCTTAAGAACCTGTGTACACCTCAGCATAACCAACGTATGCGAATAATCATCTTTTTCACACTACTGGGCCACTGCAGACCGTTATTCTGGTGTTTTCCTTACTATTGGCCACGGCGGACCCGATCCAGCTGTGGGCCCGTATCCTGACGTTTTCCCCACTTGGGCCAAGACAGACCCATTCTCATCCGTGGACCCTTATGGCGTTTCCCCACTACTGGGCCACGGCGTACCTATTCTCCATCCGTGGACCATATCCTGGCGTTTTCCCTGCTATTGACCACGGCAGACCTGTTCTCCATCCGTGCACCCATATCCTGCCGTTTTTCCCACTACTGGGCCACAGCAGACCCATCCTCCATTCGTGGGCCCTCATCCTGGCGTTTTCTATACTTTTCTATACTATAGGCCACAGCAGACCCATTCTTCGTCCGTGGGCCTTTATCCTGGCGTTTTCCCACTAATGGACAACGGCAGACCCATCCTCCATTCGTGGGCCCTCATCCTGGCGTATTTCTTACTATTGGTCACGATGAGTTCTTTTTTCATCCGTGGGCCCTTATTCTGGCGTTTTCTATACTATAGGCCTCGGCAGACCCATTCTTCGTCCGTGGACCCTTATACTGGCCTTTTCCCCACTACTGGACCACGACAGACCCATCCTCCACCCATGCACCAATATCGTGGCGTTTTCCCGACTACTGGTCCACGGCAGACCTATTCTCCACCCGTGCACCCATATCCTGCCGTTTTCCCGGCTATTAGCCACGGCGTACCTATTCTCCATCCGTGGACCCTTATCCTGGTGTTTTCCCTGCTATTAGCCACGGCAGACCCATTCTTCATCGTGGACCCGTATACTGGCGTTTCCCCCACTACTCTTCCACGGCAGACCCATTCTCCATCCGTGGACACGTATGTTGGCGTTTCCTCCATTGTTGGGACACGGCGGACCCTTTCTCGATCGGTGGATTCCTATCCTGGTGTTCTGGTGTTTTTTTTTTCTGAATTATGGAGCCCCGGCACATTTGCCCGTCATTAGTGCACCCGCACTACTGGTAAATCTCGAGAATAATGGAAGAAAATTAGGAAATATTTAGAGTTTGGTCAGTTACATGTGCTTTCAGGAAATGTCACAACAGCTTAGGATGACCTGTTGTTCATTCGTTCTCCTTGTGTATTGGATTGTACTGTCCTTCTTAGAAACACTGATCCTAGGACTCCCTAATCTCTGCGGGACCTCGTGACTAAGTGCGCCAAACGTACATAGCCAAGGCAAGGACCGAGTGCGACCCATCGCTGCGCGACCTCTCAGGATGCCTATCCGTCTATTCGAGGAGCATCACTTCCAGTGCACCTTCCTTGTGTAGGGTCCCGCCACGAAACCCTGAAAGCACTGTCTAAATCTCTCGCTTTCATCATTGGAGACTGTATCCATTTTTCCGTCAGTGTCGCCCTTACGGTGCTTTGTTAAGAGGATTTTATCAATAACAAGTCCGGCCGGACTGCCAGACTTCTCCTAAAATAAATCACAGTTTTCTACGCAATTTTATGCGTAAACTCTTGGATGAAAATGCTGGGATCTTTCACCACTTTTTCTTTGCTTTCCTCCAAAAAACCGCTGGATCCTCTATACATAGGGCAGTAGCGTTCCCCTTCAATGCACCTGTACCTTTCTGTTGACTAGAATAGATGGGATTAATCATAAATAACCGGCTTAATCTGGAGCGACCACTGAGAATTGTTCATCCTTTTCTGTCTGTTTTGGTAGGTAAAGCGATAAGAGACACCATAGGTACAGAAGGGGTATAGAAGAGGACGGTGGTGTACCATTCGGAAGGAGGATGTGAGGTCAATAAGGTCTCACACGACAAACCATCCACAAATTGAGGGCTGTGTTCGGCAGCTCTCATCATGTCCCGATGCTCAAAGTGTTCCACACTACAGACATCGGCACACTCTGCAGTAGACCCATATCCCCAGATTTCCCCAATTTCTGACGCAGGTACACGCTTATCACAACGTTGGGCTCGTCTGCTCATGTTTCTCCTTATCTGGGCGCCGGCACACCCTTATCACAACATTACACCCTTCTCTAGATGTTTCCCCCACTTTTTAGGTACCGACGCACCTTTATGACAACGTTGGACCCGTCTCCTGCCCCCTCCGCCGTATTGGGCGCCAGCGCACGCTTTGGAGGTCATTGGATCCTAGATCGGTTAGCATTGCAAGGTTAGGCTATGTTCCCTAAATTCACACGCACATACACATACATATACACATACACATATGTACACACATACACACATGTGACAGATTAAGCGCTTTAGTGATTATCATAAGTCACTAGACGGTGTATCCGGCTTCGCTCGGGTGTTCAATTTCTCCCGGCCATTTAAAGCTGATGCCAACACTTGTTGAACCAAAAATCCTTTCAAAATGTTCATCATTTGGTGATCAGCTCAAGTGACCCTCCTTCACCCTGCCCCCCTTCCCTCAAAAAATGGGGTGAAGTTGCTTGACTGGTAAATAAATTCTTATAAACTTTGGACTCTGATCGTCATGCCGGTTACGCGCAGATCTGCCAACAATGCTAAAGCAACTACCAGGACACTTTCCCAGCCTACTTCCGAGTCACCTGCACACATCCGGACCAAGACGTCGGAGAAAGAAGAGGTAATAGCACAGCTTCAGTCTATACTGGAAATCAAAGCACCTGAAGCACTGCCTCTACTCAACCAGCTCCTCCAACTCTCCAGGATAGACCCTCGAGATGTTGTAGAGAGCGAGAAGCGGTCCAGATCGATCGTCATTTCCGGTGTAGCGGAAGCTAGTGGTAATCTCACACCGTTTGACAGGCTCGCTCACACGGAAGCCGCTGTGCATAAGATTCTGGATGCTCTCGGCATCGAAGCTCGCCCAAACGAAGTATATCGGATGGGTGTTGCCTCCGAAGGGAAACCGCGTTTAATCAAATGCGTTCTTCCGTCACAAAGGTTTTATTTTGAAGCGTTGCGCAAGGCTCGTACTCTCCGTTCAATCGATGGTTTTGATCACATCTATATCAGACGCTCGATGACCAGGGAACAACGCGAAAAGGACAAGGATCTACGGAGACAAGCCCGGGAGTTGAACGAAAAGGAGCACCACGGTAACAAGGTTTACGTTGTTTACAAAGACCAGCTGGTGAAGTCCTCGGAGATCCCGCAAATTAAGGCTTCTAATGCAAAAAACTTCTAACACGTCAAGGCTCTCGGCCTCTTCCTTGCTTGCTTTTGAATAGTAGAAGCATTGTAAATAAGTTGCCTGAATTCCACTGTCTATTGTCTTTGCATAAGCCAGCTATCGCCTTTGTCACGGAAACGTGGCTGAGTAGCAAGTTTTCTGATTCAGATCTTACTGGTGATTTTCCATATCTAGTTCTTCGTAAAGATCGTGCAAGAAAAAAGGGAGGTGGTGTATGTGCCCTTATTCTCAACCACATCATTTTTGAGCAAGTTAAATTTGATTTTCAGTCAGATTCCGAGTTACTCGTTTTTGATGTTTATGCTGAGTCAATTGACCGCCAAAGATTTATCCTAGTCTATCGACCCCCAGCAAACAGGGTTCAGGAAGACGATGAACTTATCTCGGTCCTAGAAAATTTATCCTCAGTTGATTTTGACGTCACAATACTCGGTGATTTTAATCTAACGGACGTTGACTGGAATTCTTCTGGTTCGAAGAATTCGGGCTCTGCCAAATTCCTTAGTTTCTTTAACTCAATCGGACTCCGGCAATTTGTCAAGTCCCCTACGCGGGGCTTTTCCACGCTCGATATTATACTGTCTGCCTCAGATTCCGTTCGGGTCAACGAAATTCTCCCGCCATTAGGCAACTCAGACCATAACGTTGTCGCTTTTTCGATCTCAATGAATAGTCCTAACGTTTGTCCGAACAAGTATTTTGATTACCGAAACGCTGACGTTGAAAGTATCAAAAATATACTTTCCTCTATCGATTGGTTTGAGCTTTTCTCAAACTACATCGACATTGACGATATCTATACACGCTTCTTGAGACTCCTCCACAAATTAATCAACCGCTTTGTTCCATTGAGGTATACTCCAAAATCTTCCCCTCATTACCCACTTCACATTGAGAACCTAATTAATCAAAAAAAAAAGGCTATTTCGTGAGGCAGTTGACCCATTTAGATGTGAAAGCTATAAAAATATATGTCGCAAACTCAGCTATCATTTGAAACGGTTTCTTAAGTACAAGGAGCGGAAGATGTCGGAAAGTAAAAATATGAGTGAATTATTTTCACAGATGAAACGACGCATTTCGAGCAAAAAATGCGCATCCACCCTTGAAGACAGACTTGGTAACAAATTTTTCACGACAGCTAGCAAATCCAACGCTCTCTCCGACTATTTCGCTAGTGTTTTCGAGAGCCCTAGCACTTCATGCCCAAAGGTTGAAAGGTTATCTTCAGCAGATTGTCCGAACCCATGTATACATTATGAAGTTGTTAGAAGATATCTGAAATCATCTAAGGAATCCTTTTCAGCCACGTCTGATGGCATACCCGCTTTCTTCTTCAAGAAGTTTGCTGATCAACTTTGTCAACCTCTGGCACATATCTTCAATATATCTCTCATGACAGGCACTGTACCCTCTTTATGGAAAAAAGCCATGATTACCCCAATACCCAAAGTAGCTCTTGCCACAGATGTTTCTGACTTCAGGCCCATCAGCATTTTGCCTACCCCATGCAAAATCATGGAAAAAATACTTGCTAAGCATATTCTCGACTGGTCATTCAGAGTCAACTGCATTCCTGAGGAGCAGCATGGATTCCTCCCAGGCTGTTCCACTTCCACGCAGTTGATTCAATGCTGTCACGACTGGATGATCGCTCTGAGGGAAGGTAAAAATGTTGAAGTGATTTATTTTGACCTTAGCAAGGCCTTCGACACAGTCGATCATCCAAGTCTATTAACCAAACTTGAAAGCATCGGCATAAGAAATAATTTGCTGCAGTGGTTTGATTCTTACCTGTTTAATAGAACGTTCGCGGTGCGTTTCCAAGATCAATTATCCTCAGAAAGAGCCGCCCCTTCTGGAGTGCCTCAAGGAAGCGCTCTGTCCCCTCTACTCTTCAATATCTACACCACAGATCTTGTCAAGCGTTTGAAGACTGACCCTCGAATAAACGTGGCTGTTTATGCGGACGATGTCAAAATTTATGTAGCCTATAATGTCTGTGATGCGGTAGAGAGGGAGGAAGTAAGATTGAAATTGAAGGCTTCAATTCAGGCAATGCTTTCTTGGGCACAGGAATGGCACATAAAAGTAAATACTTCGAAAAGCCATTTACTCGTTTTGGGAGTCATGAGCGATGCGGACGACTATGGTATTACCCTTAGTATAGAGGAAAAAGTCCGTGACCTAGGTGTCACCATCGACCGCTCTCTGACATACTCTCACCACATCGAAGAAATGACTGCTAAAGCTAAACGGATCATGCATGCTATATTTAGAAACTTGCATACTTCTGACATAGATGTTCTGATGAAGCTGTACAAGGCCTATGTCAGGCCGGTGTTGGAATACAATAGTCACTTATGGAATCCTCTGCTGAAAAAAGACATTCAAAAACTTGAAAAGATCCAAAAGAGCTTCACCAGAATTGCATTTTATCGCGCCTTTCCAAATGAACACTACCCTATAGCTCTACCTAGCTATAAGAATAGGTTGCAAGTCCTCGGCCTGAAAAGTCTGCTCTATAGGAGGGTAGAGGCTGATGTCATCATGGGTTTCAAAATACTCAGAGGTGAAGTTCGTCTGAAACCTTCTAAGTTTTGGTATTTCAAGCCAATCAACGAACGCAGATTTAGCTTAAACCTATTTCCTTCCAGGACTAGAATACATCAAAAGTATGGCGAGAGGAACTCCTTTGCACATCGTGTCTCACAGTTCCTAAATAAATTACCTCACCGTCTGGCTGTTTCAGAGAGCTCAAAGAATTTGAGAAAACTTCTTCGGAATGAGAATCTATTAAACTTGCTCGGTCTTGATGATGTGGTTTAAATATGTTTCTTTTCCTTTTCTTTCCTCCGTCGCTTATATTTTTTTTGTAACTGTCTTACTTGTTGGTTGCGTTTTGTTCATACTTTTGTCACGATTTCATGTCCATAACTGACCATGCACGCCTATGAGCGTATTAAATAAATAAATAAATAAATAAAGTGCTTGCCTAATCCATGTTCCCTCTCCAAACTCTTCATTGAGAGCGTAATGGATGACTAAAAGGTGTTGCAAGTTGTATGCCCGAAGGGAAATCGCCGTAGGACCACTCCTTACACTAGGATGCCTTCTTCCGATACAAAACTAAGCCAGCACAGGGCAAACGTCTCCGATCCATTTCGTGCGATTAGAATATCGAATATTCGGGCGACGCATCCGAATAATGGGGGTTTCGAATATTCGAATAATCAAATATATTCGAAAGTTTACTTTTTCGAATATTCGAATTTCGAATATATTCGAAAAACGAAAATTTCGAATGTTCGAATTTTCGAATGATTTGATTCGAATAACTTATTCGAATAACCGAATAATTATTCGATTCGGTTGCAAGTATAATGCTGACCCACAGGATGAAGGTTGAGGGTTTGCATCCATTCCCCAGTTTTGTTTTGTAAACTTCAATTGCTGACTTTTGACAGGGTGAGGAGCTGTTCAGGAGATTGCTGACTGTTGATGTTACACTACGAAAGCTACAGGAAGGCTTCCTCTGTATGAAGCCTGCTACGCTGTTTGGTAAAGGCTTGGCCCAATTCTTTTTACAATTGGTCACTTTTGTGGCCTGAACAAAAACAGGTGCAATCTGATAGAAGAATAGAATACTTAGTCTTTCCAGCGACATTGCATTAACACCCAGTATAGAGCAATTTTCCATTATTTTCAAAGGAGCACTTGTAGCTATTGCTCATTTATCTCCTGAACAGTTCCGCACTTTGTCAAAGATTAGCTATTAGAGTTTGCAAAGCTTTAGTGGGGGAGGGGATGTAAACCCTCGACCTCCATCCTGTGTGTAAGCAATGCTGCTTACTAAGCATCACTATCCACTCGGCTATCCTGCTACCAAGCTATGAGGGAGGTAAATGTCAATATGGCAGGAAATGGAATTTCAAGCTTGTATTAACCATTTAGCAAATTCCAAATATAATCGGTAACATCATTTGAGAGAAGCTTTCCAACCATATACGTCTCGTTCCGAAAGCGTAGCTTAAGAAGCTTTCCAACCATATACGTCTCGCTCCGAAAGCGCAGCTTAAGTTCGTGCCCTTACCTTGTTAGTTAAGTATCCGTCCATTTCCTGAATGAGTTTTAGCAGGTTCTGTTTGCTACCACTCTTTGAAAAAACCTGTTTTCTGTAGCGATCTCCACTAATCGCACCCAACTTTACCCTTACCAACTCGTCCAGTCTTTCACTAAAGACCGCAATAGGAGATTTCAAACCTGGGTGTTTTGTCTTTTTTGCATAAAACTGATCAACGTATTCGCTTTCATCATTATAGGTAACCTAGGATTAGAGCTAGATCTTGATGATCAGATTTTCCGTAGGTGCGGCCTTTAATCCAAGAAGTAAGGCAATAATAGTTGATAAATGGATTTGTGGTATGAGAAATCGATGTCGTTCAACTTTTTTTCGAGTTCCCACGTGCTACTCAACCGTTCTTCACTAATGCATTTCAAGCAGTTTTTGAAAGAAGTTTTTAAGTACAAAAACGTACCTCAAACACAATGTCTTCAGGCTTTGGTTTATTTACCCTCACCACAACTTCTGGTTGTGCTTGTTTTGCCTGCTGTTCCTGAATCGACCACAATTTCTTAACAAACATTATTACACGTGAATAGCAATATATCCGTCCATCATCACTTTTATTAAACCCAAGTCAGTTCCTATATCGAAGATGTTAGGACGAACATGGAGTGATAGGGATTTTGTCCTCACAGTGATTATGATAGGAATCCACAACTATGTATATTCCCATTCAAAAAATTTGAAACTTTATGCAAAAGAGCGCTAAAGAGGGAATGATTTCGGAGTAACTAAGGCTACCTTTCGAGTAGAATTCATGCAGCCAGTACTGTTGCTTCAATTATTACCTGGTTTTGTACAGGAGTGACCACTGCTGTGTTCGTGTGACCACTTTCCTGCAAAATTTTTTTTTGTTATGCTGCATAAATGTGAGGGATTACTGATTACACGAAGCACCAGAGGTGTGCTGGGGTGTTCCGTTGATTGTAACGAGCGGAATTGGTAAAGCTGTCGATTTCTTTCCTGAAATGAACACCTACTGTAAAGGCACATAAAAATGTGTTCTTTCCTTTTCCTGCTCAAAGTTGAGTTTGCTTACCTAAATTACTATACCTTACGAGGAAAGGATATTTCCTCACACTGGCCTTTCCTACCAATATACAAGCACTTCTATGAAGATGGAGACGCTGATCTCGAATTCGTACGCACCATTCGTGCGGGGTCCTGCAGGAGTGGGACGTTATGGCGGTTTGTTGATGGCGAATTGGAGCAGAGGCAGAGGGCTGAGAGAGCAATTAGGTCCGTGGCCCAGTGGAAAGTCCGCCACCACAAAGTCGCTGGTTCAGATCCTGCCACAGCCGCTCCTTTTGCACTCTTGCTTTAGATACCGTATCCTTCGATGTCACGCAGCTATGGCACGTTTCCCTCTCGCACTATAAGAGTATGTGATATACGAAGAATCATTGGAGTAGCTCTGAACTCTCGTATTATCTGAATGGAAGTGGTAAACATGGCATAACTGCGTGAAAATAGCCTCGCCGAAGGAAATGAGCTCTAAATCGAGAACGCAGAAGTAGTAACTGCAGGAAGATCTGAATCAGCTACATGCGCTTCTTAAGCGAGGGTGTCACCACTGCGCCATGGAAGCAACTGACTGTTGGCATTTGAGGGCATATGCGATGATCTCTGTACCCGATTCGCAATGAAAAAACGGAAATAGCTTTCCACTCAGGACCATTCGGAGCAGGGTGGGGTACCGATTCGAAATCAGCGTTGCAAGTTTCATAGAACTGCTTATATAATGCTAGGAAAGACCATTGTGAGAAACTATCTTACAACCTATGCATGATCTATCGAACTTTTGAATTTCGGAAGTTATCCTCGTGTGCCAGTTTTGTGTGCAATAAAACCGTCAGTAGATGAGGATGAGTCATTCGTTCCCGCATCTTGAGAATTTGCAATCAAGGATTTTCTTAAGGAAAATCAAACTGCAATATGCAAACGTCAACCAAAGCGATTTGTACTGCCGTAGTGCACGTTTTGCGGTTTCAGTTCCTCCCATAATGACGTAGAAGGGAAGGTCGGATGGCCATAATTTGCACGGCCATGCCTGAACAATTTGACTGCGTGTCAAATTCTGGAGGGTATGCGCACCTCTCTGAGGTCGTCTCTGACGTACAAGGCTTTTTAGCGACATTTACTCACGATACAGGGGAAATGTGCGAAAACATCTACAACATCTAGATAGAATATAATGAAAAAGCACGCATCTTAGTTATTCCATTCCACTTTACATAAACAACTATCCAACTGTTTAAAGACAGTATATCACCGCATTTGGATTCTGAGATTAGAAGAGATTATTGACCAGATCGACGTGCTGATTCCAGTAGTATCATAGTTAATATTAATTGGCATATTATGTGCGTGTGTGTGTGTGAAAGAGAACCAGCCACTGTCTACAAAAACTACAGATGCCACTGTGTTCAGCGCATCGAGTTATGTACAGAAACTGTTGCAAATTTTGATTTTTACCTCGACTTAAAGGTGTTTTGAGCAACCTTTGTCATGTTCAGACATGTTAGTGGCGGACAGTTGTTTTCAACACGGTGGGGGTGAGTGAGATAGACCTATGATTACATGACCATATAAAAGGAATGAGAGGGGCACGGCAGTTTTATAAAGAAGAGGAGGAATCAGGCGGACGAGGAATGACGTGGATGAGGGTTGCGCCCGCACAGATGGTGGAGAAGGTGACATAAAACAAGCCTAGAGCTATGTCAAGGTGCGTTAGCGCCAGATAGGGGAGGAGTTGCCGTTGAAGGGAGAACAGCAGTAAGAGTGATGCGCCGGCGCTCATAGGTGGAAGAGACGGGTACAGCACTGTGATAGGGCCGACGTTTACAAAATGGGGAAACGCCTGGAGTAGGGTCCAAAGGTGTGCTAAGGGTGCGTCGGCGTCCAAAAGTGGGGAAATGCCTGGAGATCGGTCCAAAGGTGTGATAAGGGTGCGACGGCATCCAAAACTGGGGAAACGCCTGGAGTCGGGTCCAAAGGTGTGATAAGGGTGCGTCGGTGTCCAAAACTGGGGAAACGCCTGGAGTCGGGTCCAAAGGTGTGGTAAGGGTGCGTCGGCGCCCTAAAGTGGGGAAACAAGTGTAGTCGGGTCCAACGATGTGGTAAGGGCCAGCGTCGCAAAGTGGAAAAACGCAAAAACTGGGTGTAACAGTGTGATAAGGGTGCGTGAAAGTGTGGAAGATGTCAGGTACGGGTCCCCACCTGCGAGACCAGTATGCCAGCGCTCAGTAGAGGGGAACAGACACGTATGCGAGGCGAGCGAAGCGAGCCCAAAAGAAGCCTGGGAGTCCGGCGTTAGCCAGACAATCAGGCTGGTAAGGCTCTAAATTGCATTTCTACGGGGGCCCTTTTTAGTAGTTGTCGGCGTTTAATGTATATAGCGAATGCGCCTTATCATGTCGAATAACACACTAAATACAGTCCGTTCCTGATGAAGTACTTATCACTCATTCCCAGTAGTCGGCCAAGAATTTGGAAGTTTTGGGCAAAACATCGCTTCAGAATGCACAGTTCCCAGTGGTTTTAAGACGTTTCTCGCATGTCATTGTTCTCGACAGCTCATTCATATCCTATCACTGTACGAAATTTGGGGGAAATTTCTGAGTTGAGCCACTGACTTTGAAGGCAATGTCTCACCTCAGATACAGCGGCCAAGAATTTGATCAAACTCTCGGCCGGTGTACGAGGCGCCTCCTTTCACTGGCAGGCCGAAATGCGAACACCGGTGCGATCAATGAGATCAACTGAGGTGTATGGGAAGACATGCCACTTCCTCGCCGAGAAACACGTCCGCGCCAAGTTGAATAGGTCAGTCGAAAACGGGTTTTCGACAGTTTTATCAAAAATCTAACTACTACATATTTGAGTTCGTGACGTGAAACGCACTTTGCCCTGAAGGAATTGTTGAGCGATTATACCACTCGTATCAGATCCGACTATGTAAACATGTATATGGCGTGAGCTGTATCATTTTTGAAGAACACTGGAAAGGCTCATTTGATCGGAGCGTGGTCTGTTTTGTCAACGATGTCAATGACAAATGGAGAAGAACACATTCCCATGTCAGCAACTGAAAGAACACGTACCAGGAAACGCCGAATGTCTACAGAAGAGCGCCGCAGGCATGCCGAAGAGAGAAGAGTATACGAAATGCAACGAAGACAGTCGGATCCGACAATACGTGAGCAGCATTCTCAGCTTATGAGAAATATACGCGCATCACCTTCGAAGGCTGCGCTGTTTACGGGAGAAAGCCATGTCCCTGGCCGCCACACTCTTAGTAGAATGGATACAATATGCATTCACTGTTCAGCTCGTCATTTTGCCGAGGAGAAAAAAAGGAGTGCAAATGAATTTGACCAGTGTTGCAATTTTGAAAATGTGAGGTTGCAGATGCCTCAGTTTCCAGCAGGTTTGCGAGATCTTTTAGAACAGAATTCGGAAGATGGTCGAGATTTCAGAGCGAGCATTCGTAGTTACAACAATGCTTTTGCAATGGCATCTCTGTCGGCGAAGATCGAATTACCACGTGGTTCTGGACCATACTGCTTCCGCCTACACGGGCAAGTCTACCATACATTGAGGCCATTAGAAGCAAACTCTGAACGCCCGAGGTACGCCCAGCTGTATTTTCTTGATTCTCGCGACGCCTGCAACGAAAGGATGAATCACCCTGCCAACAGAGGTTGTTCTCGCGAATTGATGGAGAAACTTCAGTATGAATTAAATTCTATCAATCCGTTCATTAGGTCTTTCAAAATGATGGCTGAGGTGATCAAGGAAGAAGAAGGAAGGGCTCGACGAGAAAACAGAGCTGCACCTATTGTTCAAATGGTTTTCGATACTAGCCCCAATCTGGATCGCCGACGCCATAATCTTCAAAAGACCGGTCTAGATTCAACCCGAAGAAGGACAAGAGTGACGCAAATGGAGTTCTACAGATACCATCTGGCTATTCGTGACGATTTCAACCAGCTTTTGAGAGCTGGAAAGTTATTCCAACAGTATATAGTTGACGCATACGTCCGAACTGAACAAAACCGCCTCAATTTTCATCGAACCCACCAATCCGTTCTGCGAGCTGAACAGTACAATGTAATGGTAGATTTCCTCAATGATAGCAATACCACACGAATTGGAAGACGGGTCATATTACCAGCGACTTTCCCAGGAAGTCCCAGATATATGATCGCTCTTTATCAAGATTCAATGGCTATTATTGCTAGGTTCGGCAAGCCTGACCTTTTTATTACATTCACATGCAACGCAAAGTGGACAGAGATCACAAGTAACCTTCTTCCTCACCAGTCCCCTTCTGATCGCCCCGACATCGTGGCACGAGTCTTTCAGCTGAAGCTAACCGCTCTCCTGAACGACATACTAAAAAAGGGGATTTTCGGACAAGTGAAGGCTGACATGTGGGTAGTTGAATTCCAGAAAAGAGGGCTTCCCCACTGCCATCTTCTGGTTTGTCTCTTGAATCAAGATAAGTTCAGGACGCCAGAGGAAGTTGACAAAATCATTTGGGCTCACATTCCAGACCCAAGGCTTGAACAACTTTACGATGTTGTGACACGATTTAACCTCCATGGTCGCTGCGGACATTTGAACCCTGATGCGCCTTGCATGGACATATCTATGGGAAGATGTTCAAAACGTTTTCCAAAACCCTACTGTGATGCGACACGAATGGACGTGGACGGATTTCCAGAATATGCCAGACCAAGTCAGGGTTTCACCCACACTACATCAAATGGAAAAGTTGTCGGCAACGAATGGGTAGTTCCATATAATTGGTATCTCTCGAGTAAATACGAGGCTCATATCAATGTAGAACTATGTTCCACGATTTCAGCGATAAAATACTTGAACAAGTACGTTTACAAAGGACCTGACCGAGCAAGACTAATCATGCGATCAAGGCCAGATACAGACTCGATTGAATACGATGAAATTTGCTCTTATTTGGATACCCGCTATTCTTGCCCACCGCAAGCTGCTTGGAATATATTTGGATTTGCTCTGCACGATCGATCCCATTCCGTGGTTCGCCTTCCCGTGCATCTTCCTGGGCAACAGGAAATTTTCTTTCAAGAAGGGCATGAAGCCGATGCAGTAAATGCTGCTGCTGAACGAAATACCCAACTAACAGGATGGTTCCGCCTTAACCAGGTCAATCAGGATGCTCGAGGGTTTTTGTACAGAGATTCCAGAGCACTTCAGGTGGACTGGTGGGAGATGGGAATCGAGGAAACGTCATGAAAAGGTTATCAGACGCGTATATACTGTCAATCCAAGGGAAGGAGAGGTTTCTACCTACGGGTTATGCTCTTATATACAACGGGAGCCACAGGATTCGAGTATTTGAGAAATGTGAATGGCATCCAATACAGTACCTTCCGTGAAGCTGCCATTGCCGCTGGATATTTGCAGGACGATGAAGAATACCGCAGATGTTTGGAAGATGCCAGAAGGATGTCTATGCCATCGCAAATGCAAGCTTTGTTCGCGTACATCCTCAGCCTCTGCGAAATAAATAACGGACACAGTCTTTGGAATGACTACAAAGATTCAATGATGGAAGATTTTCTGCGTGGTGGCGTGCTTCCTAATGTGGCCGAAGCGGTAGCGTACACTGAAATCAAAGAAATAGCCTTGGGATGTGGAGTAGATATCACAACTATTATTCCACCACCTATGTGCACCACTGCTGTTATCGACAATGATGTCGTCGATGTTGATGCATATCGTGAAGAAGGAAGCCGGCTCTATCAAACGCTCAACGCACAGCAGAAACACATCGTTGATGCCGTCATCACCAACACCGAGAAATGCGTGTTCATAGATGGCCCTGGAGGTTCTGGCAAGAACTACACTTATAACTTTCTCTATAAATTACTGGTGGGTCAAGGAAAGCGCGTACTCAATGTTGCGTGGTCGGGCATAGCAGCAACGCTTCTTCCTCGAGGCCGAACAGTGCACTCAGCATTCTGCCTGCCTGTTCCTATTAACGAAACACGTAAGACCTCCTTGATGTCCGTTCAAAGCAGGCAAGCAAGGGATTTACAATCTACCGACTGCATCATATGGGATGAAGCTCCTATGGCGCCAAAGTTCGCACTCGAGGCGGTAGACCAGCTTCTTCGAGATATCGCACAGTCCGATCAGCCGTTTGGTGGTAAAACAATGATTCTTGGAGGATTTCCGACAAATACGGCCTGTGGTACCACAAGCTGGCCGGATGGAAGTTGTGAACATCACTATTAAGAACTGCTCACTATGGTCATATTTTCGGCAATTTTCATTAACCGAAAATATGAGAGCGAAAAGTGCTGGAGCGCAATGGTGCAACTTTCTGATTCAACTTGGCAATGGAGAAATGCAGGATCCATCTGGCAATGTTGAAATCCCAGCGGAGTTGCTGAGCAGAGGATCATTGGTGACGTTTTTGGAGACATCACAACAATGGAAGATATAAATACGGCGGTGGACAGAGCAATTCTGACCCTAAAAAATTTTGACTTATTAGAAATTAACAACAAGGTTCTCCGACGGCTACCTGGCGAAGAAAAACTGTGCAGAAGTACTGATGAAGTTGAGTGTGAAATAGAAGCAGACGCCACTAATTTCCCACTCGAATTTCTAAATAGTTTGACCCCGCCAGGCTACCCCCCGCATGAACTTTTTTTGAAAAACGGTGCTATAGTTATGCTCCTCCGAAACCTGAGAGTGACACAAGGTCTCTGTAATGGGACGCGGTTGATCGTACTGCACGTAAGCAGGCACGTTCTTGGGTGCAAAATAGCTACTGGAAGCAACAAGGGACAGGATACGCTCATTCCACGGATAATTTTCCAACCCGGACAGAGCGATACATCTCCATGTAGGTTGAGGCGAAGACAATTCCCTGTGCATCTTGCTTTCGCAATGACTATCAACAAGAGCCAGGGTCAAACCTTCAGCAGGGTCGGTGTTTACCTTCCTAGCCCTATTTTTTCCCATGGTCAACTCTACGTCGCATTTTCTAGAGTTCGCGACAAGAATCAACTCAAAATTTTGCTTCCGCGTGGAGAAAACAGAACCGCCAACATTGTATACCAAGAAATGCTGCAGTAGCTCCGATGAGCAACCTCCTCTGATCTCTTTTTCGTGTCGATCTGTTAATGGAGTGTAGGAAACAGTAAACGTGATGGAGCACAGAGCCTTATCTCGACAAATTAGCAGAAATGTTAACCGAGAAAGAAACCGGTAACAATAATATCTCATTCTAAGAGAACACCTCAATTCAAAACCCCCGCGGAGCGGGCAAGTGCGAGACTCGCCGAAGGCGAGTCGGAGCACTTGTCATATACATAGTTGAACTCAGCGTGTCAAGCTGATCCAGGTATTGTCGATATCCTAGAATCGAAAATGAGGTGAGACACTGCCTTTAAGATGGCAACAAATACGGAGACTGAAGAATTTGGACCTATTATCACCCACAAAAACAATAGTCTACGAGAACTATGTATGCTTAAGCAACTAATATTGGCGACCATCCCGCATTTGCATCTTATTCAGTTGTATAAGGGGAAAATAGTGCTAACTTGAGCGAGTTTGAGGGACGCCTTGAGGGCAGTACCACGAACAAGACTGCCTACACCATAAACCTAACATGGTATTGAGCTCGGGGTTATTCAACCGTGCAGCTGGTAGTCATTGGTATAACACATCGAATGACTTCTTCAAGGTCTATCACTTAATGGTGGGCACTCTAGCTAACACTGCCGCTATAGTCCTCGAGGACTGCAGCACCTTGTGTCGCCGCCGCCGGCGACTGTGGGGCCGATGCGCATCGATTGTGGGCGAGGAAACAGCGGCTACCTAACAAAGGAAGGATACTTGGTCGAAGTGGCCATTCGTAATGTCTGTTACTATGTGCAGTTTTTAACGCTGATCTCGAATTCTTATCCCACATTTATCGCGGATTCTATTAGTGAGTTACAGCTGTTGTTTTCTGCACAGAGTTAACGCACAGCACTTATATGTGGGCTTCAGGCTGTGCTTGAGTATCGTTAAACGATTGCGGGCATCTGAAAACAAGGGCTTGCTTGCTAGTGTGCTATCTATACAGCTGCCTTTTATCGATTTGAGGTCCTGACGTTGAGTACGATCCTTATATAGGAACCAGTAGCAAGGCCCTTGTCTCTCTGAGAGCAGTCAACAGTTTAAAGGCACTAAAGCAGCTATCAAGCATGGCCTGGTGCTCATATTTGAGTGCTGTATGCCTATCTCAAAATGCTCACCAAGAAAGGATATTAAGGGGGTCCGACATTCTGTAGCGAAATGAATACAGTCACATGCAGTTCGTGATGCTGATCTTCCTTCCTTATCTGCTGCGGAGCTCTGTGTAAAGAGTTAAGAGGCAAAATCCTGGCATGTCTATTCCAGTGAAATCTGACTTTCCAGTTTTATTCTGCTGACGATATGCGCGGAATTATTTTCAAACTTGTCAGACCAATTGAAATTATTGCTTCTACGAAATTCCCCAGATCCAGATTAGTTTCCGCGGTCTTTTAGCAAAATACATCCAAGAAGCCAAATTTTGGCTGCCTCGGGCAAGCTGGAATCTTGTCACTTAAAGGAAAACCCGATCCAATCCTCGTGTTAGAGATTTTGCTGGATTTTAAGGTTTTGAGGGACCTGAAACTCACGTCCATATCTTGGTGCTGTTTCCCGTGCGACTAGGCACTCTTCGTTTGACACTCATGGGTTCGCCACGCGAAGGGCACACACGCTTTTACCGAACCGGCCTGTGTGCGCTGCCGCATACAAGACTGCTGTGTTCGCAGTGTTCGCGACTTCGATTCGAATTTTCTCACAAGTAAGTCACGATTCTTTGTGTTCGTTGAACTTTCATGATGTGCTAAGAGTGTGTTCTACTATTAACAGTTCAACTCGGGGTCGAGGTTATCTATGGGTGCTGCTTTCAATTCTTCACAGAGGGCTCCGCAGCAGATAAGGAAAATGGAGATGAGATCAGCATCACAAACTGCTTATGTCATTATACAATTCTACGAGTTGAAGCCCTCCCCTAATATCTTTCCCTGGTAAACATTTTGAGATACATAGAGGGATAGTAACTGGGTGAGTGGCTGAAACTCTTTCAGGTTGAGCAGTAGAAACCATTGAAAACTTTGCGCACTGCTAGATCCAATAAAGAGCATAAATATCAGAATTTTGCGGAAAGAAAAGTTTTGTTCTATGCTCTGCATCCCGTGTTCTGCGTCATGTCTGCTCTATGCATACTGAGCTCGTAAAATGTGTTGGAATTTGAAATTAGGCGAAGACGGCAAATTAGCGTATCCGCGTATGCGCTGCACAGTGGCGGACGCAGGGGGGGGGGCGCGCGCCCCCCCCCGAGAATGGGTCGCCAAATTTTCGAAATTACTTTACAATACAAATAAAAATCTTGTGTTAGTTTATTTTTAATTGTTTATTTTTATTATTATTTTTAATATATTTTTTATTTATTGTTTATTATTATAATTAATATTATTATTAATTTTATTTTCCGTCTGGGTCCCCAAAACGGCGGAGACCCCACTTTTCTTCCCACGCCCCCCCTCCCGCCCACTTTCTGCGTCCGCCACTGGCGCTGCAATATCAACTCAAAAAGATCCTTGAGGGTTGTGGATACGCTAGATTGTTTCTGTGTTTCTACCAACACGAAATTCATGAAGCAACCAATCTTGCCATCCCGTTCTTGTTGTTCTTGTAGTTCTTTACATTTTTCTTCCCATGCTTTGTGACGGATGAAACAAAATAAAATGATACAAACAAGAGAAAAAGTTTAGTAAGCATGGTACTACCAGCTGTTGCACAGAACTTGACGAGCCTGAAGAGTCCTCGATAGGAGGAAGCATAAATTCATTGATAACATCTTCCTCTTCTTCTGTAATTTTCTTATATTTCATCATGATCCTTCGGGCATGAATGTTTAGAATGGCACCCACTTTGTCTCCTCTTACGCTCCTCCTCCTTCTTTTTTGATTCGTGGACTTCAAAGTAAACAGCAAATAGAAGAAGTAGCAGAAGCATTAAAGTAGTTACTAGTGCTACTATAATGAGTAGACTCAACGGTGGTTCCCTGAACATTGAATAAAAGCGAGAGAGTAAAAAGAGAGTAACGCTATACAAGCTATACAAGATGGAGGGATATTGCCGCATAAAGTGTTTTTTCGTTCAAGAAAGTGGTTCATCTGCTATTAGGTGACCTACAAACCCTGAAGCATGCTTAACTTTATGCGGGATGAGAAAATTCAACTCAATTTGCGGGAGCAGGCTCTACTTCACTTGTGGGTGAATTATGTACTGTGCTCTCATAACTGCACATTAGAGAGAACAACGTTGCTAGATGTTCCTCACAATTTAATACCTTATTTGTCGGAATGGGGAGTGAAGATTATTTGATTTCTATGGCAAGTGCTATCTAGGCGATTGGTACATGTCCTCTCCACACACGTGAGCTGGTCAAAACTATTGTTCGGAAGGTTTGTGCAAATCTTTTCCGGTAAGATGGACCGATGGATAAGAACATGAGAGGAGTGGGTAAGAACAAACTCGTGTGCTGTGATTTTTCTCACAAGTTACAAGGCAACGAAATCGCAGGAGAAGCAACAAAAAAACAATTCTGATTTGATTCCATCATGGTAGTCGACATCGTATTACACCTAATTCTTCAACTGCCATCACCGGGCGGCATTTATAGAGAGTGGAGGAAATGCGGCAAGCCACCGAATGAAGGTCTTCTACTCGCACGTCTTTGACTCCAATGATAGAATTGAAAGAACCTACGGTGGAGGAGCATCCACGTAAAAAAAGATACTTTGGTTCAAATCAACGGTAGTCTCTTCGTCACCTGAAAATAAAGTTCACGTTCGCGCATGGTACTCCACATATGCGCTCTCATATGCAACTATTAAAGACGAAAGCAATGTCGATATATGCATGGAAGCATCGATGAAATGTAACAGAATTTGACTTAGACAGTAGATCCCACTCTCAACTGTAGAACTCGACAGCACCGCTGATTTTATTAAGAACTGCTCTTTTCTATATATCTGTATAGTAAAAGTGAAAGTTTGTATGTATTTACATGCGTATGGATGTGATGAATAGAGATCGCGGAAGATTAACCGATTCAGAAAATTTTTTCCATGCTTATCTTACAGCGAGCAACGGAGTTTATAGGCTACGTTTCACTCTAGACAATCGATTAGCGGGTCGGCAAGGATGGGTCCAAAGGAGTTTTCCAATAAGCTGAATATGAACACAACAATCATTTTGGATTTGAGCATCTGTTTACCACCGACACCATCGTGTTCAGCGCATCGAGTTATGTTCGAAAATGTGGTAAATTTTGATTTTTTCCTTGATTTACAGGTGTTTTTGGCCACTCTTGTCTTGTACAGGCGTGTTACTCTGATGTATATTGGCGACACGTTTGGCGAGGTTTGTTTGGCAACTTCGCAGAAGAGCTTGCCAACTACCTAGGCAAATGCCAAACAAGAAGTCCCGTAAAATGTATTGCCAAACAAAACACGCCAAATGTATCGCCACGCAAGACTTTCCAATTGTATCGTCAAACAAAAGGGTTATCAATCACGCAAAAATCTCGATGTCACCAAGAATCGCACCATGATACCAATCTTCGGAGACGTGCCTCATCAGCTGACCCATCCGGATCTACATCGTCGATGGTTAAGCCTCCAACCAAGAATGAAATGAACACGTTATCACAACACCCATAAAATGTATCGCCACGCAAATATTGCCATTCGTTTCGCTAAGCAAACCTCGTTTCGCCAACAGATTCTCTTGTCTTTTGTATTGCCAAATAGGCTCTTTACTCATTCTCCCGCAAAATGTCTTGCCAAGCAAAATTTCATATCGTAAAGTGTATCGCCAAACAATTGAAAAGCCCGACCACCATCAATAAACCTCAGCATACTTGCACAATAATTTAGTTTGATTTTGTAAGCTTCAAGCGAGATTAGCAACTAGTTTATTTCGGCTTACGTTTTGGCAAATCGCCGTCCTCAGAGACTGAAACGGGCGACTCGATAGGCTAACTATCCGGTCAAGTCTCTACAGAACCATACAAACGAAACGCTAAGCCTGTTTTTCAACCATGAAGCTAGCTGCTGTACCAAACGCTCACCACTTTGATCTCACTAGAGTGACGTTGTTACTGGAGCGACCGCTAACTGTCCGCGATAGCAGATGACTTGGGCGTACTCTTCCGGATCAGAGGAGCAATCCCAGATATGGCGCAAGTTCCCGTGTGATAGAGAGGCATTCTTCCTTGCGGTTCATTTTTGGACTTTTCGCGTGAATCCACAATGCCTCCAAATTTTTGCGAGCTGATGTTTGAGGTTCTCGCGCTAATATCTTTACAGTAACTTCGAAATTAGCTCCGCCCGTACCCTTCTGTGAGTGCCTGGTGGCGTAGTCGTACGAGATTTTTCTTTGCCATCTAGGTGCCCTTTCATGCGCGCACATAATTGGCGTGCCGTTTCGCCAACATACTCCTCACCACAGCTCTTGCAAGAGATCAAGCAGATTACTCCCGAACTCTGTGTTTGCTGCACTGCGCAGATGACGCGTTGATACACAGTGCAAAACAGAGAACTAGAAAAGAAATCCTAACAGAAGAAAAGGAGAGGTCCTGGTAGGAAAAATGTGCTCCTGATTTTCCTGTTACGATTGATTTTCATGCCTCCCGCGCTCATTTCAAAACATAGAGGGTAACACGCGCGCCAAGCTGGGCCATGCCATATTTGGGTGCGTTACTTGCTGGCGGACAGCCGGCGTTCACTTTATGGAATAGCGGGACGCTCGTGGTCATTTTATGGAACAGCGGGCCACTGTCCTCACTCTATGGTAAAACAAGCCGCACCATCCTGCTCATGCAAAGAAAGCTATTGTTACCAACATGTTTCGAAAAGCAACAGGAGTTTGTAGCGGACTTAAGGAGAGGGAGGAATCGCTAGCACTTGCTCGCCGAGTTGCTGCGATGAATGGATACACCAACCAGATATCTAGGTCCAGAAGGCGCAGAGAAGTAGTGAGACAATGTCGCGTCCACGCACGCAGATAAAATACCCTTCTGTCTGTCATTCATATCCGATGGAGTGAGCATTGCCATTCGACAGTGTTTGAGGAGGGCTGCTCTAGATAAATGTTTCGGTTGTAGAAATATCACCGAATAACCTCGAACGCCAACTGTACGACCGCATATGTCCCACAACTAAATGCGTTGTTTGCCCTGAAGGGAGGAAAGGTGATTGCATGAGTTCGGGAGTAATCTACTTGATTACTCCTTTGTGCTTCTGATGCTTCTGACAAGTCGTGCTCTTTACAGCTCGTTAGTCGTTCGAGTTTGTTCTGCGTTGTTAAATGAAAATCAACATGCCTGAGTCCACAGGCTCAGATGCATTCTGAACAATTCGCGCACCTGATCATACATACCTTCACACCATCACCATACTCCGAGTGAGATGCTCCGAGATGACTAGATAGCGTGCGGGGCGAAGAGATGCCGAGTAGTTCACTCGACGTCTCTTCGCTCCGCATGCTATCTAGTAGCCAAACGATGGCGATCATCGCCCTCCAGGGCGAAGGGAGAAATGCCGTTTGAACAACCGTGCCTGCCTGCCGTATCATTGATTTACATGTTTTTTCAGGATATAAACGAGCTGCAGATGATAACAGCTAGCATGGGTATATACGCGAAGGAGAAGGGAAGTATCATTCAGATGCAGGAAAAAGGAACCGACACGGCCGGGATGTAGCGTCAACAAGCCTACATAGCAGTTCAGCAGTCAGCAGGTTCCAGCGCCTGGAGGGTGCATTTCTAGGGCTAGCAGTCATAAACACATAACCAAGCGAGACCAGGTTAGCAATCCTACTTTTGCGTCACACATCTCCTAATATTTACTGGTCTATAGGGTGAGCAATCGCTTTAACCATCTTTGGTTTCGATTAACACCTTATGCATCCCAGCATAGGACGATTTTGTTTCCCGACTACTGAACGCTTGCGCACTCTTCCTGTGGCGGAGCCAAGTAGTGGGAAAAGAAGAATTTTGAAATTTGGAAATCCTTTGCATCTCACCGCCGTGACACTTTACTACGGGCCTAATTTCACTTAATTTTCTGCTTGCGGGTCGGTGAGGACGATGTCGCTTGGGTTTCGTTATCATGTTGATCCTCAAGATTTCTAACTTCTAAAAATATCGACAACGGCATTCAACCTTATAAATGTGGAATCGTCAGAGTAGTAAAACACCCGAGCAGAGCCGGGTATGCCATCTGGTTCTCCTACATTTTTGGACAGGTTGCTCCGTGTAACAATGTTGAACACGAGACTTCGAAAATTAAAAAAGTTTCTTCATGAAATATTTTAACTGGAGGGATATGTTGTTTTGGATGGCAAATTTTGCTTGTTGAAGTTTTAGAGACGAACAGTTGCTCGAAAGAGCACTGTTCTTGAAGAAGCTACATAAGCTTCCCTTATTCACTCACCACGCTGCAGTGTGTTCTCACTGCACTAACAAGGACCAAAAACGGTTTCTTATGTTTCAAACATGCGCTTGAGTATGCCTTCATCGTAGTATTATTTTACGTTATGACGATAGTCTCATAATACTAGCGGGAACTCACTGGGAACTTTTGCCATTACTTAGACCACCGGACCGTAACGATCGAACCGATTCATAAGGATGACTGCCAAAATGGAAACGTACAACCATACCCAGGTGATCCAATCACACGTTTGTGCACGAAAACGAACATACAGAAGCGGTTGCGACCTCATATTCCTCTATTTTTTAGGTCAGCGTTAGTGTGTGTGTGTGTGTGTGTGTGTGTGTGTGTGTGTGTGCGTGCGTGTGTGTGAGTGCGTGCGTGCGTGCGTGCGTGTGTGTGTGTGCGTGTGCGTGTGCGTGTGTGTGTGTGTGTGTGTGTGTGTGTGTGTGTGTGTGTGTGTGTGTGTGTGTGTGTGTGTGTGTGTGTGTGTGTGTGTGTGTGTGTGTGTGTGTACACGAGAACCAGCCACCAAAAATGGAAAACACCTTCATTATCGTTAAGCGCGTGTAGTTACGTACGAAAATGTGGTAAATTTTGATTTTTATCTCGGTTTAAAGGTGTTTTGGGCCACGTTTGTCATGTTCAGACATGTTAATGGCCGACAGCTGCTTTCAACACGGTCGGAATGAGTGAGATAGGCCTATGATTACAGGACCGAATAAAAGATAAGGAGATGGGCAGGATATCTTCATAACGAAGAGGAGGAACCAGGCGGACGAGAGATGACACGGGTTGCGCCCGCACAGATTATGGAGAAGGTGACATGAAACGGGCCTATAGCTATGTCAGATGTGCGTTGGCGCTCGGTAGGGGAGAGTTGAGAGTTCACTGGGCTCGGTAGGGGGAGAGTTGAGAGTCCGCTGAAGGAAGAACAGCAGTGAGAGTGATGCGCCGGCGCCATAGGCAGGGGAGACGGGTCCACCGCTGTGATAGAGGTGCACCGGGTTCCGAAGTGGGGGGGGGACCCCTTTAGTTGGGTCCAACGATGTGAGAAGGGGAGCGCCGACGTTTGAAAAATGGGGAAACGCCTCGAGTTAAGTCCAACGGTGTGATAAGGGTACGCCGGCGTCGAAAGTGTGGAAGATGTCACGCTCGGCTCCACACCAGTGAGAGTAGTATGCCTGCGCTCAGTAGAGGGGAACACACACGTATGCGAGGCGAGCGAAGCGACCCCAAAAAGAAGCCTGAGAGTCCGGCATCAGCCGGAGGATCAGGCTGGTGTTACAATATTATGCTTTCCATCAAACAGTTGCCGTTTGCGATGAATACAGCATAATGACAAAGTCAGAACAACTACTGCGTGCCTAAAATCATCGTTACTGAGTGCAAGTATAGCTGGACGTAGACGTCGACGTGTTACATTATTAGCGGAATTGCAAAGACATGATCCAATCTTCAGACGACTTTACCACCGGAATCATGGAGCGCATTCTCTAATCAAAACCGGCGAGTCTGCGAAATTATTCGAAAACAAGAACAAGAGCGCTTCGAAAGAAATTTAATGACCTTGTCCTCAAGAATAATAATCATTTATCTTTCACCAAGCCATGGGCGGTACCACCACCACGCTGCACATAATTGGTACACAGATGGTCGATGACGACATGAAAGCGCAATCAAATCTTGGTCCTTCACTTGCCGTGGCACAGCCGGTAACCGAGAAGATTCTGGACTCAGTTTGTGGAATTCATAAGTTCACATATAACTTGAGACGGCGACATCAAAAGGGCCCAACAGTTCTTGATAAAACATCCACGCTTATTGCATCTCTCCCCTTCCCAAGAACCCACATCGGCCTCCCGAACCCTGTTCCAGTTCTGGGGCCAAATCTCAAGACACACGAAGTTGATTTGATGCCGGTCTACCAAGATGCTTCAAGATCGAGATTTGTTGTCGAATCTTACCTTGCAACAACGAAGGGGATTGAAGAAGTTGGAGAAAGCAAGAGAAATTTACGAAGATCGTAGGTGACAAAGACGGTGGATCTGTGATAATGTGTCAGGAGCTTGATAAGACTTTGACAACCAGGGAGATCGCTGACGATAGCATTTACGAATCTAGCTCAATCAGTTCCTTCATTCGTTCATGTCAATTACTACAAAATGCAGTCATGCATATTCTCCGCAGAGAACGGGACTCAAAAATAGTATCGCGATTCTGGACGAACCACCCTGAGGTTCCAACGTTTTACTCGCTAATCAAGAGGAAGTGAGAGCAATGTCACCACTTACTGTCCTGTCTCGTGTAGCATTATCTTGTTTTCTATTAAAATCTGAAGAAGGTCTAATTAATTTTGAGCCGAACGTTGACCTTGTGCACACAGATATCACCAGGATAAAAACACGACCAATAATTTCCTCGTGCGAGGACAAGCGGATCGAATAAGTTGGCTTCTAGTGAAAATACTTAATCTTGTTGTTAAAATGAAATATGCTACACGCAAGAAATACGATGGCACAAGAGAACATCATCCAAGAATATAATACCACATTCGTGAAGTGCCACCCACGTTACATGAGATAAAATGTAGTACGGGATATGAAGGTGATTAGCAATCGTATTTCCACAGAGAAGTCAGGAGGTTACGAGAAGATCCACGACATTCTTTTTGAAAACGGGTACAACCACGGGAATGCTGGGTCCCGTACTCAGCTTCCGATGGCATTACATTGGTACTCCCCTATCTGAACGAAACTACTTCGAAGCAAATTAACACAGTTGTCAGAAGATCTGGGCTACCAGTGCATCTCATTTTCACACCACCGCCCACACTCAGGGAGATATTAACATCATCTCGTTTATACGAAGCAGGCTGTGACGAAAAACAGTGTCGCTACTGTCGTAACAAGAAAACCTGCCACCTATGTGGGACAGTGTAATTAGTCAATTGCAGTGTAGGCGGTCAACAGTATGTGGGAGGAACAGAGAGGCCAATTAGGAAGCGACTAGACAAGCTTCGACGAGCTCTAGTCCGGCCACAGCCATATCCTAAAAACAGTTTCTCCAAGCACCGTTTGACGGTACATACGCGAGAATCTGTCCCAGATTTGAAGTAAGTCTGCTTGACCGTCATCTTGAGAGACCTCTTGAAAGAAAACTTATGCAGGCGAAAGAAATAAAACGGTATAAACCGGAGATAACAATGAACTAGTGCAGGCGCTAAAGTTTATCATCACTTGATCTAGTAGATAGCAGAGCAGAAAGTGATATTACTACCAGAAGATGATTACATTACCACATCCTATTTAACACCAGCTGTAGTCCTAGAACGATCTCATAACTTGTCCTCTACTAGGGAGCTCGGTGGGTGAAAGCAATGTCACCACTTACTGTCCTGTCTTGTATAGCATTATATTATTTGCTGTTAAAATCAGAAGAAGGCGCTACGAGCCGAAAGCTAATCCAGTGAAGCTATATCGAAGGACTCTTCACATTCTGAACGCAAATTCGACATCAAATGAGGTTTCGGGACAGCAGCATTCTCCAAAAACTTGAGACTTTTCAAATGCGGTGTCTCCGTCAGATCCTCGGAATAACCATTCTTAGCCGTACCCGAAATGAACATATCCGTGACAGTTGTGGACACCAACCGACAGGTGAGTGGAAGAGCAAATCCGAATACGCAGACTACGAAGATGTTGGTTTGGGCATGTCTGCAGAATGAACACCCCCCGACTACCGCGCAGTCTTCTGTGGAGGAAACGACCTACGCAGTAAAAGATATAGCGGGTGGCATGAAAGAAAACCTGGATTAAGCAAGTTGAGACAGATTTGATGACACTACGGCGCAGTATCGTTAAAGCTAAAATTATCGCTGCAAATCGTCAAGAATGGAAGCGTGTCATTCAGGCAATTCGTACTGCAGTGGCACCTACAGCAGTGTTGAGAGGTCAAACCGCTTATCCAGACACCAGCTAAGGGATAAGTAAGTGAGTAAGTAATTGAGTGAGTGAGTAAGTAAGTAAGTCCTACTAAGCCACCCAAGAAAAAGTCATCTGTACACTACGTTCGATTATCTCCAGTCCACTACAAGTGCACGTTATTTGCACGTGCAAAAATTTTAGCCTCGAGTGAAGGAGTCTGAACTCACGATTTTAGAGTGGTTTTCACCACCCGCGTGCATTTCAACTTTTTGCAAAAACTCTGAATAGGGATAGCCTAAAACATCTGCTACATATACCACTTTTGGCTCGGGTATACGTCACAGCGTTGCTCTGTTTTGGGTGTATAACCAATGCCATGAGCTGTGCAATAATTTTGGGAATTTCGCTTTATGTAATCAAATCTAGACGATCAACAAGAGAAGCGACCCATAACATCAAAAATACGTTCGTGGAGAGTATGTTCTCTAAAATGCCAGGTGCTCGAAGGATCGTAGGAATTCTGAACGGAGATGAGAGCCTAGGAAATGCTTCACAAGTTGGTCAGAGACTTCGTCATCAGGTACGACAATAGAAGGAGGTCATCTCAAATCCCGGGCTTGTGCTACGCCCTAAAAAATGGCCGAAGCATCACTACCTTCTCTAAAAAAATTTTGACCTTCCATGGTCAGCCAGGCGACTAATCTGCAATGAATTTTTTTTCTAAAGGATGCACAATAATCGCCCTGTAGTATTTTCTTTTCCCTAAAGTAATCACGGGAAATCTCTTAAGCATAGGGCTGATAAAGGCAGAAATATGTGGTCTGATCCGGATGTGGGATGACGCACACCGGCACGTTGCAGTGTCAACCGCATAAAGAATTGGGCATTCGTGCTAAAAAATTCCGGCCTATTCTATATTGCTCCGTACATCTGTCTCTAACAGACCTACATTTCAACTTCCTACATATGTCTTCACCTCCGCTGCAAAACTTATGATGAACAGACCCTACTGGAAAATCACGTGTGCCACGGTTACAGGTGTAGACCTGTGAAATTTTTAGTTTCTGAAAAAAACTTTTCTGTGCCACATTGGCAACATATGCAGATGCCAAAGCTTTTTGTTTTAAACAAAATTGCTGACTTTGAGTCAAGTTATGGTGTTTTGAAAAATTAGGTGCAACTGCCCCGGAACTTTTGCACACACCTAATAGTATTAGAGTGTGTATTGTATACGTAGAGTATCGCGCCAACCTAACAGCGGCCAACTGAATGTCTGAATGCCAACTGAATGTGCGGCTCAGCTGTACCTAGTCCGACGTTCAGCATTTAAAAACATAAAGTGGTCTCGTCAACCAATTCTGGTTTGTGGAATGTGGGTTTGTGGCACCTTTTCGACTACATTTAAGCTTCGTAGAAGCATTGAGTGCGTATGTGTCCTGTACAGTAACTTGCGAGGACATTCGACGTACCAGCTAAGTGCTTCATTCTCCAGATTCCTCTGGTAACATTTTACCGATCCGGGAGGCAGGGTCAAGCGTGTGTTGACAAATTATCAACGGGGGGGGGGGTGGGGTCGTATGGTGGGCGCATAAAGGGGAGGAGGGTCGTGAAGGGAGGATCGTGGTTGTGGTGGGAAATTCGTGTATTTCTTTTAGTAGTAGTGCAGCCAATGCCTCGCAACGAGAGTGAATTTCGAACAGTCATTTTTGTTCGCACGTACTGCCAGTCCTGTTCACCCCTGGAGGCCGAAAAAAAGTCTGCTATGGAGAATACCCAGTTGTACTTCGCCTTCAAGTTTCAGTTCTCCAGCATCAATTGCAAAGATTCAACACAGGAATTACGGAAATGATGTTTAGTTGAAAAAATTGCTCTTTTTACATTTTCACCGAATCGATCGGAGCAGGAAGGACGACAACTGCGGAAAATGGGACTACATTGCCTGAGAGTACAAAACTCCTACTAATAAAGAATAAGAAGAAATCGGAACCTCAACCGGCTACATTTCCTGCTATCCATGTCCAACTACAATCATGCATCCGAGCAAACCAAAATTTTAAGTGAAAATATTTGCACATTTGCACTGGCAGCCCTTCCAAGTACTGCGAGCCGGCAAAGAGCCGTTCTGTGGAACCCACTCAACTGTGCACTGCCTCTGAGTTTCAGATCTCCAGGTTCAAGAGAGAAGATTCAGCACGAGAATCACGGAGATGAGGTTTCGTCGATAAAAACGGGCTTTTTTACATGTTTTCATCGACGGAGTTGAATCGCGGTGGAAGCAGCTGCGGAAAAAGGAGCTGCACACAAAGCGAAACCTTCAGCTATTCAAAGCTGAAAAAAAACAGGTACCTCAATGACCAGATCTTCTGCTATGGGTGTCCGACTACAACCATGCCTCTAAGTGAATCAAAATTTTGGGCGAAAATTTTCGCACCTTCGTACTGCCAGTCCTACCCAGTCCTGCGAGCCGATAAAAAGTCATTCCATGGAACCCACCCAACTGTGCGCTGCCCCTGAGTTTCAGGTCTTCAGGTTCAAGAGAAAAGATTAGCACGAGAATTACGGAGATGAGGTTCCGTCGATAAAAATGGCTTTTTTTACATGTTTTTCTCAATGGAGTTGAATCGCGGTGGAGGCAACCGCGGAAAAAAGAGCCAAATATCGTAAAAGCGCAAACTTTCGACTACTTAAAAGTGGGAAAATATCGGTGCCCTAAGTGGGCCGGATCTTTTGCTATGGGCGTCCGATTACAACCATGCCTCTGAGTGAGCCAAAATTTGAGGTGGACGTTCTTGCACGTTCGTACTGCTCGTCGTGCTCAGTCGTGCAGCTCGGCAAAGTGTCTTTTCGCCCAGTACGTTCGATTATCTCGGGCCCACTACAAGCGCACGTTATTTTAAGCCGTGCAAAAATTTTAGCCTCGGAGGGATTGAACCCTTGATTATGTAGATGACGTATATCGATATTTTTCACGACAAATTTGAAGCAAGTCGCCTGAGTAATTCTGAACTCATGCTTTCAGAGAGAGATTCATCACCCGCGTACATTTCAATCTTTTGCAAGAAATCTGGATAGGGGATCAAACCCTTGACGGTGTACGCGGTGGCTATACCTGCTGCTACTACTACGTTTGGATTTGGAGTCGAGCAGTGTCTGTTTTCGTTCTCATATCTCATCTCGTTTGAAATTTGTGTACGAAAGGGGGAGGGGGGTCGTATTTTTGGCGGCTAAGAGGGGGGGGGTGGGGTCGTATGGGGGGGTCGACCGTCATCACGTTTGACCCTGTCCGGTGGGATGAAAGGTTTGGTTGGCCTCGAACGGGATTGAATCATTGGTCGTGATAGCGAACAGTGGGAATCTTACCTCTGCTTAGAGAGCGCCTTCTTTAGCATATAGTGATGTTTTTTTTTCAATGCCTTCTCTAGCATACACATAATAAACGACATATGATGATCAGCGACTTTGCTCTACCATTTCCACAGAGACGAGTCAATACTTTGCGTTCTACTCAATGTTCAGATTTTTCAGACACAATTCAAATGGAATAGCAAATGTTGGCATAGCTGTTTTATGAGGACTGTTAAGGCTGAAAGTCGCTGCAGCAGCTTCGCTGTAAAGTATGCCATGGACCTAGAGCTGTTTGCTGTTTACAAGGCATGACACTTGTTGGGCTGATTCGACCAGAGAGGTAGCAGTTCAGCAAGTGTTTCTCATTCTTACCTCTTGTTGAATGAAGTGGTTAGAGTAGCCTTACTAGAAACAAGTCCTGTGCAAGAAGTACGTTCTTCAAAGCTTCGTGTAGTATGCTTCATACAAGAAAATTCGTGAGGGTTGGTACACCAAAGTGGATCCTTATCAAACTCTAGATTAGAGAATTCTTTGAAGACGAATGCTGATGTGTGTTTTCCGTACTAACGACTGACTAGGAGTAGAGATTAATTTATGTTTATGCTCAATGCGTGTGTTCGACGTAGGATCACTTTTATGACGAACGATAAACTTAGTCACACTTGAGATTCATTCTCGTTCACTATCCGTTTACTATCCGTCCCAGCAATCCATCGTGACATCTTCACCTCCATCACACTCAGACGGCGTTCCTCTTCATTAGAAGCCGGCCAACACTCTGCGCCATATAATGCGACGGATCGAATCACCGCGCGATACACCTCCGACTTGGAGCAAACCGGGATTTTCTTGTCACACAGCACTCCTTTCATCGAGCGCCACTTCAGCCAGGCTGAGCTAACGCGAGCGAGGTTGGCTAGGTTGCCATCGGCTGAGAGCGTTGATCGGAGATATCTGAAGTGGTCGGTTCTCGGAAGGTTGTTAGCATCTACATGGCTGATGGTGAGCTCTTTCTTATCGGTCGTCATATATTCAATCTTTTTGACGTTGAGGCGGAGACCAAGCCACGCTAGACGCTCACTCCAGGAACTCGTCTGCCGTCCAAGGTCCCTCTTTTGTTCCGACGCGACGTCAACTGCATATAGCAGAGTCCATGGTGCCGGCTTCTCGAGGTAACAGCATCCATGACGGCGACGAAAAGAAGCGGTGAGAGGGCTGACCCCCGATGCACGCCACAGAGGTGGGAAATCCGGCCGAAATGCCCGCGGCCTGTACTCGGCTTTATGAGTGGGCGTAGAGAATCCTGACCCACTCGATGAGTTCTTCAGGGACGCCGTACCAACGTAGCGTGTACCAGATGACTTCGTGAGGAGCGCTGTCGAAGGCCTTTTCCAGGTCGAGGAGGGCTGGATGCAGTGGCTTCTGCCTTTCTTGATGCTTCTCGATCAACAGGCGCTCCGCATGGATTGCATCCATCGTTCCGCAGTTGGCAACGAAGCCACACTGATTCGTGGAAACCGGATGATATAGCCGATTCGGCGTTGGATAATGCGTTCGAACATCTTCATGCTGTGAGACAGCAGACGTATCGGCCGATAGTTCGCACAGTCCGCAGGGTTGAGAATTTTGGTTGTTCTTTGCCATTCCGCAGGGGTCTTTCTCTCTGCAATGACCTGATTGAAAAACGCCGTCAGCCATTCAGCTCAGTTCATATGCCTTGATTTGCCCAGTTCCGCCGCCATATTATCAGAACCAGTCGCTTCCTCTGGCTTCACTCACTTCAGCGCAGCCATGGTTTCATTCGCGGTTATTGGCTGGAGAGGACCGAACTTGACGGTAGTTGTGGAATGGGTGGATGGCTGGATTCTTCTGTTGAGATTTTCTTTGAAGAAATCACGCCACCTCTACGTCGCCTTCTTGCGGTCTGTTGGGAGACGATCGTGTTCGTCGTTGACCCCGAAGAACTTCTCGATGTCTTCGGTCTGCCGCTGGCGGGACCTAGCCAATCGGTAGATGAACGTTTTCCGTCTATCTCCTTGCAGATGTTGTCGTAGAGAGCAGCGTTTGCGGCGGCCACCGTCTTCTTCGCATCATTCTTCGCTTCCAGGTATCGCCGCCAGTAGTCATCTGTCTTGTCATTCAGGAATGGTATTCAGGAAATTTCCTAATTCAAAAAGCCGATCTCTACAAAAAGAGAGCAGGGATTCCTGGTGATACCCGCTCCAGCTCCTTTTACTAACGTTTGAATGGCTGCTTCGAGTTGTTTCAACGTTTTCTGTGTTTTAACACATGTTTTGATCCTCGTTTTTTATTCAAGCGCTTGAAAGAGGCTGTCCAAAATAAAATGAACCTTCTCAAAGGATCACCTATTGCTTATGTAATAATTGGTGTGATATTTGTTCCAAAACTCTAGTGAATCCTGTTGAATTTTTTATAAGATTTCTTTCAGTTTTCACCTATTGCCTTATTTTAAGAGTAACACACCCTTGTGTTGTGATGACTCAAGAACAGCCTGAACTCTCTACGGTCGTTCAATTCCGGCACCTGTTCTGATAAGAGCAACTGCATGTGTTCTCTGGTGATGCAAGAAAGACCAGCAGTGTGCATTTTTGGTGACCCCTATTCAGATCGGTAGAAAAACTCCCTTCACCAAAATTTCTCCACGTGCAGGCGTAAGCTAAAGGTCACACATTGCCGTTATTAATTTTCGGAGAGTTTCAACATATGTAAGTTTCGTGCATAGGTTGTATATTAAGCGGATTTCCCCAACTTCTTGGGTGAATTCCAACTGGACTTCACACAAACGTATTAATACAGGAATTGCCCCATCACGTGTTTTTTTTTGGGTAGATTTCAAATGAATCCCCTGCTTTCAGTTTAATTTCCTGTTTAACTCCGTTAGTCTTCCTGCCGCGTTTCTCATGGTCCCTCCAGTATTGGTGTACCCCATGTTCAAATTGGCAGTGTGATGTTCATGGTGCAGATGAGTGGACGATGTTGTGTGGTCACCGTCTTATGGTACAAGCTCTGCATAGGTAACTAGCTTTTGATCGCTATGTTGCATGAGAACGAAGTCGATCTGAGTCTTCGTGTTGCCACTGTAGAAGAAGACTAGGTAGGAAGGACGCTTCCGGAATTTCGTACTCGTGATGACGAGGTTGTGAGAGTCAGCATATACCAGAATGCGTTCACCGTCGTCGTTCCGTGTCCCAATCCAGAAGTCATTTATCACCTGGTCACAACAGCCTGTCTGTGGTGCGTACACGGAGAAGTGGAGGCGTTGATTTGCGGTGATGATGATAACCTTCATGAGGCGGTCATCGAAACGCTGCACCTCCGCTATCGAGTCCCAGAAGCGTTGAAAGACGACTACGCCCACACAGCTCCTGGTGTCATTGTAGACTACTTTGAAGCCGTGACCTACAGTAGGGAGCAAAAAGATTGCAACTTTCGGTTTTTCGTCTATAAATTCTTTCAGAGCAAAGAGTGGGAGTTCAAATTTTTATGGGAATTGTAGATACTCATGGGAGATAGAGAGCAAGGAGCAAGGAATAACCCCTTTACTCCATTGACCACGCTTTTTAAGAGAATTTTTTTTCACAGTGGCCTAAATCTGTAATTTGGCATCATCCGCAGTGTCTGATAAAATGATGTCTGTCGTTAGGATATGACCACGAATTGGTTCCTTGCAGCAGAGCCAACCCGTATGTGCCTGAAAATGGGCATCTGACCACTGGTTGACATCTACAAAGACTATGTGAGATTAGCTCAGCAGTGATCCACTATGGGTGTTTCTGTCACTCTGGCTCCACCTATCGGCTCTATTCAAAAGGGAAGGATGCCCCTGATGGTTCTATATGTTTGGCTACAGGTGTTTGGTTTCAACTCATCTTATTGCTCCCTCGCAGTTCCGAAATATTCGGGCTTGTTGCCGTACAGCTAATTGTGCACATTACGGAAAATAAGTTTTGGAATTTTTCTGAATTTGGTGAGGTAGATCTTGCTAAAATGCAATTAACTCTACGAAACATCACCCAAGCGGGATGCTGTGGCCTGACACTATAAAAAGTCGCTAATTCAGTTCGAATCAGATGAAACAAACTAAATGAGACATTTTTAATTCAAAAGGATCTAGGCGAAGTGGGACAACTCGTAGGTGGAGCAAGGGGCCACACATGCTCGTGCAAGTGACCAGCACTCTTCACTTCGAGTAGCCCTGCATTGATAAATCTAAGGCGGCACGAATACTCACGCACGCGGCAATATTCTAGGGACCCTGTTGAATTTTTGCCATTTATGATCCTTAAGGTGTCTCCCTCCTCGAGACAGAAAAAATTTCAAAACTTATTTTCCGTGATGTGCACGATTAGCTGCACGTCAACAAGCCCGTATATTTCGGAACTGCGAGGGAGCAATAAGCTGCGTTGGAAGCGAACACTTGTAGCCAGACTCATAGAACCATCAAGGGCATCCCTCCCTTTTAAATGTAGCCGATAGATGGAGTCAGGGTGACAGAAACACCCATAGAGGATCACTGCTGAACTAATCTCACATAGTCTTTGTAGCTCTTGACCAGTAGTCAGCGCATGCACATTTTCAAGCACATACGGGTTGGCTCTGCTGTAAGGAATAAATTCGTAGTCAGGTCCTAACGATAGACTTCATTTTATGAGACATTGCGGATAGTGCCAAATTACAAAATTAAGGCCTCTATGAGAAAAAATTTTCTTAAAAAAAGGAAAGTTAATTGAGTAAAGGGATTATTCCTTGTTTCTCCCATGAGTACCTACAACTCCCATAAAAATTTGAACTCCCATGCTCTGCTTTGGAAGAAGTAACAGACGAAAAACCAAAAGTTGCAATCTTTTTGCTCGCTACTGTGTGTCCCTCGATTCGCTACCAGACTATCTCGTTTCTTGCACGGCGCACAAGTCAATTCGACGACGCTCGAGTGCTGCTGCCAGTTCACATGAGCGCCATGTCAACGCGCCCACGTTCAAAGTCGCAATGTGCGTCTTGGTTACATATTATACTCGCCTATTTTCCGCACAACCGGGCTCCGAAGGTGCGCGTCGATTCTCGTAAACGCCGTGGCTTTATTCTTAGAACCATTTGACATCATTGATCATAGGGTGTGACGTGGGATCTTCCTGGATCGGCCTGTCACGACGGCACATGGGAGGCGGTGGCCGGATTCGAACCCGGGACCCCGAAGGGACTGGGCGCTCTAAAGCAGCGCCTCAGACCACTCGGCCAGTTCGCCTCCTGTATTGATTACTGTGGTGTTTGAATGATAACGTTTTTGCAGCTTGTTGACCTTTTAACCATCCATGGTTCTGAACCTTCAAACAGTGTCTTCAGTGTCTTCAGTCTATGCTAACATACCTTGTTGACCTTCTCACCATCCATTATTCTGAACCTTCAAACATTGTCTTCAGTCTATGCTAGCATACTTGCATCACAGATTCTACAGCTAACGCGTTTTGTGTGACCATTGTAACCCAAGTGGGCAGTGAGTCCCATCCCGCAAAACCTATCTTTGATGCGGTAAGTTCAAAATGCACTGTCGTGTCCATAAATAAGTTGGCTTCAATCTAGAAAAATATGGGGTTCAGCCGTCAGAATCATTCACCAAAAAGTGGGAATCATCTATGAATTCTTCCAGAAGGTCATGGTAATCGGAACAGGGAACATCGGTCAGCTGACTACATCTGGAACTCCGTCTTCCCGAATACACGTCAGTGCAGACCCCGACGAACTCAAACCACTAGCAAAAAATCCTTTAGAGGATTTTCCTGCAAAACGATGATCTTTGACCCTGCGTCCCGCGCGACACACTCTCGCTTAGCATGTCCTTGTTGTTTCGTGCGGAGAGGAAGTTTAGGCTTTCTGTGACATTTCGGTCTTGAACTGTGTGTTTACGTACAAGTATGATCCTAGTTTTGTCTGAGTACGTAATCCCCATACTTGGATATACATTTTGGGACAGGAGGAGGAATTGGTGTGTGGGTGAGTGCAAAAGCAGTGCTTGGCAGGCAGTGCTGATTTTGTTGACCGTCGATACTTTCTTCGCCATGACGAACTATACGCAAGGCAACGTATTTCGTCACTTGCTCATCAAAGGCGCGGATATCTGAGATGACATTTCAAACGTTTTCTTGTTCAGAAACCTCGGCAGAGTAGTTCTTGCGTCTTTTTGTTTTGTGCGTTTGAGGTTTGTTAACACCTTATTAACACACCAGTCTGGCCGTCCGGCTCACGCCGGACTTCCAGACTTTTCCTAATGCTCGCTTCGCTCGCATGACTTTCTTTCTTTTTCATTCTAATGAACTCAACCTTACCACTTATAATGCGTTCCACATCCTTTCCATTGCTTTTCTTAATGTGAAACTGGACCTATCAAAAAAGGTTAACCGAGTTTCTCGCGGCAATTTTATCTTTTGCTCAACTGGATTAGCTATTGAACCATATGAAACATATATATTAACTGAAATAATTGTGTATGACCGGTTAAACCTGAAATGACCACAGGAAATGAATTATCACTCTTTGTTTGTTATAACTGGTAAAGTGATAAAAGTTAGTTTGAACACATAAATGAGGAGGGTGCGGTGTGTTCATAAACGAATGAGAGAAGAACGCTAGAAAGGATGTAAAGAGGAGGGATTTTCACGGATTGCATACTAATCACTGCTGAGGTCTGACTTCTCGTTTTTTTTTTACCATTGATGTTAGGCGCCAGCGGACCGATTGAGCAAACACGCAAATGACTCATGTCATTTCCTCAGTAGTGGGCAGCGGCGCATCCTTCCTCCGTCGATCTTCACATTTTTGGACGCTCCCCCACTTTGGTACGCCGGCGCACCCTTATCACACCATTGGACCCAACTTCAGTCGTTTCCCCGCTTTTGAACGCCGGCGCACCCTTATCACACCGTTGGACCCGACTCCAGGCGTTTCCCCACTTTTGGACGCCGGCGCACCCTTATCACACCGTTGGACTCGACTCCAGGCGTTTCCCCACTTTTGGACGCCGGCGCACCCTTATCACACCGTTGGACCCTACTCCAGGCGTTTCCCCACTTTTGGACGCCGGCGCACCCTTATCACACCGTTGGACCCGACTCCAGGCGTTTCCCCACTTTTGGACGCCGGCGCACCCTTATCACACCGTTGGACCCGACTCCAGGCGTTTCCCCACTTTTGGACGCCGGCGCACCCTTATCACACCGTTGGACCCTACTCCAGGCGTTTCCCCACTTTTGGACGCCGGCGCACCCTTATCACACCGTTGGACTCGACTCCAGGCGTTTCCCCACTTTTCGACGCCGGCGCACCCTTATCACACCGTTGGACCCGACTCCAGGCGTTTCCCCACTTTTGGACGCCGGCGCACCCTTATCACACCGTTGGACCCTACTCCAGGCGTTTCCCCACTTTTGGACGCCGGCGCACCCTTATCACACCGTTGGACTCGACTCCAGGCGTTTCCCCACTTTTCGACGCCGGCGCACTCCTACAGCAACAGTGGGATCCAGTGTAGAACATTTTCTTCACTCTAAGCCACGCCCTCGAATTTCGTTTCACACACACTGACACACACACGTGACAGACAGACTAAGCCCGTTATTATAATTATATGTAAATTATTTAGGATCAGTTTAGTCTTCGTTTCGTGCACTATCCTTATACGAAAACTAATCATTGTAATAAGTTTCTTCCTGCACTCATCAGTAAGGTAGAAGAAACTTCTTGAATGTGTAAATTTTTTAAATTTGATATATTTTTATATAAAATTGGAATTATAGTCATATAAATTGTGAGAATAGAAAATACTGTAAAAACCATAGCAACTTTATTTAGATGGTAAAGTATTAACATTTATGTTAAATAGATATGCTTTTATAGATGTTTATGTAGATATAATCTATTACATATTTATATGTGACCAATTAATAATGTTTGAAATGAATGAATGGGGTGTAAATAATGTGTGAGTATTAATGTCATTAAAAGATAGTGATTGCGATATGTGAGATAACCTGAATTATACTAAATGAAGTATAGTTCATTTTATTTGCACGCCAGCTGGGTTATTGTCGGCGGTGCATATACACTTAAGAAGATGGACCTCGTCCTTAATGGGTAAGTCCTTATACACAAATGGATGGTGAAAGTTTGTGTGTGTATAGGACAATTTATACTGGATGCGTGCGACTGACGCGCGTGCGTCTATATGATGAACAATAGGGCCCAGTCGCATAGCAGTCGCATCGCAGTCGCAGCTTAGACGCACGGGTTTATGGTCTCGCGGCGGCCGCGCGTTCTTTTTTGAAGATACACATGCCGTATTGACCGGTCTTCATGGAAAATTCCTCGCAAATGAATGCGTGCGACTGATGCGCGACTGACGCACACAGCTAGCACAACTACCCTTATGTATGCAATGAATAGAATCATGGAGGGTGAACCGACCCAGATCAAACCTTGCATGCACATCCCATTCGGGCCGGTGGAGGTAATAGGCCACTCTTCATCCGGGGTTTTCGACAGACCTCTTAATTACATCGATCCCACTGACTTCTCGCCATTTTTGCTCAGGAGTCGGTGGGGTCATGTCTCCAGGGGTTCCTCAATATGCTGAACACGTATATGGCAGTAAATGAACCCACAGCTGACATCACTGTTATAATTTGCCATTGCCAACATCCTGCATTGAACGAGAAGTGAAAGCACGACCATGTAGTATTGGCTGTCATGGAGAAATGAGCTATGCTATGAGAAAGCAAGTAAGGGCAATGATTACAATAAAAGATGAATGGGACTTATCTTAATGGAGTATAAGATAAATAAGTAACAATGAATAACATATGTATACAAGATGGAGGAGGAGAGTAAAATTGAAACAAATGATTATAGCTGGTATACTACATTCCATATTTCATTTTTATGAAGTTATTTTTATGTAAACATTTTAAGTATGAGCATTCGATTGTAATTTTGTCATAACCCATAGTTAATAATTTATATTTAGTTAATTGTATCCGATTTTTAAAGTCTTCCGCAATAGTACATGTACGGGCTATTCGTAATATTTCAGTATATATAGTGGCTTTTTTAATAGAAATGGAAATGTTCGAACAAAAGTGTGGGAATCTATTAATATGAAAGCCAAAACAATCAGTTTTATTATACATCTTAGTAATGATTTTGTTATTTATTATGTTTATGTCTAAATCTAAGTAACTACATTTACAATTTGATTTATGTGTTGTTTCCAAAGATAATATTCTATGGTAGACTCCTACCATTATGTTAAGAATATTATCAACTGTAGTATTATGTATAATTAATAGGTCATCCATGTATCTATATGGGTATAAATATATTCCAGAGTTAGTATTACTTTTTGTATAAGTATATTCGAAATATGATAGTGTGAGATCTGCTAGAAGCGGACTAAAATTTCCTCCCTGTGGAACACCTATATTTTGTTTAAATATAAGGGAACCAAAGGAACAAAAACTATTGTTCAAGAGATAATCAATCATGAAAAGTATGTCTTGAATTTTATAATATCTACACTTAGATTCGTCAGAACTGTAATTGTCAGTGTAAAATAATTTATTGTATCTAGTGCTTGCTATGAATTGTTTATTAACATTTTTAAAGCAGATTTTAAGAATTTCTCTAATATTACTAAGAATAGTATTATGTGGTAAGTTTGTAAACATATTAGTGAAGTCTGCTGAGAAAAGTTGTAAATTGTTGACTCTATGTTTTGTGAGGTTTTCACTTATATTTATATTATTTATTGACCAATAACGAATTATAAGTCATGATAACGGACAATACGACCCACCGGTGGGTCGTACGGGAAGTTACGTAGAGGACAATATGACCCACCGGTGGGTCGTATCCGTTTTATCCCTTTTTCTTAGGTGGACCTCCTCCAAATTCTGCCCCTAGGGGTTATTCTACCCACTGAACACGGAAATGGCATCCATTTTGTACAGTAACTGCGGTACTGTAGGATTACTGTAGTCATATGCAGATACTGTTGAAGTATTTTCTCACAGCATCTACAGCAAATTTGAACTTTGGGGTGACGTGCTGAACATGAATACGCCATCAGTCCTGCACCGTAGAGCAGTACTCTAAGGCTACTGTAGCGTTATCGTATGGTTACTGCAGGCATACTGTAGGTGCATTTTATTCACCTAATTGAGTGAAAAGAAAGCAAGTGAGATTATTTGACATGCTGAATACGAAATTGACATCCATTTTTCACCGTAGCGCAGTACAGTAGGGCTACCGTAGACATACTGTAGATGCATTTTGTTCACCAAATTCAGTGGAACTTTGGCAAGTGGGGGTTTCTGACATGCTGAACACGAATTTGAGATCCATATTCGAGATAGGTGCCATATTCGAGTTCAGAGTGTAAAATAACCCCAGTGTCGGGCAAATTCTGATGAAAAACCTTCCCCACAGTTCCTACAGTATGATTACAGTAACCCTGCAGTGGAGCGATACGGTAGACAATGGATTTCATATTCTCAATCTGTATGTGAAGTAACCCTTCTGTGCAAATTTTGGTTGAATTCTGATAGAAAAAGGTCTTTTTACAGTTTCTACAGTATACATACAGTAACACTACAGAAGTGCTTTACCAAGTAAAGTAGATGGCATAATTGTGATCAGCATGTCAAATATTTCCTAATTCTCGCAAATCCGGTGAGAGACAAGCGCAAACTCGCTTTGGTCCAAAGTGGCCCTGAGCGGAAAATCTGCGTTGTCGCGAATGTGTTAAACCTTACATTTCGGCCTTATCGCCGTCCTAAGAGGTCTGAAAAGAGGTTGATCCGAACGATCTTAGATTTATCTCACCAAGCACCTCTCCATCCTGTGCTAGAATCCCAATGTTGTTGCAAGCACAGAACGCAGAAGCCACACCCCAGTGGCGTTACTAAGCTTCCACGCCGTTTAACAGCCAGATGTTCTTCAATCCTCACTCCCAGAGTTCTTTTGTTCTCTCCAATGTAAGTCTTGCTGCATGCCAGGCACTGAAATGATAAATCACGCCCGTTTGGGCGCAGTCGCCTGTTCTACAGTAAGGAATACTATGCAACTTTCCGCGATGCAATTTCTGCCATACAGTTCCTAACAAGCTGACTTCTGATGTTATTGTTGTGTTCACCAGCCTTACTTAATTTTGAAGTTGAGCTTGAGCAATGCAATGGCGTACAGCGGCACTTATCACTCTAGGCTTTGTCCGAGATGCTCAACTTGCATGGTTCCCATTTACAAACCTATGGGTTGAATAGAGCTCTTATCAAGGAGTGTCTCAGCGGGAAAATCTTCAGGTGGTCAGGCAATTACTTTGTACAAGTGAGACACAACTAGCGATGGGTCAGCGACTGGCACCAGTACTCCCAATCTGCTTCATGAGCAGAATCGAGGCACCAGTACTAGCCCGTCCTCCTACTATGTACTGCAGGAACAACATTGATGACTGCTGTGTGATTACTAATCAACACAGTCCGAAATGGACGAATGTTTCCGTATACTGAAGTCGCAGTCGCAGTACATAGGGCTCACACGAGAAAAACCATTGGACGGCTGGCTTCCCTTCCTCTTAGCTAATGGTCACGTCAGAGTTAGGCAAAAACAGCTGCAAGAAGATATTGATACACGCCTGCTCAGCACATCCGATGTCTATGAAGCGCGCAGTGATGAGAAACGTTTTAGACCGAGGTTGAACTGTGCACTGTGGATGACGAAAGAAGAGAGTCACGAAAGCTTGCATCGGATATTGCTACCACTAACGGGTGTACAGTGTTTACGCATCATGGCAAACCATATACTGTAAACGGTGATATCACGAGGCAAAACAAAGTAGCGATCTGCCCGCCATTCATCTCTGACAAGATATGTGCCGCTGTACGCCACTGCATTGCTAAAGCTCAACTTCAAGATGAAGTAAGGCTGGTGAACATTTCCAAGAGTAACATCAGAAGTCAGCTTGTTATGCCCGTGGCATACTTCACAGCGACACCGTCGCGGTGAAGAGAATGAATGGAAATGATGAGAACAAATTGTTACGAGTTCCCATATCTTATCACACAGTTTGCATGGAATACCATGCTGGCATAGGAGCCACTGTGAGTAAACTTGTGGTGGTGAAGCAGCGACAGCGTCGCTGTATAGTATGCTCTAGGCCTTAAGAACAGACTGTATGACAGAAATTGCATCGCGGAAAGTTGCATAGTATGGCCTTACTGTAGAACGGGCGACTGCGCCCAAACGGGTGTGATTTATCAGCTTCAATGTCTGGCATGCAGTGAAACTTACATTAGAAAGACCGGAAGAACTCTGGAAAAGAGGATTCAAGAACATTTGGCTGGTAAACGGCGTGGAAGCTTAGTGACACCACTGGGGGGGGGGGGGCACAAAAACCAACCACATCGTGAAAAAGACTTGGAAGTGAAATGCACGGTTCTAGCCCACGAAGCGGGAACACAGACATTGCAGGCATTCTGGATCTTGGTCCGGAATCCTTCAGTGAATGGAAAATAATGAGTGCTCATCGACTACAAACGACTTTATGCCGCTCCTGCTTCTCTGTGAGCTATAAACTGCCTTGTATCGCCAGCTCAGACTTAATATATCTCTATCATCGTTCAAGTTCATGCACGGCAATACTCATTCGCTTATTCAGTACCAGTCTGGCTGTCCGGCTAACGCCGGACCTCCAGACTTCTATTGGTGCTCGCTTCGCTCGCATACAGCACGTTGAAAGCAAACACAAAAGTGTAAAAGGATTGATCAAATCTGTTCTATCGCTCTCCTGAGAAACCCTTGATCCTGTAGGTGGTAGCTTCCCCCCATATGAACGAAGTTTGCTTTTCAATACATATGAGCGAAGTTAGTGGCCGTGAAGAACTGAGCTAACCAATTCAGTGCAAATGTTATCTTGAAATGATCTAGGCTCAACTGGTTGTCGTGGTAGTTCAAGTGATAAGGGTCCACCGGTGTATATAAACGGAAAGGAAGGAGTGGTTCATTCAGACACAAACGGAATGGGAAGAGAACACGGATACGAAAGGAAACAATGTAGATCT